>CM074727.1:80702222-81302222 GCA_037306005.1 Rhinophrynus dorsalis | reverse complement strand
AATGGTCTTGACCTCTAACCAAGTGGCGAGACTTCTTGTCCCGCCCTGCCTGTTGATGTACGCCATGGCGGTGGCATTGTCGTATTCCACGTTGACTGAATAGCCCTCCAGCTGAGATTCCCAATGGCGCAGAGCATGAAATATCGCTCGAAGTTTCAGAATGTTGATGGAAAGAAGAGACTCCTCCAATGACCATTTCCCTTGAGCGCTGATGCGACCCAGGACTGCACCCCAACCCGAGAGGCTGGCGTCCGTTGTGACCTTGGTCCAATAGGGGATCCGGAAGGATCTCCCCTTCAGGAGATGGGAAAGGTCCAACCACCACTCCAAGCTCAACTTGACATGAGGAGGAAGAGAGATCAACAGCTTCAGATGATCCGGCTGGTCCCTGCATGTCTGGATCACAAACCTCTGAAGTTCCCTGGAGTGTGCCATGGCAAACGGAACCGCCTCTATCGTAGAGATAAACTTCCCCACCAGAGAGGACAACTTTGGAACCGGGATCCGGTCGTGGGCCAGGATCTTGGAGACCATTGAGCAATATGATGAGTCACCTCCTCCGGTAGAAACACCATGCACTTCTGAGTGTCGAACAGAAGACCCAAGAAGGTGAGCCGCTGGGACGGAACCAAGTCTGACTTGTCCAAGTTCACAATCCAACCATGACATGTGAGGGCTTGAATGCAGGTCTGGACCTGCTGACAAAGAAGGTCCACAGACGCAGCCTTCAAAAGCAAGTCGTCCATGTATGGAGTCACTCTGATGCCATCCTGATGGAGGACAGATATTAACGCCCCAGAACCTGGGGAGCCGTTGTCAGCCCAAATGGAAGAGCTGAAAACTGAAAATGACCTCTGGCGCAGGCAAACCTCAGATACTGAAAAAAGGGGAAGGGGTGGACAGTGCAAAAATATCCTCTAAGTGTAGTAGGTTAAAATGATAAAGTGATATACATACAGCTAGAAATGTAAAGAATATTTAATAAATTCCAAAATGGAACAGACAAGGCTTTAAAAATAAAGGTAAAATTGGATAAATAAACAATGTATATATACACATCAGGAACAGCTATAAAAAGCTCAAATATATTAAAAATATGCAGAAAAATGAATATCACTGCAAATATGAAAAGAGTAATCCCTGAATGAATAAAACGTAAGAAATTATATATATATATATATATATATATATATATATATATATATATATATATATATATATATATATATGCAAGTATAAAATATATATATAATACCAGGGATAATTGGTACAAATGGCTGGAGAAAGAAGGGGGATATATGCAAATGTATAGGGGATATAGAACTGATAGAGTGGCTGCTTACAAGAGAGGGTGTTACATAAAGTGCTCGACAGGATACAATGTAAATACAACAGTAGCGATCAATCAATGTAACAGATGTCCGCTTACTAGAGGCTTTCTTGATAGTAAAGCCAGCAAATAAACCTCCAGACAGATCACTCCGTCATCCAGTCCTCCTCTCGTTCTCCTGAAGCCTCTCACTCCTTCCCCTGTTCTGCGATGTAGCGTTCTCCCCCGTGAAGTCGCAAAGACCCGCCAACAACCGGCGTCTCTCTCCACACACGTGGAGTAACTCGATCCGTGGAACTTGTTTGTGACTTGCTCAACGCGTTTCTGCGCTATACAGCGCCTTCATCTGGAGCGAATAGAAGGATGCGCCCACTGCTCTGACCCTATTTGACTCCAGTAGTCCAGAGAACGGATGCAAATCATAGGCCCGACGCAGCCAAAACAGAAATAAAACTTTGCTGGAGAATAGTGTGGTGTACCAAAAAAAGTAATTTAATCGATATAATAACAAGAATATATAATAGAAACTCCAACGCGTTTCGTGAGACACTGCTCACTTCTTCAGGGAATAACAGTTTATGGGGAACACCGATACCCCAGCCTCCTTAGTCGTAGGTCTAATCCCAAGCTCCAGCGGTGTAGACATACTCATAGAGTCAAAATAACTCACTGATAAGAAATCACCCAATTTAAGTGTGAGAGATTAAATATTCACCCCAGAAACATTAAATTTAAACTTATCTGGCAAGCGAAGGGTTAATCAACGGAGGAGAGAGGGAGAGTCTGGTCCCTGCGTAGGATACTCACTGAGAAAAGCTCACAAAATGGCTGCCACGATGGGAGCCAATAGGAAAAGAGGCGCAAAACGAGCGCTCATGGGAAATGTAGTTTTTCCCAAAAAGTAAGGCAGTGCCCGAAGCCCCCCAAGACACGAAACCGGATGAAAGAGCAAGGGAAGACAAACAAAATGAGCCCACTCTGAAGTCGCTATGTGAAGTGGTTCCAGAGATACGTCCCACACAGTGTAAGCCCACAGAGAGTAAAGGAGCAATGGCGCCTATGCGGTAAAAGCGCGCCTTAAAGGCATAGCTTGTGAGAAACTTAACCCCAACAATAAAAATATTAAAAATACATAGGAAACACATGTACATCATGAGAAAACACTAACCCATAAAGGAAGTGAAACAAAACCCCCAATAAACTAGTCAAACCAGCAGACAAAGGGTTAAAATGCCATATAGACTGCTCCAAAACTCACAGACATACACATATATACACAACTATATATACAGAAACACCCAATGAGTTCTGGAGTGCGTAATGAGAACTCCCAAATACAAGCCCAATGAAGGGACACTGTGGGACAAGTGGACCTTCAGCACTCAAAGGGTGGCTCACCTTTCCTGCAGATCTTCTGTCTTCAGGTCACCATGTAAAGAGAGGATTACCTCAGTGGGTAATCCCCGGGGAAGCACTTCAAACCAAGATATTCCCCCATCAGGGCTTAAGGTCCACCAAAAGGCCCTGGACACTGAGCTAGCCACTTCAGAGAGGGCATTTGTCAGTCATGGTAACCCGCTTAATGGTGGTATTCCATATCTGACAGAAAAATAATAAAGAAACTAAAACTAATGAGAGATGTTCTCCACCTGGTGTATACACACCCAGGAACAAATCATTCTGGTGTTAGCTGACTGGGATGCAGCTGAGGAGGGAGGGGAGGCTCCACCCCCTGCATACATTTGGAGAAATGTTCCTGCCTACTTAAAGGGGTGGATTGCCTCCCAGAGTTACCAATAACCTGTATTGGACGACAGAGAAAGAGATTTATAAACCATAAAATGGAGTGGGCAAAAATCTAATAAAAGTGAAACAATACTTATCAGTGTGTAAACAACTTGGTCAAACCCAGCAGAATATAAACTGCCTGAGTTACTCCTGAGTCACACAACCCAGCGCATATTCCCAAAGGCTTTGTCAGGGGATGAGACACGGATGGCTGAGATCCAGTTTAAATGTGAGAGCCAATACCAAAGAGGCATATGTAACACATGATCTATCTGAAAAAGTAAGAAAGCCGACATAATATTATTCGGAACAGGTGATGCACGTCTTTGAATTAGAACTTTTGGCCAATTGCTATTGGACTCAAGAGACATGTGATTGGGTCGGGTCTCCAATGTCAAACATGTACTAGATAGATGAAACGTTTAAAAAAGCATGAGAACTGACCAAATAAATGTATTCATGTGTAATGGCAGATGTAACAACTGATCTCTATGACTTCATATATAGTACTGGCATAAGGAGTATGAATGAGTATAGGCAAAATAGCAAGTCTAATTAATCATAATGCTAAGTCGCGAGGATCAAAGAATGATTCTTCATTGCCGGCAAATCCAACCCACGTAGCACAGTCTACAAGGTTTCCCCTACATATCTGCAAAGATGTTTTGACACATACATATTGTGAATATAAATACATGTAAATACATGAGGTAAGTAGGAATATATACAGGGTATAAAGAATAAATCTATATTATAAAAGCTCCTTAACAGTGCATATAAACAGATATGGGTCCTCACTAAAAGGCATGAGGCGTGTACTTATACTTAGTAGATTATAATTCATCCCAAATCAAAACCAATGCGCCAACAGTAGAAAATAAGATACAGAATGAAAAGTAAATTAGTAAGGAGTCAAAATTGCAAAATTAAAAACACAGGTATGCAATAAAATAAGTGAATAGTTTACATATTAATATACAGCATATGTGATTTTATAGGTTCATGAGTGAACTGATGGAGTAGAATGGGGAAGCACTAGGCACATGTATCTCTCAATGAAGTGAAATTGAAAAATAATTAACTCTATACTTACTCAAACTCCGGTGTGTAGGAAACCCACAACCCAATGTATAACGTATATATAAAAGAATTGTAAAACAAATGGTAATACCATGGACATAGTGAATTTACTCCCACCATATCTGAAACCCATGTGCCGATTTAATAGGTAATCAAATGGCATAAAGATAGAAATAATAGAGTTTACATATAAGATAAAGATGGTATGAATATATACTGTTATTGTTTGCATGCATACATAAAGGAAAATATGAAATTGCAGTAAAGGATAAATCAAACCCACAACAGTACATGTATCGATTTGCAGAGGAGTTTCGCTCGAAAGTCGCACAAAAAAATAATATGGTGAAAATCAGAATAAACAAAATCTCTCTCGATAAAATAAGACTAATATAAAAGTATTAAAGGCAACAAAAATGCAGCTAATAGGGGAAACCAAAAACAATCACATAAATACTTGACAAGGACAATTATTATTATTCCTGCTAAATCTGACCAGACAAATAAATAGATGTTAATGGCTGCAAACAGAGATTAGAATATAATAAAGGAAAGGTTCATAGAGAAAGGATATGATGCAGCCATGGTCACATGGGCAAAAAATAGGGCAGCAGTCACAAACACTCAGGATACTACAGTAAAAAATAATAAACCACAAGTGCCGTTTATTACTGAACTAGTTTTAAAGGCGTGTACTCGGCGCTGCAGTCATGAGCAGTACTGACTGCCTGAACGCGCCGCAGCTGACACGGAGTGGGGAGCTCCGAATTCAGACCGTGGTCCTCTCTGCGCACCTTCCTGGGATGCTTTATCCCAGGAAAGTGCACAGAGAGGACCACGGTCTGAATTTGGAGCTCCCCACTCCGTATCTACCGTGGCGTGGGGCGGTCTCTACTGCGCATGACTGCAGCGTGCGCAGCCATCCCTACTACACATGATGGTTTCTGACAAACATCCTAGCGAATTATAATATAGGATATACAGCCCCGACTGATAAAATACAAAAGATTTTGAATTTGTGTTTAGAAAGGCTCCTGACTTAAAATCAAAATTAGCTCCCTCAATAATCTCTAAGGAAAATCATAGGAACCAAAGAACATTTGATGAAGAAAAGATAACTGGGATTTTCAAATGTGGACAAAATAACTGCACAACTTGTCAAAATATTAAGAATAAAAGCCAGTAATTTATCTCAAACACATCAGGAAAAAATTCAGACTGAAGGAATAAATCAACTGCAAAACAGAATATGTAGTATAGCTACTTGAGTTTGCCTGTGGTAGTCAATATATAGGAAGGACTATAAGATCTCTAAAAGAGCGGTTCCTAGAACATCGGAACAATATTTTCAAAACAAATTTGAAACACAGTGTCTTTAGACACTGCAGCAATTGCCATTATTCAGAAATTTTAAAGATGCATCCATTATGGGAATCATATACATCTGGCCCACCATGAGAGGCAGCAATCGGTTGCAAAAGCTATGCCATCAGGAGAGCTTCTGGATATACAAATTAAACACAATAACTCAGAATGAACTAAACGAATAATTAGATATGTGGTGCTTATAATACCAGCTGGAGACAATAAAAATAAAGTAACTAAAAGAAGAAAAAATCTCAGAATATTATAAAAACAAATGTAAAAGTATGGGAAGAATATTAATAGGACATTAAAAATACTTTGAAATAATAATTTTTTGAAAAATTAAAATCCAAAAATAGAAACATTAGGATCAATATTTCCACACAATACCACTACTTAAATAGAACTAGAACTCAATATGGTCTCCCATAATAATATACTTTTGAAGTTAGATATTTAAATGGCACCATCTATAAATCCATTAGATAACTGATCAGTCCGTTCAGTTAAAATACTAATATCGGGTTTTCCAATTACCACCATTTCATCTCAAATAAATAGAAGCACATATCCAAGAATTCACAGTAAACAAAACAATTATAGGTACAGACTGTTTAAATAAATTATTACATATAATAATATTATGGGATGCAAACAATCAGAGGTTTCAATCCGCGAAATACAATGATTTGTTGCTATCCTGATGCCTGTGTTCAGGGACTCCTTGACATTGCAACGCAATAATAACAGTGTATTCCAGTAAAAAAAAAAAAAAAAGTTTAAGGGGGGGTGGAGCCGATGGTCATTCAAGATGGATGAACATTGAGTTTGCTCCGCATTTTGACCTGAGGACTATGTCTACTTCTTGAGACTTTGGCTACTTTAATCTACCTACATGATACACAACAACCACCTGACTCTTCGTATGTAGAGGTTAAAGGGTTAATAACGGGATTAAAAGGATTTCCTAGATCAAATATTAGCTATTATAATCTTCCCAGAACCACAAAACATTATTCTAAAAATACGAAGACTTATATTAACTAATATATATATATAACCCACGCTTTATATATGTTACACTTATTTGGCAAAATATAACAATTTCCCAATGAATATATAGCTTCTGTTAATTCCAGAAATCTAGAGCCAATATAGCTTATTATAACTGATCCCAAATGGTTGGCCAGTCCACTTAAGACAATTATAAGACAAATTTAAGTTTCTTTAAACAGAAGAAAAACTATGCAAATCTGGATTTAAATGAATCTATATGAAGAAATGTATAGTTACCAAATCCAAGTTTCTTTGTCTCAGTTGGTACCCAGAGCTGGACTTGCATAGCCAGGACCCAGATGTTATTAGGATGGAACCAGGAACTAAGCCTTTCTTCAACCAGGAACCAAGAGCCTTTTTAACCAGGAACCAAACTGAAATTACCTTCTCTTGGCATTACATTAGGCAAATTTTACCTTATCAGTAATCTCCACCCATTCCCAATGATTGGACAGAGATCCATCTCATTATACTGTGACATAACCAGTATGCCCTTATTGGATACTTATATTATCCCTAACTATTCAAGGAATGTGAGGAACTCAGTCATGAAGCTATCAAAACTATAGAGGGCACTCTTACCCTACCTTAAAATTCACACCTAAAATGATAACTTGGTGTGTTATTTTTTAAATTCAGGAATTTAAGCTTTGACCTTACGTCATAAAAAGAGGTCACGTTTCAAAGAGGAGGCTTTCTCTGTTTAAAACATACAGATTCTCCCATAAGATAATATTACTGCTTGGCACCATGGTTGTCTGCAATCCCCTATTCATCACCATTAGTGTCATTTAGTTATTTTCCTCCCTACCTTGGACCAATGGGCCACTGTTCAAACATGCGATCATTTTAAACATAGGTTTTTCAGAAAATTCTACTATTAGAATTAACCCTCTATGCTCCACCAGGACAAAGTCTCTGACAGAGAAGACAGGGATTAAGAATCCTCCGCATGCTGAGACTGATCATCACTAAATGAGAGTGAAATTTTAAATGTATATTGTTGCAAATAGTTACAATATTACACTATCGGGCATCCTCTCTATTTTTTTGTCTTATTAAGATTGGAGCTCTTAAAAAATGAGATAGGGCCAGGGACTTGGAGCTTAAACTAGCTAGGCTGTCTGATCTGGAGAAGCGACACAAAGTGTTTTTGGATCCTGCGTTAGGTAGGGAACTGCATCAACTTAGGTATGATGTAGCCTCTATTTTGCGGTCCGCGGTCTTCAAATCTTTCCATTGGTATAAATATAGATCGTACTTGCAGGGGAATAAACCGGGCGAGTTATTGGCTCGTGTAGTGAAGAGACACCAACACGGTGCAACGGTCAGATGCATTTGAGGCCAACGGGGAGGGCCCCTACTCAAAAATTATCAGATTGCTGAGGCTTTCCAGACGTTTTATGCGTATCTTTACAATCTGGCAGACTCTGGACAGGAGTCCGGAGGGGGGTATGGGGGCTCCACTCGGAGCCATTTTCTAGATAGGCATCTGTGGTAGAGGCTATCCCAATCTATAGTTGACTCTTTGGAGAAAGAACTCCAGGACTTTGAGAGATACCACATGGCAGCAGTGTTTACCAAGTTGACGGGTATGGTTGCCTCCTCTGGGTCGGCGGATTGGTTCCAAATTTCCTAAGCTCACCACCCTCATCTGGACTCAGGTCCTTTGCTTTTTGCCCCTAGAGGCCGTGTCCCGAAGGATCTCCTCTTATCACCGATCTTAGGCGGAGTGCTATCGCTCTGGTGGGGGTGAGTTGGCCCCCGGGATTGGGCTACAGCTCCCTCGCCCCTTATGGGTATTTGTGGCAGCCCAGACATTGAGCCCTGGGACAGAGTAGACGGGCTTCTTGGGCTTGGACGGACAGTGGGTTGGGGTTGGTGGGATCACTGGTTGAGGACAACAAGGTTCTTCCTTTCTCATCCTTAGTGGCTGAATATCACCTACCTAAGAAGGAGTTTTGGCGATATTTACAACTTCGACATTATGTGGGTGGTTTAAACGAGTGGGCTCCTTGCCCATGACTAAGACAAGGATGGAGCAGTTTCTGACTTCCTCGCAGAGGACTCTAAAATCACTTTCTAAGCTATACAAATTGTGTGGCGAACTGGAGGAACATGCCCTCCCCTCTTTTATCTCTAGAACAAACAAACAATCTAGAAGTCTGTACCTCCACAAGGAACTATGTCCCTATGTCTCAGGCATATATATATATATATATATATCAAACCAGTCACAGCATAATCTAATGCTAAATATCATAACAATACTAACATATCAATCTTGGAATATTAGAATTATCTCAAACAGGAATGAATAGTAAAATCATGTATGTCCAATAAAAAATACTTATCTATGAAATGATGAATATGAATGTAATGAGAAATTATGGGATGATATAAGATGATGAAGATGAAAGATGACACAACGAGTGGAGAAAAAGAGAACCAGTTCAATGGTAACGGAAACACCTTTAAAGCTAATCCACTGCTGCTCCCCAGTTTCGGAACCTCTTTTCCTCACCAATTACACAATCTGTATCGGGGGCGCAAGAAGGAAAAGCAATCTAAAAGTAATATCTTGATTTTCATTTCAAAAGCAAGCAGTACAAATGCGCTTACCAGATCATCAGAATATCACAATATATATAATATAATGGAATCTCAATGTCAAGTGTTCTGTTAACTTTTTCCAGCTCTTCCACTTCCTCTCTGCTAGCCACTCCGTTCTCGGCTTATTTAATAGCTGGAAGAATGGTAAAGCAACACAGATCCAATTAATCTTCATAGTATTTGGGCAATGGAGAGTGTTATTTCAATACTGTCAGAGTTGTAGTTCAAGAGTAATTGAATGATAAAGTATGCCCCTCACGCCCCCTTTTACCTAGTGTAATCCACCTCCCCTCAGGTGTGGAATCTGGTCCCTTGACCAGACAGATCACAGCAAGGGACAATTTTCTTACTGTGAGCATATGAAAAACCCTGCCCCCCTTGACAGATTTTTCCTTATGCTCAGTGAAGATTGTCCCGCTCTGTGAGTAAAGTAAAAGGGGCAGAAGGGGGATATGTTAACTACAACTATGACAGTATTGAAATAAAACTCTCCATGGCCCAAATACTATGAAGTTTAATTAGAGCTGCTTTCATTGTGGAAGGTTACTATCCCTTTAAGGGACGCAGCAGTGACCCTTGGTCTTCACATCTCCTGTAAGACACGAACCATGCCATAGGATATGCTTTGGATGAAACTGGCTTCCAGACCTCATCATAGCAGCAATGACAAAATCAGAGAAACCTTTCTTCCTTAGGCTGCTGGCTTCAAGAGCTAGTTTATCAACGCTAACTTCACCACTTCTGAGTGATACAGAGGACACCAAGACAGGAGGTCCAGAGTGGTTCGGCAAAGGACAGATTGAGATGATACAAGAAGCATGCCTCTGTGAGGCCAGAAAGAAGCAATTACTCCATCCTGACCCTCCCTAACACTCTAGAAAACAGAGTAAAAGGATGAAACACATATGCCAGGGGAACTGCCAAGGAATGCTCATCTTGTTCAGCGAGAGAGAATGAGGATCCTGGGACATGAAACAAAACAGTAGAGACTTGTTGTTCGACCAAAATGTTCCAGCACATTGATGGACAGACTACTCTCTGTTGGACCAAAGACCCCGAGCCACTTGATTGCCAAAGGTGGCTCCCCAAATTGACAGGCTGGCATCCTTCGTGACTACCACCCAGTTCAGGATGACTAACAGATGGAACACCTGATGCCACCAGAGAAGATCTGACTTTAGCTGAAGTGAGACATGACACAGGAGAGGTTGTGCTGCTGTCGCTACCAATTACTGAGAATTTCCAGATGCAGTTGCAGTTTGTTGAATTGGACAAAGCAAACTGCTCCAAGGCAAGCACCAGATTCCCCAGCATCTTCATGTACTCCCTCACTGTCAAAGACAAGTGAAGTAAGGCCAGAGGCACCTGCAGAGACAAAAACTGAAGACATGAAGAGCATTGAATCTCGAGCAGAGTAATACTAGAACTCAAGATGGAAAGAGGGGATTTCTTGTAATTGATCATCCGGACAAGCATGTCTGAAGTTGCAGAGTCTTCTCTGAGGGAGCCTTTAGTAAAAGGTCATTCAGTTAGGGAGTAATAGAAATCCCTAGAGAACGAATGTGTGCAGAATGTTTGACACATGGATCAGACTCCAACTCAAAAGGAAGAGCAGTGAACTGAAAATGATGGTCTTAGAAAACAAATTCAAGAAATCACTGATGATCTACATGGATGGGAATATGCAGATAAACATACCTTATGTTTAGGGAAGCTACAAACTCCCATGGACACATAGTGGTGATGACTGAACTAAAAAGAAAAAATAACATCTTGAACAGTGAAGTACGAACAATGTGGATGAGAGGGTTTAAATCCAACATAGGATGGCAGCTGTCATGCTTTCTGGAAATTATGAAAAGGTTGAAATTGAAATCCACGTATCTTTCCTGAGGAGGGAGAGATACTAACACATACATGTCCACCAGAGAAGAATCCACTTCTAAGAATAAACTGCTCCTCACCATACTGAGAGGGACCCAGAATCTAAAGAAGTATTGAGGAGGAAGGGATCTGAAATGTATGCAATACTCTTCTGGAATCACCTGTAGCACCTGCCACCGATAAAGATGTATTGTGAAAAAAATGCAGACATCCTCAACCCAAGGTGGTTCTGAACCATGTAAGTTATGCAGAGGTTGATTGGTCAGCAGCTTTTAAAGGGATAGTAATACTTGAAAATAATTTTATTTTATATTGTAGCCCTTAAAAAACATGAAAAATGACATAAGTCTTATCTCCCAAACCTTTATGGTTTCGGAGATATTCACAAGCAAAGTTTGCCCCTGAATGACGTCACCTTTCTAGCTCTCAGATTTGGAATCCGGTCCCTTGACCGGCTGAGGCTCTCCAGAAGTGCCAAGATCACTATCTTTAAACATATTTTTTTCATTGGAATTGTCTACAAAGTGTGCTTGCAAGCCAGACACACTTTGTACACAGTTCCAGTTAAGTAGTTCTTTTTAAAGAGCGTAAACTCGGCGCTGCTAAAGAGCTGCTGGTTGATCTGTGGACCGGATTCCAAATCTGTCCACTAGATGGCAGACTTGGCTGAAACAACCAGGAAAAGGGAACTTTATTTTACTTGTGAATATCTCCCAAACCATAAAGGTTTGGGAGATAAGACATATCATTTTTAATGTTTTTTTTTAAGGGCTACAATATAAAATAAAATTAATTTCAAGTATTACTATCCCTTTAAGGTTACAACCATGCCCTCATAAGTTCTCCTTTTTTGTTTTATTTTTTTCAGTACAATAAAGTTATTTGTTTTTTGTAATGGAAGCTAAGGACACCGGGTTAACCTTAGAAGTCATTGCAGGGTTTCTCCCTCCCGAGGTCGGCTACAAGCAGGTAGCCTTGCCAGTCATTCTCCAGGGCTGCTTCCTTGAATGGGTCAAAAGGAGACCCTTGATACCACTCAGCGATAAAAGGACAGGACACAGATGAAGTTCCAAACGAACACACTTTATTTCACAAACTTCAGCTCTTTTATACACAGTGAACCACGTCAGGATATAATACCAGACAAAGGACAGTGAGATATGGTGTAAATATAATACAAAGGGCCAGACATGATTAAATCATTTAGATAAAGGGACTGATGAGGGGGCAAACACTGGGACAAAAGGCTGGGGGACTCGAATATACATCTTAAACAATGGTCAGGGGGTTGAAGCATCTTTTTAGTCTGTTTGAATATTCCGCTTCAACCCCTGGCCAATGAGGAGCCTGGAATTGGCTGGCCAATCCTGGTCCGTTTTCATCATGGCCATTTCGGCCTATTCAAGTCTTTGGGTGGGCAGTTAACTGACCAATCCCTGGGCCACCTACTTTACCCCATGTTATCGCTATGGGGGACCTTTAAATTGTCACCCAGGACTTTGGCCAATCGGGAAGCTGCCTACTTCCCAAGCAACACAATGCTCGACACTATGTCAAGTCTTTACTGTACCAAGATAGAGAGAGACACCCGCTGGTTGTCGGATGCATTGCAGTCCTGCGACAATCCAGCGAGCCTACAGTCCAGTCCCTTTAAACCTGTGACGTATGTGAGAAGCGCCTACTTTTCCCATGCACAGTCAATGGAGGCCCTTTAACTCGGACTGGCCAATCAGGAGCCAGCCGACGTTCAAAACCATGGCACCTTTCTTGATATTCCTGCCGGCCGTCTCTGGCCACGTTTTGGAGGACCTGTTCTTCATGTAACCCCAACCAAACTGCCAGACACTGATCCACGGCCCGTTACAATTCCCTTTAGGTGGCGGGCTGCCATAGTCTTGCCAACAGCTTCCAAGTAATGGCCTAGGGTCCGTTACACTCCCCACCCCTTCCAGACCCAAGCCAGTGGCAGCTTGGACGAATCCTGACTTGGGAAGTCAGACAAGTTCTTGAGTGGAGGAGGGTAGCCCCTTGTCTGGGCTCAGGAAGAAAGTATTAGCCGCTGGTCCTGGGCTGAGCAGTAACAAGGGTAGCCCCCTGTCCGGGCTCAGGAACAAGGAATTAGCCCCTTGTCCTGGGTTGATCAATAAAACTTGAGCCCCTTGTCCTGGGCCAGGAAAATGTGGCAGCTGCTGGTCCGGGGCTAGCAGCCTGTGGTGGGGACTCTGCTGGTCCGCGATCCAGGCAGAGCCCAAGTCAGACTCCCCTGGGTCTGGGGCCATTGGTTCTGGGGCCAGGGCCAATCTTTGAGGGGGAGTTCCCGGGGCACAAGGGGTCTTCGCAGGCACACCTTGACAAGAAGAAAAGCGACGCTAGCAGTTCCCTTTTGTGCTCCAGGGGTCCAGCTTGGGACCACGCTGTGTGGAGATTGAGACATCTCCCCCTTTTCGGAAGCCCAGTACCCCACCACGAAAGGAGAGGCAGTTGCTCCTACTCTCCTGTGCTGGGGCAAAGTTCCAGGAATCACTGGCAGGATTTTGGTCCTATTTCTCCGAGTAGGGGCATTGCATGGGTTAGTGGAGAGCATATTCCCACTTATCAGCCCAAGGGGAACAAAATCACTGGGGAGGCTTCTGGTCCCCTTCCCCCAGGCAGGGTCATCCCCTGCCATGGTAAGCAACGGATGCCCACTCACCAGGCTGGGGTCAACAGCTTCAGGGGCCACAATCTTGGGGCTGCAGGTGAGTACCTAAGTCTCACTCACCACATGAGGGGTCACATAGGCACTGGGGAGGACCGTAGTCCCACTCCCCATGGCAGGAGCATCCATGCCCCTGAAGAGCACACATTTCCTATTTTCCATGGCAGTAGCAGCAGGGAAAGGGGCAACAATCTTGGGGCCGCTGGTAAGGACCTGTGTCCCACTCACCACAGCAGGGGTCACATAGCCACTGGGGAGGACCGTGGTCCCACTCCCCATGGCAGGAGCATCAGGGCCCCTGAAGAGAACACTGTAACGGAAGCTGAGAAGGGACCGCGTCGCCTTCCGCCGTCGTTCCTGGGTCTCTCCTTCTCGACGCAGATAAGCGCCGTCAGATGCACCAGTTGAAGTATGAACAGTCACTGGAAACAGCCGCAGGATCGCTGGAAGCAGGGAAGCAGGGAAGAGTCCACGTCGCCGCCTGACAGTCCACGAAGTTAGGACGCAGGAAACTGGCAGCAGGCGGTCAGCGATTCAGGATACTTGGCGCAGATGGGTATCAGAGTGGATACTTTAGACCATAAGCAATACAAGACTCCAGGACTCCTTGTTCACTCCAAAAACAGAACTCTCTTTATTGAACCAAAGCACACATATTTATACAGTTTCAAACCACACTAACTTGGAGCACAGTACAGGAGACTTAATTCAATCACAGTTCATCAATAGGACACAGCAAATGGTAGGGCAGAATACAATGGAGTAGTCACAGGGATAATTCAGTCACCACAAAGGGTCCAAGAACCAACAACAAATGATTCAGGGAAACATAATAGGGCAGACATGATTGGATTAATCACACAGCAGGGGGCCACAAGACAGTGCTCAATACAATGACTTGAGTAATTAAGCAAAAGGCTTGGGGGACTACAAAACATATTGAAAGTAAATATGCTCAAACTCAAATGATTAACCCTTTGCAGGTCAGAAGAGTTTGCAGCACCCAAGCCTTGAATTGTTCTTTCCTCTGGTACAGCTGCCTATCCACATAAGGCTAGCCAAAGTCTCTTAGTCCAGGATAAGGGCTTGAGAGATCGTATGCCAGGGCACAAAGGAGTGTCCAATATCCATAATCCTTGGGCCCAGGGGTGAATAAATGCCATGCCCAGACAAGAGCTCCCAGTAACGGGTAGGATCCGTTACATTTCTCCCCCTTTTGGTTCCAAGCCAGCGGGTGCGGTGGTAAACGCTGGCTGGGAGCTGTAGGAGGGCATGGAGGTGGTGAGGCACTTGTCTGGACAGTGCACTAGTCCGAAGGCCTTGGTCCTAGGCCAGTTTCTACTGAGGTGCCCCTTGTCCTGGGCCAGTGGTTAAAGTAGTCTTTCTGTTCTGGGCCAGGGGAAAACATGAGCCCTTTGTCTGGGCCAGGTAGGGGGAAACAAGGCCCTGGTCCTGGGCCAGGGAAACAATTGCAAGTCCCTTTGTCCTTAATCCTGGGCCAGAGGGTGAAGCAGTCTTTTTGACCTGGGCCAGGGGAAAACATGAGCCCTTTGTCTGGGCCCGGTAGCGGTGTACAGGGCCCTTGTCCTGGGCCAGTGAAGAAAATGCCAGTTCCTGTGTCCTTAAACCTGGGCCAGGGGAACTGATGCCTGTTTGTCCTGACAAACATCAAAACAGGTGGCCTCTCCTGGGCCCTTCTCCAGGCAGTGCTGAAGTCAAATCCTTCTGGGTCTGGGGCCAGTGGCTCAGGGTCAAGAGCCAGTCTATAAGGGGGATCTCCCTGGGGCAATTGTGCCTCTGGCTTCTGGGCACCAGAGTTTGGGGATAGAGACCCATCTCCCCCTTTTAGTTGGGCCAGGGCCCCAGAGGGACAGGAGCGGATGCAGCTCCCACGCTCCTGGGTCAAATCAGGTATGGGCCTGATGGGGAATACATTCCCACCCACCAAGCTGGGGTCAACAGTGGACAGGGCAACACAAATGTCCTTGGTGAGGATCCTGGTCCCACTCACCAAGGTGGGAATCTCCAGTGCAGGGAGAATAGCAGGCTCTTTAATGATGACCGTGGCCCCACGCACTAGGCCAGGGGTCTCAGGGGAAGGCAGAACAGATGCTGGGCTGGGGATGAGGACGGCTGTCCCACTCATCCCAGCCAGGACTTCACATGACCTGGTGCTCTTGCTCTCCCGCACCAAGTCAGGGGTTACAGGGGGACTGATGGGGCACTCTTCCCCACCCATCAGGTCAAACAATATATCCAGGGGAGTTCCAGCAGCCCTACTTTCTCCCAGTCCGCTGGTGTCCTCCTCTGGTAGGCCATCACGCACAGGCCTTTCTTTTGCCTTGAGGGAGACCGCAGTCCCATCCCTCAAGGCGGCATTACTTGTACTCCTGGGGAGCACGCACGGCTCCGCTCCCAGGCCATCTTCCACCCCCACCAGGGTCAACATTTTGTGGCTGCTGCTGGGTTCTGTCCCACCCAGTACAGCAGGGGTCTCAGGGGGACTGATGGGCTTGCTCCCACCCAGCAGTTTACAGTCCATGTCTTTAGGAGGGCCAGCGGCACTGTTTTCTCCCAGCCCACTGGGGTCCTCCCCTTGCAGGCCATCACACACCGGCCTTTCTTCTCCCTGGAGGGAGACCGCAGTCCCATCCCTCCAGGCGGCATCACTCATAATCCTGGGGAGCACGCACGGCTCCGCTCCCAGGGCATCTTCCACCCCCACCAGGGGCAACATCTTGGGGCTGCTGCTGGGCTCTCTCACACCCACTACAGCAGGGGGCTCAAGGGGACTGATGGGCTCGCTCCCACCCATCAGTTGGGGCACACAATTGCTGCTGGTGGGGACCTGCGTCTCGTCCACCGCAGCTGGGAAAACAGGGAAAGGGGCAACTGGCCTCTCAGGGGAGACGTCCGTCCCATCCCCTGATGCCGAGGCATCTTCTGCACTGAGGGGGAACAAATTCCCACCCCTCAGCTCAGGCAACAGACAGTCCAGGGAAAAAGGGGTATCAGGCAGGGCAACAGGGGCACTGGTGAGGAACGTATTCCCACCCACCAGTGTGGAGTGAACAGGGGCAGCTCCATCCAAGTCCTCAGCTTCACTGAGGTCCTCCTCAGATGAGTGGCCCCCCCAATATTCTTCCTCTCTTCCTGTACAAAGTTCACGCATGTACCGGTCATGCACCATATTCATCAGCCTATCAATCTTGGCCACCGATGGCTTGTATCCCAGGAGCGGCATAAGGTTCACCATCCTTCGGTACACGGGGTCATCACTTGGTCCGATCCCAAAAATGGTCCACTTTTCCTTCACTAAAAAGTCAATGTACTTCCAGTCGGGCTCTACAGCTCCGAGGCGCTTGTGGAAGTCACTGAGACCCCATGCAGGTCCAACTGATTCAATAAGATCCAAGAAGTCCAGAAAACCCCATTCAGGCAATACTGCTCCGCCGGATCCGCGTGCCGCCATTCCTCATTCGATACACTCGATGAAAGAAGGAGAAATCCCACCGCTATGCCACCAATGTAATGGAAGCTGAGAAGGGACCGCGTCGCCTTCCGCCGTCGTTCCTGGGTCTCTCCTTCTCGACGCAGATAAGCGCCGTCGGATGCACCAGTTGAAGTATGAACAGTCACTGGAAACAGCCGCAGGATCGCTGGAAGCAGGGAAGAGTCCACGTCGCCGCCTGACAGTCCACGAAGTTAGGACGCAGGAAACTGGCAGCAGGCGGTCAGCGATTCAGGATACTTGGCGCAGATGGGTATCAGAGTGGATACTTTAGACCATAAGCAATACAAGACTCCAGGACTCCTTGTTCACTCCAAAAACAGAACTCTCTTTATTGAACCAAAGCACACATATTTATACAGTTTCAAACCACACTAACTTGGAGCACAGTACAGGAGACTTAATTCAATCACAGTTCATCAATAGGACACAGCAAATGGTAGGGCAGAATACAATGGAGTAGTCACAGGGATAATTCAGTCACCACAAAGGGTCCAAGAACCAACAACAAATGATTCAGGGAAACATAATAGGGCAGACATGATTGGATTAATCACACAGCAGGGGGCCACAAGACAGTGCTCAATACAATGACTTGAGTAATTAAGCAAAAGGCTTGGGGGACTACAAAACATATTGAAAGTAAATATGCTCAAACTCAAATGATTAACCCTTTGCAGGTCAGAAGAGTTTGCAGCACCCAAGCCTTGAATTGTTCTTTCCTCTGGTACAGCTGCCTATCCACATAAGGCTAGCCAAAGTCTCTTAGTCCAGGATAAGGGCTTGAGAGATCGTATGCCAGGGCACAAAGGAGTGTCCAATATCCATAATCCTTGGGCCCAGGGGTGAATAAATGCCATGCCCAGACAAGAGCTCCCAGTAACGGGTAGGATCCGTTACAAACACATTCTCCACTCTCCATGGCAGTAGCAACAGGAAAGGGCCAACAGTCTTGGGGCTGCTGGTGAGGACCTGAGTCTCGCTCTCCGCAGCAGGGATAACAGGAAAAGTGGCCACATGCCCATCAGGGAGGATGTCTGTCCCACTCCCTGATGCAAGGGCATTCTCTGCGCAGAGGAGGAGCGAATTCCCACTCCTCAGGCCAGAGGTAACACAGTCCAGGGCAACACAAGGGGCGCTGGGGAGGAATGTATCCCCTCTCACCAGTTCAGGATCAACAGGGTCAGCAGTACTGTATTTCGTCAGCCTGCTGAGGCCCTCATCTTCAGAGCCACCAAACACATCAGGGGTATTCTTTGTACTGAGGAGGAACACATTTCCACTCCTCAGTTCAGGGAAAATATCGCTGCTGATGAGGACCGTTGTCTCACTCACCGCAGCAGGGGTTTCAGGGAAAGGTGCAACATGCCCGTCAGGGAGGACGTTTGTTCCAATCACTAATGCAGGGGCATTCTTTGTGCTGAGGAGGAGCAAATTCCCACTCCTTAAGCCAGGGGGAATATTAACGCCCCTGGGGAGGATCTCGGTCCCACTCCCCAGGGCAGGAGCAACAACCAAGCTAGTGATGATCTCCACCTCACTCACCAGGGCAGGAAAAACAGCTTTGCTGGGGAGGACACAGGTGTCACTCCACAGGGCAGTAGCAACAGGGCCCTGGAGAGGACACATTTCCCACTCTCCAGGGCAGGGGCATTTGAGCCGCTGGGGAGGACCTTGGTTCCACTCCCCAGGGCAGGGGCAACAAGGGAAGGGGCAACAGCTCCACTGGGGAGGACGCAGGTCCCATTCCCCAGGGCAATAGCAACAAAACCCCTGGAGAGGACATATTTCCCACTCTCCAGGGCAGGGGCATTTGAGCCACTGAGGAGGACCTCAGTCCCACTCCCCAGGGCAGGGGCAACAGGGAAAGGGTCAACAGCTCCACTGGGGAGGACGCAGATTCCACTCCCCGGGGCAGGGTCAAAGGAGCCACTGGAGAGGCCGGTATTCCCACTCTCCAGGGCAAGAGCATTGCAGGGCTGGGTGTGGACCTCCGTTTCGCTCCCCAGGCCAAGGGAAGTAGTGCTACTGGAAACGACCTCGGTCCCACTACCCAGGGCTGGGGAAATAGAGTAGTTGGTGAGGATCTCATGGAAGCGGTGCTCTTTCACTTTCTGGTGCAGAGCTGCGTACCTCCGCTCAACAGCCCATTCACCATCGATTAGCCGCCAAAACTCCTTCTGTAGGTGTGGGAGATCACAGCAACCAAGAGTACAATCCCTCTTGTCCCAGATCTCCCAGTGTCGGCTGGAATCCAGGCAATCAAATTCAACGTCCTGAATACACGCCTCCCAGGCCAGCCCCCGACCGATGTATCCCACGTACGGCGGAGGGCTGGTGTAGGGTGGCCACTGGAAGAACTCCTCATTCGCCTGGTTACTAAGAGTCCAGTACACATCTTGGATCGCCATTTTGGTCTGGATGCAGCTATCCAGCTAGTCCATCTTCTGCCAGCATACATCCACTGAACAGGAGCTCCCACAATCTCTACAATTCCATAAATCGGCATTCAGCGATACCGGCTCGCAGTACGCTGGCTGGAAGAGGAAGCCTGGGGTAGACTTGTTTTAACTCCATCACATATTCTTCCTCTACAGCCAGGAGAGTCCGACTCACAAAGTCTTGGGGTGGGTCCAGACCCAGAGGAGCCAGGTGACGCTCCAATCGTTGCACCACTGCATCCTCCTTGGATATAGTCGCTGGTGAAACAGATGTGTTGGAGAAGGGGTTTAGGCTGGTATCCTGTGACAAGTCTGTGGTCCCAGCTCTTTCTGCAATTTCCTTGTCCATGCTCTGCAGTTCTGCAACCGATCACCGTCTGTACTCCTTGATCAACGAACCGGCTGGATCCCAGGTGGTGGTTTGGATACCCTCAGTTGAATGAGAGAGAAGATCCCACCACTTGCCACCAGTGTAACGGAAGCTTAAGGACGCCGGGTTATCCTTAGCTGTCGTTGCAGGGTTTCTCCCTCCTGAGTTCGGCTACAAGGAGGTAGCCTTGCTGGTCATTCTCCAGGGCTGCATCCTTGAATGGGGAGGTCAGGAAGAGACCCTTGATCCCACTCAGCGATAAAAGGACAGGACACGGATGAAGTTCCAAACCAACACACTTTATTTCACAAACTTCAGCTCTCTTTGAACCACATCAGGATATAATACCAGACAAAGGACAGTGACATATGGTGTAAAGATAATACAAAGGGCCAGACATGATTAAATCATTTAGACAAAGGGACTGATGAGGGCAAACACTGGGACAAAATGCTGGGGGACTCGAATACACATCTTAAACAATGGCCAGGGGGTTGAAGCATCTTTTTAGTCTGTTTGAATATTCCGCTTCAACCATTGGCTAGTCAGGAGCCTGGAACTGACTGGCCAATCCTGGTCAGTTTCATCATGGCCGTCTCGGCCTATCCGAACCTTTGGGCGGGCAGTTAACTGACCAATGCCTGGGCCACCTACTTTCCCCCATGTTATCTCTATGGGGGACCTTTAAACTTGTTACCCAGGACTTTGGCCAATCAGGAAGCTGCCTACTTCCCAAGCAACACAATGCTCGACACCATGTTGAGTCTTTACTGTACCAAGATAGAGAGAGACACCCGCTGGTTGTCAGATGTATTGCAGCCCTTTGACAATTCAGCTAACCTACAGTCCAGTCCCTTTAAACCTGTGGCCAATCCAAGAGGCACCTACGTTTCCCATGCACAGTCAATGGAGGCCCTTTAACTCGGACTGGCCAATCAGGAGCTGGCCAACATTCAAAACCACGGTGGCTTTCTTGATATTTCTGCCGGCCATCTCTGGTCACGTGAATCCAGTCTTTTGGAGGAGCTGTTCTTCATGTAACCCCAACCAAACTGCCAGACACTGATCCACAGCCCGTTACAATTCCCTTTAGGCTGTGGGCTGCCATAATCTTGCCAACAGCCTCCAAGTAATGGCTTAGGGTCCGTTACAGCTTTATTAATTTAAATATACACTTTTTCCCTTTGTACTTGTGTCATGAATCAATAAAGTAAACTAGGGGTATGTAATCATGCCTAATAAGTAGTCTTCTGTTCTTTCCTCTCCTATTGTCAGCAGAGTAATTTGAGCAGGTTTCTTGCATTCCCAGCTATGTTTGACTTTCAGGGAAAGGCATTCCTGGGTTGCAGAGTGAGTGGACCATGGTGGGTGCAAACCCATAAAAGTGCAGATAAGTGCAGATAATGAAAACCATTCATTAAAATGCTCTTAGACATATATATGCGTTAATATAAGAGGATTTTAGTCTTACTTGTTATATCCTTTTCTCTTAGCCCATATAGCTTTCAGGCGACAGCTCCTTTCAGTAGACAGGAACAATTCTGGGAAAGAATGCAGGGTGGAGCCTTTCTCTTCTCCTTAGGTGGTTGCTAGCTAGTCCCTTCCCAATTAGATTTAAGACACTAACCTATCTAGCTAGAGAGCAAGAAGGAAAAAGGAAAGACTCATGTGAGCATGAACCCGAAAGGACTCCCACATCCAGCCACAGGAGAGCCAAGCATGGTCCCATGATAGGGTGGGAGACCTGTAAGCTATATGGACTAAGAGAAAAGGATTTAACAGGTAAGACTAAAATCTTGTTTTCTCTGTCGTCCAGTATAGCTTACAGGTAACTGGTGGGAAAGAAGGCAAGGACCAGGCACCCATTATACCAGAGCTACATGGACTAATCAGGACATAGAATATCCCAACTAACAAAGTGTTAGGGGACACAGCACACCTGTAACTGTAAACACAGCAAACTGAAAAAGAGCCAACAGGGCTCAACAGATAAAGATCACCATGACACAGGAAAGAAAGTCCTACACAGGCAGAGCTACCTCAAGGACTTTCCTGCCAAAGCCGGCCTCAGCCGAAGCCAGGACGTCAACAAGGTAGTGTTTGCAAAAGGTGTGCACAGACGACCAAGCGGCTGCCCTGCACAGCTGATCAGCAGAAGCCAGATGCTTATAGGCCAAGGAGGCCCCAACAGAGTCATAAGTCGGGTGCTGCAGGGTTCAGTCCTGGGACCAATGTTTTTTAATTTGTTTATTAATGATCTAGAAGTGGGAATTGAAAGTAGTGTCTCAATATTTGCTGATGACACTAAGCTATGTAGGGAAATACATACAGAGCTCAATGTTTTTCTCTGCAGAAGGATTTAGATAAACTGAGTGAATGGGCAGAAAAGTGGCAGATGTCATTTAATGTAGATAAATGTAAGGTTATGCATTTGGGCTGTAGAAACATACTTGCTACATATACTTTAAACGGGAAACAAGTTGGGGAATCCTCATTACAGAAATAATTAAGAGTACTGATAGACAATAGACTTCACAGCAGTGTGCAGAGTCACTCAGCTGCTGCAAGAGCAAATAGGATACTAGCCTGAATAAAAAGAGGTGCAGATGCGAATATTATCCTACCTCTGTATAAATCCTTGGTTAGGCCTCATCTAGAATATGGAGTACAATTTTTGGCACCAGTTCTTAAAAAAAGACATTGTTGAACTGGAAAAGGTGCACAGACGTGCAACAAAACTGATAAAGGGATTGGAAGATCTGAGTTATAAAGAGATGCTAGCCAATCTGGGTTTGTTTACATTAGAGAAGAGACATCTAAAGGGTGATATGATTACCATTTACAAATACATTGAAGGTCAATACAATGAACTATCCAATGATTTATTTACACAAAAAGAGCTGAGCTAAGAACAAGAGGTCATCCATTAAGACTAGAGGAAAGCACTTTTGACTAAAATAAAGGCAAGGATTCTTTACAGTGGGGCGGTAAAGCTGTGGAATTATTTGCCTCTGGATGTTGTGCTTGCTGATAATGCAGCTGCTTTCAAAAAAGCAATGGATGCCCATCTAGCACAGAACAATATTGAAAATTAAGACAGATGGCTTCAAAGCAGATAGGATGTTGATCCGGGGAACTATCTGACTGCCATTTGGAATCAGGAAGGAACATTTGTTTTTCTTCCACTTGGGGCTAGATTGAAAATGGTTTCAGATGGATTCTCTGGATCAACAGAGGTGCTTTTGGCATGGGCTGGACTTGATGGATGCATGTCTTTTTTCAGCCTCATTAACTATGTTACTATGATACCTTGTGGTATGAGCAGTAACATGAAAAGGGACAGGCTTCTTTCCGAGTTCATAGCCCTTGCGAATGGTAGACTTGATCCAAGATGCAATAGTCACCTTGGAAGCATCTGTCTGATGGACTGACTCAGTGAGGTGCACGTAGAACTTCAGGCAGCGCACCACATCCAACAAGTGGAGATCCCTCTCTTTGAAGGATTTTGGGTCAGGATAAAAAGAAGGCACAACAATCTCCTGACTGATGTGGAACTCAGAAACCACCTTAGGAAGAAATTTCTGGGAGGTACGAAGGACCGACTTGTCCTTGTGAAACACCAGGAAAGTCGGTTTGCAGGATAAGGTCTGCAGTTCAGGAACTCTGAGAACAGAGACAATTGCCAAGAGAAAAGTCATCTACCAAGTCAGGAGATGAAGAGCAGCGGTAGCCAAGGACTCACAATGAGGCAACTGCAAGACTCCCAGAACCAGATCTAAGGTCCCACTGGGGAGTGGGATGCATAAAGGCAGGGAAAGCATGAGCAACGCCTTGAAAGAAGACCTTGACATCCGGAATAACAGCAATGGGCCTCTGAAAAAATACAGAAAGAGCGTAAGTCTGGACCTTCAAGGAACTCAGGCTAGGGCCCTTGTTCATAACATCCTGTAAAAGGACAGGACAGTCGGAGGGTCAAACTCCTGGCAGAACAGATCCCTGTCCAAACACCAAGATAGACCAAATCCTGTAGTAAGCTTTGGAGGAAACAGGCTTCTGAGATGGAATCATGGGGGCTACCACCTCAGGAGTAAAACAGAGGATTCAATCACCAAGCCATCAAACCCAGACACTCCACGTTCTCCTGCCACAAGAGGAGGTCCGGTCTGTGTGGAAGCCAAAATGGTTCGCACACAGTTAGGTCTAGAAGCTCTGGAAACCAAGGTTGCCGGGGCCACTCCATTTGTAGCTTCCTTAGTACCCTGGGTAGCAGGTGCAAGAGGACGGAAAATGTAAGGTAAGGGAAACTGCCAAGGAATCAACAGAGGATCCTGTGCTGCCACCAGAGGATCTGACCAGGGGGAGCAAAACATTGGAACCTTCCTGTTGTGTCTGGTTGCCATCAGGTCGATCCATGGGAGTCCCAATCTCTGAACGACAAGGTCGACCACCACCTGGGGAAGCTCCCATTCGTCACTGTCCACAGTGTGTCAACTCAGGAAGTCGGCCAAGACGTGGTCTATTACTGGAATATGTACAGCGGAGATGACAAGAACATGTTCTTCGGCCCAGGTTAAAATAGCCTTGACCTCCAACCAAGCTGCGAGACTTCTGGTGCCACCTTGCTTGTTGATGTAAGCCACGGCCATGGCGTTGTCGGACTGGATGACCAGTACCTCAGAGCGTGGAATATCGCCTGGAGTTCCAGAACGTTGATTGGTAGGAGAGACTCCTCCACTGACCAATGACCCTGGACATTCAGGTGACCCAGGACCTCCACTCAACTGGACAGGCTGGCATTTGGCATCATGTGGTCCAGAGTGGGATCACAAACTGTCTTCCCTCCCGCAGGTTGGAAAGATTCAGCCAACAAAGAAGACTCAGTTCCACATGCAAGGGAAGAGAAACCAACAGATTCAAGAGATCTGGGTTCCCTTTGCAAACCTGAATCACAAACCTCTGTAGTTCCCTCATGCGAGCCACCTCTATGGTGGATATCAACTTCCCCACCAGAGATCAGTTTCTTGGCTTGAATGGACTCGCAAGCCAAAACCGAGGAAACCTTGTTAGTGATCTGTTGAACAACATCCTCCGTCAGAAAGACCATGCCTTGCAGAGTGTCAAACAGAAGACCCAGAAAAACCAATCTCTGAGATGGAATCGGAAACCAACCGTGACGGGTGAGTGTGTGAATGCAGGCCTGCACCTGCTGCTGGAGGAGTTCTCCAGACGGAGCTTTGAAGAGCAAGTCGACCATGTATGGAGTTACCCGAATACCCCTCTCACGCATGACAGAAATCAAAGCACGCAAGATGCGAAGAAAAACACCTGTGGGGCTGTGGTCAGACCAAAAGGGAGAGCCAAGAACTGGAAGTGCCCCTTGTCAGTAGAGAACCTGAGGTACTGCTGGCTCTCTGGATGAATAGCGATGTGCAGGTAGGCATCCTACAGATTCAAGGAGGCCAGGAATTCCCCTGGACACAATCGCCGCAATGACTGACCTTAAGGACTCCTGGTAGTAATGAGTCTTCACTACAAAGGAATTGAGATCCTCAATGTCCAGCATAGGACGGCAGCTGCCATCCTTCTTGGAGACCACAAATAGGTTGGAATAGAAGCCCAAACCTATTTCTGGTTCAGGAACCGGTTCCAGAACTTCCTTGTCCAAGAGAGTCTGGACAGCCCCACTGAAAACGTTTCCGGTCCCTGAGGGGAGAGGGAAAGGAAGAGATGTGAAGGGAATCCTGTACTCTTCGTAAACCACCTGTAAAACCCACGGATAAGCAACGGTGTCTGTCCAAACACTAAGAAAGTGCCGTAGACGACCGCCCACTGGAGCGTGCGGTCCGGAGTTCAGGGAGTCATGCCGAAGGAGATTTGGTGGCTTTGGGCTTGGTGGAGGACTGTTTGGGCCTGGAGGCGGAGCACAGGGCCTGAGGAACCTCTGGGGTCGCCCCATGCTCCTCGCCCTTGTAGGCATGAAAAAGGTGTTGAAGTTGAGGATTCTTCTTGGGGATCAAAGGCAACAAAGTGCTCTTGCCCCAGTGGCCTCACTGATGAGAGTCTTCAACTCGGGGCCAAAAAGTGACATGCCCAGAAAAGGAAGGGAAACCAAGGATTTCTTGAAGACCGAGTCAGCAGACCATATTTTAAGCCAAAGGGAACTCCTGACAACCACAGACAGAGCAGAGGACTTAGCCTCAAGCCTGATAGTATTAAAGATAGTGTCAGTAATGTAATGTCGAGCCTCAGAAATGTTAGCCAAAAGACGTAAAAGGTCAGCTGTAGGGGCACCCTGATGGACAGCTGCAATTAGCTGCTCCGTAAATACTGCAATGGCCCTATTCATCAAAGCTGACGCAAAGGTGGGTCTCACTGACACACCTATGGTCACAAAAGTGGCCTTCAAAATAGCCTCCTGTCAGTCAAATCCTTGAGAACAGAAGCATCCGCCACAGGCAAAGCCGTGGACTTAGAGAGGAAGAGCCCACTGAGCAAAGGCCACCTCTGAGAAGGGGTACAATTTGGCAAAACTCTTAGGCAGGGATAGACTTTTTCAGGGGTCTTCCACTCATCCTGGACAACCTGGTCAAGAGTAGGATTAGGTGGAAAGGCAGTAGACTGCTTCTTGTGACTTTGAAAGACGTCAGTAGTGGATTGGAGTTCCTCAGAGACCGCAGAAATATTTAAGGTATCTAAGACAGCCTTAATGAGACCTTCAGCAGAAGGCTCAGGGTCAGTCTCAAAGGGGTCCCCAAAAAATTGAGAGTAAGCTCTTTCAGAACATTCACCCTCATCAGAATACACCAACAGTTCCTCATCAGAGGAATCAGACACATCAAGGACACCCTGAGGTTTATGGGTCACAGACCTGAATAATGCCGGAAGCTTCCAGGACTGGAGGACCCCATGAAGGTGCATAGGGAACTGTGTCATGGTAGACTAAGTCTTGCACCCGTGGTGGCTCTTGATCATGGCTGGAGGGCCCTGGCATAGACACTGGGGCCGCAGAGCATGAAGAGCATAAATTACCTGGGTATTCTCTCTAAGGAGCCCTGCATGACATGAGGAGCCTTGAGTAATGGGGGTCAAAGACACCCCAGCATCCTTAGTCTTAGGTTTTGCCCCAGGTCCTAAAGCTTCAGACATCCTGACAGGAGACAAAGTGTCTAGAAGCATAAGAAAGAACCCAAAACTGTGTCCCAAATTCATAATTCACCCCAAAAAAAGCGAAGAATACACTTATCTGGCCAGCGAAGGGTTAACATGAGGAAGAGAATAGAAGGATCCAAGCCCTGAGTAGGATCTTCTTGGGAGGAAAGAAAGAAAATGGCGACCAAAGTTAGAGCAAATCAGAAGAGAGCCTGCAAAACGGGCATTTATGGGAAACATAGTTTCCTCTCAGAGTACCTCAAAAACAGCATCCGCATTCCTCCCAAGCCCCCCAAGACACTGAGGATGTGCACCGGAGTGTAGGGCAAGGGCTGACAAGAAGAATGAGCCATTTCTGAACTCGGTACGCAGAGTAGTTGCAGAGATATGTCCCAAATGAAACTGTCCCATAGCGATCAGTAGAGCATTGCAGCTATGCTGTAAAGCGAGAATTCAAATAAACACATTTTTGCAAAAGTGTCCCAAAAAGTGTAAAACACATAGACAATACATGAACACTAATAGAACACACCAACCCACAAGGGGAATGTGTAAAAACGCGCCCCAAATCACCTAACATGACAGGGAAGGGATTAAAAGTACCACATTAACCCAAAATGCTCCAATGACCCTAAGTAGACAGAGGATAAGACCCAAATGAGTGCAGAAGTATACATGGAGGAACTCCTAAAGGAGACCCCTGTGCAGCGGGGAAACAGTGGGACAAGTGGACCATGGAACGCAAAGGGTTGCTCACCTTTTCTGCAGGTATTCAGCCTTCAGATCACCATTAAGACTAGGAGAAGCCTCAGTGGCTCCCCAAGGGAAAAGACATAACACACAAGGTTTTCCCCCAGGGTTGGAAGGTCCAGAAACAGCACCTTTTAACTGAGCAATCCACCATTGGGAAGTCAGTAATGGAAATCGCCTAACGGGGGATTTCTACACCCCGTATCTAACAAGAAAATAATAAAAAACTAAAACTAAGTAGAACTGTTCTCTTGCCTTTCTCCTACAAGGAACAAATCTAACTGGGAGGGGGCTAGTTGGCAACTACCTAAAGAGAAGAGGAAGGCTCCACCCTACACTCTTTCCCAGAATTGTTCCTGCCTACTTAAAGGGGCTGTCGCCTACCCTGGATTATATCTTTGCCAACCATTTTCTTACAGATGGTTTGTCTTCGACCACAATACATGACCTCACATGGTCCGATCACACCATTGTTGAGTGCTCATTTTCTGGTGTCTCTGATGCTTCGGTCCCCCACCCCCCCGGCACTTTAACGATTCCCTTTTGCTCGATCCTGCGGTCAAGGCGGATTTGCTGTACACTTTAGATGACTATTTTGCACTCAATGTCTCTACAGGTACTTCTCTTGGAACGCTGTGGACGCTCATAAAGCAGTTATGTGTGGTCGACTTATTGCCACTTCCTCAAGACTTAAACGCGCTAGACGGGAGGAACAATCTAGGCTGGCTACTCTGCTACATGCGGCTAAACTGGCCCATAAACATGATCCTACCACTGCCAACCGTCTTAAACTGAACAACCTGCGAGGCGAGTTTAAGTGGATGAACCAGTTGTTTTTTGAAAAGTGTGATAAACCTGATGCTTTGCTAGCGGCTGTAACGGTTTGTTTGACACACAGACACAGTGGTTTAGGATAAAACACAGTTTTATTGAAAACACAGTAATATAATAACCCTCACAGGTCCTGTAGTATTTAAGCAGAATAATACAGACACAAGACAGGTTACATATACATATGCCTACATAGAGACCATAACAGAATATACCGACAAAGGTCAGCGGAATATGAAGGATTCCCAGGGTATCAGTACTGCATGGGTTAATGGTTTTCAGCGAGTGTAAACAGTCCCATGAGAAGCGAGGTCTGTGATGGAACTCACACAAGATAGAGAGCTTAAGGATAAGTAACGCCCATTAATAGGTAGCAGACAAACGTGAACTGCCAGAGTAGTATCAGAGACTGAGCAACATATAACACTGCCGTAGCAGTAATGGAGACCAGGCAACTTGCACACTGTCGTAGCAGTAATGGAGACGAGGCCACTGGCACACTGCCAAGCAGTAACGGAGACTAGGCCACTTGCACTCTGCAGGGACAGTAACTGAGACAAGGCCACTTGCACACTGCTGTAGCAGTAACGGAGACTAGGCCACTTGCACTGTGCAGAAGCAGTACCGGAGACTAGGCCACTTGCACACTGCCGTGGCAGTAACAGAGACACACAACAGAGCACTGCAGTGACAGGAACAGACTGGGCAACTCGCCCTGAGGACGCAACCAACCAGAAGCGTCACAAATGCCTAACCGATAGGAATGTCGCCAAGTCGACACAGAGGCAGCCAGACATGGGTGTGGATCGGAGGGCACGTAGCTACACATGTGGTGGTCCTGCCTATTGGTGATGGCCATATGGTCCCATGTCTTTTCACTTTTGAGCTCCGGTCTGAGACTTACATTCCAACTTGACCCTTGAATGGCTTTGCTTAATAGGGCCTTTAGACACTCTCCTTTGTTCTAGGTGGCCAACATCTGGTCTGTACTATGACCAGATGTCATACAGCTGGAAGTCTGTGCCAAGTTGCCATGCATCATTGGAGGGCTGTATTTGGAAGCTCCTCAGGATGGAGAAGATAACTGCCTACCTTCATGCTTCATCTTCTGTGTATCTGCGGATTTGGTAGCCATGGGTCGCTTTTGAACTTCCTACAGACTTCCATCGTGAGATGCTGCTCGCTTGATTCCTTTTTTGTCTTTCCAACCCCCCCTTCCTCCCCTTTTTTTTTTTTTCTTTTCATTAGCGTGACTGTTCCCTTTTGGTCTTATTGTACCCCCTACCTTTTTCCCAGTTTCTTTTCTGCATCCTTCTTATCAAAAACTCAAAAATATATTTAAAAAAATAAACTATATACGCACATTACAAACACCTCATTTATACGCCCATTTCTATTTATATCAACATAAGATTGTCCTTAACTAGTTGTAAGAAAACCTTTAGCCCTACAGATGTTACCATTACAATTCCTCAGCCATATAAACAAGTGAACGTGTGATGAAAAAACACAGGCTATGAGTGCACATTCATATTTACTAAACATTAACTTTACATTTTGCCTGCATATAATCATAATACAGAATATGAGGCTTTAATTATATTATATGGCCATAGTATGCCAAGTCTGCTACCAAACCAAGTTAACCCAATCACTTTAATATAGTGATTACATGCAGGCAACATGCATTTGTTTATTGGTGATGTGGCGAACGGGGGGAAGGGGAATGTGAGATGAACACGGGGAAGGGGAATGTGACTGAGTCAAACGGGGAGGAGAGGAAGGCGAGTCAAACGGGGGGGAGGGAAGGCGAGTCAAACGGGGGTTTAAGGGAAGGCAAGTCAAAAGGGGGGAAGGGAAGGCAAGTCAAACGGGGGGGAAGGGAAGGCAAGTCAAACGGGGGGGAAGGGAAGGCAAGTCAAACGGGGGGGAGAAAGGGGAGACAAGCTGGGGAGGAGGAGGCGGCGAGTCAAACAGGGGGAGAAAGGCGAGTCAAGCTGGGGGGGAGAAGAAGGCAAGTCAAACAGGGGGGGAGGAAGGCGAATCAAATGGGGGGAGGAAGGCGAGTCAAATTGGGGGGAGGAAGGAGAGTCAAACGGGGGGAGGAAGGTGAGTCAAACGGGGGGGAAGCGGAGTCAAACGGGGGGGAAGCGGAGTCAAACGGGGAGAAGCGGAGTCAAACGGGGGGAAAAAAGGTGGGTCAAACAGGGGATGGTGAATGTGAGATGGACATGGGAAGGGGGAATGTGAGTCAAGCAGGGGAAGGGAAATGTGAGTCGGGAAGGGGAATGTGAGTCGATCATGGGGAGAGGAAGGTGAGTCGGGGACAGGAAGGAGAGTCAGACAGGGGAAGGGAGTGTGTACTATGGTGGTAGGTGAAGTCCTTACAGATATTTTCATAGGAGTGGGAAGGGGGGCTACTCCTGTGAAAATCTCACCCCATGCTGTACCAACAAGAGGAATTTTGCATAGCCCCTGAATGTTTGTGTCAGGGACACATAATTTGTGTCACATGACCGCTTCTTCTATTATGTGTGTGTGTGTGTGTGTGTGTGTGTGTGTGTGTGTGTGTGTGTGTGTGTGTGTGTGTGTGTGTGTGTATATATATATATATATATATATATATATATATATATATATATATATATATATATATACACACCAAATATCCACTAATATCGGACCCACGAGGGTTGGCGCCCTATATAACCCCCACTGTTGACCACTATATAAAACTAATAACTAAGGCAAACCAAGGTATATCGCTATATCTTAATAACCCCTTAGTGCATGGGGTTAACAATAACTAACTACCACAAACAACAAAAGAAAGCGCTACACCTTCCTTACCAAAGTATTTTCAAGTTTATTATAGTTATATGAACCACTCATCAAATATGATATATCCTCCACATACAATAATAAAATAAAATATAGGTATACAAAAGGTTAATAAGTTTCAATGTCGACAATAGAAACTAAACCTATAATGTAAAAGATAAAATAAACTAAAATGACACCTATATAAAAAAACACAATACTTAGTGTGGAAAAAGATATATATAACAGTCCAACTCTTTTAGTCCAACTCTTGAGAATTGATTGAAACACCAATATTGTTTGAGGACTACACTTTCGCTGTAGCGGGCGGGTACCTTTAATGTTCTGTTTCTTGTCCAATCGATGTAATATCTTTACTGCAATGTGTGAATTCCCTTCAGCTTAGTATTATAGTGAATCCTATCAGCGGGCAGGGTAATAAAAATCTCACCACGCTTCCACTTTTTAAACAAATGGTAGTGATACCTCTCCCGTCCTTGTAATTCACTGTGCAGTAATAGCTGCTCAATCCACAATGTATCCGGTCGGTACCCCCCGTCCGTCACAGAGCTGTGCAAGTCCGTGTTCCAATTGTTGCTCAAGAATAACGGAGTTCTTCCAACGCGTTTCGTACCCCACACGGTACTTCTTCAGGGATATATTTTTAGACATAAATGGAGAACTTGCTTGTAAAACTTCTTTATATATCCACACGCCAACTAATTAATTCACCTGTTGTAACCAATTAACCAAGGAAATGTCAGGTTAGGTAATATCTAACACTGTTCTACCTAAACACAGAGGTGATTGGAGCTCACAATAGACACATTTAAAGAAACATTGCCTACCTAAATCTTGTTACCTAACACTATATATATCTTATCAAAAATTCTAATTCCTCATATATATAACCCTCTTATCCACACCCAAATGCATAACCAAGGATGATATAAAATCATCCCTATACAATACTATAGTAATACCCCTCCCCCTTAAATACATTTATTTCCCAAATGTTCTTATATAAAAGTATGTACATCTATTTTTTCATTAAGTCCATTTGGGGCCACTGAGTCCATGTTATATATCCAAAGGGATTCCCTTTGGCATAACACACGGAATCTGTCGCCCCCAATAGCTTCCGAGATATGTTGTAAAACCATGACCGTGGTACCCTCCATTTTGCTTCCATGATAATCCATATAGTGTTGTACCATAGGACATTTCTTGTCCCTAGACAAAATTGCACGTCTGTGTTCTAAGAATCTCTCTTTTAACCTACGTTTAGTACGTCCTATATAAACTTTATGACAAGGACATGTAACACAATATACAACGTATACCGTGTTACAATCTAGATGTTCCCTAATGTGATATAATTTACCCTTGCTATCTCTGAAGCTGTCTCGTTCATGTAGTATAAACTGACAAGTAATGCATCTAGACATCCCACATCTAAATATTCCCTGTCTCTCCAAATAATTATTATACCTATCGCTATAATTTCCTCTCTTAGGTTTTCTCTTCGACAATATATTTTTTAGATTTTTATTTTTTGTATAGATGATTTTAGGGTATTCAGTTAGATGTTCCCTCAACAAATCATCCTGCCTAAGAATAGTCCAATGTTTATTGATAACCCTTTGTATATCCTTATGTGCTTCGTTATATGTAGTTATAAAATGTACCTTATTTTCTCCCCTTTCTTTGACATTTTTTACTTTAGGTTGGAGTAACGTCCCCCTATCCTTGTCCTTAATATCATTGTATGTATCCATAACTAGTTTCTTAGGGTATCCTCTAGTAATAAATTTCTGTTGCAGTTCCCCAGACTGCGACACAAAGTCCCCCTCCTGGGAACAATTGCGCCGCAGTCTCTGAAACTGCCCCTTCGGAATGTTACTCTTCCAGGAATGATGATGACAACTGGTATAGTGAAGATAATTATTAGTACTAGTAGGTTTAATGTATGTTTTTGTAACAACCTTCCCCTCATTGTATCCTAGTGTAAGATCCAAAAAATTAACTTCCTTCTTACTAATCTGATATGTAAACTTGAGATCTCTATCGTTATCATTAAGGTTTATGATGTAATTTTCCAGAGACTGAACGTCACCACTCCAGACGAATAACAAGTCGTCGATGTACCTGCCATAGTATACCAGCCTCGCCCCCAGCCCAGCACCCCACACATGGTCCAACTCCCACCTCCCCATGTATAGGTTTGCGTAACTGGGGGCGAAGCTGGTACCCATGGCAGCACCACAGATCTGTAGATAATACGATGTCTCACATTGAAAGTAATTGTTATTTAAGATAAACCAAATACTTTCCAAAATAAAACTTTTTTGCTCATCTGGAAGGGTTGGATCCAGTCCCAAGAAATATGTCACTGCTGCTATACCTTTGTTGTGCTCTATGCAAGTGTAGAGGGAAGTCACGTCCACCGTGGCCCAAATATAATCCTCATTCCAACTAAAATTCTCAAATATCTGCAATACGTGTTGAGTATCTTTTATATATGAGGGTAGTACACTCACATATCGTTGGAGAAAATGGTCTACATACCTGGATAGGTGAGACGTGACTCCATCCACACCAGCAATAATTGGGCGACCTGGGGGCTTACTGAGGCCCTTGTGAACCTTAGGGACTAAGAAACTAGTTATGGATACATACAATGATATTAAGGACAAGGATAGGGGGACGTTACTCCAACCTAAAGTAAAAAATGTCAAAGAAAGGGGAGAAAATAAGGTACATTTTATAACTACATATAACGAAGCACATAAGGATATACAAAGGGTTATCAATAAACATTGGACTATTCTTAGGCAGGATGATTTGTTGAGGGAACATCTAACTGAATACCCTAAAATCATCTATACAAAAAAAAAAAAAATAAATAAAAATCTAAAAAATATATTGTCGAAGAGAAAACCTAAGAGAGGAAATTATAGCGATAGGTATAATAATTATTTGGAGAGACAGGGAATATTTAGATGTGGGATGTCTAGATGCATTACTTGTCAGTTTATACTACATGAACGAGACAGCTTCAGAGATAGCAAGGGTAAATTATATCACATTAGGGAACATCTAGATTGTAACACGGTATACGTTGTATATTGTGTTACATGTCCTTGTCATAAAGTTTATATAGGACGTACTAAACGTAGGTTAAAAGAGAGATTCTTAGAACACAGACGTGCAATTTTGTCTAGGGACAAGTAATGTCCTATGGTACAACACTATATGGATTATCATGGAAGCAAAATGGAGGGTACCACGGTCATGGTTTTACAACATATCTCGGAAGCTATTGGGGGCGACAGATTCCGTGTGTTATGCCAAAGGGAATCCCTTTGGATATATAACATGGACTCAGTGGCCCCAAATGGACTTAATGAAAAAATAGATGTACATACTTTTATATAAGAACATTTGGGAAATAAATGTATTTAAGGGGGAGGGGTATTACTATAGTATTGTATAGGGATGATTTTATATCATCCTTGGTTATGCATTTGGGTGTGGATAAGAGGGTTATATATATGAGGAATTAGAATTTTTGATAAGATATATATAGTGTTAGGTAACAAGATTTAGGTAGGCAATGTTTCTTTAAATGTGTCTATTGTGAGCTCCAATCACCTCTGTGTTTAGGTAGAACAGTGTTAGATATTACCTAACCTGACATTTCCTTGGTTAATTGGTTACAACAGGTGAATTAATTAGTTGGCGTGTGGATATATAAAGAAGTTTTACAAGCAAGTTCTCCATTTATGCCAAAAAATATATCCCTGAAGAAGTACCGTGTGGGGTACGAAACGCGTTGGAAGAACTCCGTTATTCTTGAGCAACAATTGGAACACGGACTTGCACAGCTCTGTGACGGACGGGGGGTACCGACCGGATACATTGTGGATTGAGCAGCTATTACTGCACAGTGAATTACAAGGACGGGAGAGGTATCACTACCATTTGTTTAAAAAGTGGAAGCGTGGTGAGATTTTTATTACCCTGCCCGCTGATAGGATTCACTATAATACTAAGCTGAAGGGAATTCACACATTGCAGTAAAGATATTACATCGATTGGACAAGAAACAGAACATTAAAGGTACCCGCCCGCTACAGCGAAAGTGTAGTCCTCAAACAATATTGGTGTTTCAATCAATTCTCAAGAGTTGGACTAAAAGAGTTGGACTGTTATATATATCTTTTTCCACACTAAGTATTGTGTTTTTTTATATAGGTGTCATTTTAGTTTATTTTATCTTTTACATTATAGGTTTAGTTTCTATTGTCGACATTGAAACTTATTAACCTTTTGTATACCTATATTTTATTTTATTATTGTATGTGGAGGATATATCATATTTGATGAGTGGTTCATATAACTATAATAAACTTGAAAATACTTTGGTAAGGAAGGTGTAGCGCTTTCTTTTGTTGTTTGTGGTAGTTAGTTATTGTTAACCCCATGCACTAAGGGGTTATTAAGATATAGCGATATACCTTGGTTTGCCTTAGTTATTAGTTTTATATAGTGGTCAACAGTGGGGGTTATATAGGGCGCCAACCCTCGTGGGTCCGATATTAGTGGATATTTGGTGTCTATATGTTTTAGTGTATTATCGGAGGCTGTCTAATATACCTCAATGGTGCCATATTTAATACGATAATTATATACACTTTCTGTATTTTGGAGTGTATAGTTTGTCTTATTTTTTCGTCTGGTTATTGCACCACTCTCAAATATGTCTTGTACAACGTATCAAGATAGAATCAATAGACGGGATAACTATAAGAAACAGTTGGGCATTGGCCAAGATAAATATACTGGGAGTAATAATGGTAAAGAGGTCAATGTCAAAACAGTTTTCTTTACGTTGGAGAACTTGCTTAAACAAGAGATGTCACATTGGTTAGATTCTATACTTTTAACACAATACCTGAATCATAATATAGTCCCTAGGGGACTTAGAATAGTCAAACCATGTGGATTCCAGGATAAAGAACTAATAAAAACATGGCAAGGAGTATTGGAACAATGTTCCTTGAATTTGATGAAAGAATTAATCAAATATAGAGAAAATAAATTAAAAGAGGTGAATATGTTGATAGAACAGACGAAAGAACAATTAAATGCCTATTCACACTTACATTCATTTAAAGGTTTAGATGAGGCCACTAATAAAAGAGTTATACAATATGAGAAACTGATATTGGAGAGAAAGCAGAAAAAGTTTCAGCGTGACCAAGTAGACTATGCACGAGGTAGGGTAGATTTTAGGGTCAAAGAGAATGTGTATAAACAGGTTACTATGGGGGACAAGAACCATATTATGGGGAATGGTACAGCAACAGTAGATTCCATAGATCATTCACCTTTAATGACACAAAACCGTGGGTCTTACCATTTTACGGGTGGTGCTCGCACTTCTAATAGTATTTTTTCTCATTCAGCTACCAATTTGAATAGAACTACTCAATATATGGGTAGCACCAGGGGGAGACGTGGTGGTTATGGTACCAACAGATCTGCCGCGGGGGGAACGGGAGGCACTAGCCATGTGCCAATTGCCATTACCAATAGGTATCAGGTTTTGGCAAACATGGATGAAGTGCCTCCATTGATTGCCCTAGAGGGAGAGATGGATCATCCACCACAGTCGAACCAAGGTACAGGTCCCTTACGTAGTTCTAAAACTCAATCATCGATATTGACCTATGCACAGGCTGTTGTACATCCCATTCCAGATACATTCCCTGTCTCTTCTCCAATTTCTCCTCCGGGGTCTTTTTTAGAGATAGGACAACCTACCAAGAGAAGCAGGAGCGTCTCTCCAGAAATAACACTCATAAATGTACACGAGGAAGAAGAGGAGGAAATAAAGTTAAGAGAAGAGAGAAAATAGGACTCCCTAGAAATATAGATAATGATTCTCTTAGGATTATGGGGATCTTTAATCTATCAGATCATGTACTTAGTAGAGAAGAGGTTTCTGTTATCGATAAGGGGTTAAAATTCTCTCCATCAGCTGGCCCCAGGGAATTTGACATTTTTTTGTACCTTAATCGATTTATTAGATCTCTTACACTCACCAGACATTTTGCTAAAAATTCAAAAAATGGCATTGATGAGTTAATCCTAATAGAAGATTTGGAGGATTTAATTCAAGAGGGCCAGGGAGGAAGTAGTGACATTGGGGTTGATAGATCTATGGAGGGGGTAGTCTCTGCCTTACATACTAATTTTAGACCTAAGTCCGTATTTTATCCATACAAAGATAGGGGGCCGTATATTGAGAGTTTTTATAATCTAGTGTTAAGAGATCTTAAACAGGTATGTAATAATTATCAATCAAATAAATATAAAAAGTACAATACTAACAGACAACAACATCAAGCTTTGAAACAACTTATGAATAATAAAGATTTACATATTACAGAGGCTGACAAGGGAGGGGCGACGGTCGTTCTGAACACTCGGGACTATGAAGAAGAGGTTAGAAGATTGTTGTCAGATGAGAGAACATATAAAATCTTGGATCAGGATCCCACTAATGAAATCTTGAAACAACTAAAGATTAATGCTGATAGAGCACTATCTAAGGGGATCCTCAATAAAAAGGAATGGGCATATATAGTTAATAAGAACCCTAAGATTCCCTATTTCTACATAGTCCCTAAGGTTCACAAGGGCCTCAGTAAGCCCCCAGGTCGCCCAATTATTGCTGGTGTGGATGGAGTCACGTCTCACCTATCCAGGTATGTAGACCATTTTCTCCAACGATATGTGAGTGTACTACCCTCATATATAAAAGATACTCAACACGTATTGCAGATATTTGAGAATTTTAGTTGGAATGAGGATTATATTTGGGCCACGGTGGACGTGACTTCCCTCTACAGTTGCATAGAGCACAACAAAGGTATAGCAGCAGTGACATATTTCTTGGGACTGGATCCAACCCTTCCAGATGAGCAAAAAAGTTTTATTTTGGAAAGTATTTGGTTTATCTTAAATAACAATTACTTTCAATGTGAGACATCGTATTATCTACAGATCTGTGGTGCTGCCATGGGTACCAGCTTCGCCCCCAGTTACGCAAACCTATACATGGGGAGGTGGGAGTTGGACCATGTGTGGGGTGCTGGGCTGGGGGCGAGGCTGGTATACTATGGCAGGTACATCGACGACTTGTTATTCGTCTGGAGTGGTGACGTTCAGTCTCTGGAAAATTACATCATAAACCTTAATGATAACGATAGAGATCTCAAGTTTACATATCAGATTAGTAAGAAGGAAGTTAATTTTTTGGATCTTACACTAGGATACAATGAGGGGAAGGTTGTTACAAAAACATACATTAAACCTACTAGTACTAATAATTATCTTCACTATACCAGTTGTCATCATCATTCCTGGAAGAGTAACATTCCGAAGGGGCAGTTTCAGAGACTGCGGCGCAATTGTTCCCAGGAGGGGGACTTTGTGTCGCAGTCTGGGGAACTGCAACAGAAATTTATTACTAGAGGATACCCTAAGAAACTAGTTATGGATACATACAATGATATTAAGGACAAGGATAGGGGGACGTTACTCCAACCTAAAGTAAAAAATGTCAAAGAAAGGGGAGAAAATAAGGTACATTTTATAACTACATATAACGAAGCACATAAGGATATACAAAGGGTTATCAATAAACATTGGACTATTCTTAGGCAGGATGATTTGTTGAGGGAACATCTAACTGAATACCCTAAAATCATCTATACAAAAAATAAAAATCTAAAAAATATATTGTCGAAGAGAAAACCTAAGAGAGGAAATTATAGCGATAGGTATAATAATTATTTGGAGAGACAGGGAATATTTAGATGTGGGATGTCTAGATGCATTACTTGTCAGTTTATACTACATGAACGAGACAGCTTCAGAGATAGCAAGGGTAAATTATATCACATTAGGGAACATCTAGATTGTAACACGGTATACGTTGTATATTGTGTTACATGTCCTTGTCATAAAGTTTATATAGGACGTACTAAACGTAGGTTAAAAGAGAGATTCTTAGAACACAGACGTGCAATTTTGTCTAGGGACAAGAAATGTCCTATGGTACAACACTATATGGATTATCATGGAAGCAAAATGGAGGGTACCACGGTCATGGTTTTACAACATATCTCGGAAGCTATTGGGGGCGACAGATTCCGTGTGTTATGCCAAAGGGAATCCCTTTGGATATATAACATGGACTCAGTGGCCCCAAATGGACTTAATGAAAAAATAGATGTACATACTTTTATATAAGAACATTTGGGAAATAAATGTATTTAAGGGGGAGGGGTATTACTATAGTATTGTATAGGGATGATTTTATATCATCCTTGGTTATGCATTTGGGTGTGGATAAGAGGGTTATATATATGAGGAATTAGAATTTTTGATAAGATATATATAGTGTTAGGTAACAAGATTTAGGTAGGCAATGTTTCTTTAAATGTGTCTATTGTGAGCTCCAATCACCTCTGTGTTTAGGTAGAACAGTGTTAGATATTACCTAACCTGACATTTCCTTGGTTAATTGGTTACAACAGGTGAATTAATTAGTTGGCGTGTGGATATATAAAGAAGTTTTACAAGCAAGTTCTCCATTTATGTCTAAAAATATATCCCTGAAGAAGTACCGTGTGGGGTACGAAACGCGTTGGAAGAACTCCGTTATTCTTGAGCAACAATTGGAACACGGACTTGCACAGCTCTGTGACGGACGGGGGGTACCGACCGGATACATTGTGGATTGAGCAGCTATTACTGCACAGTGAATTACAAGGACGGGAGAGGTATCACTACCATTTGTTTAAAAAGTGGAAGCGTGGTGAGATTTTTATTACCCTGCCCGCTGATAGGATTCACTATAATACTAAGCTGAAGGGAATTCACACATTGCAGTAAAGATATTACATCGATTGGACAAGAAACAGAACATTAAAGGTACCCGCCCGCTACAGCGAAAGTGTAGTCCTCAAACAATATTGGTGTTTCAATCAATTCTCAAGAGTTGGACTAAAAGAGTTGGACTGTTATATATATCTTTTTCCACACTAAGTATTGTGTTTTTTTATATAGGTGTCATTTTAGTTTATTTTATCTTTTACATTATAGGTTTAGTTTCTATTGTCGACATTGAAACTTATTAACCTTTTGTATACCTATATTTTATTTTATTATTGTATGTGGAGGATATATCATATTTGATGAGTGGTTCATATAACTATAATAAACTTGAAAATACTTTGGTAAGGAAGGTGTAGCGCTTTCTTTTGTTGTTTGTGATATATATATATATATATATGTATATATATATATATGTATATATATATATATATATATATATATATATATATATATATATATATATATATATATATATATATATATATATATATATACTGCTCAAAAAAATAAAGGGAACACTAAGATTACACATCCTAGATCTGAATGAATGAACTGACAACAAAATCACACAAAAATTCTCAATGGAAATCAAATTTATCAACCCATGGAGGTCTGGATATGGAGTCACACTCAAAATCAAAATGGAAAACCACACTACAGGCTGATCCAACTTTGATGTAATGTCCTTAAAACAAGTCAAAATGAGGCTCAGTAGTGTGTGTGGCCTCCACATGCCAGTATGACCTCCCTACAATGCCCGGGCATGCTCCTGATGAGGTTGCGGATGGTCTCCTGAGGGATGTCCTGCCAGACATGGACTAAAGCATCCGCCAACTCCTGGACAGTCTGTGGTGCAACGTGGCGTTGGTGGATGGAACGCGACATGATGTCCCAGATGTGCTCAATCGGATTCAGGTCTGGGGAACGGGCGGGCCAGTCCATAGCATCAATTCCTTCCTCTTGCAGGAACTGCTGACACACTCCAGCCACATGAGGTCTAGCATTGTCTTGCATTAGGAGGAACCCAGGGCCAACCGCACCAGCATATGGTCTCACAAGGGGTCTGAGGATCTCATCTCGGTACCTAATGGCAGTCAGGCTACCTCTGGCAAGCACATGGAGGGCTGTGCGGTCCCACAAAGAAATGCCTCCCCACACCATTACTGACCCACCACCAAACCAGTCATGCTGGAGGATGTTGTAGGCAGCAGAACGTTCTCCACGGCGTCTCCAGACACGTCTGTCACGTGTGCTCAGTGTGAACCTGCTTTCATCTGTGAAGAGCACAGGGTGCCAGTGGCGTATTTGCCAATCTTGGTGTTCTCTGGCAAATGCCAAACGTCCCGCACGGTGTTGGGCTGTAAGCACAACCCCCACCTGTGGACGTTGGGCCCTCATACCACCCTCATGGAGTCTGTTTCTGACCGTTTGAGTCGACACATGCACATTTGTGGCCTGCTGGAGGTCATTTTGCAGGGCTCTGGCAGTGCTCCTCCTTGCACAAAGGCGTAGATAGCGGTCCTGCTGCTGGGTTGTTGCCCTCCTACGGCCTCCTCCACGTCTCCTGATGTACTGGCCTGTCTCCTGGTAGCGCCTCCATGCTCTGGACACTATGCTGACAGACAAAGCAAACCTTCTTGCCACAGCTCGCATTGATGTGCCATCCTGGATGAGCTGCACTACCTGAGCCACTTGTGTGGGTTGTAGACTCCGTCTCATGCTACCGCTAGAGTGAAAGCACCGCCAGCATTCAAAAGTGACCAAAACATCAGCCAGGAAGCATAGGAACTGAGAAGTGGTCTGTGGCCACCACCTGCAGAATCACTCCTTTATTGGGGGTGTCTTGCTAATTGCCTATAATTTCCATCTGTTGTCTATTCCATTTGCACAACAGCATGTGAAATTGATTGTCAATCAGTGTTGCTTCCTGAGCGGACAGTGTGATTTCACAGAAGTGTGATTGACTTCGAGTTACATTGTGTTGTTTAAGTGTTCCCTTTATTTTTTGGAGCAGTTTATATAAATTATATCTATATCTATATATCTATCTATATATATATTAATTAAACACAATGTGTGATCATGGTGCCCTGTATCAGCAATGGTGGACTGGTCTTCAATAATAGCAGCAATCAGTATCGCTTCTATCCTGGGCCCGTCAGTGTAGATGGTCCAAAAAATTGGCATCAAATATTAAGAATGGAGAGTGCTACCAGTGACCGTAGATTAATACAATATTTAATATACAATTTAATCCTAATACAACTCAGTATCACCCAGTATATAATGCAATATACTAATACTAAAACATTGGACACTAATATCTCTATTAAAACATTAAATCTAGTCGATCCGCTGCAGGATGAAGACATCCTCAGCAAGCCTCCAACAGCTTCGGTCCTGTGCCTTTTCTTGCCACTGTATACCAACAAACTTGGTAATTTCATCTAGCCATCTTATAGGCTTCTCCCTATTATCTGTACTAACCAAGACCCCAGCTCCATCCCCTCCATCCCTTTCTATAATGTCTAGCCCAGTATTTATTGGCCCCTCTCCCCCTTCTTAGTATTGAGTGGAATCCATTCCAAAATTAGTTTGGTCCATCTGCCATTAGGTCTTCTTGCTATATACCCAATTCCATTTCAGGTGCTTTACTCTTTCAGTGTCATTATAGACCTTTGATGACAAATCTAAGTACAAGTTTTTCGGTCTCTTTTTGTTATGTTTAGAATTTTCCACTTCATACTTCCCTGTGTAACGTTATGTTTTTGTATGGCTTTGGCAATCAGTATCCATGTTTCACAGCTATACATAAGGACTGAAAGGACACACTAGTCAAAAACCTTTTGCTTGAGGCACAGTCATAAATGTGTCTTACAGACAGCTCTACTAAGTTTTCCAAATGCTTGCCATCCCAATCAAATTGCCATCAAATTTTCATCATAGTGTTTCCATCTGTTGACAATTCCTGTCCAAAGTAAACATACTTCTAGTTGTTATCCATCTACAGTGATTTCCTTTGCATGGTAAATTTCTTAAGGGGAAGTTTAACCTCTAAAACACTTTTTGGGTGCTTAAGTTTTAAAATTGTATTAGAATTTGTGTTTTGTTTTTCTTTTACTTACATACTTTCTAAGATATAAATACTTCATATGCTGGGCACTTCAGCATTCTGTGGCACACTATCTTTGGCACAGCAGCACAGGACTTCCAGTCCTGTAATTCTCCTCCCAGCTGTCCCATGGAGCAATTCATGCTTCCCTTCATAGTGGTATGCATAATGACTATCTTTACAGCAAGCTCCATTTATTATTATACTGAGCAAACCCTTGCACCTACTGTAAAACAAGAAAAAACAGCCCAAGTATCAAAAACTTTTACCATGATAAAAAAGAAAACAGTCATTTGAGAAACAGGATAGAATAAGTAGAAATGTGTAAGACCATAACCACATTAAAGAAGAAACAAATATAATCAATGTTGAGCTCATTAATAGGACACTGGAAAAAAATCAAGGGCTAACGAAAATAAAGAAAAAGATGGACACATACAGAAGCCAAATGTTTGCATTAAAGCTTGAAGATGGCATACATCTCTGGCACTCAAAGGGTTAAGAAGCAATGGGTAACAACAGTTAAAATATTTCCTGATTTTAAAAAAATGCATAAGCACAGAGTATCATACTGTCCCATTGCACATCTCACACGTACAATATATTTATATTTCCATAAATGTGGCACGCAATTGCTACAATTAATGTGTTAATTAAATAAAATGACAGAACAGAAAAAAGGAAGAAAATACCCGTATCTCCAGTGCAATGTCCAGATAGGGATCATAGGTGTCAGATACACTCTTACAAACTGAACATTTAACTGTAAGAGAAATGAAGCAAATTATAAATTGTATACAAAAGGGGAAAAAAACAGAGATGCAAACCCAAATGTATTATTAGAGTTCTCTACCAATTGACTTCTGTCCTAAACCAATGACATCAGCTACTGACCCCACTCACCACGAGAGCGCAGATAGCCCCCAAATATCTGGTGCACCAAGGTTGTAGCCTGGCTTTGGCGATCCAGCCTAGAGAGATGAAAAACATTTTTTTTAAATGAAGTTTGATTACATGCAAGTAAGAGTTATCAGTTTGCAAGAAAATCTACTTTAAAGGGCCAGAGGAGTGTTGCCCAGGTTGCACACCCTGCTGGTTTTTAACCCTCTGAGTGCCCGAGGGGAACACAACGCATTACAAAGCGTACCCCTCTGAAACTCAAAGGGTTAAAGAGATAACGACTAGTCTAAGCATGCATCTGCAGGTAATGCACAAAATAAATATGTAATACTACAAAAAATTAAATGCATCATACTAAATACATGTTCATTCCAGATGTGAGTCTGAGGTATCTTAATGTTGGCAACAAAGATACATCAGCTTTTTACTTTTCAGAAACACATAATTCAACCCCTCTGTTTTTTATCTGTAGTAAGTCACAGGTTATTTGTTGCTAAACGTTACGATTTTATCTGCATACATTTTCTTCTGTTTACCTTCTGTATCTGCATGTAATAAATCTAGACAATGAGCATTGTGCTCCTTACCCACTGGCATCTTTGAGTTTGCTAAAGGAAAGAAGCTGTAATAGCTGATTACAAGTTTTATTGCAAAAAAGAAAAATATTCAGGGATCCCCACTAAAGGAGAAAGGCGTTATCTAAACACAAAAAACACTATATGGATGCACACTGCACAGTAAAATGCAATAAACAAACAGAATATGATTTTTAAGTGTAGCAAACTACAAAATAACAGCCAAAAAGTACACTGAACTATAGCATTAAACATTTAAAGTGGCCTCTCTAGCAATAGTTTGAGCAAATATTTGTGGTTCCTCCAAAGGAAACGTATAGTAACAGTTAAATAGTAAATTAGGCTGAAAAAAAGACACAAGTCCATGAAGTTCAACTTTTGTCACAGTATCATCAAAAACACAAGAATTATATCAGACTTCTCAACTACAAAATGGGTATTAGTATTTTTACCAGGACTTCCCATTTTACCAACAATATGACCCTGTATGTTCCCTTTTACTAAAAATAATTTAATCGTCTTCTAAATATATCCATTGTATCTGCCATTACCACATCCTTTGACAAAGAATTACACAATTTAACAGACCTTAGTGTATAAAAACTGGGAAGTCTAGCATATACTATAATAAGTACTGATAAAGTAATATGGTCATTCTAATGAAATCTACATATCATGTCGACAAGTAACGTACATAAAGGGATGGGACGGGATGGGATGGGAGGGTATAACAAAAGTGCTGCAGTCCTGATTTGTATTGCCATTAACAGCAGAGGAGGTTTATGAAATGCAAAGCTTAAATACTTGAAGTGGAAGGCAGGACTGAGACAAGCAATTACATAAAGAAGATAAACTATACAGTATATTGCAAAATCTAACAAATAAATAAATAAATATTCTTCTGCTGTGGTCTCTACTATGATCCAGGCTAGAAAACCAGCCTCCTCTAAAACCTATCATAGGGTTTGGTCCATTTTCCATGCTTGCTGTGTGTACAGGGATCTGGATCTGTCCTCACAGGATTTTGATCTTCTGGCTAGCCTGTCCATTTTGCAGGATGGTGCTAACAAGGGCCTTAGCCTTAGTTCCTTGAAGGTTCAGACCTCGGCTCTCTCCGTCTTTTTTCAGAGACGCATTGCCATCTTACCGGATGTCAAGGTCTTCTTTCAGGGTGTCGTTCATGCTTTCCCTGCTTATAAGGCTCCTACTCCTCAGTGGTACCTTAACCTTGTTTTGGGAGTTTTGCAGTGGTCTCCCTTTGAGTCCTTGGCTACCATTCCTTTGACGTGGAAAATTGCTTTCCTTTTTGCAGTGGTCTCTGTCTACAGAGTGGCTGAGTTGCAGGCTTTGTCCTGGCAAGTCATCTTTCCTGGTGTTTCAAATCGCTTTTTCAATCCTCAGATTTTATACGCTAACCATCAACAAGAACCTTTACCTTTACATTTTACTAAATGTAAGGTGTTATCTATTGAGTCTTCTGGAAAATGGTTGTTTGTTGAATACTTGTTGGGGTATGAAGGATGCAGTCATGTATCGCTGATGCTGCTGATTTGATACATTTGAGCACCTCTCAAATGTATCAAATCAGCAGCATCAGCGACCATTTGTATTTGACAGTAGAGTTCATAAACTTATTCTTGGGGGTATTTTAGTTTTGGAAGTGGATCCTTTCTTTGCGCAGGGTGATTGGATGAGGTGAAGGTGCTTGTTGATGGTTAGCATATAAAATCGGAGGATTGAAAAAGCGGTTTGTCCCGTTGCAATTACTACTTTTGCTCCACTACATAGTAATCGCAATGGGACAATTGCAATACTACTAACATTGATAGATCTAAATGTTTAAAGGCACAGCATGACCATCTCGCGCTGATATGCAAAGCGAGATTGTCATGACCGCCCTTTGAACACTGCGACCTGCTGAATGCCACACAAAGAAGCGCGATATATAGAATGCAATATTTGAAAAGTAAACAGTCTCTGAGTACCACATCAATCAGGAGATTGTTGTGCTTTCCTTTTGTCCTGACCCTAAATCTGAGAGAGACATCTCCACTTGTTGGATATGATGCACTGCTTTAATTCTTTGTGCACCGCCCTGAGTCTGTCAGTCAGACTGATGCACTTTCATCCCTGAGGGTCCTGTGCACACATTTGCTGAACACTACTGTGTTGATGTCCTGGCTTCAGCTGACGCCAGCTTTGGCAGGAAAGTCCTGGAGGCAGTTTTGACTGTTTAGGACTTTAACTTTGCTGTGCCTTATAGCTCTTTAACTGTTTCAGCCCTGTTAGCCCTTGTTCTTCTGTGCTGTGTGATTTGTTATTCAGTGTCCATTGACACTTTGTTAGTTTGGGCTGTTCCATGTCTGAATAGTCTGTGGGAGCTCTGGTATTATGGGGACTGGCGCGTGGTCCTTTCCTTCATGTTCCCACCCTGGCATCCCAGTGTTGGTACATTCCTATGGTGCGTGTAAGCTATATTGGACTACAGAGAAAATAGGATTTTAGTCTTACCTGTTAAATCCTTTTCCCTTAGTCCATATAGCTTACAGGTCTCTCACCCAGTGAAAGGGACCATGCTTGGTCTCCTGTGGCTGGACATGGGAGTCCTATTGGGTCCATGCTCACAGGAATTTTCCTCTTCTTCTTGCTATCTAGTTCAGTAGGTTTAGCATTTTTAATCTAACTGGAGGAGAGTGGCTGGGTAGCGTGCTATGGAAGAGAGGGGGGCTCAGCCTCTGCAATTTCTTTGAAGAATTGTTCCAACCTACCAAGAGGAGCTGTCGCCTCTCCCATGGTACCTGTAAGGTATATGGACTAAGAGAAAAGGATTTAACAGGCAAGACTAAAATCCTATTTTATTGTCATTCCTGAGGGTCCCAGGGAAGGTCAGGCTGCTTCCAAGTTCACTGTGGCCTCTTGGATCAAGTCAGGCATACAAACTCAGATAGAAACCTGTTCCCTTTAAAGTCACAGGGCATTTCACTAGATTTGTTGGGGGCCTCCTGGGCCTATAAGAATCAGGCCTCAGCTGAGCAGTTGTCTAAGGCAGCAACTTAGCCCTCCTTACATTCCTTTGTTTTAAGCACAATCATGTGGATGTTAATGGCTTCAGCTGATGCCAGTTTTGGCAGGAAGGTCCTTCAGATGGTTCTGCTTGTCTAAGGGCCCGTTTATTCTTGTACCTTACTGTTGTTCAGCTGTTTGAGTCCTGTTGGCGCTAGGTTTTGTGTATTCATCTTTAGTGTCCGTTGACACTTAGGATTGGTTTGGGCTGTTCCTGTTCTGGCTCGTCCTATGGAACTCCAGTATAATGGGCAAAGGCATGTGGTCCTTTCTCCTTCTTCCCAACTCTGGGACCTTAGTGTTTGTATATACCCATGGTACCTGTGTTCCATATTGTATTGTATGATAGAGAAAATAGGATTTTAGTCTTATCTGTTAAATCATTTTCTCTTAATCCCTATGGAACACCCAGCAAAACAGACCTGTGTTGGTCTTGCTTGTCTGGACATGGGTGTCCTTGTTTAGAGTCTTTATTCTCACATGAGCTTCCTTCTTTTTCTCTTGCTGTCCCTGTTGGTGTGGTTTGCTCAAATCATAATTGGAGGTGGGTCAAGGTTTGAGCTGCACAAAAGGCCACAAGTCTCCACCCACAAGACTTTTGCCTTTTTGCGAATGTGTTCTGCCTTTCCAAGTCAGCCCCCTGGTACCTGTGTTCCTTATGGACAAAGAGAAAGGGATTTAACAGGTAAGACTAAAATCCTATTTTTTGTATAGTCTCCAACCCAGTGAAAATGACCTTTGTCTTGTCCTGGCCTGTCTGCAGTGCAGAGTCCTTTTTAAAGTCTTCTCCTTAGATATTTCCTTCTTCTTCCATGCTTGCCTTATTGATGTGGCTTCACTCACATTCATTCTGGTGATTACAAAGCGGTGGAGGTTTGAGCTGGAGGGATAGACAGGTTTTCATTGCTCTAGTGATATATTTTCATGTTACACATATTCACTCTTTACTGTGATTTAGCATGTATGGGCTAGCCTGAGAATGATACTTTCTTCCTTAAGATGGAGGTTTGAACAGCCATGCGTCAAAGCCAGATGGTCCATATCCTTCTTCCACAGGTACCCTTGGAGAAGGAAAAAAATGGGAGACAGTGCACAGAGACCCTCTAAGTATAGTGGTTAATAAAAGCATATAAACATATAAAAAATTGTATTAAAATGTTTTAGCAAAAAATAATTAGAAATAAAAACATTCAAAGAAGCATAAAAAAGTCACTTTAGAATACTTCCACTAAGTGAATATGAAAATCATATAAAACAGAAGTAGAATATAATAAGTGGATCTATAGTAGGGAGGAAAATGGGACCTATTTAAGGGGTATGTGGCAGATAAGATAATCTTGCATTGTCTAGGACATAATACACAACCTTTCCCTTTAGGTATCAACTGTTAGTCTGTCCTCTGTCAATAGGATGGTTTAATTATACTTGTATGCAACCAACGTGTAATAGTTCTAACTGCTCACCGGATTACTTCTTGCTATTGGCCCAGTAGCAAGTCAATCGTGGAAATTGAGTAGCTTCCTTCTAGTTTCTCCACTGCTACCCTGGTTCTCTGTTTTCCTGCCGGTAAGTGGTCCTTAGGTCTTCTTGTGGTCTGTTATCCATAGATGGTCATAGTAGACAAATCCAAATCGATCCGCTTGGTTCTTATATTTAATCTCTGGTCAACGCGTTTCCGGGACCTGATCCCCTTTCTCAAGTTTGAGACTGAATGAATACTTAAGAGACAGCAGGGGAATTTAAACCCTTGGCCAGCCAATCAAACTATTTCTAAGGTTAGCAATGCAACATTTGATGTTCGGTAAATAATTTAAAAAATCATGGTAATTCTGTTTTTGATCACCATTATAAATTTAGTATAATAGACTTGGTGGTGTCTTTGTAGAGTTATAACATTGTTTTTATCTCAGATTTATTTGTTGCATATTTAATAATGATATTAAGTATATATTGCAGTTCAATGATGTTCTGATATTTAGGAGTTGGAATCCCCACTAGATGTATGAGCGCATATGCTGCGCGATGTGATGGAGACCCAAATGATCACAACAACATAGTACTCTTAACTCAGAGTCTACTCTATGGGTCTGATACATCCTGAGCAAGTGGTGACTTAATTCATCCTCATATATATGATGTTGGTGATCGGACTGAAATTCACAATAATTATGGACGTTGCGATGTCATGGTGGATCACATGTTATAAGATATATAAAATCATGACGAAGAGAAACAGTTGGAGTTATATGTTGCTGTATTTGTCTCATATATATATTACACATTTATGGTTGTTTTCTTATTATACTTTTATAAGGAGAATGTTTTTTCTCAGGAACTTTTTATCCCATATTTGTATTTTATTAGTTTTGGAAACAGATACATCCTAAAATCACCGGCTCTAACAGTGTTCTAAGCTTGCTGTTATGAAATGTTAGACAACACAGGTCCAACTCTTCAATCATACCCATAGGTTCTAGGGTTTGAAGTTTAAAAATCCAGTAACTCTCTGTTTGCAGAGTTTCTTAAAACAATTCCCTCCTTAAAGATACCGGTCCTGGTTTGCATGCAATGTCTAGCTGTAATCATTCACCCCTCACATGACCTGTGGGGGGGGTTGATATAAAAAGGTATCTTTAAGGAGAGGATTGTTGGATCCCCAATCCTCTCATACACTCACTTTGCAGATAAGTCCATTTTCTATGTTTTTTATATTGTATGTCTTCTGTTTTTAATTGCACCACACTGGGACCCACAAGCATTGCAAAGAAAGTATTTAATGGGTCCCCCTCCAATGCGTTTCCTATACCATCTCCTCAGGAATTTTAAATTTAGATAGGGTTTTTAAGTTGTATTAGAGTAGGACTTGCCGTAAAGTGCGATACCGTGGCGTGGTGGCAAGTTTACCCACGACCAACCAGAAATATTCATATATGCACATTATAGGGCACATATTTACTAAGAAACATTATATATGCACATTACAGGGCACATGTTTTATTTTACATAGACGAGCACAGGTCTGTCTTTTTGTTCGTCTGTTTTCACTTTGGGTCTGTACCTGAGATTAGGGGGATTGGAGAACCCTCTCATTCTCTGCTGCTGTCTTTGTATCTATTTCTACTATACACATTAAAATGATATATTTAAATGGATATATTCTGGTGAGTTGGCACTGTGAGTTTTTCCCTTCTTGCTTTACAGATATCTTCTAGTGATGCCTCTGCCTTGCTTGCCCACGAAGTGGAGGCTGAATTCTCGCGTCATTGTAAGCAAGTCTTATGCAATCTTTTATCCATCTGGAGAGTGAAGCTTTGGATGCTGTATTCCCTTTATACTTCCCGAAAAAATGAATAAATAGGGAGTTTGATTTACAGAATTCCTTGGTTCTATCTAGGTAGTATGACAGGCATCTGACAGGATCTAAGTTATGAAACTTTCTCTCTTTTTCAGATGCAGGATTACGGCAGAAGGATGGAAGTACAATCTCCTGACTGATGTGGATGTCTGCGACAACTTTAGATCTAAAGGAAGGGCGAGTTTGTAGCACAAACTTGTCTTGATGAAAGATGATATAAAGAGATTTACAGGAAAGTGCTTCTAATTCAGCCACCCTTCTGTCTGATGGGATTGCTGTGAGAAAGACAGTTTTGAACGACAAGTTCTTGATAGGAATCATATCCATAGGCTCAAAAGAGGAAGAACTTGCTAGTTGATCCAGGACTAGATTTAGGTTCTAAGGTGAGACTACTTCTCTGATTGTAGGCCTAACTTTAGATAGTGCTTTTATAAATCTTTTAAAGGGATAGTAATACTTCATCTTCATTATTACTATCCCCCATGTTGTAGCCCTTAAAATTCTGAATTCAATACCGGCGGCATCTCTCAAATCTTTATGGTTTGAGAGATATCTGCTTTCAAAGTTCCCTCTCCCCTGACGTCAGCATTCTGACAGCAGGGGAATTCGGTCCTGAGACTGGAGGCGGCTCTGCAGCAGTTCTGAGATCTCGTTATAGAAACAGAAATCCTTCACTAAAATGGTCTTCTACGTGTGTTTGCAAACCAAGCGCACATAGAAGACCATTTTAGTGAAGTATTTCTGGTCTTAAAACGCAATCTCAGGACTCCTGCAGAGCCACCGCTTGCTCACTGAACGGATTCCCCGGTTCTCAGCTAGAACGCTGACGTCAGGGAAAAAGCCAAAAAGAGGGAACTTTGAAAACGGATATCTCTCAAACCATAAAGGTTTGAGAGATGCTGCTGGTATCGTTGAATTCAGAATTTTAAGGGCTACAACATGGGGGATAGTAATAATGAAGAATTACTATCCCTTTAACTAACGGATCATCAATGAATTGGTTAGCCAAAATAGCATACAGGGCAGATAGCTGGACTTTCAGAAATGAAGGCTTTAGCCCTAGTGAAAAACCACTCTGAAGAAAATTTAGTACTGTCGCAGACTACACTGAATGTGATTCCACCTTCCAGACACCATGACCTGAAGGTCTTCCAAATTCTGTAGTATATTTTAGAGGTTAATTTCTTCCTTACTGCTAAAATGGTGTTAAGCACTTCTTTAGAAAGCCCTTTCGCTGCTAAAGAGTGTAGCTCAGCCTCCAGGCTGTCAGCTTCAAAAAGGCTGGGTTGGGATGACATATAGGACCCTGCGTCAACAGGTCCTGTGATATTGGAAGATTCCAAGGAGAAGCGATTCTCATTTGTACCAACTGAGAGTACCAAATTCTTCTTGGCCAGTTTGGAGCGATTAGTATTACTTGTACTCTGTCCCTTCTTATCTTCCTTGGGACATCTGGAATCAGAGGGAAAGGAGGGAATATAGAGACCATCTTGAAATTCCACTTCATCTTGAGAGCATCTTGATTTTGGGCATCCGGTTCCTTCCACCTGGAAAAATATTTCCTGCATTTTTGATTGTGACTTGAGGCCATGAGATCTATTTCTGGTTGACCCCACATTTTTCCAATCCTGTTGAAGATGTTTTGTTTCAGTGACCATTCTCCCTGTTCTATTCTTGTTCTGCTGAGATAATCGGCCTGATGATTCAGCCTGCCGGAAATGTGAGATGCAGTGATCCTTATTAAATTAAATTCTGCCCATTGAAATATATTGGTTGTTTCTTGCATCAGACCTTTGCTCCTTGTTCCTCCCTGATTTTTGAGGTACATTACTGTGGCTTGGTTGTCTGACCTTACCTATACTGCCTTGCCCCGATATGCCGGCTCAATTTGATTAGGACCTTCCGGACTGCCCTCATCTCCAAAATGTTTATATGGATTAATTTCTCAGTCATGGACCACATTTCCTTCAGAGATATGGATCACCATACTGTTCCTCAGCCATTGAGGTTCACCTCCATCGGGATTACTTCCCAGTCTGGTTCTATCAGGGAACTTCCTTTTCTCATGTTTTTCAGGTTTGACCACCAGTGTTGTTCCTTTCTCGTTGATTGAAGAAGAAGAATTGTTTGACTGGTGTTGTATAGGTTCCTGTCCCAGAACCTGAGGTAATAATTGCTTTGAATGGTCCTCATGTGGAAACGTGCCCAGAGTACTATCTGGGTTGTTGATGTGAGGATTCCTAGAAACATAGTAAAATCATGTGCTGTTAGTTTTGTCATATGTCTGAAACGTTGAACAGTTCTGATGACTCGGGCTATTCTGTCTTCTAAAAGAGAAGCTATCATATTCTGGGTATTGAAGTGTGTCCCCAAAAAGACAGTCTTCTGGCTTGGGATCATCTGGCTCTTGAGATGGTTCATGATCCAACCTGTGTTTATTAAATGCATTCTGGCCCGCTCTGTGAAGAAGTTTTCTTGCTGACTGGATGAAGCTAGTATCAGAATATCATCCAGATAAGGAACTGCCATAATGCGTTCTTGCCTCAGGGGTTGTAAGCAGGCTGCCAATATCTTTGTAAAGACCCTCGGAGCAGAGAATAGTCTGAAGGGCATGGCCCTAAACTGGTAATGATGTTTCCGTATGGCAAAACATAGGAACCTCCTGTGGTAAGGTCTGATGAGTAGAGGATATGCGTCCTGATGATCTATGGACGACAGGAAGCCTTGAGGAGAAATTATCTTCATTATTGAGGACATCGTCTCCATCCGGAAAGAAGTGAGCTTCAGAAAAGAATTCACAAACTTCAGGACCAAAATGGTCCCACTTTTTAACAAACCTATTGGGCCCATACGTAGAGAATTGAGTCAGTCTGCTCCTTACTGACTCTGGGAAAGGGGCCAACTGAACTTCAGGCGAAATCCTTTCTTGACTGGATCTTCTGAGAGAAATCCCTCCTGAATCCTCCTCTCTGGTTAACATTTGACCTTGATTGTTCAAAGGGACGTTGTGACTGATACCTTCTATTATCTCTGAAGGATATTCTCCTGGAGTGGAATCCGGTAGCACAAAATGGTTTTGGAGATTTCTTATCCTGAGGAAGAAATTCACTTTTTTCCCCATGATGTCTTCTTGATCAGTTCTTCCAGTTGGGGTCCAAAAAGAAATTCCCCTGAAAAGGGTAAGGCAACGAGTTTTGCTTTGGAAATGGAATGTGCTCCTCATGAACGAATCCAGAAGGCTCTTCTGGTAGACATGGCTGAAGTCTTAGCCAGCAATTTAAAAATATCCAGAGTGGAATCACAGGCAAAGTTGTTTGCTTCTTTTATAGCTGCTGCTTCTTTAAGTTTGGCTCTGGATGTGGAGGACTCTATTTTCTCCTCTAGATCTGTCAGCCATATTCACATAGATCTAGACAGACAAGCCAGGGCTGTTGCAGCTTTCATGTTTTGACCTGAGAGAGAAAATTGTCTTTTAAGTAGATTCTCCAACTTTCTATCCATTGCATCTTGTAAGGATGAACCATCCTCCATTGGCAGGGTTGTTTTCTTTGCCAGCTGAGAGACTGCAATATCTATCTTAGGGGGATCAACCCAACTCTTCACATCAGCTTCCTCATAAGGGTACATTTTCAAAAAACGTTTAGATAAGGAAAAATGTCTATCAACCTAAAATCATTCTATTTTAACTAAATCCTGAATGGAGAGGTGAACAGGAAATGCTGAGGAAGCCTTCTTTTTCCCAATAAAAGCCATGTCCATAATATCCAATTCCTTGTGAACTTCTGTAATTCCCAGTGTCTAACTTTATTAATGACTCTGCTTTGCCATGATTAAAATAAGTATTTTCTTCTAGGATTTCCCCTTCTTTCTCAGAAGAATACAAGGAATCTAAGTTTTGAATACTCAAAATATCCTCCTGCTCACTGGAACGTGTTGATGGACCTTTATCTGGGTCCACAAGGCAGGCACTTTTTTTTTTAGGGACTACAGGTTGTTGTATAGACTCAAGCGTATCCTGCATGGATGCCTTCATCCAGGTAAGTAGATTTTGAAAATGGGATGGTATATCCTGCCCCGCTGCTGTCCTCAGACATTCAGCACATAATTTAGTGGTGTCTGAAGGGGCTTACCTGGCATAATATTCTGCAGTTTCTCATCCTCACTTTGTGCTATAGCAGAACCCTTATCCTCAACATTGTGCTTAGAAGGATTAGCCATGGTAAAAAAAAAAAAAAAAAAAAATCAAGCTAAAGGAACCTAAAAACTAAAATATCTATGTTACTGATCTGAATCCATCGATCTTCTTGCTACTTTTATCTCCTCCGTTGAATCAAGACGTGTGTTCACAGGTGGAACGCATGTGTGATGTCATCGCTATGCAATATGTTGAGAGATAAGATAAAACACAGTGATAACAGGAGACCGTGTACTGTATATCTCTTGCATAAAAATAAATTAACAATGTAAATAAATTTGAGATCTTGAACACAAACAATTGGCTCTTCAGGCATCAGTTTATTAGCCAATCTGTAACTCTCAATAATCTAAAATGTCTATCAATCTTATCTTTACCCTATATCAATGTGAATTAACTGTATAATTTCCAAAATGGTATACTAAACTTTACAGCTAAATGGCTACTGAATTTCTCTCTCAGTAGGCTGGCCAGTTCTTACTGGGAAGAAAAATAAAATATAATCCCAAAATTTACTGGGTTATGATAACTTTGGAGGTTTATACAGTGTAAAGATAATAACCAAGTTATACTTTACCAACCAATGCAATAGGGTGTGGTCTCAGGCACGGCACGGTTCTGCGAATCTCAGGAACTAGGAAACTTGGCAACCCTCAGAAGCCTCGTCCCTCTCCTAAACAAATGCTTATATTACCTAAACTCCTCCTTACAAAAAGGTACGCCTACTCTTCTCACATAGGTCACCCCCCAGAGAATTAACATGAAATAATTTTCATTAATAAAAATATATATAAAATATATTTGAAACATAACTACCATGACACTAGGTGTCATTGTGATACCAGTAAAAGTCAGCATTCCGCAAATTACATAAGATAAAAATACAGCTTTTTAATCCAACACTTAGTTGCAGTTTAGCTACATTAACCAGATAAGGGGAGTGAAATACTTCCGTCCCAACAGATAACTCTTTTACAAGGATGTATTCATGAGAAAGTCTAAGGTTTCTCTATCTACAAAATATTGCTTAAAGATACAGTCTCATACAAACACAGACAAAATGGTTTCTGAACAGATTCCTAAACCATTTCTATACAGCCAGATCAGATTCTTTTGACAAAATCCCCCTTTTTTCAGCATAATATTATAAACTTGGCAAAAGCTCTAAAATGTTATCGCTAAAAACTGGAAGAGAACGTCTGTTACATCTTTTTAACTATGGTTGGGATTGTTCCTGGAGTACTAAAAGTTCACTCCATTTCATCAACTGAATTGTAGTATAACTTGTTCCAAGAAAAGGAAGTCTTTATTGTTCTTCTAAAAGAGACAATAGCTCCCATCCAGAATCAATAAACCAAGTTGGTTGATGAATAAGAGAAATAATATCTGCTATGAACAATTGCTGGGCCTACACAAGGCTCTCCTTACTGTTGGCTTGAGAAAACTTGACTTGCACAAAATATCAGGCTTCCAGCCTTCCAAGACTGGATGTGAGAAATATTAAATTTCTTCTTAATGACGATCCTTGGATCCGTGCGGATAAAAATCCTCTGGTATATGAATATTTTTCTCTGTGAGGATGAATTCTGGCATCTTTCACCCAATGATCCTTGACGACGGCCTTGGAATCACAATTGGCTTTACCCGGCCTTGGTCTGAATCTCCACAACAAATGGATTAGTCATTTGACCTCTCAATCTTTCAAGACCTCTTAGGATCTAAAAGAAATAGCTCATGAGTGATCCGATATCAAAATAATGTAGCATTACAGCATTACAATTTCAATACGTATCCCTATAACACTGGCAATATTCGGATAAATGCCTATTCTTTACTAGACTGCTTGTGGCACTTGCTGCTTTAAGTTGAGCTAGAAAACATAACACTTCTTATTACACAAAGGAGAACAACCTCAGATTTATGCATAAAACCAAAACTTTGTTGGGAGAAAAATGTAATTAGAATAAAATACATTTATGAGAGTTTCATGAAGCAACATTTCATTTGGCGAAACGGTATTAGAAGTGTTAGCTGGGAACATATATGCAACACAGACAACATACAGAGCGACGTTTCACAGGAATGCAAAGAAGACAACAGGACCAGACATGATAATGTCATTTGGACAATCAATGAATGCTTACCAGTGACTGAATTATGATCCTTGTTCTTCTTTAGCTTCCCCCTCTATAACCTGTAACTATGATTTAGGGTGACAAGCATACAATTGGTTTATATGAACCCAATTTTCTAAAATCTCACCATAAGTAGGGATTGAAACCTTGTAGGCAACGGGAGATATTTTATCAGTTATGATATATGGTCCCTTCCATGAGGGTAAGGAATTCTCTTTCACCTGGTTTCTACCAAAATTATACAGATAAACATGATCATTTACCTCATATTCCTTCTTGGTGGTCTTTAGATCATAGTAAGCCTTAGGATGCTGCTTTTTCTAGATTTTTCAGACGTGCGGTATAGCAAGTGTTGGGGTAGGGTCATCTTCCTACTTGTCATCAACTCAAATGGCTACATCTTTGAGGCTGCGCTAGGCGTAGCACTAATAGCCATGAGGACTAAAGGTAGCTTAATGTCCCAGTCCTTACCGGATTCCTTAACAAACTTTTTAAGGATGTTAACAAAGGATTGATTATACCGCGCCACCACTCCACTTGAAACAGGATGATAAGTGATATGTAACTTCCTCTTTACCCCTAATATCTTCCAGAGTTTACTCATCACTTCACTGGTGAAATGGCTACCTCTATCAGACTCAATCCGCTGGGGTAGGCAAACCTGGAGAACACATGGTTGATTAACAATGCAGCGGCAGTTTCTGCTGTATTATTGTTAGCGGGTAAACATTCAACTCATTTTGTGAATAAACATGTAACAGTTAACATATACTTGCCCCCCCCCCCGGGTCCTATAGAATCTGTTTGAATATCAGACCATGGCAATGACATCCCCCTCTTCTGCAGTGGGGCACGATGAGTGGGTCCATGCAGCTGGAACTGAGAACACATCAAACAACCTTTACATTGGGTTTGTACATCTTTAAGCAGGAGGCCAATATGCATAGTCACGAAGAATTTCATACGTGATCTTGTCACCACGATGCCCAGAGGTAGGTGCATCAAAACCATGCTGGAGCATAAGACCCCTGAATGCAGTGGGTACCACCCATTGCTGTATCCCATTTTTGGAGTCCTGATTAGCAGACCATCTTGTATCTGAAACTGGGTTTTGGACCTCATTAAGATCCTCAAGTCTTCTTTACCAACACAATCCTCATCAGAGATTGGATGGATTTGGGGGTCTTGTATGTGTTTATAGAAGAAACTTAGAATAGGATCCCCCTTCTGACTTGTAAATAAGTCCTCACTAGGTGAGTCTTGAATCCACTGAACTACTGGGGTGTTTGTTTCATTCCGGGCCTGTTGCCTGTTAACAGCCTCAACCTGAATAGGTCCCAGTAGGTGTGAAATGTCTAAGGTTTCCCCTTTAAGGGTGTCTTCTTTAGCCAATAAATCAGCCAGATCATTTCCCTGTTTTTCAGTGCCTATGACTTTGGAATGACCTTTTGTCTTTTTCCAATAAATAGCAAGGTCACGAGGTTATCAATCTCGCGAAACAACTTACCATGTTTTACTGGTTTATTACTGGATTGGAGCATATGGCTTCTCTTCCAACCTGGTAGGTATTCAACAAAACTATTGCGAACGTAATTGGAATCAGTTATGATCACAAGTTCCTTTATGTCATGTTCAATAGCTAATTGGACTTAGGCTATATCCCTTAAATCCAATAGGACACTCACCTCTCCAGGCAATCCCAATACCTGCTACCAGTTTCCTTTCAGTTTCCTGAGTTAATATAGCCAAAAGGCATTCTAACCCAGGTATACTGTACTCCTCCAAAGGTAAAAGTCGGTTTATATTGGTCTTCTTCACTTACTTTGATGGTCCAGTATTCTTGAGCGCAGTCAGTTGCTGAAAAGATTTTGCATCTGAACTAAACACTGATCTACATATGGTACCGGCCAAGAGGTTACTGTACAAATTGAATGAAACAGGCCTAGGGGAAAATGTTTGTGTGTGGATTGGAAATTGGCTGAAAGACAGAATGCAAAGAGTGGTAGTAAATGGCAAGTTCTCCAGTTGGATAAACATGATAAGTGGAGTACCAAAGGGATCTGTCCTGGGTCCTCTTCTTTTTAATTTGTTTATTAATGACCTCCCAGAGGGCATAGGGAGCCATGTATCAGTGTTTGCCGATGACACAAAATTAAGTAAGGTAATAAAGTCTGAACTGGATGTGTCTTCATTACAAGAGGATTTGGACAAATTGAGGCAAATGGCAAATGAGATTCAATAAAGACAAGTGTAAAATTATGCATTTTGGGTATAACGGCTAGAAAAGTTAAACTTGTACACACTAGAGAAACGGCGTCTTAGAGGGGATATGATAACACTATGTTAATATGTTCAGGGCCTATATAAAGGGCTCTCCAAAGACCTTAACATTAACAGAACAGTACATAGGACAAGGGGCCACTTGCTTAGACTTGAGGAAAGGAGATTTAATCTACAACAGTGGAAGGGTTTCTTTACAGTAAAGACAATAAAGGTATGGAATTCACTGCCTGAGGAGGTGGTGCTATCGAATACATTAGATGCCTTTAAAAAGGGCCAGGATACTTATTTAAAAGAACATAACATAGAGGGCTATGTACGTTAGTATTGGGATTAATATTTAGTTAGGGCTTGTTGATCCAGGGAGAAATCTGATTGCCATTTGGAATCAAGAAGGAATGTCCCCCCCCATTCAAGGAAGAATCTGAAATTGCTATATTGAGGGGGTTTTTTGCCTTCTTTTGGATCAAAGATGGTAAAAAGGAATAGGAAAAGGGTTGAAATAGATGGATGCAAGTCTTTTCTCAACCTAAATTACTATGCTAGTATGTTTGTTAAAAAGAAACTTATTGCCCCCAGTGTCATCTCTCAAACCCTTATGGTTTGAGAGATGATAGTGCTCAAAGTTCCCCCTGCCTCCCCCTTCCCTGACTGAACGCTGACTGCAGGGATATCCGGTATTACTTGCATCAGGCGGCTCTGCAGCACTGCCGAGATTGCGTTTATAAAAAAGAAATCTTTCACTAAAACGGTCTTCTACGTGTGCTTGTAATCCAAGCACACGTAGAAGACCAATTCAGCGAAAGAATTCTTTTTTATAAAAGCGATCTCGGCTCAGTGGCAGAGCAGCCTGATGCACATAAGACTGTCGTACGACAGCTTCCCCTGCAGTCAGCATTCAGTCAGGGAAAGGGGAAATTTGAGCGCTATCATCTCTCAAACCATAAGGGTTTGAGAGATGACACTGGGGGCAATAAGTTTCTTTTTAACAAAGTTACAGTATGGGGATTAGTAATTTGCAAGTATTACTATTAACTTTTAACCCCTTAAGGACCCATGACGGTCCTGGACCGCCATGGCTTAAATGATAGCAGCGTGCACGCTGCTATCATTAATTCCAGGCTGAGACTGAACGCTCCGAGACCGGGGAGTTCAGTCTCAGTTCTTCTTCTTGCTTATGCCGCATCATGTGATCGCTGTAGCAGTGATCACATGTACCGGCATTCTGAGTGATGGAGGCAGTATGCAAAGCATACTGCCTCTATGTCTCTCCTCTGCCTCTGTCTCCCTTGCTATTAAAATAAGGGATAGAGAAGCAGAGAGGAGACACCTAGTGGAAAATACAGCAGCTGGGGGTATTAACCCCTTCACTGCTGGTGCTGGCTAAATGCAGGTCAATTTCTGACCTGCAATGATATACTAATCTTTGTGTTTAAATAAAAAAAAAAAAAAAAATCTCATTAAACAAAACTGGGAGTATGATTGTTTGTTGTGGAGCCATGTAATACAATAATACACACCGCCAAATGTCATAGATAAAAAAGTGGGAAAATAGGGTGGGAAAAAGGGACATGGGGATTTTAACCCAGTGGCCACTTTAAACTGCGCATTTTGTAGGTATGACTGACCGGTCATACCTTTCATGCAGTCTCCATAAAAATGTAGATCCCAAGAGAAAAACAAAAATGGTGGGCTTTTTTTTTTAATCTTTTTTTTTATTTTAATAAAGTAAATGGTGGGTTATACATATAAGTGGGGTATCAAAAGAGAGCCCTATTTGTAAAACAGTATATCATTTATGGGGGTGGAATAAATGCCTAAGAGGGAAAACACTGTTGAACAAAGATATAGTCAAAAAGGTCAGAATTGCTCCGGTCCTTAAGTGAAAACAACCTCAGATTTTCCTGGTCCTTAAGGGGTTAAATAGGTCCTGTTCTTCCTCCCTTCTATTGATCCATCCAGGTCCACTTATTATACAATACTTCTTCTGTTTTACATTTCTTTGAATAACTGTTTCTATTTCTAACTATATTTTGTTAAGTACATTTTTAATACAATTTTTTTTATATGTGGCATTGGCGGACTGGACTCGGACCGGGCACCCCAAGCAGAAAAAGAGGACCAACACCTCAGAGCATGGGAAATTGCCTTGAGCTCCAAGATGTTGATGAGAAGTGTCTCCTCCTCTGACCAACTGCTCTAAACACTTAGGTGACTCAAGACTGCTCCCCAACTGAGCAGGCACGCATCTGTCATCACAGTGGTCCAGTATGGTATCACAACCGGCCTCCCTTTCTCCAGGTTGAACAGGTTCAACCACCAGTGAAGGCACTGTGCCACTTCTGCAGGTAGGGAGACAGGTTGATTCAGAAGGTCCAGGTCCCCCCCTGCAAACCTAGACCACAAACCTCTGAAGTTCCCTGGCATGAGCCATGGCAAATGTTACCGCTTCCATGGTGGATATCATCTTCCCCACCAGAGAGGAAAACCTCCTTGCTGGAGCGGAGGTCCACGACAGGGCAGAAGACACCTTGGAGGTGAGCTGCTGAATTGAGTCCTCCATCAGACAGACCATACTCCACAGAGTATCAAAGTGGAGACCGAGGAACATCGGGTTCTGTGAGGGCACCGTAGCAGACTTGTCCATATTCAGAATCCAACCGTGCTGGAGGAGGATCTGAGCACATTCCTGGACGTGAAGGTCCAGAAGATCCTTGGAAGGCACCTTGAGGAGAAGGTCGTCCATTTAAGGTGTTACCTGAATCCCCTTGGTGTGCAGGAAGGCAATCAATGCACCCAGAACTCAAATTAACACACGAAGGGGAACTGGAAATGGCCCATTTCACAGGCAAACCTGAGGTACTTTTGACTGTCCTGATGCACAGGGATGTGCAAATAGGCATCCTCAAGATCCAAGGATGCCAAAAATTCCCCTGGCCACATCACTGCGATGAACGAGCACAGGGACTCCATCTTGTACAGTGTCTTGACCACAATCTTGTTGAGAGCCTTGAGGTCCAGTATAGAGCAGCAGCCAACATCCTTCTTGGGAACGATGAAGAGGTTGGAATAAAAGCCTTGAACCTCTCTCCTGTATGGGAACTGGTGCCAGAACTCCCTTGTCCAAGAGAGACTGGTCAGCCCCATTAAAAAGCCTCAGCTTTTCTTGTCCATGGGGGAGCAAGAAGCGAAGAACCTGAAGGGGGGCAGGGATTTGAAGGGAATCATGTAACCTTGTGAAACCACCTGTAATACCCACTGATCCGCAACAAAGCCTGTTAGAGAGCCTGCCCAAACACTCAAAAAAGTGATGCAGGCAGCCCCCTACTGGTCGCAGACCAGGATTTGGAGAGTCATGCCAAAGAATGTTTGGTGGAGGTGTGTTTAGACCTCCACTGCTGTTTGGGCTTGAGGTGGAAAGCAGGCCCTGAGGCACCCCCGGGTTCACCCTAAACATTTCGCTCTATATGGCACAAAAAAGACGATGCCCCTGCACCTGAGGGAAGCATTTAGGAACTTGAGTCAATAAAGTGATCTTACCCCCAGTGGCCTCACTGATGAGAGTCTTCAGTTCAGGGCCAAAAAGAGAGGTACCCTGAAAGGGAAGAGGAATCAGTGATTTCTTAGAGATCAAGTCAGCAGACCATATCTTCAGCCACAACATGCTCCTAGCAGTCACAGAAAAAGCAGATGCTTTGGCTTCAAACCAAACTGCATCAAAGAGAGCATCAGTAAGATAGTGCTGAGCCTCAAAAATGTTGGCCAAAAGGGATAAAAGGTCAGCTTTAGGAGTACCTTTGTGGACAGCAGCAGTCAGCTGTTCTGTCCAGACAGCAATAGCCCTATTGACCCAAGCAGAGGTCAAGGTGGGTCTCACAGACACACCTATGGCAGGGAAGGTAGCCCTCAAAACAGCATCAGGTTTTCTGTCTCACATTCTTTAGAGCCAAAGCATCTGCCACAGCTAAGGCCGTGGACTTAGAAAGCCTAGAAATGGGGGAATCAAGCTGTGGAGGAGTAGCCCACTGAGTCATGGCAGCATCAGAAGAAGGACAGAGTTTAGAGAACCTTTCAGACAGAGGAAGGCGCTTGTCAGGAGTCTTACACTAATCCAGAATAATCTGGTCGAGTGGGATTATAGGCACAAAAACAGTGCATGGCTTCTTAGGCCTTTGAAAGACGTCAGAAGTAGCCTGTGGCTCTACAGGAGTAGAGGGAATATTTAAAGTGGTCAATACCGCCTGGATGAGACCCTCAGCAGAGGGCTCAGGGTCAGCTTCAAAGAAGTCCCCATGAAAGTAGGAAGAAGCCCCTTCAAAGCACACACCATCCTCAGAGTCCCGAGTGGAATGAGGAACAAAACGTGAGGAGGGTCTGAGACGCCCTTGATTCCATAGCCTTAGGCCTCGCCCCATGTCCATGTGTAAAGGAAGACCCTAATACTGTTACCCAGATTAAGGATTTCACCCCAGAAATCCTAAAATGCACTTATCTGGAGAGTGAAGTGTTAACCTGAGGAGGAGAGCTGAGGAGACCAAGTCCTGCATATGAGACTGGTGTAGAGAGGAAAACAACAGCGACCGCGTCGGGAGCCAATCAGAAAACGGCCTGCGAAACGGGCGGTTGCAGAACAGTTACAGAGGTATGTCCCAAAGCGGCTGTCCCATAGAGATCAATGGCACATTGTGGCTACGCGGTAGAGAGTGCCCTTGAACGCGCGGAACTCAAATTCAGCATATAAAACTAAAAAAGTATAAAACACATGAAACACCAGCTAACATGAAATAAACAAGGAAAGTATGAATTTAAGTTCCTCAACTGAGCAAAAGTGGCATTGAAGGGGTTAAGTACCACATAACATGCAAAAATGCACCAAAGATCCCCAGATCAGCAGCAATAATGATAATAATAAGCACTGTGGGACAGTGGGCCATGGCACTCAAAAGGGTTGCTCACCTTTCCTGCAGGACTTCTTTCTTCAGATTACCATTGTAAGGAAGACGCTTCAGAGAGACTCCCCCTCTGGAGAGAGAGACATGGGCTACATGGTTCTCTCCCAGGGCTAAACATTTTCACAAACAGCTCCTGAAAATTGGGCAATCCACGAGGGGAAGCCAGTAATGGTAATCCACCTAATGGGGCAATTTGGACACCCTATATCGAAGTTAAAATAATAAAATAACTAACACTAAGCAGAGCTGTTCTCAATCGTCCTACCAGAATGAAGAACAAATCTGGACGGGAGTAGATGGGTAGCCTGCTATGGAGGAGAGGGAGACTCAGCCTCTGCAACTTCTTTGAAGAATTGTTACAACTTACTAGGAGTAGCTGTCGCCTCCCCCATAGTACCTGTAAGCTATATTGGATGGAAGAGAAAAATGATTTTAGTCTTATCTTGTTAATAGAGGATTTTAGTCTTACCCGTTAAATCCTTTTCTCTTAGTCCATACAGGTTACTGGTGACTTTGGGTAGGCTATCCGCCCTTTTAATCGTAGGCAGGAACAATTCTAGAATTGTATGCAGGGGGTGGTGCCTACCTTCCCTCCTTGGCTGCAGCTAGCCAACCAGCTCCAGAAAGATTTGAGACACTATTGACTAGATAGTAGAAGGGAAAGAAGACTCCTGTGAGCGTGACCCCGAAGGACCCCCACGGTCTGCCACAGGAGAGCCAAGCATGGTCTTTTGACAGGGTGGGAGACCAGTAACCTGTATGGACTAAGAGAAAAGGATTTAACAGGTAAGACTAAAATCCTCTTTTGTCTGTTGTCCAATACAGGTTACTGGTAACTCTGGGATGTCCAACCATTAAGTTTCCCAGAGGCAGGAAGTAAGGCAAGGACCAGGAGCAAGGCCCCCATAGTCACAATAGCAGATATGAACCATCAGATCAGAGATAACCCAACAAAACAATGAAGTGTACACTGAACTAGAGCCAACAGGGCTCAAAAGTGAAGGAAGCACCAAGAACCGAAGGAGATCCTAGACAGGCAAGACTGCCTACAGGATCTTCCTCCCAAAACTGGCGTCAGCCGATGCCAGCACATCAACACGGTAGTGCTTCAAAAAGGTGTGCACAGACAACCAAGTGGCCACCTTGCAAAACTGGTCAGTGGAGGTCTGATTCTTGTAAGCCCAAGAAGCCCCAACAGATCTTGTAGAATGAGCCGTGACCCGAAAGGGGACAGGCTTCTTCCTCAGCTCGTAAGACTTATGAATAGTGGACTTGATCCAAGAAGCAAGTCACTTTGGATGCAGGTCTTCCCTGCCCTGGGACCCTCAGGAATGATGAACAACGCATCAGATTGTCTGATAGAACCAGTTAGATATACATAAAACTTGAGACAACGCACAACATCTAACAAGTTGAGATCCCTCTCCTTGTCAGAGGTGGGGTCAGGGCAGAAAGAGGGCACCACAATCTCCTGATTGATGTGGAACTCAGAGACCACCTTCGGGAGAAACTACTGAGAAGTGCGAAGCACCGCCTTGTCCATGTGAAACACCAAATAGGGTTGTTTACAGGACAGAGCATGTAACTCCGCTACACGGCGAAAAGACACGATCGCCAGGAGAAACCCCATTTTCCACGTCAACAGGCGTAGAGGAATAGTAGCCAAAGATTCAAACGGAGGGTGCTGAAGAAGGCCCAAAACCAAGTTAAGATCCCACAGAGAAGTGGGATTCTTGAAGGCAGGACGAGCATGAGCAACTCCCTGGAAGAAAACCTTGACATCAGGAAGGATGGCAATGCACCTCTGTAAGAAAAACAGAGACAGCAGAAGTCTGTACCTTAAGGGAACTCAAACTGAGGCCCTTATCCACACCATCCTGCAAAAAGGCCAGGACCGTAGGCAGATCAAATTCCTGAGCCAGGTCTTTGTCAGCACACCAAGATAGAAAGGTCGACCAGACATGATGGTAGATCTTGTAAGAAACAGGTTTGAGGGCACTAAGCATCGTATCCACCACACCAGGAGAAAAACCCTTCTTCCTCAATACTGAGAATTCAATTTCCAAGCCGTCAAGGCTGGACGATGAACATCCTCCTTCCACAGGTAACCCTGTAGAAGAAGATCCGGATGGGATGGGAGCCAGAATGGCTCCACCACTGACAGATATAGAAGCTCCGGAAACCAATCCTGTCAAGGCCAGAATGACTGGACAGCGTTCCAGTCACAATTTCCGTAACACCTGGTGCAACATTGGGAGGGGAGGAAAGATGTAGAAATGAACATTGCATCCACCGCCAAAGCTAGAGGGTCCAAGCACCGAGAGCAGAACCTCGGAACCTTCCGGTTGTGTCTTGTCGCCATCTGGTCGATGTAAGGAAGACCCCACTTCTGAACAAGGAGGGTGAACACCTCTGGGTGCAGCTCCCACTCTCAGCTGTCAACTGTTTGTCGACTGAGGAAGTACGCCATGATGTTGACTACGCCAGGAATATGCACTGCGGATATGGCAGGAACTTGTTCTTCTGCCCAGGACAAAATAGCCCTGACCTCTAACCAAGCAGCGAGACTTCTTGTTCCGCCTTGCTTGTTGATGTAAGCCACAGCCATGGAGTTGTCAGACTCCGCTCGGACCAGACAGTCTTCCAACTGAGATGTCCAATGTTGTAGGGCATGAAATATCAGCTGAAGCTCCAATATGTTGATCAGAAGGAGGGACTCCACCCTGAACGCTCAAGCAACCCAGGACCGCACCCCAGCCGGAGAGGCTGGCATCCGTCATCACCTTGGTCCAGAAGGGTACCAGGAAGGACTTGCCCTTCAGCAAGTTGGAAAGGTCGAGCCACCATGACAAGCTCATTTCCACATGAAGAGGAAGAGACACTGACATCTTCAGTATTGGGTCCGCTGCTTTTTAACATGTTTATAAATGACCTGGAAATAGATATAGAAAGCAAAATATCAATATTTGCAGATGATACTAAATTATGCAAAGTCATTAATTCAGAACAGGATATTTTCTCTCTACAGAGGGACTTACATACAATGTCAGATTGGGCAAACATGTGGAATATGAAGTTTAATGTGGGGAAGTGTAAAGTCATGCATTTGGGAGGAAACAATCCCAAGGCTACTTATAAACTTAATGGAATAATTTTAGGCGACTCGTTGCTAGAAAAAGACCTGGGTATCCTTGTCAACTACAAAGTTGGAAACAGTGACCAGTGTCAAACAGCAGTAGCAAAGGCAAACAAAGTCCTGTCTTGCATAAAAAGAGGTATTGAAGCAAGAGTGGATAACATTATTTTGCCATTATACAAATCATTGGTAAGACCTCACCTTGAGTATGCAGTGCAATTTTGGGCACCGGTTCTGAAAAAGGATATACTAGAACTAGAGAGGGTACAGCAGAGAGCAACAAAATTAATTAAGCGAATGGAGGACTTGACATATGAGGAACGACTAAACAAACTTGGCTTATTTACTCTAGAGAAAAGATGACTAAGAGGAGACCTTATCACATCGTACAAGTATATGAGAGGTCAATACAAGGATCTCTGCGGTGAGCTATTTATTCCAAGGCCTGATCAGGTGACCAGGGGACACCCCTTGAGATTAGAGGAAAGGAGGTTTAAACTTCAGCAGAGGAAGGGTTTTTTTATGGTAAGGTCTGTCAAATTGTGGAATTCATTGCCCAGGGAGGTAGTTATGGCAGATACAATGGATACATTTAAGAAAAGATTAGATCCATTTCTTTCAAAAGGGAACATACAGAGTTATACTGTTTATCAGTAGGCTGACCAGGAAGGTCTGATAAAGACTAATTTAATTGGTAGCAGGAAAGCTATAAAATTCTCAGTTACTGAGGTATGAGGCGAAGGTTGAACTTGATGGACTTGTGTCTTTTTTCAACCTAATTTACTATGTTACTATGTTCAGAAGGTTCAGCTGACCCTTGCACACCTGGATCACAAACCTCTGAAGTTCCCTGGTGTGTGCCATGGCAAATGGGACTGCTTCTATGGTGGAAATTAATTTAATTTCAGAAGCAAGTCATCCATGTATGGTGTAACTCTGATGCCGATCCAGTGGAGGGCGGATATCATGGCACCCAGGACACGGTTGAAGATCTGAGGAGCCATCGTCAGACCAAATGGAAGAGATGAGAACTGAAAATGTCCCCTGTTGCAGGCAAACTGGAGGTACTGCCGGCTCTCTGGATGAATGGCAATGTGTAAATACATGCCCTGAAGATCCAGAGAAGCAAGGAATTTCCCTGGGGACATGGCAGCAATCACTGTGTGCAGAGACTCCTGATGATAATTAGTGAGGGTCACAAAGGAATTGAGATCCTTCAAGTCCAATATAGGGTGACAACCGCCATCCTTTTTGGCGACCACAAAGAGGTTTGAGTAGAAACCCGTCTGGCCACCACAGACATGGTGAAAACCCTAGCCAACAAACGGATGGCATCAAATAAGGCAGCAGAAACATAGTGCTGTGCCTCAGATATGTTGGCAAGAAGGCACAAATTGTCTGAAGCAGATGCATCCTGACGGTTAGCCTTGGTGAGCTGTTCAGTTCAGACCGCAATGGCCCGGTCCACCCATGCTGCGGCAAACACTGGACGCATAGCAAAACCAGCAGTGGCAAAAATGGATTTGATGGAAACCTCAAGTTTCTTGTCTGTCCAGTCCCTCAGACCAGAGGCATCAGAGACTGGCAAGGCAGTAGATTTAGATAGCCTGGATATAGGAGCATCCACCTTGGGGGAATGAACTCACTGAGCAAGCGCAGCTTCAGAAAAGGGGTAAAGCTTGGCAAATTTCTTGGACACAGATGCTTTCTTATCCAGGGATTTCCACTATTCAGACACAAGGCGGTCAAGAGTGGGATTGGGTGGAAAGTAACTAAGGGGCTTAGCATGCTCCTGGAATACATTGGAGAGATCAGAAGGGACCTCCTGAACTAGGGGAATATTAAAAGTAGTTAAGACGGCCCTGATCAGGCCCTCAGCAGAGGGTTCAGGATCAGCCTCAAAAGGGTCCCCAAAAAACCGAGAGGACCCAAACACAGAACACTCCTTAACATCCAAATCCACCAGCAGTTCCTCCTCAGAGGAATCTGACACGTCAGGTCAGAGGTTTGGGCAGGGAAGACCTGACTGAGGAGGGGACCTGCCAAGACTGAAAGACTCTCTGTAACTGGGATGGAAGGGGTTACAATGTGGACCTAAGGTCCCTTATCGCAGCCTTGAACTCTTGCACCCAAGCTGGCTCTATCGCATGGCTGAAGGTCCCTGGAATGCTGTCAGGGACATCAGAACATGCTGGGCATAAGTGACCTGAGAATTATTTACGTAACCCTGAGTTACAGGAAGAGCAATGTACAATGGAGATAGTTCTTAGGTCTAGCCCCAAGCTCCAGCGGTATAGACATTCTCACAGTATCAAATAACCTACTGTACAATAAATCACCCAATTATAGTGTGTAAGATTAAAATTTCACCCCAGAAATGCTAAATACAAAGCCCCCTGAGCCCCTCAACACACTAGAAACATGAACCAGATGATAGAGCAAGGGCAGACAAGTAAAATGATCCATCTGTGAAGTCGCTAGGTTAAACGGTTGCAGAGTTACTTCCAAAACAGCACAGTCCCATAGGAGTGAATGGAGCAATGGAGTCTATGCAGTAAAGCGCGCAGTACACAATGTTTACAAATTTTAAAGTAAAACATTAAAATGTGTAAAACATCAATAGAACTTGTGAGGATACCCAAAAAATACTAACCCAGTAGCAAAAGTGTTAACCCCCTCCAAAAAAAACAAACAAACCAGCAGTTAAAGGGTTAAGTTACCACATAAACCTGCTTCAATCACCCAACAGACATACAGATATACCCAATGAGTGCAGGAGTGTGCAACAGGAACTCCAGGAATACACCCCAGTGCGGAGGGGCACTGTGGGACAAGTGGACCTGCAGCACTCAAAAGGTTGCTCACCTTTCCTGCAGATCTTCTGTCTTCAGATTACCATGTAGTACGTAGTACCTCAGTGGCTAACTCCTGGGGAAGCACATGGAATCAAGATTTTCCCCCTAAGGGCTTAAGATCCACAAAAAGCACCTGGATACTGAGCTAGCCACATCTAAGGGCATTGTCAGTCATGGTAATCCACCTAATGGTGGTATTCCATATCTACCAGAAAAAAAGATTCTAAACTATAGCAGAACTGTTCTCAGCCTTGTGTTGTCTTCACCAAGGAACAAATCTTTCTGGAGCTGGTTGGCTAGCTGCAGCCAAGGAGGGAAGGGAGACTCCGCCCCCTGCATACACTTCTAGAATTGTTCCTGCCTACTAAGGGGTGGGTCACCTTCCAGAGTTACCAGTAACCTGTACTGGACGACAGAGACATGTAGTTTTCCCAGAAAAAGTACCCAAACAGTGCCCGAAGCCCCCTGTGCCCCCCAACACACTAGAAACATGGACCGAATGATAGAACAAGGGCAGACAAGAAAAATTAGCCATCTCTGAAGTCTCTAGGTCAAGTGGTTGCAGAGATACGTCCCAAACTGTACAGTCCCATAGGAGTGAATGGAACAATGGCGCCTAGGTGGTAAAGCACGCCTTTAACTCAAATTTTACAAAACTGAAACCGTAAAATAAAAATGCGTGAAACACTAGAACTTGTTCGGATACCCAAAAAACACTGAACCAGTAGGAAAAGTGTCATAAAACTCCCCCAAAAGATGCCAAAATCAGCAGCTAAAGGGTTAAAGTACCACATAAACCTGCTCCAAAACACCCAAAAGACATACATATACCCAATGACTGCAGGAGTGTGGAATAGGAACTCCAAAGGGAACCACCTGTGCGGAGGGACACTGTGGGACATGTGGACCTGCAGTACTCAAAGGGTTGCTCACCTTTCCTGCAGATCTTCTGTCTTCAGACTACCATGTATTAAGAAGAAGCCTCGGTGGTCAACTCCTGAGGAAAGAACTTGAACACAAGATTTTCCTCCCAGGGCTTAAAGGGATAGTAATACTTAATTATTGCTAATCCCTATATTAAAGTCCTATTAAAAATAAATGTATTGCCTCCAGTGTAATCTCTCAAACCTTTATGGTTTGAGAGATGCTCGCTCCTAAAGTTGCCCTCTCCCTTCCCCTTCCCCGTAGTCAGCATTCTAGCTGACTGCAGGGAAGCCAGTCAGGCGGCTCTGCAGCACAGCTGTGATTGCTTTAATAAAAAAGAAATCTTTCACTGAAATGGTCTTCTACATGTGCTTGTGAAATATATATTTTCTTTTATTAAAGCTATCGCAGCTCTGCTGCAGAGCCGCCTGATTATCTAAGACCGGATTTCCCTTCAGTCAGCTACAACACTGACTTCGGGGAAGGGGGAGGGAGAGGGCAACTTTAGGAGCGATAATCCACACTGGGGGCAATACATTTATTTTTAATAGGACTTTAATATAGGGATTAGTAATAATTAAGTATTACTATCCCTTTAAGGTCCACAAAAAGCACCTGATTACTGAGCTAGCCACATCTAAGGGCACTGTCAGTTATGGTAATCCGTCTAATGGTGGTATTCCATTTCTAACAGAAAAATAAAGTTTCTAAAACTATAGCAGAACTGTTCTCTTGCCTGTGTCTTCATCAAGGAACAAATCTTTCTGGAGCTGGTTGGCTAGCTGCAGCCTAGAAGGGAAGGTAGGCTCCACCCCCTGCATACAATTCTAGAATTGTTCCTGCCTACAATTAAAGGGGCGGACCACCTACCCAAAGTCACCAGGAACCTGTATTGGACGACAGAGAAATCCTTTTATTCCATATGGAACACAAGTACCATGGGGGCGGGGTTGGAACTTCCTTTGGAAGGCGGAACACATCAAAACAAAAGGTCTTGAGGGTGGAGCCTTCCCTTCTGCAAGCCAACCCTTCCCCGCCTCCAGCTTTATGATGTGAGAGAACTACATGGCCAATCAGATGGAAGCCCGTAAAATGGGCATTGTGGGTAATGTAGTCTTTGCTTTTGCCTAGCAATGCCTACTACTCTGTCCACAGACCCCTGTGAAACCCAAGATGTGAACCAGATGAAAGGGCATGAGTAAACAAAAACAAGGAGCCCAGTCTGACCCCGTATGACCAACAGTTGCAGAGATATGTCTCAGTGAAGTTTGCCCATAGAAGTCAATGATGAAAAGATGGCAGTGACACTGGAAACTTCCTTAAAGGAGCCATGCATACAAAAATTGGAGAAAATTGAAGGTATCCCAAATTACCCACTAACCCCAGGGAACATGAGGGGGTAAATAAAGAAGGCGGCCTCTAAAGGTAAAAAAAAAAAAACAAACAAACAAGAAAAGCCCCCAATCCGGAGAAACCAGCAGGATAGTGGTTAACTAGTTAACATATCCAACATGAGGGTTCAGAAGGACACCTGTATGGAGAGGCACAACTAGGGACAAAGTGGACCAAGGCATTCAAAGGGTTACTTAAAATTCTTCACCTTCTGTCTTCAGGTTGCCATTGTGAAGATAACAGAGCCTCAGAGATGTCCTGCTGGGAGTGAAAACTTGGGTTCCAAGATTCTCTCCACAGGGCTGCAAAAGTCCAGACAGCACCTGCACACTGGCCAATCCACTCCAGGGAACCCCAGTAATGGTGACCCTCCTAACGAGGGAATTGTAACAGCCCCATATCTACAGAAAAAATAATAAACTAAAACTAAAAAGAAGTGTTCCAAGCCAGTCAGTACAGTCAGGAACACATCATTAAACTGGAGGTGGGGAAGGGTTGGCCTGCAGAAATGGCAAGAAGGCTCAACCCTCAAGACCTTGTCTTTTAATGTGCTCCACCTTCCAAAGGAAGATCAACCCTCCATGGTACCATTGTTCCATATTGGACTATAGAGAAAACAGACTAAAGCAGACATCTCTACTACTGAGACATCTAAGGGGAAGGGAGAAAGAGTGGATGTGTTTAATTACCACAAAGAGTGTGGAATAAGCATGGTGGGACACTGAATTGGACCATGGCAAGCAAAGTGTTACTTTCCAATCTTCAGGCTCACATCTCAATGAGGCAGAATTTTAGAGAGATTCAGCTGTGAGGAATAGCTTATCATAAGCTCACTTTCCACAGGGAAATGGTTCACAGAAACTCCTGTGAACTAGGAAATCCAGCTCAAGGGAAACCAGTGATGGAGGATTATACAGTACCAGATCTAAAGAAAAAAAAAATAATAAAAATCCTAAAAACTAAGAATTGCCTCTGCACTTACATATTCTTTGCAGAGTACATTAATCTGGGATTTTGAAGGTGGGGGGTTAATTGGAGAAGGAAGCGGTAGTTTCTGCCCAAAAGACCCTGTTCTTTGAAGAGCCCTACCCTCCTGGAGGAGGGAGCTCAAACTCCATGGTTCCTGTGTTCCATACTGTACTTAAAAAAGAAAAAAAACCCAGACCAGTTCAAATGGAAATAAACTAGTATAACAAACATCAGTTTTCAAAGGACACAGGCAATGTGAACCATTGAAAAGATTATTGGATAAAATTAAATCAAGGACACCTACACAGACAAAACAGCCTAAAGGACCCCACCCAAAATTGGTCTTAGCCTCAACCAGTACATAAACACAGTAGTGTTTAACAAATATGTCAGGGGAAGGTCATGTTCCTGCTTTACCCAGCTGCTCAGCAGAGGCCTGATTCCTGTAGGCACAAGGGACACCAAAAACTAGGTGGAATAAGCCATAACCTGAAAGGGGACAGGCTTCTTCCTGAGAAAGTGCCTGGCAAATGGTTGCCTTGATTAAAGAAGCCACTGTCCCTTCGCACTAGCCTGACCCACACAAGGGCCCTCAGGGATGACAAAAAGAAGATTTTAGTCTTACCTGTTAAATCCTTTTCTCTTAGCCCATATGACATACAGGTACCATGGGGCCTCCCAGTAGGCTGAAACATTTCTAGAAAACAAGTTGTGGGTGGTGCCTCTCCTCCTCCTTATCAGGCTAGGCCTGCCTTACAGTTAGATTTGAGAAAAGCTCACTAAACAGGACAGCGAGAAAGAAGAAAGGTAAGCTCCTGTGAGCAACAGACCCAAGAGGACTCCCATGTCCAGCCAAGTGAGACCATGCGAAGTCCCTTTCACTGGGTGGGAGACCTGTATGTCATATGGACTAAGAGAAAATGACTTAACAAGAAATACTAAAATCCATTTTTCTCTATTGTCCAATATGACATACAGGTACCATGGGGATATACCGACATCCCACAAGTGGAGATCCCTCTCCTTGTCAGATTTAGGGTCAGGACAGAATGAAGGCACAAAAATCTCCTGATTGATGTGAAACTCAGAGACCACCTTAGGAAGGAATTCCTGGGAGGTACGAAGAACAGCCTTATCCCTATGAAACACAAGGAAAGGCGGTTTGCAGGACAAGGCCTGGGAGCTCAGGTTCAACATGTGGCTGATCGGGTTGATAGATTCTTGGGAGGGGCTGGGCATGACCCAGCTGTCATAGTACATGTTGGTACTAATGACAAAGTCAGTGGAAGATGGAGGTCCGATAAGAAGAATTTCAGGGACTTAGGATAGAAGCTTAAGCAGAGGACCTCTAAGGTAGTATTTCTGAAATATCTGTGCCACGCGCTACATTAGAAAGGCAACGGGAAATTAGGGAGTTAAATGCGTAGCTAAAGAACTGATATATGAAGGAGGGGTTTGGGTTCCTAGAACACTGGGCAGCCTTTTCCCATGGGGGCAATCTTTATATTCGTAATGGATTGCACCTTTGCAGAAGAGGGGCCACAGTGGTGGGCGTTAGGATGGTTAGAGGGCTGGAGGAGACTTTAAACTAGAAGGGGGGGGGGGGTGATGCAACTGAGGATGGAGAAGGTAGTATAATTGAGGAAATGGGATTAGAGAAGGGGCATGGGGTTGGAGAGGGGGAATGGGCTAGATCATCTAATAGAGAGTTGCCATTGTTACAGCCTGATAAAAGGCAGATGCGTTTGACAAAATGAAATCTTTCAAAATGGCAAAATGATAAAATGTATGCGTGCAAATGCTTGTAGTCTGTCTGGTAAGATGGGGGAACTAGAAATGATTGCAACACATGAGCAGTATGATCTGATTGGTGTGTCTGAACCTGGTTAGATGATACATTATGACTTAGAAGTCAATCTGGAGGGTTATTCACTTTTTAGGAGGGACAGGGTTAATAAAAGGGGAGGAGGGGTATGCCTACAGTGGATATAAAAAGTATACACATCCCTGTTAAAATGTCTGATTCTTGTGATGTTAAAGAATGAGATAAAGATAAATCATGTCAGAACTTTTTCCACCTTTAATGTGACCTATAACATGAACAATTCAATTGCAAAACAAACTGAAATTGTTGAGGGGGAAAATAAAGAACTCACAATAACCTGGTTGCATAGGTGTGCACACCCTCTTATAACTGGGGATGTGGCTGTGTTCAGAATTAACCAATAACATTCAATCTCATGTTAAATAGAAGTCATTACACATCTGCCATCATTTAAAGTGACTCAGATTAATCACAAATAAAGTTCAGCCGTTGTAGTAGGATTTTCCTGACAGTTGCATCTCAGAGCAAAAGCCATGGTCCACAGAGAGCTTCCAAAGCATCAGAGGGATCTCATTGTTGAAAGATATCAGTAAGGAGAAGGGTACAAAAGAATTTCCAAAGCATTAGATATACCATGGAACACAGTGAAGCCAGTCATCATCAAGTGGAGAAAATATAGCACAACAGAGACATTACCAAGAACTGGACGTCCCTCTAAAATTGATGAGAAGACGAGAAGAAAACCGGTCAGGGAGGCTTCCAAGATGCCTACTGCAACATTAAAGGAACTGCAGGAATTTCTGGTAAGTACTGGCTGTGTGCTACATGTGACAGCAATCTCCCCTATTCTTCATATGAATGGGCTATGGGGTATGGTGGGAAGACAGAAGCATTTTCTTACAAAGAAAAACATCCAAGCTTGGCTGAAGTTTGCAATAACAAACATCAAGTCCCCTAAAAGCAAGTGGGAAAATGTGTTATGGACTGATGAAACCAAGGTTGAACTTTTTGGCCATAATCCAAAAGATAAGTTTGGCGCAAACACAACACTGCACATCACCCAAAGAACACCATACCCACAGTGAAGCATGGTGGTGGCAGCATCATGCTTTGGGGCTGTTTTTCCTCAGCTGGAACCAGGGCCTTAGGGTGGAGGGAATTATGAACAGTTCTAAATACCAGGCAATTTTGGGTAAGTGGGTAAGATACTAGAAGGGTTATTAACTGACAGTATTCAGAACTATGTGAAGACAAACAATATTATTAGTAGAAATCAGCATGGTTTCATGAAGAATAAATCATGTCAGACTAATGTACTTGCATTTTATGAAAGAGTAAGTTGTAATTTGGACAAGGCAATTGCTGTAAATGTAGTATACTTGGATTTTGCAAAAGCCTTTGACACAGTGCCTCACAAAAGGTTATTGCATAAATTAAAAGGCTTAGGTTTGGGCGGTGTTATCTGTACATGGATTGAGAGCTGATTAAATGATAGATGGCAGAGAGTTGCTACAAAGCAGATAAGATGTTGATCCAGGGAACTATATGACTGCCATTTGGGGTCAGAAATGAATTTTTTTTACCCACTTGGGGCTAAATTAGAAATTGCTCCAGAGGGCTTTTTTGCCTTCCTCTGAATCAACAGGGGTGTTTTTGTCATGGGCTGGACTTGATGGACATGCCTTTTTTCAGCCTCATCAACTATGTTACTAAGGCCGGCAACTCAGCAACTCTGAGGACAGACACTACAGCCAGTAGAAAGGCCAACTTCCACGATAGAAGAAGCAGTGGAATGGTAGACAAAAACTCAAAGGGAGGTCACTGCAAGACTCCCAAGACCAGATTAAGGTCCCACTGGGGAGTGGGAGCCTTATAAGCAGGGAAGACATGAGCGACACCCTGCAAATAGAATTTTAGTCTTACCTTTTAATTCCTTTTCTCTTAGTCCATATAGCTTACAGGTACCATGAGTAGGAGACAGCTCCTCCTTATAGGTTGGAACAATTCTTCATAGAAGTTGCAGGGGTGGAGCCTCCCTCACCTCCTAGCAGGCTACATAGCCACTCCCCTCCAGTTAGATTTGTGACACTAAACCTTCTGAGTTAGACAGCGAGAAGAAGAAAAGGAAAATGCCTGTGAGCATGGACACGATAAGAGTCCCACTTCCAGCCACAGGAGACCAAGCGAGGTCCCTTTCACTGGGTGGGAAACCTGTAAGCTATATGGACTAAGAGAAGAAGATTTAACAGGTAAGACTAAAATCCTATTTTCTCTGTCGTCCAATATAGCTTACAGGTACCATGGGAACGTACCAACATTGAGTTCCCAGGGTGGGAAAATGACTGAAAGGACCAAGCGCCGGTCCCCATTACTATTATTATTATTCTTTATTTATATAGCGCCAACTAATTCCACAGTGCTTTACAATTAGGAATAGACATACAGAGGTATAAATGATACCAGAGCTCCCATGGATTATCCAGACATGGAACAGCCCAAACTAACAAAGTGTCAACATAGTAACATAGTAAATTAGGTTGAAAAAAGACACAAGTCCATCAAGTTCAACCTTCGCTTCATACCTCAGTAACTGAGAATTTTATAGCTTTCCTGCTACCAATTAAATTAGTCTTTATCAGACCTTTCTGATCAGCCTACTGATAAACAGTATAACTCTGTATGTTCCCTTTTGAAAGAAATGTATCTAATCTTCTCTTAAATGTATCCATTGTATCTGCCATAACTACCTCCCTGGGCAATGAATTCCACAATTTGACAGACCTTACCGTAAAAAAACCCTTCCTCTGCTGAAGTTTAAACCTCCTTTCCTCTAATCTCAAGGGGTGTCCCCTGGTCACCTGAGCAGGCCTTGGAATAAATAGCTCACCGCAGAGATCCTTGTATTGACCTCTCATATAATTGTACAATGTGATAAGGTCCCCTCTTAGTCGTCTTTTCTCTAGAGTTAATAAACCAAGTTTGTTTAGTCGTTCCTCATATGTCAAGTCCTCCATTCCCTTAATTAATTTTGTTGCTCTCCGCTGTACCCTCTCTAGTTCTAGTATATCCTTTTTCAGAACCGGTGCCCAAAATTGCACTGCATACTCAAGGTGAGGTCTTACCAATGATTTGTATAATGGCAAAATAATGTTATCCACTCTTGCTTCAATACCTCTTTTTATGCAAGACAGGACTTTGTTCGCCTTTGCTATTGCTGTTTGACACTGGTCACTGTTTCCAAGTTTGTAGTTGACAAGGATACCCAGGTCTTTTTCTAGCAACGAGTCACCTAAAATTATTCCATTAAGTTTATAAGTAGCCTTGGGATTGTTTCCTCCCAAATGCATGACTTTACACTTCCCCACATTAAACTTCATATTCCACATGTTTGCCCAATCTGACATTGTATGTAAGTCCCTCTGTAGAGAGAAAATATCCTGTTCTGAATTAATGACTTTGCATAATTTAGTATCATCTGCAAATATTGATATTTTGCTTTCTATATCTATTTCCAGGTCATTTATAAACATGTTAAAAAGCAGCGGACCCAATACTGAACCCTGAGGTACTCCACTCTCCACTTTAACTATACTGGAGAATTTTCCATTTACAACCACACACTGTTCCCTATCCTTCAACCAGTTTTGTATCCAATTGCAAAGGTTATCTCCTAGCCCCAATTTCCTTATTTTATACACCAGCCTTCTGTGTGGTACTATATCAAATGCCTTTGCAAAGTCTAGATATACTACATCTACTGCCTTGCCATTGTCAAGGTTGCTGCTTACCTCCTCATAGAAGCTGAAAAGATTAGTTTGGCATGACCTATTCTTCATAAAACCATGTTGATTCGTGCTAATGATCTTATTTTTTGTGTTGTAATCCTGAATATAGTCCCTTATTATGCCTTCTAATAGTTTTCCCACTACAGAGGTCAAACTCACTGGTCTATAATTCCCAGGTTCTGTTTTAGTTCCCTTCAGACACTGAATAACTAACACCGCATACAGAACAAGAGCCAACAGGGCTCAAAAGGATAAATAACTATAAGGCACAGGAAAGTAAAGACCTAGACAGGCAAAACTGCCTACAGGACTTTCCGGTCAAAGCTGGCTTCAGCTGAAGCCAGAACATCAACACGGTAGTGTTTGGCAAAAGGGTGCACAGAGGACTAAATGGCTGCCTTTCACACCTGATTAGTAGAGGCCTGATTCTTGTAGGCCCAGTAGGCCCCAGTAAACTTAAGAGGAATGCGATGTGATATGAAAGGGAACAGGTTTCTTCCTGAGTTCGTAAGCTCAGAACTTCAAGACCACCTTAGGAAGCAATTCCTGGGAGGTATGGAGAACAGCTTGTCTTTGTGAAACACCAGGAAAGGCGGCTTGCAGGACAGCAGGTCCTGTGAGGGTACTGGAGCAGGCTTGTCCATATTAAGAATCCAACTGTGTTGGAGGAGGATCTGAGCGCATTCCTGGACTTGGCTTTCCAGAAGGTCCCTGGAAGGTGCTTTGAGGAGAAGGTTGTCCATGTAAGGTGTTACCTTAATCCCCTTGGTGTACAGGAAGGCAATCAATGCACCCAGAACCCGACTGAACACCTGAGAAGCGGTTGTGAGCCTGAAGGGAAGAGGAATGAACTGGAAATGACCCATTCTGCCGGCAAATCTAAGGTACTGATGACTGTCCTGATGCACACGGATGCTCAGATAGGCATCCTGAAGATACAAGGATGCCAGAATTTCCCCCGGACACATTGCTGCTATGACTGAGCACAAGGACTCAATCTTGTACCATGTCTTGACCATGAACTTGTTGACAACCTTGAGGTCCAGGAAGGGGTGGCAGCCAACATCCTTCTTGGGAAAGACAAAGAGGTTGGAATAAAAACCCAAACCTATCTCCTGAATGGGAGCTGGTGCTAGAACTCTCTTGTCCAAGCCCAGTGGAAAAGTCTGAGGTTTTCTTGCCCCTGCAAGGAGCGAAAAGGGAAGAACCTGAAGGGGGCAGGGATTTGAAAGGAATACTGTAACCTTCGGAAACCACCTGTAGTACCCACTGATCTGCAACACAGCCTGTCCAAACACTCAGGAAGTGATGCAGGTGACCCCCTACCAGTTGCGGACCAGGGTTCAGCGAGTCATGCCGAAGATGGTTTGGTGGATTTAGGTTTGGTGGAGGTGTGTTTTGACCTCCACTGATGCTTGGGGGTGGAAGGCAGTGCCTAAGCCACCAGTGGGTTCACCCTAAACGTTTTGCTTTGTTTGGGACGAAAAAGGCAATGCCTCTTTGCCTGAGGAGTACGTTTAGGGACCTGAGGCAATAATGTGCTCTTACCCCCAGTGGCCTCACTGATGAGAGTCTTCAGTTCAGGGCCAAAAAGAGAGGCACCCTGAAAGGGAAGAGAATTTAGTGATTTCTTAGAGATCAAGTCAGTAGACCAGATCTTAAGCCACAGCACGAGTCTAGCAGTCACAGAAAAGGCAGATGCTTTTATTCAAGCTAAACAGTATCAAGGAGAGCATCAGTAACATAATGCTGAGCCTCAGAGATGTTAGACAAAAGGGATAAAAGATCTGCTTTGGGAGCCCCTTTGTGTACGGTAGCAGTCAGCTGTTCAGTCCATAGCCTTGTGGACATACCTATGGCAGAGAAGTTAGCCTTCAAAACAGAGTCAAGTTTCCTGTAAGTCACATATTTTAAAGCTGAATCATCAGCCCCAGTTAAGGCTGTGGACTTAGAAAGCCTAGAAATGGGGGGGGGGGGGGGATCAACCTGAGGAGGAGTAGCCCACTGAGCCAAGGCAGCTTCAGAAAAGGGATAGAGTTTAGAGAACCTTTTTGACAGAGAAACGTGCTTATCAGGAGTTTTCCACTCATCCAGGAGCAAGACTTCTTAGGCTTTAGAAAGACATCAGAAGCAGCCTGTGGCTCTCCATCTGAATCCTCAAGAAAAGAATAACATAAATCAGGAATACCAGGGTCCACAAACCTGAAGGAAGTGGTGGTGGTGGGGGGGGGGTCTCCAAGACTGATGAACCCCTTGAATAGAGAGAGGTAAAACTGTGCCATAGTGGACTTTTAGTCCCTGACGCAAGATGCTCTTGCTCATGGTTGGAAGGCCCTGGCGGAGAAGCAGGGGCTACAGCACGAGGGGCATAAATAACCAGAATATCCCACCAGAAGCCCTGACTGGCATGAGGAACAATATATGAGGAGGGTCTGAGACGCCCCTGAATCCTGGGCCTTAGGCCTAGCCCCATGTCTAAGTGTATCCATCATCTTAACAGAAGAACGTGTCAAAACAGTAAGGAAGACCCAAATACTGTACCCCAGTGTAACGGAAGCCAAGGACACAGGTTTGTCCTTAGCCATCGTTCCAGGTCTCTCCCTCTTGGATGCGGCTACAAGCGGGTAGCCTGTCCTGTGAAGCAGGATAGCTGGCTGGATCTCTGAATGAACATAATCCACTGGAAATGGCTGGGCTCCTGCTGTCAGCTACAAAGTGGGTAGCTGAGAAAAACAGGCTGGTAGCTGTACTCCAAAGGGCTGGATGCATGCAGCTGGCTGGTGTGCTGGAACACTGGAAAGCTGAGACACGAGCTGGAAAAGGAGAGCTCTTAGCTGACTTGGATGGGAGTCAAAGGGGACTCTCTACACCATCCAAGAATCATGACCCAGGATACTTCTTAGTTCCAGAACAAACTCAAAGTTTATTGGCAAAGTTCATCTCTTTTATACAGAGCTAACAGTATTAAAACCACAATACAATACAAAGGGCACAAAGAACAGCAAACATATGGTGGATACATGATACAGACATGATTAACTTAACTATACAAAGGGACTGGGTGAGGGTAAACAATAGAACAAAGGCTTGAGGGGCTGAAATACACAAAGTTACACAATGCCGGCTGGGTAGAAGCATCTTTTCTAGGGTTTGAATATTCCCCTTCAAACCCTGGCCAATCCGGAGCCAAAAATAGGGTGGCCAATCCTGGTTACGAACCTCATAGCCACCTTTGCCTATCAGACCCCGTGAGTGGGAAGCTGTCCGACCAATCCTTGGGTCGCTTACTTTCCTCCTTGTTAAGTCTATGGGGGACCTTTAAACCGATTCTGGCCAATCAGGAGGCTGCTTACCTGCCCAGCAACATAATGCTTTGAAACAATTGACCCATAATGCATCAAAATCTTCAACACTATGTTACTGTGCAGGGAGACACCTACTGGTTGACCCTGGTATTACTTGTCGACACAGCCTCGAACTGTGTCAACACAATTTCCCATGGAGTGTAGGCAACCAATCAGATGGCCGCCTACTTTCTCATGTACAGTCTATGGGGCTCTGTGAACGTGTCACCCAACATGGCAGTCAATTTGTACGCTGCTAGTTTCAAATCTGTGGCGCCAGTCCCCTTTTACCCGGCCCGGAAAGAAGCCAAACTACAGTTCGTGGCTTACAGCTCTTTTAGGCCCCTGCCCCTGTAGGCCTGACAAAGCCTTCACAATAACATCCTACGGCCTGTTACTATGAACCCTGTCCATTGGAAGAGCTGGCTTCTCATAGCCCAGAATAAACCTCCCAATAACAGGCTATGGCCCATTATAGTTTCCACAATGGCTGAACACTGCCAGGAAACGGCCTAAGGCCCGTTATAGTTTATGAACCTCCGCTTCTTTTTCGGGGTTTTGTATGGCTCCTAAAAGAGCCCCCAAGTAACGGCATGTGGTCTGTTACACCCAGATTAAAGATTTCACCCCAGAAAGCCTAAAATGTACTTATCTGGTGAGAGAAGGGTAACCTGAGGAGGAGAGCTGAGGAGACCAAACACTGCGTATGATACTCGGTAGAGGAACAACAAAATGGCAACCGCAAAGGGAACCAATCTCGGAATTCAGCCTGCGAAGTGGGCGTGTATGGGAAATATAGTTTCCCCTATACAGAGTACCAAAAACAAAACAGAGTCCCCCCAAGACACTGATACAGTCCACCGGATAGTGAGGGCAGTGGAGACAAGAAAAATTATCCATCTCCCAGCTCGGTACACAGAGCAGTTGAGGAGACATGTCCCAGAAATGGCTGTCCCATAGAGATCAATGGCACATCGCATCTATGCGGTAGAGCGCACAAAATTTAAATAAAACATATAAAACAAAAAGTGTCTGTGAAGTGTAAGATACACCTAAAACACCAAATAACATGAAGAAAACAAAATGTAATGCTAAGATCCCAAACTGACCCAGACTGGCAGAAAAGGGGGGTTATCTACCACATAATAGGCAATGCACCTAGGATCCCCACAGCAGTAGCCAAAGTAATAAGAATAATACCCAACATGAGTGCAGGAGTTACAGAGAACTCTAAAGATGCCACTGCAAAAGGGGCAGTGGACCATGGCGCGCAAAGGGTTGCTCACCTTTTTCTGCAGTCTTCTTTCTTAAAATTACCATTGTAAGGAAGAAGCCTCAGAGAGACTCCCTCAGGGGGGATAGACATGGGCTACATGGTTCTCTCCCAGGGCAGAAAGGGTCCACAAGAAGCTCCTGTAAACTGGGCAGTCTACTAGGGGAAGCCAGTAATGGTAATCCGCCTAATGGGGGAATTTGGACACCCCATATCTAAGTAAAAACAATAAAAAACTAAAAACTAAGCAAAACTGTTCACAACCTTCCTTCCAGAATGAGGAACAAATCTTAACTGGAGGGGAGTGGCTAGGCAGCCTGTTAGGAGGAGAGGGAGGCTCCACCCCTGCAACTTCTTTGAAGAATTGTCCCAACCTACTAGGAGCTGCTGTCACCTCCCCTTGGAACCTGCAAGCTATATTGGACGACAGAGAAAGAAGACTGACGTCTGGCAAGATGGCAATGTGTCTCTGGAAAAAGACAGAGAGAGACGAAGTCTGAACCTTCATGGAGCTAAGACTGAGCCCTTTGTTCACACCGTCCTGTAAAAATGACCAGACAGATCCCTGTCTACACACCAAGACTGGAAAATGGGCCAAACCCTGTAGTAGGCCTTAGAAGACACCGGCTTCCTAACCTGGATCATAGTGGAGACCACCTCAGGATCGAAGCTTCAACAGCCATGTCATCAAATACTTGCGCTCCATGTCATCCTTTCACAGGTACCCTGAAGGAGGAGATCTAGTCTTAGAGTCAGTGGATTGAACTGCGCCCTCCAGGTCCAGTAGGGGGCAATCATAATGGTCACCAGACAGTCCATTTGAATCTTCCAAAGGATCCTGAGGATGAGAGGAAGAGGAGGGAAGATATAGGTCAGATGAAAGTGCCATGGGATTGCCAGAGATCCACTGCGAAGGCCAGAGGATCCCCCCAAAAGGAACAAAGCATTTGCACTGATGTTCCTGGCGCTGCACCAATAGGTTGAAAATGTGTGGATGGAGCTCCCACTCTCCGGGATCCACCTGTGCCTTCTTGAGCCTCCTTGCTTGTTGATGTATGCCACGGCCATGGCATTGTCTGACAGGATGCAAACTGGACAACCCCTCAACTGAAGGGACCATACACTAGAGCATGCTGACTCGCCCTGAGTTCCAGAACAATGATGGATTGAAGGGACTCCTCTAAGGCCCACCTGTACCTGACACACAAGTAACCCAAGACTCCTCCCCAGCCCCACAGGCTGCGGTCCATCGTCACATAGATCCAATCCTGGATCACAAAAGGTTTCCCCTTCTCCAGGTTGGACCAGTCCAGCTACCAGAGTAGGTCCTGTCTGACATCCGGAGGAAGAGAGACTCTGAGATACAAAAGATCTGGATTCCCATGCCAAAAGCGGGTGGTGAATTTCTGGAGATCCCTGGAGTGGGCCATGGAGTACGGAACCACCTCCATGGTGGCCACCATGCGAACCGCAAGAGTCATGAACTTGAGAACCGGAGCAAAGGGCCACTCCAGAGCTTGGGACACTAGATGCATGGTTTGCTGAATGGAGTCCCCATAAGAAAAACCTTCCCCTGACGGGTATCGAACTGGAGTCTGAGGAAGACCAGTACCTGAGTGGGAACCGGAGCAGACTTCTCCATGTTGAGAATTCACCTATGGTGGAGGAGAATCTGAGCACAGTCTGGGACACGCTGGTCCAGGAGTTCCCCAGACGGAGTCTTCAGCAGTAGGTCGTCTATATAGAGAGTCACCTGAATCTCCCGGGTGTGCAGGAAGGCAATCAATGACCCTAGGACCCTAGCAAACACCCGAGAGGAGGTAAGCGCAAAGGGCAGAGCTGTGAACTGGAAGTGCCCCATATCGCAAGAGAAACCGAGGTACTTCTGACTGTCCGGATGACTCGGGACATGCAATTAGGCATCCTGCAGATCCAGTGAAGCCATGAACACTCCCAGCCACCACAAAGAGGTTTGAACAGAAACCTTAACCTCTCTCTTGAGGAGGAACTGGAATCAGTACTGCCTTGTCCAAGACAGCCAGAACTGCCTCATTCAAAAGATGCAACTTTTCTTGGCTCAGAGGTGTTGTGGACTATAAGAATCTGTAGGGAGGAGGAAGAGATTTGAAGGCAATCTTGTACCCTTCTAAAACCACCTGCAGAATCCACTGGTCTGCCACTGACTATATCCAGGCATTTGAAAAATGGCACAGGCACCCACCCACAGGCATCTACAGACCAAGTTCTGTGACTCATGCAGTGGTAGACTTGCCAGACTTGGGCTTGGCAGTGGCGTGCTTTGAGTGCCACTGCTGTCTGGGCTTGGTGGTTGAGTGCGGGGTGCCGGTTTGAGACACAGATTCTGCTTTGCACCTCGATTTGGCGGGGACATAAAAAGACGCTGTTTCCTGGCCCTGTTAGGGAGTTTAAAGACTTGAGGCAATAGAGTGCTTTTGCCTCCAGTTGCCTCACTAATAATCTGCTTCTCTTCAGACCCAAAGAGAGATTTACCCTGAAAAGGGAGAGAAATCAGTGACTTCTTAGATAACAGGTCAGCAGACCAAATCTTGAGCCATAATGTGAGTCTAGCATTAACAGAGAAGGCAGAAGCCTTTGCTGAGAGTTTGACAGCATCAAAAAGACCATCAGTGACATATGTCTGAGCCTCAGACATGTTGGCCAAGAGGGCTAAAAGGTCCAGCTTAGGGGCGCCATTTCTGACATCCTCAGCAAGATGTTCCCTCCAGATGGCAATAGCTCTCGTTAACCAAGTAGAAGCCAAAGAAGGCAGCAGGGAGGCGCCAATGGCAGCAAAGTTAGACTTGAGTACAGCCTCCAGATTCCTGTCAGTCATATCTATAAGCGTAGTAGACTCAGTCAGGGGCAGATCAGTAGACTTAGAAAGTCTGGAAATAGGGGGATCAACTGTAGGAGGTGAAGCCCACTGAGTCAAAAGCTGTCTCTGAACAGGTGTACAACTTGGATAATCTCTTGGAAAGAGAAAGCCACCTGTCTGGCATTTTCCACTCATTCAGTGGAATGAGTCCACTGGTCCAGCGTGGCATTGGGTGGAAACAGTGTACGACTTTTTGCCCCTTTGAAAGACATTAGAAGAAGACTGGCCCTCTTCAGGGTATTAGTGACCTGCAGGGTCATCAAATGGCGGTGGGTTAGCCTCAAAGGGGTTGCCAAAAGCACATGTCCCCTTCCTCACATTCCCCTTCTTCTGTATCACCCTCAAAAGAATCCTCCTCAGAGGTTTCAGTGAGGTCAGGTATGTCTGGGGCCTGAGGGGCCACAAATCTGAAAGTAGTGGGGGGTTTCCAAGAATGGAGAACCTCCTGAAGGGAAAGAGGAAACTGTACCTTAGAGGACTTTAAGGGCTCGATTTAAAGGCAGCCGATAGTTAAAAAAAAATCACTAACGGGTGCGTTAAGTGTCATGTAGCAATTCAAAGATCCGTCTAAACAGCAGCTAACGGCAGTTGCAGAATCCTAACGGCCGATACACTTACGTGCATTCAGACGCATGGAACAACATACCCCAGAGCTATTCAAAGGCTTGCGGTACTGGTAACGGCTGAAAAAAAGATACACCTAACGGCAAAAAGTTAAGACCCACTTTTCTTAGCCGTTAGACACTTAACGGGCAAAACAAAACACCCGTTACATAGGAAAATACACAAAATACTTATGTAAATGGAAAAATTAACCCGTGCAATGCCAAAGCAACACAAAAACATGGACACACAAATCACTCCACACACAACAAGTAACACCACAGGGACAACGACACACAAAAAAACAACAACACAACATGGCACGGAACAATGGGGGTTATCACACAAAGCGGACACCTGCAAATATAAGCTCACCTGGGCAACATCAACACGCGACCTGCACCCCACAACTGCACACCTGCAGACGGCACACACATAACAAGCACAACACACCACATCTTATAACACACACACACCTGCAGACACTTACCTGGGCAAAAACAACTCTCCATTGGTCAGCACTCACCTCATCACCACACCTACACAACGCCCTATCAAGAACTTAAAGGGACAACTCAACACACTCAGTTGTGGCTTGTTTTCCACTCAGGGAGGGAGGGAGGGAGGGAGAGAGAGAGAGAGAGAGACAGAGAGAGAGAGAGAGACAGAGAGAGAGAGAGAGAGAGAGAGAGAGAGAGAGAGAGAAAACAGTATTTTGGGTTACATATTGTTGCGAAGACTGCGGAGAAGGCGTGCAAGGGAGAGAGCTAGGGAACATCAGCAACCTCCATCAACAGCCTTCACCTGTTGCAAGTGAGGAGGCTCTGGCTCAGCAACCACCTGGAGGGCAGAGGATGTATAGACGACCACCAAGGCCCAGGGTATACAGCCCAAGGGTCACCCTTTTTGGAATGACTGATGAGGAGGTCATTGATCGCTACAGGTTGAGGCCTGACAGCATCATTGCCTTGTATGAGGTCATCAAGGAGCAGGTGGATCCCATCTACATCCACAACCATGCCCTAACTGGCCTGCAGAAACTATTCTGCCACACACTTCATGGCAAGTGGGGCCTTCCAGTCCACTGAGGGTTACGCATCTGGCATGTCACAGGCCACATTCTCCAGGGTGCTGGCCCAGGTCCTGCCAGCCCTCAAAAGCAAGGCCAGTACCTATATACATTTTCCCACCACCGACATGGACTGGATACACATCAAGCAGGCCTTTTACGCCAGGGGAGGCATGCCCAGGGTCATGGGTGCTATAGATTGCACCCATGTGCGGATTTAGGGCCCAGCACGTGACGCACAGCTATTCATCAACAGGAAGAACTTCCACTCCATCAACGTGCAGATGGTGTGTGACAGCAACATGAGGATAATGAATGTCTGTGCAAAATATCCTGGCAGCTCACATGATGCATACATTCTCCAAAACTCCTCAGTCCACAGAGATTTTGAGAATGGAACCTTTACAGGGGGATGGCTTGTGGGTGAGTTCACAAAACAAAATCACACCACATACACAGGCGTACACACCACGCTGCTCAGCATGCATCTGACCCACAGCTACTACATCCACCACACAAAACATCATTCACACAACATGTGCTCCCTGTCTCACCATGTCACTCACATTACACAGGTGATGCTGGCTGTGGATGCAAGTCCTGGCTACTGACCCCTGTGTCCAATCCCCAAACACATGCCCAGGAAAGGTACAACCAGGCTCATGCCAGAACGAGGAATGCTACTGAGCGGACATTTGGGCTCCACAAGTCAAGATTTCGATGTCTGGACCACTCTGGGGGAGCACTGCAGTATGCACCTGCTAAGGTGTGTGACATCATTGTGGCGTGCGCAATACTGCACAACATCGCAGTGGACACCAGGCTGCTGGATCACATCCCGGACCCCCCCATACATGAAGTGGCCATGGACATCGGGCATGTGGAGGAGACCATGAGAGGGGCACAGATCAGAGACAGGCTCATCACGGAACACTTCACCTGTGAGTATAACACACGCATGCAAACAATCCATGCAAGTCCCCCATCAGTCCTGTGACACTAACCACGCTGCACATTTTGTTCTGTCTCACCCCACAGGAACAGTGACACAGCACTGCACTGGCAGTGGATGTGGCAAATTGTGTGTGTGGATTCAAAAACCATCCTCCATTCCACTCTCCACGTTGACATACAGACCCCAAGGATATCACGCACACCCCCAGGAGAAACAAGGTACAACATATAACCCATGTTCATCACCTTACAGGGCTTGATTGACAACAACTAACTGGATATGCCATGATTATAGCCTGAACAACAATGCTAGCCCAGTAGCGAAAGAGTATTATCTAATGCTATGCACTGGATAATACTCAGGCACATCAGGGGTTAAGGGGACATTGCACTCAATATGGGACCTGTACTGTGCTAGAGCTGAGAAGAGCAGCAGAGGGGTGGATATACAGTGGTATTGTCACACAATGTAGAGGTCATGAGACGTAGATCAGATTACCAGGGACTCCATGCTGACCTGGGAGTGTGCAGATATATGTGCCCCCGACATGAATACACACATCAACAAATATGTCCTAACACTTCAATGGAACAAATGACATTGGGTTGCCACTGTCACTTTCACAGTGGCAGCACAATGTCATTACTTCCATGGAGCTCTCAGAACACTTGTTAATGTGTGTATACATGTCAGGGGCACATATCCATAGGGCTGGTCCACATGTCCTTAGTTCCCCACAGAATTGGTTACAGATGAGTACACAACACATTGTCAAGCAATGGTTTGTGCACTCACCTGTAACTGTGAAAATTGAGGGGATTAAAAATACTAAATTGTTGTTGCTTGATGATCAGTTCAGGTCTACTGCTCCAAATCATGTCCTCTTGTCTCACAGGCATCTGTAACATGATCCATCCTTGAACTGAAGATCTTCCATGTGACTGGATTGATGTCTTGACAACACCTTCATGAAGATCACCCCTTGCTGATTATGGTGATGTTCTTGGTGATACAATGTTTGACCTGAGGTTCACACAAACCTCTACTGGAACATTCTCATATAGACACAGAAAACACCAATTCTTGAGTGTTATAACCTGTACAGTTAGGATGCTCAGCAACAGAGTTGTCAAACCTTGTGGACAACACATGAGCAGGGCAGCAGTGTTACTGAAGTAGTACGATTTAGTTTCAAAGTACATTTAGTGTTCTCATACAGGTGTTAAATGCATATAGGCAATACACACAGAAAACACATGTACATTCTAAAGTACTTTGAGACACAATAAAGATGAACCATCACCATTCTATCTGTGTCTGTAGGAGGATATATTTGAGAAAATATTTGTCAATGCGTAACCACACCCAGGATAGAGTATCCCCCATACATGGAAAGGCATAACCCACATCACAGGAGTCCACCACTTGTTTGCCAGTGAGTGGACTCTGTGATGTATCCATGCAAACAGATGATGGTGGCAGTGATGCACCAATGTGTTGTGGGAGTGATAAAGAGGTGATACAGGGGACATACTTCCACAGTGAATACCTGTCCACAGTATCTTTATTGCTCAGTATAATCCATGTTCTGAGATTTTGCTCCACTTTGACATATCTCAGTACATGGGTTATATCAACTAACAAACAGACTAAGCGGACATGTGTTATCACTGGTGAAGTCTGTTACACCCTTAGGGAAACAGCAACTCAACTTACTGGAGACCCCAATGCTCACCCCAGGATATCAATGTGTGTGCTACACATTGAAATCCTAGGTTAAAAACATTGGCTTCCCCAGTAAGTCAGTTGCACAATGAGTTTGTGAATCCAAGACAATATGGATACATGTCCCATTTATCTGTCCTGCTTGTAATGTACCTGCTAAGTCACAGAGCTGTTTGTCTGGTTACCCCATTAACCCACTGAGTGCAAGAGTGGTCCCCAACGCATTTCTTTGCAATGCGTTGCCTATCACTCTGGCACTCAAAGGGTTAAACACAACATATGATGTAGACGAATGTTCAATGTTGTACCATTTGTTGTGCTAAGGGGTATGTTTTGTTGTTCAAATTCAACACACAACATCGTCATATAACACAGTGGTGTTATATGGCTCCAGGGATGTATTTACAGTTGAATTTGTACAACGGTGTGTGTGTGTGTGTGTGTGTGTGTGTGTGTGTGTGTGTGTGTGTGTGTGTGTGTGTGTGTGAACCCATGTTGTAGCATCCCACAAACATTTCACCCAGGCAGAGGTTGTGTTCACTGCATTGTATGGCAATGCATTGGAGATAACCCTGCCACCCAATCCATAACTGAAGACACAACAGATCAGACTGGAATACAAAAAAAACATGGTTTCTTTATTGAGGGGAAAGTTGACAGGTTGGGCTTTTCATTTTTTCCTTTTTGGGTGGGGGGCCTTAGCCTGGGTGCCAGAGGTGGATGGCCTTGTTGATCTCCTGGTAACCCTCTGCCCCCTAGGTGTGGCTTCAGGGGTAACACTGGAGGGGGTGGTGGTTGCAGTAGACCCCTCGGTGGAACGCAAGTTCTCCCTCTCCATCCTCAGGTTCTCCCTGCGGTTGATCTCCCTCAACTCCACAAGTACCTGTGTCAACATGGCCATTAGACCAGTCCTGAGCTGGTGGAGTAGTGTGTTCCCCCTGGCCACCTCCGACTCCAGGGCTTGGATTCTGGTCTCCAATTGGGCAATGTTCCTCCTGGATTGCCTGCTGCTCCTGGTGATGTTGCTGTCTGTACTTCTGCTCGACCAGAGTAGTCTTCTCTGAAGGGCCATACACTCCGCCTCCATCCCTGTGAGGCGTGCGGTGCTGGAGGTGGATGTGCCCGGTGTCCCTGGTGCTGCTGTTTCCTCTGCTGCTGAGGGTACTGTTCCCTCTGCTGCTGAGGGTACGGTTTCCTCTGCTGCTGAGGGTACGGTTTCCTCTGCTGCTGCTGCTGCTGAGGGTGCTCTTTCCTCCTCTGCTGCTGCTGAGGGTGCTGTGGCTGCTGTTGGAGTGGCTGGTGCAGATGATGGGCATATGCTCACCATATAAAGTGATCCTGAGCTGCCCAATGATGTGTGTGCTGGTGGAGGTGTGAAAATGTCCCTGGGTAGGGGGCGCTGGGGCTCACCAATCAGGCCCAGGTGTGGGTAGTCCGGTGGCCACTGATAGGTGCTGGGACCCCACCTCGGATCATACCTTGGGGCATGTTGTGGAGCAATCCAGGAGGGTGGGTTGATCTGTGAAGAATATGGCCCATATTGGGTGGTGGCCACTGTCCCTGGCAGCCATTGCCTCCCTGGCGGTGGTGGTGCTGCTGATGGAGGGTAGTAGCTGGTGGAGGTGGATGGATATGTCCACCTCTCCTCCTGTGGGATCCAGCCACTGTACTGGGGAGGTGCAGCTTGAAGGGGTGCAGCCTGTGGTGGTCCAGCTTGAAGGGGTGGTGCAGCCTGTGGTGGTCCAGCTTGAAGGGGTGGTGCAGCCTGTGGTGGTCCAGCTTGAAGGGGTGGTGCAGCCTGTGGTGGTCCAGCTTGAAGGGGTGCAGTAGGTGGTGGTGCAGCCTGTGTTGGAGGGGATGGTGATGGTGGGTAAGGTGACCACCAGCTGGTCCCCTCCTCTGTGTACTCCTCACTGGGGGGTGACATAGCCTCCTCCACTGTCTCCCGCTGGGCTTGAGGGCCGTAAGCTGTGTTGAGGAAGAAGATGTTGTGATTAGTGACGTTAGCCATATGTTTGTGGAGACAGTTATACTTTGATATGTGTTGAAGAAAAATATATGTGTTTGGGTTAATCCCCCTGGGTAAACAAGGGTACTCCCACTGCTGAAAGGTGTTGTTTGAGTTATTACGGGTGAAGGTTTCATTTTCAGGTGCAATATCACAGTGGCCAGAAATAGTACAGTGGGGCTGTTGCAACACCCTCCCATGTAGATATCTGGTCCCTGTACCAGAGCTGTCCATATGATTGTGTAGTAACAGCACCACTGTACAATTTCAGGCCACTGGGATATTGCCCCTAACATATCCATGTCTGAGCTGTGATACCTTTTGAATCAACACACCTTTCAGCAGTAGGAATACCATTGTTTAACTGGGGGGTGGAATCCAACAACATATATTTGTCTTCACAACTTGTAGGGATGGCTATGCCTCCAGGGAGATGGCAAAGGTTAAGTCCACCTTGATGTCAGATTGTAGACATTGTTGTCAGATGTTGTTCACTGTTAGTCCTATCCCTCCTACCCTCATGGTTGTTCAGATATTGCTCTATGTGACAGATGGAGATTTCAGTCATTTGTCCACACGAGGGCTTTTCATCAGAGCCCAAATCGCCCCATTTAGAGAACAATACTTAATTGGAAAGGTGTACAGAGTGTGCATGGTTTGCAAGTACATTCTGTGGACCATTCCAAAGAGGTATTTATCTCGATATGTTGCGACTTCGGCTCTGCTGAAGAGCCTCCGTGTGGTCAAATGATGGATATCTCCACCTGTCACATAGAGCAATATCTGTATAACCATGAGTGTTGGAGGGATGGAACTTAGATGGAGACACATCTTTTAACGATGGCAATGATATGACATCATGATGACATTTACTCATTGCTATCCCATTACAGTGACCAAGTAGAAATGGTCATATATTTATGTGGATATGTACCCTTCATATGGATACAGTAATATCCTTCCAAGATGTGATGCCAGAGAGCAGTTCATTAGGTGTGATTGCCTTACTGGCTATATACATGCACCCATCCAACAAGACATTGTATTGATATGATGGATATGAACATACCTCGTATATCCCATCTACGTAGAGTGTGATATACTATGTATGTGTATTGGGATGGTAGCAATGTAGGTTGATTTGATTTGTGATGGGTGCACATATCTGGCCAGTAAGGCAATCACATCCAGTGAAGTGATCTCTGTGTTCACATCGTGTTGGAACATATTTAGTAACATTTGAATCCTAAGGGCAACAATCCAGCCAGTAGTGAGGGATATCTTTGATTGAGGCCTGTTTTTTTCTCTGTGTATGAGCCCATCCATCCTTCTGTGTGAGGCAACCGTACTCAATCCTAGATATCCATCAGTCATGGCCTGTTGGTGACCAAGGTACAATGTTTGCTATTTGTTTCCCATGTGTATCCTGCATAGAGCTGCTGGTGTACCATCCATCCATGGCATCAGCACCCCTGTGGATCCATGTGGGAATCAGATATGGGATATGTAATTTCAAGTCAGAGTAAATGATTGCAGCCACAACACCAATGCCTACTTTTTCCAGCTTGAATTCTGTGAAATAGTTTTCGGCTTGTGTGTTGCACATACAAGCATTTATTCCGTGGGACACTGTGATGTGTGACCTGATCCCCCCTTTTTGTGATTCAGTAAGCGGTGATGTAGAACTGATGAAGTGAACATGATGGTGACTTCTCCAGTGATCTCCTTTCCCCATTTCCAGTGTTTTCCATGGAGTCTGTACAATGGGACCCTATGAACTTAATTCTTGTTTTGGCATATTTTCCATGGACTAACACTGGTATTGGTGAAGTGAGGGTGTGTAAGGGTTACTTTGTGTCCACCATCTCTTTGTCACCACTTAGTGAATGTCCCCTGTGTAGCATGTGACCGTTGGCCTATTGACTTGTTTGTTGTCTGGTTAACCCCTTGAGTACCAGAGGGGTTGCCAATGCATTGTTGATTGATGCATTGATGATCCCTCTAGCACTCAAGGGGTTAGGGTGGGGGTGGGGACATGGGTGACATTGTGTGTGAACAGTGATGATCTATGACAGTCGATATTTTGAACATGACTGTTTGTGTATTGTGTGTAATGAGCACAGCGACAGGAGGGTTGAAGTAGGACTTTGACAGGTTTGTCCCAAGTTGGACCTTGCCATTTGTCCTGGTGTTGTCTCCTTTTTTTAACCCTCAGGGTGCTGTGTTGGTGCACCTGTATGGCTGAGTGATGGACATGTGTTGAGGTGTGACTGTGTGTGTGCAGCTGGTGTTGGTTGCTGTAGTGTGTTGTTCTGTAGTGTTGCACTTACCGGTAGTGTGGAGGCTCCTCTCATCTCCAGTGTCAGTTCCTCCAACGACCCCCTCGATCATGGTCGGGGACATGTTCTGCCGCACCATCTCCTCCCAGCCGCAGAATGTGATGGGCACAGATGGGCCACCTCCGGTGCCTAGGGCTTGCTTGGCCATGTCAGACATCTTGTTCTTGATCACCCTCCGGCAGTCGCCCCATCTCTTCTTCACAGACTCCACGTCCCGCCTGCATGTAGCCACCGCGTTCACCCGGCTGCAGATATGGTTCCAGGCTGCCTTCCTCCTCGTTGACAGGCCAGGGTCCTTTGCCGTAGGGTGGAGAACACTCTGCCTCTCCAGGACAGCTTCCACGAGAGCCCTGTTCTCCTCCTCAGTATATCTCGGATCCCTGATCCTGCCCTCATCAGCTCCGGCATGGGAGGATTCAGAGCCGGAGTGCCCTGCCTGGTCTGACCCTGACTGTGTGGGGTGCTCCCCAGCAACTACCCCTCATCCCACTGCAGGTTCTGTCCCTGTCCTGCGTGTGCCTGCTCTCATTGGCCGGGTTCCCCTTCGCCCTGTGGATCTCCCTCTCCCACCCCTGCTCTACTGAGGGATACCCTCCTGACCTTCCTCCTCCTCCACTACTCTCCCCATCCCTCTCTCCTGTCCTCCTCTCCTTGCCATCATTCACCCACTCACACCCAGGCACTCCCACAGGCCCTCACAGACACACTCGATCCACTCATACTCTGTCACACACTTTCACTCACAGATTCACACTGTCAAAATAAAAAGTAAAATGTGTAAGGTGTTATAAAATAAAAGGACTATGTGTATGTATGTGTTTGTATGTGTGTATGTAATATGTGCAAAGGTGTGCTATGTGTCGTATTATGTGCAATGCTCTCCTCTCTCCAAACTCCAAAACTCCTCTACCTCCAATGTACGCTCCTGTCTCCCTCTCTCTAATCACTATCCTCCGCTCCTGGGTCCTGATATCTGGCTCTGAAGAACTCGATAACAGACAGTGTGTGACGGTTAGTTTTAGGTATATATAGGTGTATTTGAAGTTATTTGATACATTGGGGCTGTGTGATTGGCTGTGTGTTTGAATTTGTTTTTGCATCAATCATGGTTGCTAGACAATGGCAGCCGTTATGTTACATGTTGTTTTGAGCGATGTTATCGTGTGATTTGGCCGTCCGTTGTGCATTAACATGAGCTACAACAGCTTTTGTGTTACGTGTTTTGTGTGTGCCTACGCTCGATAGCTATTCTCGTAGAGTACCTACTGAATCTGCCGTAACTCATGTATTATTTGCAAGCGATGTGCCTTTTTCACTTAGCGGCTGGTTTAACGGGAGCCTTTAAATCTAGCCCTAAGTCCTTGACCCAGAGTGGCTCTTGTTCAAGGCTGGAGGGTCCAGGTGGTATAGTAGGGGCCACAAACGTGTGCTGAGCATTCTCTAGGGTGCCCCATAGGGTCAGAGTCACCCCTGAGTACTTTGCCTTAGGTCTAGCTCCATTTCCCTTTGGATCCGACATCCCAACCAGAGAAGTGCCTACACAGTACAAGTATCCCAAATACTGTAACCCAGATTAATAAAACACCTTAGAAAACCCAAAAAAGAACTGATTTGGCAGTCAAAGGGATAATGTGAGAAGGAGAGAACGGAGAGAGAAGTCACTACGTAGGTTACTCCAGCAAAGAAAAATATGGTGTCTGTAAAACCATCAGCCAATCGGAAGAAAGCCTGCGAAACAGGCATTCTGGGAGTTGTAGTCTTTTCTCTTTACAGTAACCTAGCAATGCCTGAACTTGCACTCACAGGGCCCCAGAGGCCCCCAAGACACTGGGGATGTGAATTGGATCATAAGGCAAGAAGAGACAGGAAGAACAAGCCCTCTCAACTCTGTATGTCAAAATATGTCCCAAAACAGTTTGTCCATAGAAGTCAATGGCGCAAGTGCGCCGAACAATAAACGCACCTTAAAAGGCACAGAACACAAAAAAATATGACATTTACAAAAGTGTCTGAATTTACCCAAATACCCAAGGTAATACGTAGGGGTAAATAAATACGGCCAATAAAAGCAGCCACCCAAGCTCCAAAAAACCTAAGATCAAACAGATACCTAACATGAGTGCAGAAGTTCTAGACTCCAGGAAGACCCCTGTATGAAGGGGGATACTGAGAGAAGTGAAGCAAGGCACTCAAAAGGTTACTCGTCAAACCTGACCTTCTGTCTTCAGATTACCATTGTGAGAACAGGGCCTCAGAGAGACCCAGTCAGGAGAGAGAAACATAGTCTGCATGATTCTCTCCACAGGGCTGCAAGGATGCAGAACAGCACCTGTCAGCTGGATAATCCTCCAGGGAAAGCCAGGAATGGTAATCCACTTAATGAGGTAATTGTGACACCCCATATCTAACACAGAAAATAATAAAGAATTCTAAAAAACTAAGCAAAAAAATGATGAGCCTTCACACAGGTTGTGTAACAAGTCTAACTGGAATGTGGGGCTAGGAGATAGCCTAATAAGGAGGAAGGGTGGCTCAACCCACAACTTTTTTTCTACAAATGTTACAGCCTACTGGGAGGAGCTGTCGTCTCCCCCATGGTACCTGTATGTCATATTGTATGAAAATCAAATCAGATTTTTGAAAAAAGGCTGTGTGAGATGAACATAGAACTTCAAGTGCCTAACCACATCCAAAAGATGTAGCTATTAGGTAGAGCTAGACAGAGAAAAGGACAATTTCCTGGTTAATGTGAAACCCAGAAATAACTTTAAGGAGGAACCCTATCAGAATCACCCTATCAGAGTGGAAGATCAAAAAGGAAGCTTACAAGATAAAGCCTGATGTTCATTCTCCTGCCGAACAGACAAAATAGCCATCAGAAAAGTCATGGAGTGCAGAGAAACTGAAAACAATGGTTTGAAAGTAGCCTTCTGAAGTACATCCAGAACCAGGTTCAAGTCCAAAAAAAAACTGGATAGGCATGGACCACCCCTTGCACATAAGTTTGCACTTCAGGCAATACAGCTCATAAGACACAAATACCTGAAATCTGAACTTCATTTTGAAGATTATTCTGAAGAAAGGATAAAGACCGGAAGCCAAAAAGACTACCACCTCTGATCTTCACACTACTTACAGAACAGGGACCATATCCTGTGATATGCCTTGGAAGAAACCGGCTTTAAAGCCTGCAGTATAGTAGCAAGGATGCAGTCAGAAAAGCCCTTCTTCCTCAACATATTGGTCTTAAAGGGATAGTAATACTTAAAATGTAAAAACAATATGTTGTAGGGTTTATCCCCGAGTAAAACAAGAGTTCTCCCACTGCTGAAAGGTGTTTCATTCAAAAGTTATTAATTTTCAAATTTGAATTTTTTAGGTGCAATATCACAGTGGCCTGAAATTGTACAGTGGTACTGTTGCTACATGATCCTATGGACAGCTCTGGTCCTGGGACCATAAATCTCCATAGGATGGTGTAGCAACAGCGCCACTGTACAATTTCAGGCCGCTGTGATATTGCACCTAAAAAATTCAACTTTGAAAATTAATAACTTTTGAATGAAACACCTTTCAGCAGTGGGAGAACTCTTGTTTTACTCGGGGATAAACCCTACAACATATTGTTTTTACATTTTAAGTATTACTATCCCTTTAAGACCTTTAAAGGGATAGTAAAGTTTCATATTGCTCACAGTAAGAATATTGTCCCTTGCTGCAAACTGTCCATTCAAGCGACCAGATTCCACATCTGAGGGGAGGTGGCTTACCCTAGTTAAAAGGGAAGGGAGGGGGAAAAACATTTTTTGTTCAATTACTCTTGTACTACAACTCTGACAGGACTGAAAAAACACTCTCCATGGGCCAAATACTATGAAAGTTAATTGAAGCTGCTTTTATTGTGAAACATTACTATCCCTTTAGGTATGAACTAAAATAGTAAAAATAGAAGAAAAATAAAATAAAAGTACTTAGATGTCTTTAAAAGTACTTATCTGATTGCAAGAATTTAATACAGCAAGGAAGGAGGGAGAGGCCAGCCTCTGCATAGCAAGTAAAAATTAAGAGTGTCTGCCTAGGACCATCTCAAAAAGCAAGAGATATTGGGTGGGGAATCCAAAGGGCTCTGGTAGATAGTGTGTAAAATTACACGCATCAGCCTCCTTACAGTCACTAAAATACAAACAGAGGTATGTCCCATAAAAGCATTCTATGTTCTATCCAGTATGACAGCTATACATGCCTATTCTTAAAGATACCGTAACGAGAAAAAGAAAATGTATGTTAAAGGGATGTAGTTTTACAAAAAAGAAAAACAGCTCCAATTAATCTTCACGGTATTTGGGCCATGGAGAGTGTTATTTCAATACAGTCAGAGTTGTAGTTCAAGAGTAATTGAACAAAAAATGTTTTTCCACCCTCCCTCCCCTTTTAACTAGGATAAGCCACCTCCCCTCAGATGTGGAATCTGGTCGCTTGACCGGACAGTTTGTAGCAAGGGACAATATTCTTACTGTGAGAATCCAGAAAACCCTACGCCCCTTGACAGAGGGCAGGTTTTTCCTTATGCTCACTGAAGATTGTCCCTCTCTGCGATCCATCCAGACAGTCTTGCTGCTCTGAGGTGAGCAGTGTTACATCAGTTAAAGATGCAGGAGTGGGATACTTTATCTATGAATTACTCTTCAAGTACAACTCTGACAGTATTGAAATAATCTCTTCCGGCCCAAATACTATGAAGATTAATCGGAGCCGCTTTTTTGGTGAAACATTACTATCCCTTTAAAGCTACTAAAAGTACTTAAACAGTAAGAAGGAAGTATGAAAAACTCACTGCCACAATAGGACTAGCTCAAATTAAAGAGAAAGTCCAGGAAACCCCAGTTACAGAGGCAGAACTGACAAAAAGGCAGTGAATGAGTTAAATAACTGTATAGCAGAGAAATGAAGAAGGATAGGAATATGGAAATATATCTGTTCAAAGGAAGACAGCACAGAAACAGGGATATACTTGTAGGACCTGTGCACTTGGAAATCCATTCTCCTCAGTCTCCATATACCTATATAGCAAGAAAGCAAGTAAGCTATATGGATAAGGCTGATGATGCAAGCATCCTAAACCAGACACAGGTCCCTGAAGTCTGTCCACTGATTCAAACCAACAATGGAAGCCAGAGATAGGAGCCCACCTATGGGGGATTACACAGACCTATTCCTAGCACAATAAGAGGATTTTAGTCTTACCTGTTAAATCCTTAGTCCATACAGGTTACTGGTAACTCTGGGAGGCGATCTGCCCCTTTAAGTAGGCAGGAACATTTCTCCAATTGTATGCAGGGGGTGGAGCCTCCCCTCCCTCCTTAGCTGCTCCCAGTCAGCTTGATGCCAGAATGATTTGTGACCCTACCAACTGACCAGAAAAGGGAGAGAAGAAGAACACTCCTGTGAGCATGCCCCGAAGGACTCCCACAACTTGCCACAGGAGAGCCAAGCATGGTCTCTTGACAGGGTGGGAGACCAGTAACTTGTATGGACTAAGTGAAAAGGATTTAACAGGTAAGACTAAAATCCTCTTTTCACTGTCGTCCAATACAGGTTACTGGTAACTCTGGGATGTCCACCATTGAGTTACCCTGAGGTGGGAAAGAGGCAAGGACCAGGCGCAAGGCCCCCAGAGTCACCAGGACCTCCATGAACCTACCGGTCAGAGATCCCAACAAAACAGAAGTGTCAATGGACACCAGCTAGGGGTAAAAACAAACCCCAGGAACTGTTACACAGCACACTGAACTAGAGCCAAAAGGGCTCAACAGTACGGAAGCACAAAGGACCTTGGAAGAAGAAGGTCCTAGACAGGCAGGACTGCCTCCAGGACCTTCCTCCCAAAGCTGGCATCAGCTGACGCCAGCACATCCACACGGTAGTGCTTCGAGAAAGTGTGCACAGAGGACCAAGTGGCCGCCCGGCACAGCTGATCAGCAGACGCTTGATTTTTGTAGGCCCAAGAGGCCCCAATGGACCTGGTAGAATGGGCCGTAACCCTGAAGGGAACATGCTTGTTCCTCAATTCATACGCCTTTCGAATTGTAGACTTAATCCAAGAAGCAATAGTCACTTTGGATGCCGGTCTCCCAGCCCTAGGACCCTCAGGAATGACGAACAGAGCGTCAGACTTCCTGATGGATTCCGTGCGATGCACATAAAACTTGAGACAACGCACAACATCCAACAAATGGAGATCCTTCTCCTTATCAGAAGAGGGATTAGGGCAGAAAGAGGGCACCACAATCTCCTGATTAATGTGGAACTCGGAAACCACCTTCGGTAAAAACTCCTTGGAGGTACGAAGAACCGCCTTGTCCTTGTGAAACACCAAATAGGGAGGTTTACAGGAAAGCTTGTAACTCCGCCACCCGGCGGACAGACACAATGGCCAGAAGAAAGGCCATCTTCCAAGACAAAAGGCGTAAAGGAATTGTAGCCAAAGACTCAAAGGGAGGACGCTGAAGAACTCCCAAGACCAGATTAAGATCCCACTGAGGAGCCGGACTCCGAAAAGCGGGACGCACATGAGCATCGCCCTGGAAGAAGATCTTGACATCAGGAAGCATAGCAATGCGTTCCTAGAAAAAGACAGAAAGCGCCGAAGTCTGAACCTTAAGAGAACTCAGACTGAGTCCTTTATCCATCCCGTCCTGCAGAAAAGTCAGGACCGTAGGAAGGTGAAAATCGTGATACAGGTCCCTGTCAGCACACCAAGAGAGAAAGATCGACCAGACCCGGTGATAGATCTTGGAAGAAACGGGCTTGCGAGCACAAAGCATGGTAGAAACCACAGCAGAAGAAAACCCCTTCTTCTTCAAAATAGAGGATTCAACCTCCAGGCCGTCAAATGGAGACTATGAACGTCCTCCTTCCATAGGTACCCCTGTATCAGAAGATTTGGACGAGAGGGAAGAAGAAATGGCTCTGCCACCAACAGAGCCAGGAGGTTCGGATACCAAGACTGACGAGGCCAATTTGGAGCAATGAGGATGACCAGACAACACTCCACTTTCAGCTTCTGGATCACCCTGATCAACATTGGAAGAGGGGGGAAGATGTAGGCCAGGGGAAACACCCAAGGAATCGACATGGCGTCGACCGCCAGAGCCAGCGAGTCCCTCCACCTGGAGCAGAACGTCAGAACCTTCCTGTTGTGTCTGGCTGCCATCAGATCCACCAAAGGAACACCCCACATCCGAGTTAGAAGCTGGAACACCTCCAGATGGAGCTCCCACTCTCCGCTGTCGACTGTGTGACGACTGAGGAAATCTGCCATGACGTTGTCTACGCCTGGAATGTGCACCGCAGAAATAGCGGAAACATGAACCTCCACCCAGGACAGAATGGCCTTTACCTCTAGCCACGCGGCAAGACTTCTTGTCCTGCCCTGTCTGTTGATGTAAGCCACGGCGGTGGCATTGTCGGATTCCACTCTGACAGGACAGTCCTCCAGTTGAGATTCCCAATGGCGTAGAGCATGGAAGATCGCCCAAAGTTCCAGGATGTTGATGGAGAGATGAGACTCCTCTAAGGACCACTTCCCCTGAGCGCTGAAACGACCCAGGACAGCCCCCCAGCCCGAGAGACTGGCGTCCGTCGTGACCGTGGTCCAGTAGGGTACCCAAAAGGGTCTCCCCTTCAAGAGATGGGAAAGGTCCAACCACCATTCCAGGCTCAACTCCACATGAGGAGGAAGAGATACTAACAACTTCTGATGATCTGGACAATCCCTGCACGTCTGAATCACAAACCTCTGAAGTTCCCTGGTGTGTGCCATCGCAAATGGCACCGCCTCTATCGTGGAGATGAACTTCCCATCGAGGGAAAGCAACTTCGGAACTGGAATCCACTTGAGAGCCAGGACTCGCTGGGCAATCTGATGCACCACTTCCTCTGGCAGAAACACCATACCCTTCTGAGTGTCGAACAGCAGACCCAGGAAGATGAGACGCTGAGATGGGGACAAATCCGTCTTGTCCAAGTTCACAATCCACCCGTGGCGAGTGAGAACCTGAATGCAGGTCTGGACCTGCTGGTGAAGAAGATCCGCAGACTCTGCCTTCAAAAGCAAGTCGTCCATGTACGGAGTCACTCTCACTCCATCCCGATGAAGGACGGAAATCAACGCCCCCAGAACTCTTTGGAAGACCTGGGGAGCAGTTGTCAGCCCAAAAGGAAGAGCTGAGAACTGAAAATGACACCTGGAGCAGGCGAACCTCAGATACTGCCTGCTCGCTGGATGAATGGGGATATGCAGATACGCATCCTGGAGATCCAGAGAAGCCAGAAACTCCCCTGTGGACATGGCGGCGATCACAGTGCGCAGAGATTCCTGACGATAGTGAGACTTCACCACAAAGGAATTGAGATCCTTGAGATCCAAAATGGGACGGCCCCCGCCATCCTTCTTGGAGACCACAAAAAGGTTGGAGTAAAACCCCAAACCCATGTCCACAGGAAGCACTGGCTCCAGGACCTCTTTGTCCAAAAGATCCTGAATAGCGCCTTCGAACAACCTCAGTTTCTCTGCATCCTGCGGAGAATGAGTGAGATGGAAACGAAGGGGGGGAAGGGAAAAGAAAGGAATCCTGTAACCCTCTGAGACCACCTGTAAAACCCATGGGTCTGACACGGGAACTTCCCAAACCCTGCGGAAGAGGCGGAGACGTCCACCCACGGCAGGGTCCACCCAAGCGCTCATGGGAATCGTAGTTTTTCTCACAAAGTACCCCAAAACAGTGCCCGAAGCCCCCCAAGTCCCCCAACACACTTGACTATTGAACCGGATGAAAGAGCAAGGGAAGACAAACAAAATGAGCCCACTCTGAGATCGCTAGGTGGAGCGGTTCCAGAGATACGTCCCACACAGTGTAAGCCCATAGAGAGTAAAGGAGCAATGGCGGCTATGCGGTAAAAGCGCGCGAACATAAAATTTAAGAAAATTAACCATAATTATAAAAAGGTTAAAAACACATATAGAACACATGTACATGAGGAGAAAACACTATCCCATAAAGAAAGTGTAACAGAACCCCTAATAAACGTGTCAAACCAGCAGACAAAGGGTTAAAATGCCACATAGACTGCTCCAAAACTCACAGACAAACACTCATATACAATAAATAAGTGTATATATATATATATATATATATATATATATATATAAACACTTAATGAGTGCCGAAGTGGGCAATGAGAACTCCCAAATACAAGCCCAAGAGGGACACTGTGGGACAAGTGGACCTTCAGAACTCAAAGGGTGGCTCACCTTTCTGCATGTCTTCTGTCTTCAGGTCACCATGCAAAGAAAGGATTACCACAAGGGATAATCCCCCAGGGAAGTACTTGAAATCAAGTTGTTCCCCCATCAGGGCATAAGGTCCACTAGAAAATCCCTGGACGCTGAGCTAGCCACTTTGGAGAGGGCATTTGTTAGCCATTGTAACCCGCCTAATGGTGGTATTCCATATTTGACAGAAAATAACAAAATACTAAAACTGAAGAGAGATGTTCTCCACCTGGTGTGAACACACCCAGGAACAAATCATTCTGGCATCAAGCTGACTGGGAGCAGCTAAGGAGGGAGGGAAGGCTCCACCCCCTGCATACATTTGGAGAAATGTTCCTGCCTACTTAAAGGGGCGGATCACCTCCCAGAGTTACCAGTAACCTGTATTGGACGACAGTGAAAAAACAATAAAGAAGCCTAGCTAAGAGAGACAATTTGCCCTGCTTCCAGCCTGTGAAAGGTCAGGTTTAAAACTGAGCACATCCAGGTGGTGTAAAGTGCAGCTGGGTACGATTCTCCACCTCTAAGAGCCTTTCAGGCAAAGTGACCTAGCCATACTGGAGGAGGCTTTACCCCAACGCTCCTGTGTTTCACATAGGATGTGAGAAATATGCACACACACAATCGCTCTCTGCCTGTCATGCACAGTCGTCTTCCAATAAAATTGGTGTGATTTGTAGCTTATCAGTTTGTATTCTCTTAACCCAATAATTTAACTTGGAGGTTTCATTTAGATACCTAGCGTGCTGTTGACTTGATAAAGGGAGGCTGTCCTGTAAACTGAATGAGCTTGTGCTGAAAATTGAACGTTAAAGCTACTATAACATACTACTCGTTCATTTGGTTACATACACACGCAACACATAATATAGATACATATATACATTAGCTAAAAAGTTATGTAATTGCATTGCACATATTTATGAAGTGAGGCTTCTGCAGTTAGGGGAAGTGGTGTAATTGTGAAGCAAATGAAAGGGACACACAAACGCACAGTTTTTTAATTTAAATAGTGTTACCACTGAAGGGGCTAAAGGTTCTGTTAAAGACTCTCAGTGCACGATGCTTAACCAATGCCTTATTTTGCAATGCACTGGTTGCCAATCTGGCACTGAAATTAACCATTTGAGTGGCATAGGGGTGTGCAACCCATTGCTTTGCAATGCACTGCATTCCCCTCTGGTATTCAAAGTGGTAAATCAATGTGATTTTTTTTTTTTTTTTGCCTCATGGTGCTGTTTATTTGGTGCTCAATTGCAGCAGGTTTAGACTGAGTGTAGGAAAAAAAAAAAAAAAAACGAAAAAAAAAAACGCACAGACACACGCGTACACACTTTTTTTAAACTTTAAGGTTTTTATTCAAAAAATTAAACAGACAAAAAAAGACTTTGAATAAAAACTAAGTAACGAAAGAAATACAATAATATAAATATAAATTACTCAAATTAAGTCAATGCAATGACATAAAAGGGTGGAATAATTGATAGTGAGAACAGCAACTAAGATTTTAACAGATGGCAAGGAAGACCGTAACTGCTCTTAATCCAGGGAGACCAAGTAAGCAAAAATATATTGTAATAGCCCAATTCAATAGAGAAACATTCATTAGTACAGGCTGAATTAATTTTATCTATAACAGAGTCCCAAGAAATTTCAGAGTTTTTCCATTGTGATGCTATGCATAATCTAGTACAAGAAGTTTGTCTTCAAATTTTGTCGTTCCATCAACTTTATAACCAGTAAAGCTTAACTCATTTTAAGAGTAATATTTTTTTGCATAACATAAGAAAGGATATGATTAATTTTATCCCAGATAAATTTAACTTTTTTACAGTCCCACCAGGTATGTTGAAAGGAGCCTATTTCCTGGCAGCCTCTGAAACATTCATCCAATGCATGCAGGTCAATTTACTTTGGACTAAATAAGAAAGATGGAACATTTTAAATAGTTGTTCAATTGAGTTTAAATTTAACCTACTCTTGAATAATCTTTTCCATAGAACTTGCCAGTCTTCATCACTAATAGGATCATCTAACATGTGATCCCATTTAATTTGACAGTCTAATTTTTCTTTATTATATAACAAGATCTTATAAATAGGATAGATAGATTTGGCAGGAGGAGACCATAATCTGAAATATGTGGCCCATGGAACGGAGCAATTCCTCCCTGGACTTTCACGAAAATAAGTTCTTGATCTGAGCAATTCTTCAAGGAATCTTTTAAGAAATCCCAGTCTAAAATCATCTAAAACACAAGTCATTTAGGGTTTCTAAATTATCTAGTCTCATATTTTCGATTAATTGGGTTTGAGAAACATTCCAGTTGAATAAAGGGGCTGAAATGGGAAGCATTTTGGATTTGAAAACAAACACACAAATGAGGCTGCCACTGGTACATTTTGCTCTGGGAGAGGACCTATACAATTGGGGCTGTACATTTATGGGGCAGGAGAAGTTACTAAAGGCCTCATGTGGCCCCATGACAGTCTCTTGCCTAGCACTGGAATAGAGTGTGAGATACACTCACTCACACACAAAGACCTTTGCACACATAGGTGCGCGCACACACAAACACACATGCACACACACACCTCCAGCTTTAAATCTTCTGCAAAATGACAGCTGGAAAGATTAAAAAGTGCAGTAATATAAATGATCACTTACAGCAGCATGCTCCGGTATGGGGTAACATGATAAGCTTTGCAGTTGAGGATTAATTTCCAGGGCATTCTTGCTGCTCCAAGTGTTACAGTGGAGGCTTGAGGAGGATGGAGTTGAATTTTTTAACCATTTAAGTGGCAAAGGGGTGTCTATTGCACCCAATGTGTTAAATTTTATAAAACCCCCACACTGTGTGGTATTGCTGGATTGAAGTAATGAAGAGAAGGTGTTGGTAGAAAGCAGGAAGGAGAGATTGTTACAAGGGTGGGAAGGAGGAGGCAGCACCCAAAGTTCTTATTACATCAGCCTCTACTTGTTAACTGTATTTATTACACATATACACCTCTCTCTCACTGTCCTTAGGAGGCTGTAACTAGTGCAGTGATGTGAGCAGAGTCAAATAAACTTGATAAACATGAGCAAAAAGGACAATGAAATCCTCATAAAAACACAGCTAAAATGCTTTTATTGCATGTATTTGTTCCAGTCTGGTGAGCCTTTTATCTATGTATGTCTCAGAACATAAGATGCAGTGAGTGAATGATTGTAAGGAGGGTGCAAAGGGTATGTAAAATATGTAGCACGTATACAGTGTTGTGAACTACATACTTCATAAGTGGCAGAGAAGCGAGAGAGGTCCATTGCAAGGGATGATAAAGTTTTGAAGCAGTGTGAAAGTGAGAAAGAAAACATGCAAAATGTACGACGGTGTGTGTGTGAAGGGTAGCAACTTGAAAGGTGCGTATGTGTGTGTTTTTGTGTTCTCGTGTATGTATCTTTGTGATTCATACAAATATCCCAATGAAAAACAGGAGACTTAAATAGTTGAGCAGGCTGCACAGTTCATGATTACAGAGGATATAAGCACTTACTTTGTGTATCCATTGAGAGAGGATTTCTGCATGGCATCAACAGTGTAGCGCAAGAACTCATGTGCATCCTCTTGGCTCCCAAACCGAAAATGACGAGCAATTTCTGTAACAGTCATCAGAAAAAAAATGGTAAAAGGCAGAAGACGGAACTATGAAATAACAAAGGGCACATACATAGTAATATTTGATAAGGCTGAAGAAAAAAAACCCTATTGTTGCAATTTCCAATCAAAATTTCCGATCAAAATCCCATCTGCTTTGAAACCACCTGTCATAATTCTCAAAACTGGTTTGAGCTAGAAAGGTATAAAGGACTATTTTTTTTTTAAGGAACTACAGTATCTGCAAACCAAGTCAAAGAACTCCACAACTTTACTGCTCTTACTGTAGAATATCCCTGCCTTTCTTTTAATTTTAATGGATGTCCTCTTTTTAATTGCTTAGCTCTTTGAGTAAATAGTTCGCAAATAGATCTTTGTGTGGGCCTCAGATATATTTTGCAAACAGTAATCGTATCACCCCATGAGAGCCCTCTTAGCACAAATTAATTTTGAATAGGAGCGAGAGATACAGTTGGGAATGGGCGTCACCACCACCAACAGCAGACACACAAGAGGACATTAAATGAATATGTATGACATATTTCTTTTCACATATAGATCAAGTTTTTCATCACTGCTGATCTATTACCTTGTAAATCTGAGGGGAATTATTTGAGCATCCCATAATTTCCCTGGCCTCTGTGACTGCAAAGGTAGAGGTTAAACTCCCCCTAACTAGCTTAAATCAAATTAACAATGATGTTCCTGAAGTTATGATTATTTTGCATGTAATAAGCAATCTACTTCTTTTAAAGTGGGGTGTGTGTGATGCAGCCTAAAATTAATTTAGGGTGCCAAATTGAAGAATTGCCCTCCAAACTGAATGAATTTTTCAAAAATAATTTAAAGCTATATTATCTCCAATACTAAAAGTGGCATTAAGTTAAATAAGTTGAAAAAAAGACAAATTCCACGAGTTCAATAATCTACCAAATCGACCTCCTATTAGACCATAATATAACACTGTATGTCTCTTTTTGCTACAAATTCATCTAATCCTATCAAATATATTCACTATATCACACATCAGATACAGAATGCCACATTTTAACAGCCCTTATTGTAAAGAACCCCTTCTTCTGCTGAAGTAGAAACCAATCTTGAGGGTATCCTTTCAAAAGGTTGCATGCAAATGAGCCTGCGACCACATGATACAATAACTATGTCACCACAAAATGGTGACATGAGAATCTCACACTGCATGACAGCGTGAGATTCTCATGTTGTGTACTGAAGATTGCATACCTTTAAATCCCTAATAATTATATAGCCAGGAAAGGATCTCTTGGCTGAGTGGCGTGGAATTCAAATTAAAACTTAAAAACGAAAACTTCCAAAAAGTGAAAAAAAAATAATAGAATTTTAGTCTTGCCTGTTAAATCCTTTTCTCTTAGTCCATATAGCTTACAGGTACCAAGGGAGGTAACAGCTCCTCCTAGTAGATTTGAACAATTCTTCAAAGAATTTGCAGGGGCTGAGCTTCCCTCTCCTCCATAGCAGGCTACCCAGCCACTCCCCTCCAGTTAGATTTGTGATACTAAACCTATTGAACTAGACAGTGAGAAGAAGAAAGGAAAACTCCTGTGAGCATGGACCCAATAGTACTCCCACGTGCAGCCACACAAAACAAAGCATGGTCCCTTTCACTGGGTGGGAGACCTGTAAACTATATGGACTAAGAGAAAAAGATATAATAGGTAAGAGTAAAATCCTATTTTCTCTGTTGTCCAATATAGCTTACAGGTACCATGAGTAGGTACCAACATTGAGTTCCTAGGGTGGGAAAAATGAAGGAAAGGACCAAGCGCCAGTCCCCATGATACCAGAGCTCCCATGGACTATCCAGACATGTATATGTAACATGTAATGTTGGACACTGGGTCCTGTGCAGCAATTGATTTCAACAGATAGCGAGGAGACACTAATCCTATATAATAATTCACTAAAAGTTTGCGACGACGCAGTCATGCGCAGTAGAGACTGCTGCTCGCGCTGCAGTCATGCCCTGCTCCATATCAGTCACATCACGGGCAGTCTCTACTGTGCATGACTGCACCACAACCAGCTGGCACTGCTGCCCGTGTAAACGGGCTCTTCAACTAGTACGATATATTTACACATTGCCCTTAAGTGGGTGCTGATTATGTTTTTTGGACGAGATGGGTCTGTCTTTGATTGGGCTAAAATACATTGTTGCATTTTGATTGTTGGGTTTAAATGTTGCATATGTTCCCAGTGTAACTGAGTCTATGATTAAGCACGCTTAGTGCAAAACATGTGAGATGTCGAGTCTTGGTTACCCTGTTGTCCACATATATGTTTAAACTTAAATAAATGTGATTTTATAACTTCACCAATCCAAAGTGCATCTTTCTTCAAGAAATTTGATTGCGGGGAGTGATCACCTCTTCAGATGGAGGATACTTTAACTAAAGAAATGAAATTGTGGTGGGAAGTGACAACATTAAAACAATATCTGGATAATAAGAGAATACCACACGGATTAAAGGGATAGTAATGTTTCATAATAAAAGCAGCTCTAATTAATCATCATAGTATTTGGACTTTGAAGAGTGTTATATCAATACTGTCAGAGCTGTAGTTCAAGAGTAATTCAATGATAAAGTATCCCCCTCCTGCCCCTTTTACTGATGTAATACTGTTCAGCCAGATCAGAAGGGAGGTGCCCAGGTAGACTGCAGACAGGGACAATCTTCAATTAAGATGAGGGAAAAATCTGAAAAACTTGTCAAGGGGAGCAGGGCTTTCATTGTTCTCATAGGAAGAAGATTGCCCCCTTCTGTTATCTGTCTGGTCTTACAACTAGATTCCACATCTGAGAAGAGATGGTTTTACACTAGGTAAAAGGGGCGGGAGGGGAAACTTTGCTTGTGAATATCTCTCAAACCATAAAGGTTTGAGAGATAAGCCTTATATTTTTCTTCATGTTTTTTTAATGCCTACAAAATAAAATAAAGATAAAACAAAGTATTACTATCCCTTTAAGGATTAAGAAGAAACTTATGTTGTACAGGATTCTGACCCTTTCCTTGTAAAACGGAACTCAATACTGACTGAATGCTCATTTTCACTTATGAATTTAATAACAGAGCACAAGCAAACTACTTTGGAAAAGACACAGGCTGATGCGAGTTCCTTACAATTTTTAAGAAATTAGAGGAACAATTACAGTAGCATCTAGATAAGCTGGAAGCTAATATTATGGAATCCAAACAGAAAAGTTTATCCGTGACAAACAAGACCATGACACTGATACTGTGTATAGATGGAAAAGGGAAAATATCCCTAATAGATCCAGAATGCATATATGCTCGATATTTAAGAATACGTCAGCACAGAAGCTGATACATCTGATTTGGATTCAAAGAGAGTCACTACTACTGATATATCGACCACAGATAGTGAAAGAGCATCTAGAGAAGTGGTTCTCAACTTCTGTCCTCAGGACCCACTAACAGTCCAGGACTTAGAGATTTCTCTGCTAGAGCACAGGTGTGGTGATCAGAGGCTCATTCACATTGATTAACTCACCTGTGCTCTAACAAGGAAATCATCCTACCAATAAAAATGATTTGGGAGTAATGGTAGACAATAGACTTAGCAGTAGCATGCAGTGCCAGCTGGCAGCTGCAAAGGCCAATAAGACATTGGCATGTGTTAAAAGGGGTATTGACTCAAGGGAGGAAGATATTATTATGCCTCTTTCCAGGTCCATGGTAAGACCCCACCTAGAATATGCTGTTCAATTCTGGGCTCCCTTTCTGAAAAAGGACATTATGGAACTAGAGAGAGTGCAGAGGAGGGCTACAAAACTAGTAAGGGGAATGGAAAGTTTTAGTTATGAAGAAAGGCTTGAAAAGTTAAACTTGTACACACTAGAAAAATGGCATCTTAGAGGGGATATGATAACACTATATAAATATGTTCAGGGCCCATACAAAGGGCTCTCCAAACACCTGTTCATTAACAGAACCGTACAAAGGACAAGGGGCCACCCGCTTAGACTTGTGGAAAGGAGATTTAATTTACAACAGCGGAAGGGTTTCTTTACAGTAAGGACAATAAAGGTATGGAATTCACTGCATGAGGAGGTGGTGATATTGAATACATTAGATGCCTTTAACAACATGAATACAAATAAGATCATTGATAACAAAAAAGAAACACAGAATCCCCTAAACAATTTGGGTGCAAGACCTAAAATCTACCACCAGAAGCCTTTTTTAGCCAAAGGCCCAAAAAGACCAATTCAAAATTGGGTGAGACAGGCTTGGAAGGATTATCAGAATCCACTAACAAAACCCTGAAACAGAAGAAAAAGGGAAGAAAAGGAAGAAGAACCTGGAAATGAAGAAGAGCAGGGAAAAAGATTACCAAAAAGAAAGTTCCAAATGGAACAAGCGAACAAAATACAAGGGGCATCTTCAACCTCTCCAGTTACCAGTTAAATCAATCTGAAATTAGTCTTCTCAATAAGGGACTTAAATTTGCACCGACTAGTGGACCTAATCAATTTGAACTTTTCACTGACCTCCAACATTTCATTAGGAAGCTCACTCTAAAACGCCATTTCGCCTATCGAGAAACTTTAGATGCAGAAGAAGAACCGGACTTATGCAAACAGGATCCAGAAATATTGAGCATTTTGGAAGAGCTTATGGAGGAAACAGATCATACTACAACAATGGAACCACTAATGCAACACACCACTTTTAAACAGATATCAAATTTTTATCCACGGCAGTCCAAAGGTCCTTTTATTGAGGCATTTCTTGAAATGATCTCCAAAGATTTGGAGCTATTCTTCCAAACCCCATGGAAATACAAGTCCAATCTCGCCAAAAAGGAAAGAGAGGCATTACAACAGCTTATGAACAATCCCAACTTGATCATTCGCAAAACAGACAAGGGTGGTGGTATTGTTCTACAGAAAAAAGAGGACTATGTGAAAGAAGCGAACCGCTTATTGGACGATCCAAAATTTTATCAGAGATTACTTCACAATCCAACCACAACATTTCATAATCAATATAAGGAATTGATCAAATGGGCAAAAGAAAACTCCATACTAAACCAGCAAGAATACTACTTTATCAGTATGCCATTTATTACCACTTACCAAAAATTCATAAGGATCTGAACAACCATCCTGGGCGGCCCATCATCTCTGGGGTTCAATCATTGACCAGTAATTTGTCGCAATTCAGTGATTTCTTTTTACAACATCATGTACAGTCACTGGTATCATACACAAGGGACTCCACACATATTTTACAGAAACTTCAACAAATCAAGTGGCAGAAAAACTACATCTGGCTCACTTGTGAGGTCAGTGGCCTGTACACTAGTATCCAACACAATCTTGGACAAAGATCTACAAATGCCCTCCCTACAAAAAATCCTTCATCCTGGATGCCATACAATTCATTCTTACGCACAATAATTTTATCTTCCAGGATACACATTACCTACAGATCTGCGGCACAACAATGGGGGACAAGGTTTGACCCCAGCTATGCAAATTTATTTATGGGGTATTGGGAGGAGACCCATTTGTACACCAAGTATGAGGCGAACCTTGTCCTATATGCCAGGTATATTGATGACCTGCTAATTATCTGGGATGAAGGAGAGAAAAATTGACTGCATTCAAGGATGACATCAACAAGAACAAAATGGGAATCCAATTCACTACTGAGCACAATAAGGAGAGAATAGTATTCTTGGATCTGGATATCAACATTGGAGAAAATGACCACATAATGACTAAAACACATCACAAGAAAGTGGATGTTAACAGCTACATCCAGGCTACGCGTGCCCATCATCCTTAGTGGTTGAATAGTGTCCCTTTGGGACAATTTTATCAGCTTAGAAGAAACTGCACTGATGATACACAATTTATGGAACAAGCTCATGAATTATCAAAAAAGTTTATGGAAAAGGGTTACAAAAAAGAAAATGTAGAATCAGCCCTGAAAAAAGTGAAACGAAGTAATCGTGAGGACTTATTGTACGGACAAAAAGATGGACCACTTAAGAAGAAAGAAAATATCGGTGCCATTTGTGACCAGATTTAATACTGCCAGAAGGAACATTGAAGATGTCATCAAAACACACTGGAATATCCTCCGAGGAGATAAATACCTGAGACCTATTCTTCCAGTAAAACCAGAGATAATATACAGAAGATCTAAAGAAGAAATTGGCACCAAGTGACATCGAAAAAAGAACTACGGAGAAGGAATCCTTCAGAAATATCACTGATGGCACAATTATTAAGGGAAATTATAAGTGTGGTCATAACCAATGCACCACCTGTGGATATATCCAACACAGAAGACAAGACTTCTGTTCACAGACCACAGGGGAAATCTTCCAGATAACCACTCTCTACAATTGTTGTTCAGATTACGTGATCTACCTCCTTGAGTGCCCTTGCACAAAACAATATGTGGGCAGAACAATTCAACCAGTTAAGGAACGATTTCTAGAACACCGCAACAATATCATCAAGGGAAACATCAAACACAGTGTGGCCAGACATTTCAGGAAATTTCACAAACAAAATCCAGATGGTCTACGTCTCTCTGTTATTGATCACATACCTGTACAAATTAGGGGAAGGGACAGATTCTCAAGACTAGCCAGACAAGAATCTTATTGGATATATAAAATGCAAACTCTACCACCAAATGGTCTAAATGAAGAACTTGATCTCTGTTTCATATAAAAACAATATATCTCCCCTATACAATTCTATAAAAAGACCACTAACCTCTGTTACATTTAATAATAACAAGAGTATCAATAACTTTTAACCAAATATATACTAACATATCTATATATCTTTTCTCTGTTTTCTATTTTTAATTACCACCTCTAAGCCCGAGTTATTGACCTCCTATATCTCCCAGAATCACCAAATAGGGCCACCTTTTCAAACAAGATATTCAGAAAATTAAGTCATAATGTCCTAATCCAGTTTTGTTTCTACAAATCTTAGGATACAATGTCTTATCCATTCCTTTATTCCTCAAGCTTGATTTGGACATTGGACTATATATTTTGTCTACTTTTTTGATCCGGCTACTTATATTGGTAGAGTATCATTTCATCCCCAATTTGAATACCTTCGCTCCACAGTTGATCAAATCTGGGTGAGCGTTTCTCTACCTCTCATTCATATTTGTTGATCAGCTTAATTTTATTCTTGCTTCTAGTATCCAAATTATATTTCACTAATTGTTTAAAATATGATGTTTCCAAATACATTATTATTTTTTAGCTTTTGATGCGCTTTCTACATAACACATTTAGTACTACATATGGGATGTACGATTTAAACCTACTTCCTACCAATTTTGGGACATTATTCCTATCCCTTATTTTGGTAAGTGGAGTTGTATAATCCATTATGTTATTATACATTCTGTTCACTTTGTTTCCCCTTATGCATACTGGCAAGCTTACTATTTTGTATACTGTGCCATTGTTTTGATTTTATGTAGCACGTTTTTTCTGATACATGATTGGTTGACTGGGAGTTCAAATAGGGTCAGAATAGCGGGCGCATCCTTCTATTTGCTCCAGACAAAGGTGCAGTGTTGCGCAGAAACGCTTTGAGCAAGTTCCACGTATAGAGTGACTCCACGTGTGAAGAGAAAGACGCCGTTCGTCGGCGGTTGCTTGCCATTACTTGGGGGAGAGCATCGCAGAGCAGGGGAAGGAGTGGAGCAAGCTTCGGGAGAATGGAAGGAGGACTGGAGGACACGGTGATCTATCCAGAGACTCATTTACAGGCTTTGGCACAAAGAATATTTCTAGTAAGCGGACATCTGTATCATTCATTGACTACACATTGCTTGTTTCCGTTTATATATTGTATCTTTCAAGTGCCTTGTATTGCGCACTCTCTTGTAAGCAGCCACTCTATCAGTATATTATCCCTGTTATATCTACACATACCCCCCTCTAGCACAAGCCATTTATGGATACTGTCCCCTCTATCCTATACAACATATTTTTTATATATAAGTATTGCACACCTAATATTTGCAGTTGTATGGATTCTCTTGCACAGTATCTATATATTTAAGGGCTTTTGTTTCTGCTCTTGAGTTGTGTATATATATTATATTACTATGTTAGATCCATTTTGAATTATCAATTTTATCTTTAATTTTATGGCAGCACGGAGGCTTCATATTATGCATTATCCTTCCTCACTGCCCCCTCAGCAGCAAAGGAAACTTTATTAAAATAACAGTTTAACAGAAGAAAAACTTGCTAGTATGACACTCCTCCCTCCCAACCAATCAACAGTCCTTAATCCTGTAAAACTGGGATACAGCCTTGACTTTCCCTCTTTCCTTTGCTGCTCCTCTCAGAGATAAGTGCACCTTTACTAGTTCTCTTGTTTACTTGTGTATCTTGGTTTGTTTGGCCTCTGACTGACTGGCCTGCTGGGGTGTGCTCCACCCTTTGTGTTCCAGTCAGTCATTGCCTATATATATATATATATATTTATTTATACTGTACTTGTATACAGTTGTATGTCTTGGATTGTTTGGCCTGACAGGCCTGCTGAGGTGTGCTCCACCTTTTGTGTTCCAGTCAGTCATTGCCTATATGTATATATTTATGCTGTACTTGTATACAATTGTATGTCTTAGTTTGTTTGGCCTCTGACTGACTGGACTGCTGTGATGTGCTCCACCCTTTGTGTTCCAGTCAGTCATTGCCTATATGTATATATTTATACTGTACTTGTATACAATTGTATGTCTTGGTTTGTTTGGCCTCTGACTGACAGGACTGCTGGGGTTTGCTCCACCCTTTGTGCTCCAGCCAGTCATTGCCTACATATATTATATATATATTTATTTATACTGTACATAGGTACTTATTTTCAGCCCAGGGTTTCCGCCTGTATTTTGTATTTATATTATGGGTTTTATCTGTAACCCTAGTAATTGGCATATATCTTTCTATCTAGGCATGGATCTACTGGTATATATCTTTAACCCTAGTAATTCCTATTTAGACATAGATCTACTGGTATATATCTTTAACACTAGTAATTCCTATCTAGGCATGGATCTATTGGCATATATCTTTAACCCTAGTAATTACTATCTAGGCATAGATCTACTGGTATATATCGTTAACCCTAGTAATTACTATGTAGGCATGGATCTATTGCTATATATCTTTAACCCTAGTAATTCCTATCTAGGCATGGATCTACTGGCAAATATCTTAACCCTAGTAATTACTATCTAGGCATAGATTTACTGGCATATAGCTTTAACACTAGTAATTCCTATCTAGGCATAGATCTACTGGTATATATCTTCAACCCTAGTAATTCCTATCTAGGCATGGATCTATTGGCAAGGCATGGATATATTGGCATATCTTTAACCCTAGTAATTTCTATCTAGGAATGGATATATTGACAGGGCATGGATCTTGCATATATCTTTAACCTGGTAATTCCTATCTGGGAATATATCTACTGGCATATCTATATTTTACCTTAGTGATTCCTATCTAGGCATGGATCTACTTGCATATTTTTATCTCTTAATTCCTATGGGCATAGATCTACTTGCATTTATCTTTAACTCTAGTAATTCCTATCCGGGCATAGATATGCTTGCATATTTCTTACACCCTACTAAGACCTATCTGAATATGTATGTGTGTATGTATATATATATGTGTGTATGTGTATATATGTATATATATGAAAGTATGTATGTATATATATATATATATATATATATATATATATATATATATATATATATGTAAATATGTGTATGTAAATATTAACCCTAGTAGTTTCGTATATCTGGCCACGTGTGTATGTTTATATGTGTATATTATGTTCCACTAACAGTACTCATCTTGTTACTTTGGATCTGCCTATATCTACTATACTTTCCTCCAGTGATGCAGGAGTGCTTTGCCTATCATACACCTAGTTGACGCTGGCATTCTGTCTGGCAGGGCTGAGGGGGTTTCCAGTGACCCGGTCTGGGACTTCCCTCTGCTTTTGGCGCACAGACTGCGCAGTTCATCAACTTCATTGATCAGTCCATGCTGTGCATGTTTATATATGTTTGCCTTCCTTTGAGTCATGTCTGCGGCTCTTTCACATGATCCGGCAGTGGGAAGTACTGCACATGATGCCCCCATCATGTCTGCACAGGCCGTCGCTCGGACGGCTGCTTCTGTCTATCCTGGAGGAGACCTTTCTACTACACGCAGACATACTGACCTTGACTCAGATGAATTTACTTTGGAAAGGCAAATTATGCTGGCGCAGGCTGTACCCTGCTTTGACACCGCAAACTGATGGCGGTCATGACTGGTGCGGCTCTGTCCCACTACCCAGACCCTCACCTCAGGAGGAAGTATATCTGAGGAGAATGAAGCATTCAGGGCTAAACCTGACTCCTACTGTATTTCCAGTGCTTTTGGGAATGCCTCCCTGTAGCATTTACCTGCAATGGCCAGCTTTGATTTTGTGCGGCTTAGTTCCCACACCAGTGATCCTCTCTTCAAGAGGAAGATTTATTGAGGAAATGAGATCTAGAATGCTGAGTCTAATTTTGTCTATGACGAGTATGGGCAGCTTTAATTGTGTGGCTTAGTTCCCACATGAGACACTCATCTCAAGTGGAGGGTATTTGAAGAAATGAGATCCAGCAGGTTGAGCCCGGTCTCTGCATGTTCCCGATTCCTTGACTATGTTGAGTCTAATCTTGCCTATGCAGAGTATGGACAGCTTTAATTGTGCGGTTTAGTTCCCACACGAGACACTCACCTCAAGTGGAGGGTATATGAGGAAATTAGATCCAGCGGGTTGAGCCCGGTCTCTGCATGTTCCCGATTCCTTGACTGTGCCACTTCTGGGCAGCTTTGATTTGTGCGGCTTTGCCCCCACATAAGTACCTCTCATTAAGAGGAAGATCTTTTTGTGGACTTGTGACCACACGTTTTGAACCCGTTGGTTTTCTTGACTACGTCAGCCAATTTTGTTGAGGCATGTTGAGTCCTTTTTCTTGACTCCGCCACTTATGGGCGGCTTTGGTTGGTGCAGCTTCATTCCTTTCTGTATCTTTTTCCTCTAGTGGCAGATATCTGTGGTGGAACACCCTCACGAGTGCAACCTGATTTTTTCTTTTTTCCACTTTAAGTGCGGCCGGTGATGTTGAGGTTTGGGGCCGTCCTCTGGTGGTGATAGTGGTTTTAAGGTTTCCTTTCTTACCTCGGGAAAGTGGGGGGCAGACTCTCCCACTTCTCCCTCTGCTGGTCTTGTTTCTTTCAGTTCCATGGGTGTTACTACCGGCATGAATGTTTCTTCGTTTCTTGAATGTCTCCATTTTCTGTCTTGTTTCCAATTGTCAGTCTCGTCTGGGAGACCCTACGCCAGTTGACTGGCATTCTTGGTTGGGTGTCTTGGCATCTCTGCCGGATAGAGGTTTTTTCCTGTTTCCATCTGTTTGTTTTCTGTGTCGGTCCCGCATGGTGCCTGCAGTTGCTACACTTTTTGCTAGTTGTAAATACCCTTGCATATTGCGGGTTCAGTCTGGCAACTTTGGTGCATGCTGCACTTCTGTTCCCATCGTGCTTTCTGTTCTCTCTTTGGCTGCAGTATTCCTCTAAGGTGAATCCTCGGTATCTCTCTGTTTTCCGGCGTCTTCATCCTTGGTATTTTTCTTTTCTTTCTTTGGGAAGGCCTGCACTGCGTTTTCATTTTTCTTGGTGTTTTGCATGTATCCTCCATTTTTTCCCCTTGTTACACTTTTCAGACTATTTGTCTGTGCTGTTTGGTCTGTTTGCTTTAATGTTTGTGGCTCCTTTAAGAGAGTATCTGACATCAAGGTGTTTAGTACTAGGTCTTTTACCCCTGAAGGTGTTCTTTTCCAGATCTTTCTACGTACTAGATGAAAGCGCGTGTGGTTTCTTACCCATCTTATGAGGTTTGGACGGTAAATTTGAGGAGTACTGTATTTAAACAGTTGCTAAGTTCTTTTCGCAAGCCACTGTTAATGGTTTCTGCAGCTACCTTGGCCCACTGGGTTCGATGGATTATGCATCTTGCAGGTATTGATATCACCTTATTCGGAGCACATTCTTCTAGAGGTGCTGTGGCATCAATGGCTTTGCAAGTTGGTGGTAGGTTGGAGGATATACTTAGGCCTGCAAATTAGTCTAGGGAGTCCATGTTTAAAGGTTTTTAGTGTAAACCAATTGATTGTTTCTAATCAAGTTGTAGATAATTTGTGGATAAGCTTTAAACTTGCATAATATGAAGCCTCCGTGCTGCCATAAAATTTGTGGATTTTCCTAACTATTGTGATGGAAAGTCAGAATTTTATTAAAGACACGGAGGCGAATATTATCCCTCCCTTTGTTTCCCTACCCCATCACATTTCTCTTTGTTTTACAGGTTAACTATCAACCAATGGTTAATTAATTAAGCTTAAGTATTCTGCACAGCTGTCATCCCATGGGTTGATGATACGGGACTGAAGACTCTGTTATGTTGAACTCAAGGATTCAGTTAATGGATGGAGAAATCTCCAGCACAAGGATTATAGTTCCGACTGTTGTGATGAATGAATTCGAGAGTTTTCTTCGGTCGCAGGAAAGAGGGAAAGTCAAGGCTGTATCCCAGTTTTACAGGATTAAGGACTGGTGATTGGTTGGGAGGGAGGAGTGTCATACTAGCAAGTTTTTCTTCTGTTAAACTGTTATTTTAATAAAGTTTCCTTTGCTGCTGAGGGGGCAGTGAGGAAGGATAATGCATAATATTCGCCTCCGTGTCTTTAATAAAATTCTGACTTTCCATCACAATAGTTAGGAAAATCCACGAATTTTATAGCTTTGTCTTATACATTATGCAAAATAAATATTTTTCACATTGCAATTAAACTCTCTCTATATTTTTTTGCTTTGACCTACTACCCTTAGAGGATATTTTTTGAGCTGTCTACCCCCCCCTTTTTGACTCTATTTTACATGTTCAACGGTGGACCTTGAGAGTACTCCTGTGTTACATGGAATGATTATGGACAAGCAGCAAAGGAGAGAGAACTAATCGCCCATTACTGACAATAGATATAGGGAAAGATTACCCATTTCTTGTATACTGTTTACTTGGGGATTTAAGTACTCATTCCACACTAGAAATATTACTATTGTTGTATTTTTTCTCATCAACTAGTCCCTCTCTCCCATCCATATAGTGTGTACCTGACCGTGTGCGCTGTGTTCTACCTTTCTTTTCTTCACAAAAAGTGTCTGGATACTTATTTAAAAGAGCATAACATAGAGGACTATGTAAGTTATTATTGGGATTAATATTTAGTTAGGGCTTGTTGATCCAAGGAGAAATCTGATTGCCATTTGGAATCAAGAAGGAATTTTTCCCCCCATTCAGGGTAGAATTTGAAATTGCTATATTGAGGGTTTTTTTTTTTTTTCTTCTTTTGGATCAACGATGACAAACAGGAACAGGAAAAGGGTTGAACTAGATGGACGCAAGTCTTTTTTCAACCTAAATTCCTATGTTACTATGGTTGATGTAAACAGATTTGTGAGAAAGATAGTCCTTAGAAAGCATTTTGCTATAGGTAATGAGAGAGATCCCACCAATTCTAAAGATAACCTCTCTACGCTGGATTATCCTAAACATGATGTTGTTATATGTACTACACGAAATGTTGGGCAGGAAGGGTTTACTTTTGAGGATCAATGTGCTGTTTCTGATTTGACCGAATTAGGGGTTGAAACATATGAACCCTCTGAATCAGATATTGTTCCTAAAATTAAGATAAGCGGTAATTCACATTTTTATCCGGTCAACGTGAGAAATGGTGCATTTGATTCTTTTCAGGAACTAGTGGAGAATGATTTGGTGGAACTATCAAACTCACTACGGAATAAATGTTCACAGAGTAACCTTTCTGTGGCACAAAGAGCCTCTATTGATTCCCTTTCTCAGAATTCGGCGATAACTATCAAGGAAGCCGATAAAGGGGGATCTATGGTGGTCCTTGATACAAATTATTACCACAGGGAGGCTGACAGCTCAGTGATAGACAGGCCTATGAAATTCTACTGGGTGACCCTACACAACTGTTTCAATCCCTTCTGGACTCGTTGGTGAATCGTTTGGTATCTGAGGGACATTACATCAACAACAGCTAATATGCTTAAAGTTAACAAACCAGTGACACCTATATTCCATCATCTCCCTAAGGTACACAATCCACTAGCGAGTCCAGAGGGGAGACCGATCGTGTCAGGGATAAATTCCATCAATGAAAAATTGGGAGAAATTGTTGATTAGTACTTAGACTCTAAACGTACATCAGAGATACTAAGCAGGCACTACAGATAGTTAATGAAGTTGAGTGGTTGTCTATTTATACTTGGGTGAGTTGCAACATTGTTTCCCTGTATTCGTGCATTCTGCACGTTATGGGGTTGCGAGCGTTGCAATATCATCTAACTCGGTATAGTACTTTTTCTGTATTCTTCTGTTACTTCCTGAGTAATGTCATTGAGTACCTCCTTACGCATAAGTATTTACTTTTCGATGGGGTGTACCATCTCCAAAGACGTGGAACATCGATGGGGGCCAAATATTCCCCCTCCTACGCCAACCTGTATATGGGTTGGTGGGAGGAGATCCACGTCTTTGGGGATGAGAATGCCTTTAGATCTGAAATCTTTTTGTTTAGGAGGTACATCAGCGACATACTTCTCATCTGGAAGGGACAGACAGATCCTAAAGAATGTTTAAAATATATCAATAACAACCAACTCAACTTAAAATTTACTATGATTTGGAATCCAGATAGGATTGTGTTAACGGATGTTGAGTTGAGCTCTTCAGTGGAAACGGGACTTATAATCACGGATGTATATTGAAAGCCCACCTCTGCCAACACGTTATTGCATGCTCATAGCTGCCATCCACAGCGTTCCATTAAATGGGTTCCTGTGGGGCAGTTTTTACTGCTCAGGAGGAACTGCTCTAGTGATGCATTGTTTGAAACGGCTAGCGGTGATTTAAGCTTAAGGTTGGAGATGAGGGGCTATCTATTATGGATGATAGACAGGGCAGAATCTAGGCCACGATCCATTGTAAGAGCAGACATATTGAAAGATAAAACCAAGATCGAAGATCCCATTAACAAACTGGTATTTAGACGTTAAAGGTATCACATGAAAACCGACCTAGTCGAAATACTGGATCATGAGAATTGGAAGGCGATTACTGATAACACGGCCAGTCTGACTCCCTGTACATTGATTAAGGAAAATAGCTATAAAGTTCTCTCGATGGCATCAACCACTTTGGACATATGCTTTTTGCTGCTTGAGTATGGCCCTTGGGGTCACCCTTGATCCTGATCCATGGACGGGCCTTTTGAATAGACCGTATTAAGATCGAGACCTATCAAATACATCTCACAAACTTATCTTTAGGATTTGTGCTGCGGTCCGATGTCATGTGGCCTATCATTGGAAGTCGATACCTCCTAGACTAACTCAACTAGAAGAAGTTGACTGAATACTCACGCAATTCTTCATCTTCTTATCTGAACATTTGGGCCCCTTGAGTAGACAACGTATTACCTGCTGACTTCTGTAGAGAACTCCTGATCCGTTGATGAAACCTTCGATTCAACCTCTAGGAGGTGGATGGTCAGGCAGGCGGGTCCTCTCTTGCTGATGTCCCACTTCCCCTTCTCCATTCCCTGCCCCCCTTTTTTTTCCCCTCATCTTTTCCCCCTTGTTTCTTGCCTATATTAGGGATAGGGATACCTGGTGCTGGCTTGAACACGCCCCTCTTGTGTCACTTTGGCCAACATACTCTGTGTGGAACAACTAGGGAGCCTTGTTAACGGGACCATTTTAGTCTATATTGTTGATCCTACAGCACTGTACCTTGGCACAGTTGTTTTCTTAAGTCTTTGTACTGCTCTTGTATTGCTTTGTTATTGTATTTTTGTGAAAACCTCAATAAAATTTGAATTAAGAAAAAAAAAAAAAATTATCATACCAAAACATTTGCCAGTTTTAAATACGGATAATTTTGTAGGGTCTGTTTTGAAGGATGGATATATTTTGTTTCTAAGAAGGCACCCACACTTGCAACTCAATTATCACCTAGCATGTACTTTGGAGACAGATGTAGAAATAAGGGCACTTTGTTATCTAGTACCGGAATGTACAAATATGGTAGTAATAGATGTGGTACCTGTTTTAAAGGTAAAAAAATATATATTCTATGGTTAATGGTAGGTCTTTTGATATCAAGCAATACATAAAATGTTTAACAAAGAATGTCATTTATCTCGTTACGTGTACAATATGCAATTTGCAGTACGTTGGGAAAACCAGTCGTACCCTGAGAGACAGGTTTAGGGAACATCAGAGTAACATCACTTGTGGGCATCCCGGGACTGAAGTGTCACAACATTTTTGCAATGTGCATCAATCAGATGCGTCTACCATGATAATCCAGGGTATTGAACGAGGGGGAGATTTGGCCCTTAGGCTCTTGCAGAGGGAAATTTACTGGATTTTTATGTTAGGGAGTCGCATTCCTAAGGGTTTAAATAAAGAATATGAGGTTATGCTTTACTTTTAACAACCTGCCCGGTAACCTTACTATTTATGATACTTGAATGTTTTGGACCTAAATTTTAAAACACATATATTCTGTCTTGTATGCTCGGTATCATCAGATTTTGCTGTTTTTACTGCCTAATCTCTAGGGATGGGCAAAATTTTCCACCTCAAACTGAAATCGGCGAAAAATTTCACGTGAAAAATGCAGATTTTCCACTTTTTTATGCTTTTTACACCCACTGAAATCAATGGGAACATAGAATTTACACTCAACACATTACAAATATTTTATTTCCCAAAGGCACAATATAAAAGCAGCATGAGGGTACCTGTGTTGGTGGGGTGTGGGGAAAGAATCAGTTGAACAGGGGATGATTTTTGGGGGGTTGTTTACTGGGATTGGGGGCACTTAATAAAAAAAGAAATCCTAAATAAAATAAAAGAAAATAAAAATCATAAGGCATGATATAAAGGGGTCTGAGGAGGGTGCCTGTGTTGGTGAATAAATGAATTATTTGAACAGGGAATTTGTTTTAGGGGGGTTTCTTGACTGCTATTGGGAGGACAGTTAATAAAAAAAATAAATCAATAAAATAAGACATTTGTATTTAAAGTGACAGAGACAAGAACCCCCTGACATAAGCTGCCACTGGGGTGGACTGATAATTGACTTGTTAGAGTATTTTGTAGAGGAGCATTTGTTTGATTTGTTGTTAGAGGCCTTTGTAGAACTTAGACTTTTTAGAGGCCCAAACCCTCAAGAAACATTGATTTGTAGGACTTCTGCTAGTTTGGCAGAGGCCCTAAGGAAATACTGATTTGTAGGACTTAAGCTTGTTAGAAACAAACCCCCCAAAAATTGTTTATTTTTTGTAGGACTGTTTTTTTTTCTTTTCTTTTTTTTTCCAAAACACAAGACCTGAGGAAAAAAATAAAAATGCCCCACTGGCCTAATGCCAACAGGTCATGTTAGCCAGTGGCCACTGTCAAATGTCCTCCTGAGTTGCAACTGATGTTCGTACGGCTGCTGCTGAGTTGTTTAAGCAGCAGGATGATTAGGCAGTTGAAAGGGAATGGGATCAACAATAGCAGTAACATGGAAGATGGATGATGAAGCTTCCACTTGCCATGACTGACTCCAGTGATGTGCCTGAGGCAGTAGCAGCAGTATAAGTAGCCCCCAGTCTATGTGGACAAAAGAAGAACTTGGCCATTAAATCTTCTCCACCTGCCCCTCCCCCCAAATCATGGGTGTGTTGTTATTAGAATATATTTTTTTCCCTTGAGAGCAGGAACTGTGGCTCTCATCAGCAACTGTAATGTGCACAGTGTCTGTGGTAAATAACATCTGGGGGCACAACTGTTTCCAAACACCATGACACCCGAAACCAAGTACTGCCGCTGTCATTGTCCACCTTTTCCAGACCCGCTAAGGACACATGACAACTTGCTGACAGTTTAATAGTAATGATGAACCCTCCCTGCCACCATCTTAGCATATTCTGCAGGATGGAATCTCCTCAGATGTCGCTTGATGCACTGATTGAGATTCTCCTCCAACACACTGGCATGTGTGGTCAGTCCACCACTCAGTGTGCAATGGGTACAGACAAACTGCCACATCCTAACAACAACAGAGTGGCTATCATTTGGCAGGGGAGGTAATGAACGAGGAGCATTGGCAGAAGATGTAGTTACCCTAGGAGGTGATGGCGAGCTAGGCGTTTCACTTGTCCTGGAACTTCCAGTCTCTGCCTGGGTTGTTCTATTCCTCATCTTCTTTTATCTCCGCCTCGCCCCTTGTTGCCTTTCTGGTGAGTCAGGGACAGCAAAAGCGGTGATTGATTTCTGTGGTGGGTGTTTGGCCTTAACATGTTTGGAGTAAATGTCATGGTGCATGTGTTTCATGTGTGATATGAGGGCGCTTGTGCCAAGGTGTGTTCCCTCCTTTCCTCTTGTCACTGACTTGTCACAAATTGTGCACAGTGCCGTTGCTGATGACTGCACTGTGCCTAGCCCAACAGAAAAATAGTCCCACACCCATGATGACTTCAGAGGGAAGGGGAAAGGTGGAGAAGAATGGCCTCTTTCTTCTTGTCCTCCACATTCCTCCACGGATAATGTTGCTACTGTTGCTGCTACTGCCTCAGAGTCAGCACTGAGTCAGTATTGCTACTGCTGGCAAGTGGAACCTATCCTAGTCCCACATCGCTTGTTGACCCCATTCCCACTGTGTCCATGGTGGTCTGTGGCACACTAACCTGCTCCTCAGCATCCTGCTGCCCTTGCATCTCAGCATCAGAAGGAATTAGAACAGCTGAAAATTCCTCTAATTCCAAAAACGTCCTTGCTAGTGGTGGTGGTGATGCCCAGCCTCATTCCTGTCTCCCATTCCTTCTCAGCTTCTGCTAAAAAGGCCATCAATGTCTCTTCCACCTCAGCTTCTCCAGCATCATCATCACCACCACCACTAGTCCCTACATGCTGTTGTTGCTGCTGCTGCTGCTGCTGTATTCAAGAGATCTCACTGCTGCTTGGAGGAGGTGACGAGCAATGTGACAGAGGGTCCCCTAATGTCACATTTGCCATTGCCTTTTGACCTGAAGAAGGCGGCAGATTAGCACTAACAGAAGTAGCAGCAGGCACAGGCAGCTGATCTGTGCTCCTGCTGGTGGTGGTGGTATTAATTATCAGCCTGCTCTTCTCCCACAACACTAGTTCCGGCCTCTTCAGAATCATGTTCCACCTAGACACTGTAGTGAAGAGAAGGGGAGGACTCCCAGTCCAAGGGTCAGGAGAATGGTGTGGGCTCCCTTGACCGCTAGTCTGGATGCTGTAAAATCTTTCCCCTACCACTCCGGCTGCTTCACCATTACTGCTACTACTAACACCAACCACATCAAGTTCAGCCGCAGAGTCTTCCTCCTCAGTCTCACAGTCACTAGTAATATCAGGATATTGTTGATTACCCCCTCCTTCACTCCTAAGGCTAACAAGCTGCTGGATCTTAGTAGCAGTAGCACTAGCAGTAGTAGAACTGCTTGGGAATGGTAAGTGTGATTTAGAGTCCCTTGTTGTCACACTTGGCATCATTTTCTGCTTCTCCCCCTGAGTACTACATGCACTAGCAGTAGGTTCGGCACTAGCAGCAGGTTCAGCTCTGGCAGCAGGTTCAGTACTAGCAACAGGTACAACACTAGTGGCTGCAGTTACAGAAATTGTGGCACTGGCAGCAAGTTCAGCATTGGCAGCAGGTTCGGCACTGGCAGCAGGTTCAGTACTAGCAACAGGTACAGCACTGGCAGCTGCAGTTACAGAAATGGTAGTACTGGCAGCAGGGGCAGCACGTCTGGAAACAGGCACAGGCTCTCACTACCCTTTTCTCCCTTCCTTCCCATTCTCTTTTCTCCCTCCCTTCTTATTAAATTCACCAAGATCCCTTGGGGTGATTTAGGGGGACTGGACAGCATTGGTTCAGTACTGCTAGTCACTTCCTCCTCCTCCGCCGACTCAGTAGACACATAATAAGGGTCCTTCCAGTTCCTCTCCTTCCTCAATTTTTCTAAATATCACAAGAGAACAGCACATCACATTTACCTCACTCTGTAGCTGCTTCTATTGTCTGCCTTCAGCGAAAACGTCACGTTTTTATAGCAGAAGTGTGAAAACAATGTAAATCAACGGGCAAAAACTTTTTAGCCAATGAAAAAAATGGTGAAAGATTTTGGCCAGTGGGAGAAAGAGGCAAAAATTTTAACCGCTAGTTTTAAAGCGGATTTTCCCACGAAAAAGTGTATAACAGCATGGTTTTTTACTAAATTTCCCACAGGAACACAGCAACAACTTTCACCCACCCCTACTAACCATCCCTTGATTGCCAGTTGCAAGTTCAATTGATAAGTATAGCTTTCCATTGATGTAGATTTACATTGTAGGTAGGGAGACAATATTTTTATATTTTATGTATGTGTATATATAACATGTAATGTTGGACACTGGGTGCTATGCAGCATTTGATTTCAGTAGATAGCGAGGAGGACACTAATTTGACATTTACCCATTGCCCTTAAGTGGGTGGTGATTATGTTTTTTGGACGAGATGTGTAGCTCTCTTTGATTGGGGTAAAATATATTGTTGCATTGTGATTGCTGGGTTTAAATGTTGCGTACGTTCCCAGTGTAATTGAGTCTATGATTAAGCAGTGAGATGTAGAGTCTTTTTGTTACCCTGTTGTCCACATATATGCTTAAACTTAAATAAAAGAGGATTTTAGTCTTACCTGTTAAATCATTTTCTCTTAGTCATTAAAGATTACTGGTAACTCTGGGTAGGCGATCGCCCCCTTTAATTTTAGGCAGGAACAATTCTAGAATTGTATGCAGGGGGTGGAGCCTACCTTCCCTCCTTGACTGCAGCTAGCCAACCAGCTCCAGTAAGAGTTAGTGTCTCAAATATTGACTAGATAGTAGAAGGGAAAGAAGACTCCTGTGAGCATGACACGAATGACCCCCACAGTCTGCCACAGGAGAGTCAAGCATGGTCTCTTGACAGGGTGAGAGACCAGTAACCTGTATGGACTAAGAGAAAAGGATTTAACAGGTAAGACTAAAATCCTCCTTTCTCTGTCAGCCAATACAGGTTACTGGTAACTCTGGGATGTTCAACCATTGAGTTTCCCAGAGACGGGAAGATGGCAAGGACCAGACGCAAGGCCCCCAAAGTTACCAGAGCAGATCAGCGATGGCTCAAAAAAACAATGAAGTGTCAACGGACACTGAACAGGTGTACAACACCACAACTGTTACACAGCACGCTGAACTAGAGCCAACAGGGCTCAAAAGTGAAGGAAGCACCAAGAACCGAAGGAGATCCTAGACAGGCAAGATCACCTCCAGAATCTTCCTCCCAAAGCCGTGCCAGCACATCAACACAGTAATGCTTCAAAAAGGTGTGCACAGACATCCAAGTGGCAGCCTTGCACAACTGATCAGCGGAGGCCTGATTCTTGTAAGCCCAAGAAGGGCTTACAAGATCTTGTAGAATGAGCCGTGACCCGAAAGGGAACATGCTTCTTCCTTAGTTTGTAAGCCTTACGAACAGCGGACTTAATCAAAGACGCAATAGTCACCTTGGATGTACGTCTTCTTGCCCTAGGACCCTCAGGAATGACTAACATCGCATCAGATTGCCTGATAGACTCAGTGCGATGTACATAAAACTTGAGGCAACGCTACACATCTAACAAAGTGGAGATCCCTCTCCTTGTCAGAGGTGGGGTCAGGGCAGAAAGGCAGCACCACAATCTCCTGATTGATGTGGAACTCCGAAACCACCTTCGGGAGAAACTCCTGAGAAGTGCCAAGATAGAACACCAAGATAGAAAGGTCATCCAGACACAATGGAAGGCCTTAGAAGAAACAGGTTTGCTGGCACTAAGCATAGTGGCTACCACACCAGAAGAAAAACCCTTCTTCCTCAATATTGAGGATTCAATTTCCAAGCCATCAAAGCTACACAATGAACATCCTCCTTCCACAGGTAACCCTGCAGAAGAAGATCCGGACGGCAAGGGAGCCAGAATGGCTCTGCCACTGAGAGATCCAGAAGCTCTGGAAACCAAGCCTGTCGATGCCAGTAAGGAGTAATCAGAATGACTGGACAGCGTTCCAGTCTCAATTTCTGCAACACCCTGTGCAACATGGGGAGGGGAGGGGAGGGGAGGAAAGGAGGAAATAACCAAGGAATGGACATGGCATCCACCACAATAGCTAGAGGATCCCTCCAGCGAGAGCAGAACCTCGGAACCTTCCGGTTGTGTCTTATCGCCATCAGGTCGATGCAAGGAAGACTCCACTTTTGAACGATGAGGTTGAATACCTCTGGGTGCAGCTACCACTCGCCGCTTTCCACTGTGTGTCCGCCAGGAATGTGCACTGCGGATATGGCAGGAACGTGTTCTTCTGCCCAGAACAAAATGGCAGTCTTCCTGCTGGGGTGTCCACTGACGAAGGGCATGAAATATCGCCCGAAGCTCCAACATGTTGATGGGAAAGAGAGATTCCTTCGGAGACCACCGACCCTGAGCACTCAAGGGACCCAGGACCGCTCCCCAGCCTGAGAGGCCGACATCCGTCGTCACCATGGACCAGAAGGATACCAGGAAGGACTTGCCCTTCAGCAGATTGGAGAGGTCGAGCCACCAGGACAAACTCAGTTCCACATGAAGACGAAGGGACACTGACATCTTCAAAAGGTCCCGCTGACCCCTGCACAGCTGGTTCACAAACCTCTGAAGTTCCCTGGTGTGCGCCATGGCAAACAGGACCGCTTCTATGGTAGAGATGAATTTCCCCACTAGAGAGGACAGCTTCTTGGCTGGAACTGGATCTTGAGCCAGAACAGCAGAAACCCTGTGGGCGATCTGGTGAGCTACCTCGTCCGTGAGAAACACCATGCTCTGCCGAGTGTCGAAGAAAAGGCCCAGGAAGACCAGAAACTGGGAAGGGACAAGATCCAACTTGTCCATGTTGATGATCCACCCGTGATGGGTGAGAGCATGAATGCAATTCTGAACCTGATGATGAAGAAGTTCCGCAAAGGGGGCCTTCAGAAGCAGGTTGTCCATGTATGGAGTAACTCTGATGCCGTTCCCATGGAGGACGGATACTAAAGCTCCCAGGACACGGTTGAAGATTTGAGGAGCTGTAGTCAGACCAAAGGGAAGAGCTGAAAACTGAAAGTGCCCTTGGTCATAAGCAAATCTGAGATACTGCTGGATCTCTGGATGAATGGCGATGTGTATATACTTGTCCTGAAGATCCAGAGAGGAAAGGAATTCCCCCGGGGACATAACCGCAATCACCGTCCTTAGGGACTCCTGGTGATAATGGGTCCTGATCACAAAGGAATTGGGATCTTTCAAATCCAAAATGGGACCACAACCACCGTCGTTCTTGGAGACCACAAAGGGGTTTGAGTAAAACCCCATACCTCGGTCCTGAACTGGAACCAGCTCTAGTACATACTTATCCAGAAGGGCCTGGATAGCGCCACTGAACAGACAGCATTTCTCTGCGCCCTGAGGCGCATGAGAAGGAAAAAAGCAAAAAGGGAGGAAGAGAGACGAAAGGGATCCTGTATCCTTCAGCCACCACCGTTAGAACCCATGGGTCTGCCACTGAATCCTCCCAGATGCTGTGGTAGTGACGCAGACGACCACCCACAGCAGAGTGGGGACCTGGGTTCAGTGACATGCCGAAGGAGGCTTGGAAGCCTTAGGCTTGGAGGAGACCCTGGGCTTCCATTGCTGTTTGGGCTTGCAGGAGGCAGGCGGAGCTGAGGGAACCTCCTGGTTCGCCAGATGTGTCTCAGTCTGAAAGGAACTAAAACCATTTACGCTTGAGAGGTGTTTTCTTCCTGGGGACCAAGGCCAAAAGTGTACTTTTACCCCCTGTGGCTTCACTAGTCAGATCCTTAAAGGGATAGTAATACTTCGTTTTATCTTTATTTTATTTTGTAGGCATTAAAAAAACATGAAGAAAGATATAAGTCTTATCTCTCAAACCTTTATGGTTTAAGAGATATTCACAAGCAAAGTATCCCCCACCCCGTTCAGCCACATCAGAAGGGAGGTGCCCAGGTAGACTGCAGAGAGGGACAATCTTCAATTAAGATAAGGGAAAAAGCTAAAAAAACTTGTCAAGGGGGGGAAGGGCTTTCATTCTTTTCATACAAAGAAGACTGTCCCCTGCTGTTATCTGTCTGGTCTTACAAACAGATTCACAATTGAGAAGAGATGGCTTACACTAGGAAAAAGGGGTGGGAGGGGGAAACTTTGCTTGTGAATATCTCTTAAACCATAAAGGTTTGAGAGATAAGACTTATATCATTCTTCATGTTTTTTTAATGCCTACAAAATAAAATAAAGTTAAAACGAAGTATTACTATCCCTTTAAGATCTGGCCCAAACAATGATGTGCCTTGAAAATGCAAGTAGAGCAAGGCTCTCTTGGAAGCAGTGTCAGCAGACTAGATCTTGAGCCAAAGAGCTCGTCTGGCAACCACAGACATGGTGGAAACCCTAGCCACCAAACGGATGGCATCAAATAAGGCAGCAGAAACATATTGCTGGGCCTCAGAAATGTTGGCGAGAAGGCGCAACATATCCGAAGTAGGAGCACCCTGACAGACAGCCAGGGTGAGTTGTTCAGTCCAGACCGCAATGGCCCGGATAACCCATGCCTCAGTGAACGCTGACGCATGGCAGTACCAGCAGTGGCAAAAATGGACTTGAGGGAGACCTCAAGTTTCTTGTCAGTCCAGTCTTCCAAAGCGGAGGCATCAGAAACTGACAAGGCATGAGACTTAGATAGCCTGGAAATAGGAGCATCCACTTTGTGGGGATGAACCCATTGAGCAAGCGCCGCCTCAGAAAAGGGGTAAAGCTTGGCAAATTTCTTGGAAACAGAAGGTTTTCTATCCGGAGGTTTCCACTCATCAGACACAAGGAGGTCAAGAGTGGGGTTAGGTAGAAAACAAGTAAGGGGCTTTTTAGGCTCCTGAAACAAATCAGAGGGATCTGAAGAAACCTCTTGAACTAAGGGAATGTTTAGGGTAGTCAAGACAGCCCTGATCAGGCCCTCAGCTGAGGGCTCAGGTTCAGCCTCAAAGGGGGTCCCTAAAAAACTGAGAGGAGCCCACAGCAGAACATCTGAATCCACCAGCAGTTCCTCCTCAGAGGAATCTGATACGTCAGGTACTCCCTGCAGTTTAGGCAGGGAAGATTTGACTGAAGAAGCGGTCTGCCACGAAAGGAAGACCACCTGTAACTGGGATGGAAAGAGCTGCAATGTAGACCAAAGGCCCTTAGTAGCAGCCTTGAACTCTTGCACCCAAACTGGCTATAATGCATGGCTGGAGGTCCATGGAAGAGACTCAGGGAAATCAGAACATGCTGGGCATAAATGATCTGAGAATTCTCTAGGCAACCCTGAATGACATGAGGAGCAATGTGCAAAAGGGGACACAGAGACCCCAGCGTCCTTAGTCTTAGGCATGACCCCAAGCTCCAACAGATTAGACATTCTCACAGTGTCAAAAACGTTTATAGTATAAAGAATCACCCAATTACAGTGTTTAAGATTAAATTTTCACCATAGAAATCGCTACAATACACATCTGGCAGGCGAAGGGTTAATCAGCAAAGGAGAGAAGGAGAGTCCAAGCCCTGCGTAGGATACTCGTTCTGGAAAATACACAAAATGGCTGCCATGGCAGGAGCCAATCAGAAACGAGCGAGTGAAGCAAGCGCTCATGGGAAATGTAGTTTTCCCAGAAAAAGTAACCCAACAGTGCCCTGAGCCCCCAACACACTGAAAACTTTAACCGGATGAAAGAGCAAGGGCAGATAATTAAAATGAGCCATCTCTGAAGTCGCTACGTTGAGCGTTTGCAGAGATATGTCCCAAACTGTGTAGTCCAATAGAAGTGAATGGAGCAACGGCGTCTATACGGTAAAGCAACTTAAATTTTGTTAAGTTGACAAAGTAAAAGTACGTGAAACATCACTAGAACATGTTAGGATACCCAAAAAACACTGAACCCGGTAAAGTGTCAATAACCCCCCCAAACATAAAAAAAAAAACAGCAGCTAAAGGGTTAAGTTACCACATAAACCTGCTCCAAAACACCCAGACATACAGAGTGTACAATAAAAACTCCAAAGGAAAACCCCTGTGCGGAGGGGCAAAGTGGGGGTTGCTAACCTTTCCTGCAGATCTTCTGTCTTCAGACTACCATGTATTAAGAAGCAGCCCCGGTGGGCAACCCCTGAGGAAAGAACTGGGACCCAAGATTTTCCCCCCAGGGCTTAGGGTCCACAAAAAGCACTTTGTTACTGAGCTAGCCACATCAAAGGGCATTGTCAGTTATGGTGATCCGCCTAATGGTGGTATTCCATTTGTAACAGAAAAATAAAAAAGTTTCTAAAACTATAGCAGAACTGTTCTCTTGCCTGTGTCTTCACCAAGGAACAAATCTTACTGGGGCTGGTTGGCTAGCTGCAGCCAAGGAGGGAAGGTAGGCTCCACCCCCTGCATAAAATTTTTGAATTGTTCCTGCCTGAAATTAAAGGGGTGGATTGCCTACCCAGAGTTACCAGTAACCTGTATTGGATGACAGAGAAATTATTATTTTTTTTTAACTTCACTGATCCCTTTGAGTGCATCTTTCTTCAAGAAATTCTATTCAGACGTGGAACAGCCCAAACTAACAGTGTCAATGGACACTGAATAACTAACACATCTCACAGAACAAGAGCCAACAGGGCTCAAAGGAACGGAGAGGCACAGGAAAGTAAAGTCCTAGACAGGCTGCTCCAGGACTCTCCTGCCAAAGCTGGCTTCAGACGAAGCCAGGACATCACCACGATAGTGTTTGGCAAACGTGTGCACAGTGGACCAAGTGGCCGCCTTGCACAACTAATCAGCAAAAGCCTGATTCTTGTAGGCCCAGGAGGTCCCAACAGACCTAGTGGAATGTGCTGTGATACAAAAGGGAACAGGTTTCTTCCAGAGTCTGTAAGCCTCGCGAACTGTAGACTTGATCCAAGACACAGTAGTCACCTTGGATGCCACTTTACAAGCCCTGGAACCCTCAAGGATGACAAAAAGTCAGACTCAGTGTGGGGCACCTAGAACTTAAGGAAGCGCATCAAATTCAACAAGTGGAGATCCCTCTCCTTTTCAGGTTTAGGGTTAGGACAAAAGGCAGACACAACAGTCTCCTGATTGATGTGGAACTCGAAGACCACCTAAGGAAGAAATTCCTGGGAGGTACAGAGAACAGCCTTATCCTTGTGAAACACAAGGAAAGGCGGCTCGCAGGACAGAGCCTGCAACTGAGCAGACAGAGACCACTGCCAAGAGAAAAGCCACCTTCCACGTCAATAGAGGCAAGGGAATGGTAGCCAAGGACTCAAAAGGAGTCCGCTGCAAAACTCCCAAAACAAGATTAAGGTCCCTCTGAGGAGTAGGAGTCTTATAAGCAGGGAAAGCATGAGCGACCCCTTGAAAGAAGACCATGACATCCAGTAAGATGGCAAGCGTCTCTGAAAAAAGACAGAGAGCCGAGGTCTGAACCTTCAAGGAACTAAGGCCAAGGCCCTTCACACCGCACTGCAAAAAAAAAGAAAGAAAAGAAAAGAAAAAAAAAAAAAAAAAAAAAAGAAAAAAAAGACATGATAGCCAGAAGATCAAAATCCTGGGAGGAAAGATCCTGGTCCACACACAAAGCATGGAAAATAGACCAAATACCATGATAGGCTTCAGAGGAAATTGGTTTCCTAGCCTGGATCACAGTGGAGACCACAGCAGAAGAATATCCTTTCACCCTCAAGATGGAGGCCTCAACAGCCATGCCGTCAAAGCCAGATGATCCACATCTACCCTTGGAGAAGGAGACCCGGTGTGCGAGGCAGAGGAAACTGCTCTGGAGGAGACAAGGCCAGCAGTTCTGGGAACCAAGGCTGTCTGGTCCAATAGGGGGCGATCAGAATGACTGAAGCTCTGTCCATCCTTACTTCGCAACACCCTGGGCAGGAGAGAAAGAGGAGGAGGAGGAGGAAAGATGTAGGCCAGGTGAAATCTCCATGGGATTGACAGAGCATCCACCGCAAACGCCAGGGGATCCCTCCAGAGGAAGCAGAACATCTGAACCTTCCGGCTGTTCCTGGTAGCAATCAGGTCTAATGCAGGAAGAGCCCACTTCTGAACCAGGATATCGAACACCTCTGGGTGAAGCTCCCACTCACCTGGATCCACCTTGTGCTAACTGAGGAAGTCTGCTAGGACGTTTTCTACACCTGGGATGTGCACTGCGGAGATAGCAGGCTCATGGTCTTCTGACCAGGCTAAAATATCCTTGACCCCGAACCAAGCAGCGTGACTTCTAGTGCCTCCTTGCTTGTTGATGTAAGCCACGGCCGTGGCTTTGTCGGACTGGGCCCATTAGATGAGAAGAGCAATACTTCAGAGTGGGAAATTGCCCTGAGCTCCAAGATGTTGATGGGAAGAAGTGTCCTTCTCTAACCAACGGCCCTGAACACTGAGGTGACGCAAGACTGCACCCCAAACGAGCAGGGAGGAATCCGTCTTCACAACGGTCCAGTATGGAATCACAAACGGTCTCCCTTTCTTCAGGTTGGACAGGTTCAACCACCAATGAAGGCTCTGCGCCACTTCCGCAGGAAGGGAGACAGGTAGATTCAGAAGAACTGGTCCCCCCCCCACCCCCGGAAACCTGAATCACAAACCTCTGAAGTTCCCTGGCATGAGCCATGGCAAACGGTACCACTTCCATGTTGGAGATCATCTTCCCCACAAGAGAGGAAAACTTCCTTGCTGGAGCTGACATCCATGACAGGGCAGAAGACAACTTGGAGGTGAGCTGCTGAATTGAGTCCTCCATCAAATAGACCATATGTCATACAGTAACGAAGCAGAGACCGAGGAACACCAGTTCTGTGAAGACGCCAGAGCAGACTTGTCCAATTTAGGTAATCCAACCATGTTGGAGGAGGATTTGAGCATATTCCTGGACTTGGTGTTCCAGAAGGTCCCTGGAAGGTGCCTTGAGGAGAAGGTCATCCATGTAAGGTGTTACCTGAATCCCCTTGCTGTGCAGGAAGGCAATCAGTGCATCCAGAACTCGATTGGACACCTGAGGAGCTGTTGTAAGACCAAAGGGGAGAGCAGAGAACTGGAAATGGCCTATTTTGCATGCAAACCTGAGGTACTGTTGACTATCTATATGCACAGTGATGTGCAGATATGCATTCTGAAGATCCAAGTATGCCACAAATTCCCCTGAGCACATCGCTGCAGGGACTCCATCTTGTACAGTGTCTTGACCACAAACGTGTTGAGAGCCTTGAGGTCCAGGATAGGGCGGCAGCCAAAATCCTTCTCGGGAACGATGAAGAGGGTGGAATAAAAGCCTGAACCTCTCTCTCCTGTATGAGCGAACCAGTGCCAGAACTCCCTTGTCCAAGAGAGAATGGACTCACCCCCCCACCCCCGCTGAAAAGCCTGAGCATGTCTTGTACTTGAGGGGAGTGAGAAGAACCTGAAGGGGTGCAGGAATTTGAAAGGAATCCTGTAACCTTCAGAAACCACCTGTAATACCCACTGATCCTCAACATAGCCTGTCCAAATACTCAAAAACTGATGCAGGTGACCCCTACCAGTCACGGACCAGGGTTTGGCGAGTCATGCTGAAGGAGGTTTGGTGGGCTTCGGTTTGGTGGATGTGTGTTTAGACCTCCACTGATGCTTGGGCTTGGGGGTGGAACGCGGGGCCTGAGGAGCCACCGGGTTTGCCCTAAATGCTTCGCCTCGTTTGGGACAAAAAAAGACGATGCCTCTACACTGAGGGGTGCGTTTAGGAACTTGAGGCAATACCTCAGTGGCCTCACTGCTGAGTTTTCAGTTCAGGGCCAAAAAGAGAGGTACCCTGAAAGGTTAGAGAAATTAGTGATTTCTTAGAGATCAAGTCAGCAGACCATATCTTCAGCCACAACATGCTCCTAGCAGTCACAGAAAAAGCTGATTCTTTGATGCAATTTGGCTTGAAGCCAAAGCGAGCATCAGTAACATAGTTACATAGTTACATAGTTACATAGTAATTTAGGTTGAAAAAAAGACTTGCGTCCATCCAGTTCAACCCTTTTCCTATTTCTGTTTACCATCGCTGACCCAAAAGAAGGCATCTGACTCCAAATGGCAATCAGATTTCTCCCTGGATCAACAAGCCCTAACTAAATATTAATCCCAATACTAACGTGCATAGCCCTCTATATTATGCTCTTTTAAATAAGTATCCAGGCCCCTTTTAAAGGCATCTAATGTATTTGATAGCACCACCTCCTCCGGAAGTGCATTCCATACCTTTATTATCCTTACTGTAAAGAAACCCTTCCGCTGTTGTAGATTAAATCTCCTTTCCTCAAGTCTAAGCGGGTGGCCCCTTGTCCTGTGTACTGTTCTGTTAATGAACAGGTCTTTTGAAAGCCCTTTATATGGGCCTTGAACATATTTATATAGTGTTATCATAACCCCTCTAAGACGCCGTTTCTCTAGTGTGTACAAGTTTAACTTTTCTAGCCTCTCTTCATAACTAAAACTTTCCATTCCCCTTACTAGTTTTGTAGCCCTCCTCTGCACTCTCTCTAGTTCCATAATGTCCTTCTTCAGAAAGGGCGCCCAGAATTGAACAGCATATTCTAGGTGGGGTCTTACCATGGACCTGGAAAGAGGCATAATTATATCTTCCTCCCTTGAGTCAATACCCCTTTTAATACATGCCAATATCTTATTGGCCTTTGCAGCTGCCACCTGGCACTGCATGCTGCTGCTAAGTCTATTGTCTACCATTACTCCCAAATCCTTTTCATTAGTAGATTTCCCCAGAGAAACACCATTTAAACTATATGTTGCATTTTTATTATTATAACCAAAATGCATAACTTTACACTTGTCTATATTGAATCTCATTTGCCATTTGCCTGCCCAGTTACTCAATTTGTCCAAATCCTCTTGTAATGAAGACACATCCAGTTCAGACTCTATTACCTTACTTAATTTTGTGTCATCAGCAAACACTGATACATGGCTTCCTATGCCCTCTGGGAGGTCATTAATAAACAAATTAAAAAGAAGAGGACCCAGGACAGATCCCTGAGGCACTCCACTTATCACGTTTATCCAACTGGAGAACTTGCCATTTACTACCACTCTTTGCATTCTATCTTTCAGCCAATTTCCAATCCACACACAAACATTTTCCCCTAGTCCTATTTCATTCAATTTGTACAGTAACCTCTTGTGCGGAACTGTATCAAATGCCTTGGCAAAGTCTAAATAGATCACGTCAACCGCCGCTCCCTCATCTATATTATTACTTACTTTTTCATAAAATGCGATCAAGTTCGTTTGACAAGACCTATCTTTCACAAAGCCATGTTGGCTATTGCTAATGATATTCCTGTTCCAGCAGAATTCTTGGATATATTCCCTTAGCAACCTTTCAAACAGCTTCCCTACCACAGATGTCAAGCTTACGGGTCTGTAATTTCCTGGCTGGGACTTTGATCCCTTTTAAATATGGGCACCACATCTGCTTTACGCCAATCCATGGGCACCATACCAGAAATAAAAGAATCCCTGAAAATCAGATATATCGGTCTGGCCAGGGTCTGGCTTAGCTCTTTAAGTACCCGTGGGTGTATACCATCTGGCCCCGGAGCTTTGTCTACCTTGACACCATTCAATTGTTTTAACCCTTTTTCTTGTGTTAGCCAGTCCCATGCTTGCTGTGACTGTTCTGTAAAAGTAGTTTGCAGATTCTTGTCCAATGGGTCTTCCTTGGTAAAAACAGAAGAAAAGAAATTATTTAAAATATCTGCCTTCTCTCTGTCACCTTTGACCATCTCACCCGTTTCAGATAACAAGGACCCAACATTATCAGACTTTAATTTTTTGCCATTAATGTATTTAAATAATTTTTTTGGGTTGCTTTTGCTCTCCTTAGCAATATTTTTTTCATTCTCCAGTCTAGCTAATTTAATAGCCTTTTTACAGGTTTTGTTGACATTTTTGTATTCTGCAAATGCCTCTGCTGATCCCTCAGCTTTGTAATGTTTAAATGCCGCTTTCTTGTTATTTATTTCATGAATTACTTTACTGGTTAGCCACATTGGTTTTAATTTGCTTCTTTTGTATTTGTTTCCAACAGGGATAAATTTATATGTGTATTTTTGCAATGTTATTTTGAAGGCATTCCACTTACCTTCTGTGTTTTTTCCTGAAAATATTTTATCCCAGTCAACGAGACCAAGGGATGAATTAAACCTGCTAAAGTTGGCCTTTTTAAAATTCAGTGTTTTGGTGGAACTCATATCAACTTGTTTTTTTGAATTAATCTCAAACGATACCATGTTATGGTCACTATTCCCCAAGTGCTCCCTTACTTGGATGTTAGAGATAAGTTCTTCATGGTCAGTTATTACCAAATCCAGACATGCATTCCCTCTGGTTGAGGTCTGCACTAGTTGTGACAAAAAATTGTCATTCAACAAGTTCAGAAACTTGCTGCTTTTAGCAGAGTTAGCTGTTCCATTTTTCCAGTCTATTTCTGGATAATTAAAATTCCCCATAATTATAGTTCTCCCTATTTGGGAAGCCTTTTCTATTTGCATTAATAGCTGTGTTTCTTCAAGGTCACCAATGTTTGGTGGTTTATAACAAATACCCACTAATATTTTCTGGGCAGTTTTATCCCCAGTGACTATTTCAACCCACAGGGATTCCACATGTTCACTACTGTCATCACATATATCTTCCCGCAATTGAGGCAATAATGCAGGTTTGATATACAGACAGACCCCACCACCTCTTTTGCTTGACCTATCTTTTCTAAATAACATGTAGCCCTCTAAATTGATTGACCAATCATGTGTGTCATCCCACCATGTTTCTGTTATGCCTATCAAGTCATAGTTTTCAATTTCAGCTACCAGCTCCAGTTCCCCTATTTTACCAGTTAAACTTCTGGCATTTGCATTCATACAATTTATGCCACTGCTGTGTTCCATTTGTGATTTAATTTTGATGTGGCTTATAGGCTTCTCCCTATCATCTGTACTAACCCCGCCCCCAGATCCTCCCACCTGGTTATTAACTACATCGCCTTCCCTTTCTATACTATCTATCCCAGTATTTATTGGCCCCTCCCCACCCTTCCTAGTTTAAAATCTCCTCCAACCATCTAGTAATCCTCTCCCCAAGCACTTGAGACCCTCTTGCATTCAGATGCAATCCATTCCTGCTATAGAGATTGTACCCCAAAGCAAAATCAGCCCAGTGCTCTAAAAACCCAAAGCCCTCCTTCTTACACCAAGACTTCAGCCATGCATTGAGCTCCCTAATCTCCTGCTGTCTCTCTGGCGTAGCGCATGGCACAGGTAGTATCTCTGAGAATACTACCTTGGAGGTCCAGTTCCTAATCTTACTGCCTAAATCCCTAAAATAGGATTTTAGTCTTACCTGTTAAATCCTTTTCACTTAGTCCATACAGGTCACTGGTACTCTGGGAGGCGTAAGTCCCCTTTAATAGGCAGGAACAATTATGCAAATAATTTGCAGGGGGCGGAGCCTCCCCTCTTACTTAAGCCACCTTCTGGCCAGAGCCACTCATATTGATTTGAGACCCCAAGAACTGACCTCAGGTAAGCAAAAAGAAAGACTCCTGTGAGCATGCCCAACAGTCTCCCACTGAATGCCACAGGAGAACCAAGTCTGGTCCCTTGACAGGGTGGGAGACCAGTGACCTGTATGGACTAAGTGAAAAGGATTTAACAGGTAAGACTAAAATCCTATTTTCACTGTCGTCCAATACAGGTCACTGGTACTCTGGGATGTACAAACATTGAGCTGACCCAGAGGCGGGAGAAAGGCAAGGACCAGGCGCAAGGCCCAAGTCACTAGAACTGCTATGAACCAGTTAATAACATAGCCCAAACTGTAAGTGTCAACGGACACCCATCAAGGGAAAACAATCCCTGAACAAACACAGCACACTGAACAAGAGCCAACAGGGCTCAACAGTAAGGAAGCACTAAGGATCACAGAGCGGAAGGCCTAGACAGGCAAAACTGCCTCCAGGACCTTCCTCCCAAAACTGGCATCAGCCGAAGCCAGTACATCAACTCGATAGTGCCTTGAAAACGTGTGCACAGAGGACCAAGTGGCCGCTCTGCACAGTTGATCAGCAGACGCCTGATTCTTGTAGGCCCAGGAGGCCCCAATAGATCTGGTGGAATGGGCAGTCACCCGGAAGGGAACGTGCTTATTCCGAATCTTATAGGCTTCACGAACGGTAGCCTTAATCCAAGAGGCGATAGTAACCTTGGAAGCCGGTCTCCCTGCCCTAGGCCCCTCAGGAATGACGAATAGAGCGTCAGACTTCCTGATAGACTCGGTGCGATGAACATAAAACTTGAGGCAACGCACCACATCCAACAAATGGAGATCTCGTTCCTTGTCAGATGAAGGATTAGGGCAGAAAGAGGGAACCACAATCTCTTGATTGATGTGAAATTCGGACACAACCTTGGGTAAGAATTCCTTGGAAGTGCGAAGCACAGCCTTATCCCTGTGGAACACCAGGTAAGGAGGTTTACAAGACAGAGCTTGTAACTCTGCTACCCGGCGAACGGAAACAATAGCCAAAAGAAAGGCCATTTTCCAAGTCAAAAGACGTAAAGGAATAGAAGCCAAGGATTCAAACGGGGGTCGCTGGAGAACTCCCAGCACCAAATTGAGGTCCCACTGGGGAGTAGGACTCTTGAAGGCAGGTCGAACATGAGTCACACCTTGGAAGAAAACTTTGACATCAGGAAGGATAGCAATCCTTTCCTGGAAAAACACAGACAAGGCAGAAGTCTGAACCTTGAGGGAACTCAAACTGAGCCCCTTATCAACACCGTCCTGCAAGAAGGCCAGGACAGTGGGAAGATGAAAATCAAGGGATAACTTCTTATCACCGCACCATGCAACAAAGGTTGACCATATGCGATGATAGATCTTGGAGGACACAGGCTTACGAGCACTGAGCATAGTCGACACCACAGAAGGAGAAAATCCTTTCTTTGCTAGAATCGAGGATTCAACCGCCAAGCCATCAAACGGAATGTGTGAACGTCCTCCTTCCACAGATAACCCTGAAGAAGAAGATCCGGACGGGCAGGAAGTGGGATCGGATCCGCCACTGACATGGCCATCAACTCCGGATACCAGGACTGGCGAGGCCAGTTTGGAGCGATCAGGATGACAGGACAACGCTCCTGCTTCAACTTCTGGACGACTCTGATCAATAGAGGAAGAGGAGGGAAGATGTAAGCCAGGGGAAATTCCCAAGGGATCGACAAGGCATCCACTGCTAGAGCAAGGGAGTCCCTCCACCTGGAGCAAAACACCGGAACCTTCCTGTTGTGTCTGGTAGCCATCAGGTCCCCCACAGGCATCCCCCACCTCCGGGTGAGCAACTGAAACACCTCTGGATGAAGAGCCCATTCTCTGCTGTCGACGGTGTGACGACTGAGGAAGTCCGCCATGACGTTGTCTACGCCTGGGATGTGAACTGCAGAGATGACAGGCACGTGATCTTCTGCCCAGGACAAAATATCCTTGACCTCCCACCAGGCGGAACCGCTTCTTGTGCCGCCTTGCCTGTTGATGTAAGCCACCGCCGTGGCGTTGTCGGACTCTACTCTGATCGGACGACCGGTCAGTTGAGACTCCCAGTGCCTCAGGGCAAGCCGGACAGCTCGAAGTTCCAGAACATTGATGGAGAGAAGGGATTCCTCCAGACCCCATTTCCCCTGAGCACTGAAGCGACCCCAGACTGCAACCCAGCCCCGAATGCTGGCATCCGTTGTGACTGTGGACCAACGAGGAACTAGAAAGGATCTCCCTTTCAGGAGATGAGAGAGATCCAACCACCAGTGCAGATTCGACTCGACATAAGGAAGTAGAGACACAGACAGATGTTGATGATCTGGATGATTCCTGCACGTCTGGATCACAAATCTCTGAAGTTCCCTGGAGTGGGCCATAGCAAATGGCACTGCTTCGATCGTGGAAATGAACTTCCCCACTAAGGACGACAACTTCGGAACCGGAATTTCGTCCCTGTCCAGAATCCCAGCCACTCTGATGGCTATCTGGTGAGCCACATCCTCTGGAAGAAACACCATGCATTGGTGAGTGTCAAACAGGAGACCCAAGAACCGAAGCCTCTGAGATGGAACCAAGTCCGACTTGTCCAGATTCAGGATCCAGCCATGATGGATCAGAGTGTGCATACACTTCTGCAGTTGCTGATGGAGAAGCTCCGCTGAGGAGGCTTTTAGTAGGAGATCGTCCATGTAGGGAGTCACCCTTATCCCATCCTGATGAAGCACCGCTATCAAGGAGCCTAACACCCTCTGGAAGACCTGAGGGGCTGAAGTCAGCCCAAAGGGGAGCGCTGTAAACTGAAAGTGTCCCCTGTGGCAGGCAATCCTGAGATACCGCCTGCTCTCTGGATGAATGGGGATGTGAAGATATGCATCCTGGAGGTCCAGGGAGGCAAGAAATTCCCCCGGAGACATAGCTGCAATCACAGATCGCAGGGATTCCTGGCGGAAGTGGGAAGTCACCACATAAGCATTGAGATCTTTGAGATCCAAAATGGGACGGGCCCCTCCGTCCTTTTTGGCCACCACAAACAGGTTGGAATAAAATCCTGAACCTGTGTCCTCCTGAGGAACCACCTCCAGGACCTCTTTGTCCAAGAGATCCTGAATAGCGTCTTCGAACAGACGTCTCTTTACAGGTTCCTGAGAAGGACGAGTAAAATGGAACCGAAAAGGAGGAAGGGAGGAGAAAGGGATCCGGTATCCCTCTGACACCACCTGGAGAACCCACGGGTCCGCCACTGACTCCTCCCAAATCCGGCGAAAGATGTGGAGACGTCCACCTACAGCCGGATGCGGACCCGGGTTCGGCGAGTCATGCCGAAGCAGTCTTGGAGGTCTTGGCCTTGGGGGCAACTTTGGGCTTCCAGGACTGTTTGGGCTTGGAGGAGGAGCGCGCAGCGGGAGGACCCGTCGGGGTCGAGGAGCGTGTCTCAGTCTGAAAGGAACGAAAGGACCGGTTGCGTTTGGCTGGAAACTTTTTCTTAAAGACTGAGGGTAGAAGAGTACTTTTACCACCAGTAGCCTCACTGATCATTTCTTTGAGTTCAGAACCAAATAGCAAGTTCCCCTGAAAGGGCAAAGAAAGCAAGGCTTTCTTGGAGGCTGTATCAGCAGACCAAATTTTCAGCCAAAGGGCGCGTCTAGCCACCACTGAAGAAGTGGAGGCCCGCGCCATCATGCGCACAGCATCAAAGGCAGCGTCAGCAATATAATTCTGAGCTTCAGTAATGTTAGCAAGAAGCTGCAACTGTTCAGAAACTGGAGCATCCTGGCGAACTGCTTCAGTCAGTCGCTCAGTCCAGGCCGCGATAGCTCTGTTTACCCAAGCCACTGCAAAGGTTGGACGCATGGCAGTGCCGATAGAGGCAAAAATGGACTTAAGAGAAAGTTCCAATTTCTTATCCGTCCAATCATGCAGGGCAGAGGCATCAGAGACAGCCAAAGCGGTAGACTTGGATAGCCTGGAAACAGGGGCATCCACCTTTGGAGGATGTACCCATTTCGCCAGCTCAGTCTCAGGAAAGGGGTACAGTTTAGCAAACTTCTTGGAAACAGAGGAAGACCTATCAGGATTCTTCCACGCCTCAGAGACTAGACGGGCAAGAGTAGGATTAGTTGGAAAACAGACAACAGGCTTAGATGGCTTTTTCTGAAAAACATCAGAAGGATCATAAGTGGATTCTTGAGTCAGAGGAAGATTGAGCGTATTCAAAACCGCTCTGATCAGACCCTCAGCCGAAACTTCAGGGTCACATTCATAGGGGTCCCCAACGGACCTGTTAGATTCAATAACAGTACGTTCCTCAGCATCAGAATCCTGCAAGAGTTCTTCCTCAGAAGAATCAGTGACATCAGGAGCCCCCTGTGGCTTAGGCAGGGAGGTCCTGATGGTAGAGGGGGTCTGCCAGACCTGGAGAGCCCCCTGTACCTGAGAGGGAAAGAGTTGAAGGGTGGATCTGAGATCCCTAGTGGCAGCTTTAAACTCCTTCACCCAAGATGGCTCAATAGCATAGCTGGGAAGCCCAGGGTTGCTATCCTGACTAGTACAATTAGGGCATAGATCCCCCACATTATCGCTAGACAGCCCAATGTGGCAAGAGGAGCAAAACGCCATGGGGGTAGCAGACCCCCCATCCTCTTTAGACTTGGGTCTAGCCCCTAGCTCCAGTGAAGTAGACATGCTCACAGCGTCAATATACCCCACTAATAACTCTATCACCCAGAAAAGGTGTAAAGGATCAAGGTTTCACCCCAGAAATGTCTAAAATTGGACTTATCTGGCCAGCGAAGGGTTAATCAGTTGAGGAGAGAGAAGGCTCGGTCCCTGCGTAGTGTACTCGCATAGGAAAAGTGCAACAAAATGGCGGCCGTCATGACAGCCAATCAGAAACGAGCGCGAACCAAGCGCTCATGGGAAATGTAGTTTTCTCTATACAAGTACCCCAAACAGTGCCCGAAGCCCCCCTGAACCCCCCACATTAATAAAACACCATCCGGATGATAGAGCAGGAGCCTAGCATTAAAATGAGCCCTCTCTGAAGGTGCTGTGACAAGCGGTTCCAGAGATATGTCCCACACTGTGATTTCCCATAGAGAGTAAAGGAGCCATGCGTCTGAGCGGGAAACGCCGCGCTTAAAGGCGCAGAACACAATTTTTAATAAAGTTTAAGAACACTTTCAAAAGTGCCCAAACAAGCATAAAACACATAAGAAACATAAGTAAACAAATATACTAAGCTCCAAAACCCAGAGAATACCACAGAAATTGCATAAATCTAGAATAATGCAATAAAAACACCCTATGAGTGCTGGAGTAAATTGAAAACTCCCAAATACAAGCCCATCAAAGGGACACTGTGGGGACAAGTGGACCTTCAGCACTCAAAGGATGACTCACCTTTCCTGCAGGACTTCTGTCTTCAGGTGACCATGATAAGGGAGGAATAACCCAGAGGCAAATTCCTCAGCAGGGGAGCTGCTCCACACAAGCTGTCCCCTCATCAGGGTTTAAGGTCCACAGAAAATCCCTGGAAGCTGCACCAGCCACTTTAAAGAGGGCAATTCACAGCCATGGTCACCCTCCTAATGGTGGTATTCCATATTTGAATAAAAATAATAAAACTCTAAGAAGCATAGATGTTCTCTGCCTGGTGTGCAAGCACACCAGAACAAATCAATATGAATGGCTCTGGCCAGAAGGTGGCTTAAGTAAGAGGGGAGGCTCCGCCCCCTGCAAATTATTTGCATAATTGTTCCTGCCTATTAAAGGGGACTTACGCCTCCCAGAGTACCAGTGACCTGTATTGGACGACAGTGAAAATTACCTTTTAGGACTCTCCACCTTCCTCTAACTTGGTCATTGGTACCAATATGCACCAAGACAGATGGATCCTCTCCAGCCCCTCCCAATAATCTGTCCACCCTGTCTGCAACATGCCGAACCCGGGCACCCGGGAGACAGCAAACCATTCGGTTGCTGCGATCAGAGCCACAGATTACCCTATCTGTTCTCCTAATAATGGAGTCCCCTACCACCACAACCTGCCTAGGCTTCACTTTCCTCTGGATCCCCTCTGTGCTAGAGGAGCTGTTCTCCCGGCTGTTAGGGAGAACAGTCCTCTCCAGCAATTCCACTCCTGGGTTTGCCTCCCCAACATCTTCACTTAAATGAGCAAATTTGTTTGGATGGAAAAACTCAGGACTGGCTGCCCTCTTCCTCTTCCCTCCCCCACTGCAACCACTTCTAACTGTCACCCAGCTATGTGCCTGGTTCCCTTCTAGCTGATCTCCTCCCTCTTTGCTAGGTGACCCAGCTAGACTCTGCTCCATTAGCAAGAGACTCCTCTCAAGGTTGTCAATGTCTCTCAATGTTGCAATATGACTCTCTAGAGCTCCAATCTGAGCTTCTAGAAGGGCCACTTGCTCACATTTGCTACAGCGGTATGGACCCTGGAACTGCTGTTCCAAGCATGCATACATATGGCATGATGTGCACTGAGTGAGATCTCCAATCTTGCTCATCATGTTTGGTGCAAATGTGAGTTCCTAAAATGTAAGCAATTAATTTACCTGTGTTGCACTAACTGCTGTGTTTCACAAACTGCACACTTATTTCAGAGCACTTAGAAAAGAGCACGCTCTATTTGTGAGCAAGCTCTGTGAGTCCTGTACCTAGATTTATACAGGCCTACACAGGGGATTGATCACAAACCCCTCCCTTAATTAATTACACACACTCCCAGAGAAAAGCACAACCTTTTAAACTTTAACCCTATAACCTTCTTACTGCAGGTTAGAATGTAAACACAAAAACACTTTTTCCAATGCAGGGATGTCCAACTGTTCAATTCAATTAATCCAGAGCACACTTCAGTTTGTGAGCTGAGCCTCTGAAATGTTGGCCAAAAGGGATAAAAGGTCAGCTTTTGGAGCACCTTTGTGTATGACAGTAGTCAGCTGTTCAGTCCAGACAGCAATAGCCCTACTGACCCATGAAGAAGCCAAGGTGGGCCACATAAACGCACCAACGGCAGTAAAGTTAGCCTTCAAAATAGCGTCAAGTTTCCTGTCAGTCACTTCCTTTAAAGCTGAAGAGTCTGCCACAGCTAAGACCATGGATTTAGAAAGCCTAGAAATGGGGGAATCAAACTGTGGAGGAGTAGCCCATTGAGTCGAGGCAGCTTCAGGAAAGGGTTGGAGTTTAGAGAACCTTTTAGATAAAGAAAAGCGCTTATCAGGAGTCTTCCACTCATCCAGGATCCAGAGTGGGATTAGGCAGAAAAAGAGTGCATGACTTCTTAGGCTTTTGAAAGATGTCAGAAGTAGTCTGTGGTGCTACAGGAGTAGAGGGAATATTTAAAGTGGTTAAAACCTCCTTAATGAGACCCTCAGCAGAGTGCTCAGGGTCAGCTTCAAAGGGGTCACCATGAAAGTGGGAAGAAGCCCCTTCAGAACACACATCATCCACAGAGTCACCATCTGAATCCTCAAAGGAAGAATCAGATAGATCAGGAATGCCAGAGGCCTTAGGGGCCACAAACCTGAAGGATGTGGGGGTCTCAAAGATTGAAGAACCCCCTGAACAGACAGAATAACCTCTGCTATAGAGGATGTTAAGTCCTTGACCCAAGATGGCTCTTGGTCATGGCTGAAAGGCCCTGGCGGAGACCCAGGGGCCACAGTACGAGGGGCATAAATGCCCAGAATATCCCATAGGTAGCCCTGAGTGACATGAGGAACAATACTTGAGGGGGATCTGAGACACACCTGAGTCCTTAGCCTTAGCCCCATGTCCAAGTGGATCCGTAATCCTAACACTTTCTACTGTAAATAAAGGAAGGCCCAACTACTGTTACCCAGATTAAAGATTTCACCGCAGAAAGACTTAAATGCACTTATCTGGCAAGCGCTGGGTTAACCTGAGGAGAAGAGCTAAGGAGACCAAGCCCTGCGTATGATACTCATGTACAGAGAAGACAAAATGGTGATTGCACAGGGAACCAATCAGAAAACAGCCCATGAAATGAGCGTTCATGGAAATTGTATTTTTCCCAATACATTCCCCCCCAGGGCCCCGAGACACTGATAATGTCCAACAGATAGTCAGGGAAGGGAAGACAATAAAAATGAGCCATCTCCCAACACGGTACACAGAGCGGATGCGGAGATATGTTCCAGAAACAGCTGTACCATAGAGATCAATGGCATATCGCGGTTATGTGGTAAAGCATGCCCTAAAAGGCGCCGGATTAAAATTAAACACATAAAACTAAAAAAAGTGTCTACAAAGTGTAAAACACATATAGAACACCAAGTGAAAACAAAGAAAAAAAGGATTTTAGTCTTACCTGTTAAATCCTTTTAAGTCCATACAGGTTACTGGTAACTCTGGGAGGCGATCCGCCCCTTTAAGTAGGCTGGAACATTTCTCTAAATGTATGCAGGGGGTGGAGCCTCCCTCCCCTCCTTGGATGCAGTTAGCCAACCAGCTCCAGAATGATTTGAGACACTAACTAGGACTAGATAGTAGAAGGGAAGACGACTCCTGTGAGCATGACCACGAAGGACCCCCACGGTCTGCCACAGGAGAGCCAAGCATGTTCCCTTGACAGGGTGGGAGACCAGTAACCTGTATAGACTAAGAGAAAAGGATTTAACAGGCAAGACTAAAATCCTCCTCTCTCTGTCATCCAATACAGGTTACTGGTAACTCTGGGATGTCCAACCATTGAGTTCCCCAGAGGCGGGAAGAAGGCAAGGACCAGGCGCAAGGCCCCCAAAGTCACCAGAACAGCTATGAACCAACAGGTCAGAGATAGCCCAACAAAACTGAAGTGCCAACCGACACTGAACAGGGGTAAAAATACCCCAGGAACTGGTACACAGCACACAAAACTAGAACCAACAGGGCTCAACAGTAAGGAAGCAATAATAACCGAAGAAGAAGAAGAAGAAGATCCTAGACAGGCAAGACTTTCTCCAGGACCTTCCTCCCAAAGCTGGCTTCAGCCAAAGCCAGCACTTCTATACAGTAGTGCTTCGAAAAGGTGTGCACAGAGGACCAAGTGGCCACCCTCTACAGCTGATCAGCAGAAGCCTGATTCTTATAGGCCCAAGAGGCCCCAATGGACCTGGTGGAATGAGCCGTGAACCTAAAGGGAACATGCTTATTCTTCAACTCGTAGGCCTTACGAATAGGGGACTTGATCCATGACACAATAGTCACTTTGGATGCAGGTCTTCCTACCCTAGGACCCTCAGGAATGACGAACAGAGCGTCTCATTTTCTGACAGATTCAGTGCGATGGACATAAAACTTGAGACAACGCACCACATCCAACAAGTGGAGATCTCTCTCCTTGTCAGAAGAGGGGTTAGGGCAGAAAGAGGGCATCACAATCTCCCGATTGATGTGAAACTCGGAGACCACCTTCGGTAAAAACTCCTTGGATGTGCGAAGCACTGCCTTATCCCGGTGAAACACCAGATATGGTGGTTTACAGGAAAGAGCTTGTAACTCCGCAACACGGCGAACAGACACGATCGCCAGGAGAAAGGCCATTTTCCACGTCAAGAGATGTAAAGGAATAGTAGCCAAAGATTCAAAGAGAGGGAGCTGAAGAACGCCCAAAACCAAATTAAGATCCCACTGAGGAGCAGGACTCCGGAAGGCAGGGCAAACGTGAGCAACGCCCTGGAAGAAAACCTTGACATCAGGAAGGACAACGATGCGCTTCTGTAAGAAGACAGAAAGCGCAGAAGTCTGAACCTTAAGAGAACTCAAACTGAGTCCCTTATCCACGCCATCCTGCAAAAAAGCCAGGACAGTAGGTAGATCAAAATCAAGGGACAGATCCCTGTCAGCACACCAAGACACAAAAGTCGACCAGACGTGGTGATAGATCTTGGACGAAACAGGCTTATGGGCACTAAGCATAGTAGTCACCACGGCAGAAGAAAAGAAGAAACGAGAAGCGCAAACAACCTTGAGAGCAGTACCTGACCGTGAGTCAATTTCTCCTACCTAAAGTGCTTATACTCACACAACAAATGTGAGAAAAAGGCCTTCCGTATCGCCGTAGCAGTGGAGTAAAGTGCGGGCTTCCGAATGCACAAATATGGAAACAGGTCCTCAATATAGATTCCCCTCTATATACACAGAACTCCTTCAGTTGTATACCCGTCTACAGGATAACTTGAGAGACAAGGAGAAAGAACACATCGGGCATATATGCCCTCTAAGGGTAAACCGTGTAGGAACGATGGCCCACCCGCTCTATAAATACCCCGCTTACCAGATTTCAATGATGTTTCAGCCTTACGCGGGTAAACAGTAATTCTGAGTTTTATATGTCACACATTCTCCATAAGTCTCAGCATAAAATTTGTAATAGATATAAGCTATAATACAAATATCATAAAAGTATAAAATAAAATTAATATATCAATATTCCCTACGCGTTTCGTAATACATATTACTTCATCAGGGGATTTCATATTTGTATGTTACTATGCTTTAAATACTTTTACAGTAAAAGACCCGAACCTACCGTTCCGCGTCTCTCCCGGCCGGTCTCCCCACATGGGGCGGAAGTGGATGTACCGTGTGCTCCAAGCCTCGTTTCCAAAATCAATTTCCTATCGCGAGTTTGTGTGGAACAACCAGAAACGAACTCTCCCCCTCCCTGTTGCCACGGCAGAAGAGAAGCCTTTCTGCTTTAAAATCGAGGATTCAACCTCCAGGCTGTCAAATTGAGCCGATGAACATCTTCCTTTCACAGGTAACCCTGCAGAAGAAGATCAGGATGGGAGGGGAGCGGAAAGGGCTCCACCACAGATACAGCCAGAAGCTCCGGAAACCAGGATTGGCAAGGCCAATACAGAGCAATCAGGATGACTGGACAATGGTCCATCTTCAACTTCCGTAACACCCTTGTCAACATGGGAAGGGGAGGAAAGATGTAAGCCACCGGAAACCTCCAAGGGATGGACATCGCATCTACAGCTAGAGCTAGAGAGTCTCTCCACTGAGAGCAGAACGTCGGAACCTTCCTATTGTGCCTTATCGCCATCAGGTCCACATGAGGCATCCCCCACCTTTGAACGACGAGCTGGAACACCACAAGGTGTAACTCCCACTCACCGCTGACCACAGTGTGACGACTGAGGAAGTCTGTCTTGCTTGTTGATGTAGGCCACTGCCGTGGCATTGTCGGACTCCACTGAGACTGGACAGTTCTCCAGCTGAGACACCCAATGACCCAGGGCATGAAATATTGCCCGAAGTTCCAAGATGTTGATCGGAAGTAGGGACTCCTCCATGGACCATTTCCCCCGAGCGCCGATTCGACCCAGGACAGCTCCCCAGCCCGAGAGGCTGGCGTCCGTTGTCACTGTGGTCCAGTAGGGAATCAGAAAGGATCTTCCCTTGAGCAGGGTGGACAGGTCCAGCCACCACTCCAAGCTCAGTTCCACGTGAAGAGGAAGGGAAACCAACATCCTCTGATAATCTGGTCGAGTCTTGCACACCTGGATCACAAACCTCTGAGTTCCCTGGTGTGCGCCATGGCAAATGGGACCGCTTCTATCATGGAAATGAACTTCCCCACCAGAGAAGACAGCCTCTGAACTGGAACCGGATCCTGTGGGCGATCTGGTGAGCCACCTCGTTTGGGAGGAACACCATGCTCCTCTGAGTATCGAAGAGAAGACCCAGGAAGACCAATTGCTGGGATGGGACAAGATCCGACTTGTCCAATTGACAATCCAACCGTGATGGGTAAGAGCTTGGATGCAGGTCTGAACTTACTGTTGAAGAAGGTCCGCCGAGGTGGCTTTCAATAGCAAGTCGTCCATGTATGGAGTCTCTCTGAGTCTCTCTGATGCCATCCCGGTGGAAGACGGATATCAAGGCCTCCAGAACCCGTTGGAACACCTGGGGAGCTGTCGTCAGAGCAAATGGAAGAGCTGAGAACTGAAAATGCCCTCTGTCGCAGGCAAACCGAAGGTATTGCCTGCTCTCTGGATGAATTGAGATGTATAAATAAGCATCCTGTAGATCCATAGAAGCAAGGAACTGCCCCGGAGACATGGCAGCAATCACTGTACGCAGAGATTCCTGACGATAGTGAGTCCTGATCACAAAGGAGTTTAGATCCTTCAAATCCAAAATAGGACCACATCCGCCGTCCTTCTTGGCGACCACAAAGAGGTTTGAATAGAACCCTGAACCGCTGTCTGGAAGGGGCACCGGCTCCAGGACATCCTTGTCCAGTAGAGCCTGAACAGCGCTGTCGAACAGACAGTTTCTCTGCACCCTGAGGAGTATGAGAAACACGAAAACGAAGGGGAGGAAGAGAGCAGAAAGGGATCCTGTATTCATCTTTCACCACTTGTAAAACCCACGGGTCCGACACAGAATCCTCTCAAATGCTGTGAAAGAGTCGCAGACAACCACCCACAGCAGGGTGCAGACCAGGGTTCGGCGAGTCTTGGAAGCCTTGGGCTTGGAGGAAACATTGGGCTTCCATTGTTGTTTGGGCTTGGAGGAGGTACGCGGAGCTGAGGGAACCGCCTGGTTCGCCGGACGGGTCTCATTCTGAAAGGAACAAAAATACCAGTTATGATTAAGCGGCATTTTCTTCTTAGGGACCAAGGACAGAAGAGTACTTTTTCCCCCAGTAGCCTCGCTGATCAATTCCTTAAGATCAGGCCCAAACAAGGAGGTAGCCTGAAAAGGCAAAGAAAGCAAGGCTTTCTTGGAAGCAGTATCAGCAGACCAGATCTTGAGCCAAAGGGATCGCCTGACTACCACAGACGTAGTAGAAACCCTAGCCATCATGCGGATGGCATCAAAGGGGCGGCAGAAACAGTGTTGCGCTTCAGAGATATTGGCAAGACGACGCAATTTCTCTGAAGTAGGAGCATCCTGACAGACAGCAGTAGTAAGCTGCTCGATCCAGACTGCAATAGCCTGGTTAACCCACACAATAGCAAACTCTGGGCGCATAGCAGTACCAACAGTGGTGAAAATGGACTTAAGAGAAATCTCAAGTTTCTTGTCAGTCCGGTCCTTCAGCAGAAGCATCAGAGACTGACAAGGCAGTAGACTTAGATAACCTGGAGATAGGTGCATCCACCTTGGGGGGATGAACCCACTTAGCAAGCGCAGCTTCAGAAAAGGGGTAAAGCTTGCCAAATTTCCTGGACACAGAAGCAGTCTTGTCCGGTGATTTCCACTCTTCAGAAACCAGACGGTCAAGAGTGGTATTAGGAGGAAAATAAGGGGCTTTGCGGGCTCCTGAAAAACATCAGAGGGATCAGAAGGAACTTCTTGAACCAAGGGGACATTGAGGGTGGTTAACACGGCTCTGATCAGACCCTCAGCAGAGAGGTCAGGATCAGCTTCAAATGTGTCCCCAAGACACCGAGAAGACTCCAGAACCGAACCGAACCATGCTCAAAGTCTGAATCCAGCAGCAGTTCCTCCTCAGAGGAATCTGACATATCAGGTGCACCCTGAGGTTTAGGCAGGGAAGATCTGATAGTAAAGTGGGTCTGCCATGTCTGTAGTTCCCCCTGTATCTGGGATGGAAAGAGCTGTAAAGTGGACCTAAGTTCCATAGTTGCAGCCTTAAACTCCTGCACCCAAGCTGGCTCAATAGCATGGCTGGAGGCCCCTGGGTTGCTGTCAGGAACTTCAGAACATGCTGGGCATAAGTGACCAGAGAACTCTCTAGGTAGCTCTGAATGACAGGAAGAGCAATGCGCAATGGGGGATACTGAGACCCCCAGCCTCCTTAGTCTTAGGTCCAGCCCCTAGCTCCAGCGGTATAGACATACAGTATCAAAATAACCAACTGTACAGTAAATCACCCAATTACAGTGTGTAAGATTAAAATTTCACCCCAGAAATGCTAAATAGAGACTTATCTGGCAGGTGAAGGGTTAATCTGCAGAGGAGAGAAGGAGAGTCCAAGCCCTGAGTAGGATACTCGCTAGAAACGCTCACAAAATGGCTGCTGTGAAGGGAGTCAATCAGAATTTAGGCGCGAAGCAAGGGCTCATGGGAAACGTAGTTTTTCCCAAAAAAGTCTCCTAAACAGTGCCTGAAGACCCTGAGCCCCCCAACACACTTGAACTATAAACCGGATGATAGAGCAAGGGTAGACAAGTAAAATGAGCCATCTCTGAAGTCGCTAGGTTAAACGGTTGCAGAGATATGTCCCAAACAGTATAGTCCCATAGAAGTGAATGGAGCAATGGTGTCTATGCAGTAAATTGCGGCTTAAAGGCGCAGTACACAATTTTTACCAAAATTAAAGTAAAACATGAAAAGGTGTAAAACATAAAGGGAACATGTGTAGACACTCAGAAAACACTAGTCCAGTAGGAAAAGTGCCAGAACCCCCCCCCCCAATAAAATGCCAAACCAGCAGTGAAAAGGTTAAGTTACCACATAAACCTGCTCCAAACACTCAACAGACATAGACATATAGCCAATGAGTGCAGGAGTGTACAATAGGAACTCCAGAACACAACCTCTGTGCGGAGGGGCACTGTGGGACAAGTGGACCGACCTGCAGCACTCAAAGGGTAGCTCACCTTTCCTGCAGATCTTCTGTCTTCTGATTACCATGCAGCAAGAATTACCTCAGTGGGTAACTCGTGGAGAAGCACTTGGCATCAAGATTTTCCCCTCAGGGCTTAAGGTCCACCAAAAAGCACCTGGATACTGAGCTAGCCACATTGAAGGGCATTTGTCAGTCATGGTAATCCGCCTAATGGTGGTATTCCATATCTGACAGAAAATAAAAAAGAAACTAAAACTATAGCAGAACTGTTCTCCACCTGGTGTTATCGCACCGAGAAACAAATCATTCTGGAGCTGGTTGGCTAGCTGAAGCCAGGGAGGGAAGGGAGGCTCCACCCCCTGCATACATTTAGAGAAATGTTCCTGGCTACTTAAAGGGGTGGATCGCCTCCCAGAGTTACCAGTAACCTGTATTGGACGACAGAGAAATGTGAATTTAAGTTCCCCAACTGACCAAGACTGGCAAGGAAGCGGTTAAGTACCACATAACAGGCAAACACCAAAGATCCCCAAATCAGCAGCCATAATAATAATAAGAATAAAACCGAATACGAGTGCAGGAGTTACAGAGAACTCCAAAGATACCCTTGTGCAGAAGAGAACAGTAGACATAGTAACATAGTAATTTAGTTTGAAAAAAATACTTGTGTCCATCTAGTTCAACCCTTTTCCTATTCCTGCTTATCGTAGTTGATCCAAAAAAAAAGAAAAAAAAACAAAAACCCTCAATACAGCAATTTTAAAGGGGAACTACCAGCCCGCAAAAACCCTGACTAAGGCCCCGGTTCCAGCAGAGGAAAAACAGCCTCAAAGTGTGATGCTGCCACCACCATGCTTCACTGTGGGTATGGTGTTCTTTGGGTGATGTGCAGTGTTGTTTTTGCACCAAACATACATTTTGGAATTATGGCCAAAAAGTTCAACCTTGGTTTCATCAGACCACAACACATTTTCCCACATGCTTTTGGGGGACTTAATGCTTGTTATTGCAAACTTCAACCGGGCTTGGATGTTTATCTTTATAAGAAAAGGCTTCCGTCTTGCTACCCTACCCCATAGCCCATTCATATGAAGAATACGGGAGATTGCTGTCACACATAGCACACAGCCAGTACTTGCCAGAAATTCCTGCAGTTCCTTTAATGTTGCAGTAGGCCTCTTGGAAGCTCCCTGACCAGTTTTCTTCTCGTCTTCTCATCAATTCTGGAGGGACGTCCAGTTCTTGGTAATTGTCTCTGTTGTGCAAATTTTCACTGGACGTCCAGTTCTTGGTAATTGTCTCTCTTGTGCAAGTTTGATTTCTCCTACTGACAGCTGTAAAGCTGTCAGCAGGAGATCCGTGTCGGTCGACACGCTTGCGCTTGAGAAGTGCCGGGATCTCGTTACTTACACGAAATCCCTTCACTGGAATGGTCTAAAACGTGTGCCTGACGTTTTAGACCATTCCAGTGAAGGGATTTCGTGTAAGTAACGAGATCCAGGCACTTCTCAAGCGCCAGCGTGTCGACCGACACGGATCTCCTGCTGACAGCTTTACAGCTGTCAGTAGGAGAAATCGAACTTTAAACGCCCGTATCTCTTAAACCATAGCGGTTTGAGAGATACGTTTTTTTGCATTTAGATTAGCTTTTTAAGCTCTTCTAAATGCAAAAAAAAGGTTTTTTAGACATTACTAACATTTTAAGTAGTAATTAACTATAAAGAGTGCAGCTGTTATGTCACAACAATGGCTCCGTGTGTCTGTGCACTTAGTGACTCTCAGTGTTACGCTGGTCATTACCCAAACACCACACAGGGTAATTCTGTGCCACTGGTCCACTATTATAATTCAAACCCATGAATGGCACTGCCATCCCCAATTTATTTCAATAGATATTATTAACCCATTGAGGACAAGGAAACCTATTATACAGGGAATATTCCACTACCCCCATTATCCTTCTGATCCGTCACACTGCCCCCCCCCCCAATTTTCTTTCACTGCAAAATATTGACCCATTGATGTCCATAGAAAAGATCCATTATACAGGGCAATTTATTTCAATATACAATATTAACCCTTTGCGGACCAGAAAAGCTATTATACAGCGATATTCCATGCCACTACTGCTATACCACTTACACATCAATTACCCCCTCCCCATTTTTTTTCAATACATAACATTAATCCAGTGGGTACCAGGTAATTATCCATTATACAGAGCAATTTGCGTTCAATATACAATTAACCCCTTGATGATCAGTGGACACGTCTCTTATACAGGGCAACTGTCTTTTAATACACAGTTAACCCCTTGATGACCTGAGGGCATGTCCCTTATACAGGGCAATTGTCTTTCACTATACAATTGATCCCTTGAGGGACTATCATTACACAGGGTAATTCTCTGACACTAACCCCAATACTGCCTCCCCCAATTATATAACATTATACAACATTAACCACTTGAGAAGCCGGAGGGGGTGTACATCACAATGTGTTTCACACTCCTCCGGTCTTCAATGGGTTAACATGGACCGCCAAACCCCCATCCTGGCTTTCCTTACATTGGGTTCACCAGGACCCCAAACCTGGTCTCCCAGGCCCTTGCCATCTCTCCTTAATCACCTGCACTGAATCCGCACCGCAAACAACAGCGGAGGCACCATTGTAGAGGAGGGAGTGACTTAGGCAGAGCCATCTGCCATGTTAGGTGAGGGCAGCGGTAATGGGCCATAGGAGGAGATGGGAGGGGGCTGGTTAAAGGGACACAGACACCAAAATTAAATGATATAATTTCAGGTATCACGTCTTTAGCGTTACTATCTGTAAAATTATTATTAGTTTTACGTCAGATCCCTACAAACAGGGGGGCTGTCGGTCCGGCTCTGCTTGCCCGAAGCATGGCTAAATGTTTGAAAAATGTACCTGCCCGGCGCCCCAAACTACATGTTCCGGGTGTCGGGCAATATAAATTAAACAACCCTGATACCTTTATTGTCCTTACCTTAAAGAATCCCTTCTGCTATTGTAGATGAAATCTCCTTTCCTCAAGTCTAAGCGGGTGGCCCCTTGTCCTGTGTACTGTTCTGTTAATGAACAGGTCTTTGGAGAGCCTTTTGTATGAGTCCTGAACATACTTATATAATGTTATCATATCCCCTCTAAGATGCCGTTTCTCTAGTGTGTACAAGTTTAACTTTTCTAGCCTTTCTTCATAACTAAAACTTTCCATTCCCCTTACTAGTTTTGTAGCCCTCCTCTGACCTCTCTCTAGTTCTATAATGTCCTTTTACAGAAAGGATCATGGCGCTTAAAGGGTTGCTCACCTTTCCTGCAGGACTTCTTTCTTCAGATTACCATTGTAAGGAAGAAGCCTCAGAGTGACATGGGCTACATGGCTGAAAGGGTCCACAAACAGCTCCCGTAAACTGGGCAAACCACCAGAGGAAGCCAGTAATGGTAATCCACCTAATGGGGGAATTTGAACACCCCGTATCGAAGTAAAAAAATAATAAAATAACTAAAACTAAGCAGAACTGTTCACAACCAAAATGAGAAATAAATCTTAACTGGAGGGGAGTGTCTGGGTAGCCTGCTATGGAGGAGAGGGAGGCCCCGCCCCTGCAACTTCTTTGAAGAATTGTGCCAACCTACTAAGAGGAGCTGTCGCCTTCCCCTGGTACCTGTAAGCTATATTGGACAACAGAGAAAACACAATTAGAACCCAAATAAAGCATAGGGAACACATAACCCCAAAGGGAAAGTGCTCAAAAGAGTCCCAAAGCAGTGCAACAAGGCATGGAATGGGTTAAAACACACCAGACAGCCCAAATGCTCCAAAGACTCAGACAGTCAACCCAGAATATACCCCAACATGAGTGCAGGAGGCATGAAGCAACTCCATAAAGACCCCCTGTGCGGAACAGTGGGACAAGTGAACCACGGCACTCAAAGGGTACTCACCTTTTCTGCAGGTCTTCTTGCTTCAGATTACTATTGCAAGGAACAAGCCCCAGAGAGACTCCCTCTGGAGAGAGATACATGGGTTGCATGGTTCTCTCCCAGGGATGAAAAATGTCCACGAACAGCACCTGTTAACTGTGCAATCCACCAGGGGAAGCAAGTAATGGTAATCTGCCTAATGGGGAAATTTTGACACCCCATGTCTACAAAAAATTATAAAATAACTAAAAACTAAGCAGAACTGTTCACAACCTTCCTACGAGGATGATGGAACAAATCTTAACTGGAGGGGAGTGGCTAGGTAGCCTGCTATGGAGGAGAGGGAGGCTCCACCCCTGCACTTCTTTGAAGAATTGTTCCAGCCTACTGGGAGGAGCTGTTGCCTCCCCATGTCCCCATGGTACAGCTATACTGGACGAGAGAGAAAAGTCATTAGACTCATAACAGAATATACAGTATTTGGTAACTGGATTTACTCTAAAAAAATTGATCTTATAACACTGTACAAGTACAGGCGAGACCAATACCAGGACCTCACAAATTAACTTTTCGTTCAAGACTAAACAAATTTTCAGTCTCCCTCGCTGGTATATCTATACCCAGATAACATATATTTTCAGAAACCAATATATATACATATGACGATAAAGCTTTGAGCACAACTGTATATCTATGATGTTAAATATCCATAACAGTATGACTCTAAAGAGGTATATGTATATATGTACACCCACTATATGGTAGCAAATGTAACAAAGCAATATGTAGAGAAGTACTAGCAACTTGAAATCCCCAAACAGAATCCTCTATAATCATAAAAACAAAAGCAGTAATGTATATATAATAAGAGATGTAAAAACAGCACGTGATACCAACTATGTTCTTCTCTCTTATGTATATCCGCCCTTAAAGATGATAAACGTAGTAACTGTCAATAGTTCATAATGCATTTACAGACCATGCATGGGGACTTATGAGAGAGAGATGCTGAAACCTATTGAGAATCCTGTAAGTGTTTCATATTGATGTGTCATTTATACTGTATTACAGACATTACTTTTTGGTGTATCATCTCCACTTCTCTTATATCCAGATAGAGCTAAACAAAGAACTAGAGGAAGCCCCTTACAATTACTGGAAAGGAGGTTCAACTTTGGCAGATGAAGGGGCTCTTTACAATAAGGGCTGTTAAATTATGAAACTCTAAACCCAGAGATGTGGTGATGGAACATTTAAGAAAGCAACAGATACATTTCTAGCAATGGAGACAAAATAGGGTTATATGTTACAACTTAATTAAAAAGTTTTCTGGTAAATAGATAAGCAACCATCCTGGAGTTGATAAGGATTATTCAGCTTTCATTTTCTGGGAGGCAAAAGTTAAACTTGATGGACATGTGTCTTTTCAACCTATCTTTCTAAGCAACATGGAAAATTGAGTATATTGAAAGTGTGTTATGTACCTTGAATAGGAGTCAACTTACTTTTATTACAAAGAACTCACAAGAATAATGTAAAGGTGAAAACTTTTAATGGCTGATAACATAGAAAGGGCATGCTTTGATGACACTAAAGTCCCTTCTTCAGGCAGCTTTATCACCTTTACATCACACTTGTGAGTTCTTGTTTACAAAAGTACATTGAATTTCATCTACTTCTCTAGGTGCTACTCCCCCCCACTCTGTACTCATGAATGGGTATATTTTACATGCTTAATGCAACTATTCTTCCTGTGGTCTCTATTCATAATAGAAAGTTACAAAACCAAATTAAGACAACATGAGAACAGGTAGTTCTGATCACAGTTCAAAGCCGTGCTTCAAAGCAAGCCAGGAGACCGAGACTAAGAATGTGGCCCCATTCAATCCTCTGTCTCCCTTGTGATCATGGATAAAACGGTACATAAAGTCATTTACTTAATAAAAACTTGCACATTTTTCTGCAGAACAAAGAGGATAACCAAATAAAACACTAAATATTATTTTAGATTCATTATAACCAACAATTTTGGTGTTACTTTCCCCTGAAAGAACATTTTTAGAAGTCAGGAACCTGGACAAAATTCACACAAAATATGCTCAAATGATCCTTTCCACCTTAATAAACTATTCATTTTTGCTCTCTTTCAATGACCCAATACACACTCGCTTCTAGACCTCAACAACTACAGAATAACTTACAGCTATGCATCTGCCTAAGGACACTGGTTATAACCAACTGCAAAGCCTATTGGATTTACTTTTTCCAATCGATCAGTGTAAAGACTAATGGGGAGGTATGAAACAAGGAGATGCTATTTGAGATTTAGGCACAATACCACCCTTTATATTTTTTGTTTCTCTTGCATAATCTTCAATTTTCCTCTACTTTATTCAACCCTCAAAATCATATAACATTTTATTGGATCCTTACTTTTTAGCTCTCGAATGAAGGACACCGGCTTTATGGCATTCCCGCTGTTTGCAAAGGCTTGAATAAGATGGTTCTGCATTATGCACAACATGCAGAATCCACCATGCTGACCTGTAAGAAAGTATAAGTTAAACAGAAGTATGAGGGATCATTTTACAAAGGATGTGAGTAACAGAAGTATTAAACAATTTTATCTATTCCCTCTCAATTGTCCTACTAACTGGGTTTTCCCAGGCTCTCATAGATACTCACAGTTACGTCCATGCTCCTTGGATAGGAGGTAATTAGCAAGTGGAGGGGTGTAGGTAAGACACTGTATTGTGGCATTCAGGAAGCAGGTGTTTCCTAGGTTCTGGAGCCCAGCTCCCACCTTGGAAATTCTGTGCCACTTTAAGGACAACTTATCTGCTGGAAATAGGATTTTCTGAGGACGTGGGATACCATCTGTGCCTTTAGGATCAAAGTCATAGTCTAGAAAAAATACAAAGATGGTGGGGAATGAAGTAAAAATCAATTTTTTAGTTAAAAAAAAAAAAAAAAAAAAAAAAATGAATGTCAAAGAAAAGTACATTACACCATAGATATGCGAGACAAAAACCTCAAACCTACTTTCAATATATGAACTTTTATGTTTATGATATAATTTCATCTTACCAAGGAATGCTATTTTAAACACTTCACAGTTAATCTGTTTCAACCCTTAGTGCTAAGCATGGTTTGAGTTAAATTACAATATTGGTGCTTCTCTCTGAGGATCTGAATGTCTACCTTCAGTCTGAAGACAACTTGGAAGTCCTTGATTTAGTGTTATACAAAAACAGACAGAAAGGGCGCCGAACAGTATAGTGCTACAATTTAACATCACGCAATAGAAAAATTATTGAAATGAACTCACGTGATTGTATGCCAGAGTGGCAATATTCCCAATGAACAGACCCAGTTGGCATGTAGAGAATATTACCAGTGTCAGGAATCACTGCAACCTTCGGAATGGAGAAAGAAGAAAGCTGCTCTCTACTATGTATTCTCTGCCAAAATTGGGAATAATACACTATCTGGTAACAATATATTAGAAATTTAATACAATTCCCTATTTAGTTTTTTTCCCATTTTATAATATTTAGGTACTAGATAGTGTATAATTCCCAATAAGGGAGGATTTTAGTCTTACCTGTTAAATCCTTTTCTCTTAGTCCATACAGGTTACTGGTAACTCTTAGAGGCGATCCACCCCTTAGTAGGCAGGAACATTTCTCTAAGTGTATGCAGGGGATGGAGCCTCCCTTCCCTCCTTGGCTGCAGCTAGCCAACCAGCTCCAGAAATATTTGAGACACTAACTAGGACTAGACAGTAGAAGGGAAGAAGACTCCTGTGAGCATGACCCTGAAGGACCCCCACGGTCTGCCACAGGAGAGCCAAGCATTGTCTCTTGACAGGGTGGGAGACCAGTAACCTGTATAGACTAAGAGAAAAGGATTTAACAGGTAAGACTAAAATCGTCTTTTCTCTGTCATCCAATACAGGTTACTGGTAACTCTGGGATGTCCAACCATTGAGTTTCCCAGAGGCCTGAAGAAGGCAAGGACCAGGCGCAAGGTCCCCAAAGTCACCAGTGCAGCTATGAACCAACAGGTCAGAGATAGCCCAACAAAACTGAAGTGTGGACACTTAACAGGGGTAAAAACACCACAGGAACTCTACACAACACACTGAACTAGAGCCAAAAGGGCTCAACAGTAAAGAAGCACCAAGGACCTAAGAAGATCCTAGACAGGCAAGACTGCCTCCAGGACCTTCCTCCCAAAGCTGGCATCAGCTGAAGTCAGCACATCCACACGGTAGTGTTTCGAAAAGGTGTGCACAGAGGACCAAGTGGCCGCCCTGCACAGCTGATAAGCAGAAGCCTGATTCTTATAGGCCCAAGAGGCCCCAATGGACCTGGAATGAGCCGTGACCCGAAAGGGAACATGCTTATTCCTCAACTCGTAGGCCTTACAAATAGTGAACTCGATCCATGACGCAATAGTCACTTTGGACGCATGTCTTCCTGCCCTAGGACCCTCGGGAATGACAAACAGAGAGTCTGATGTCCTGACAGATTCAGTGCGATGGACATAAAACTTGAGACAACGCACCATATTCAACAAATGGAGATCTCTCTCCTTGTCAGAGGAGGTGTTGGGATAGAAAGAAGGCACCACAATCTCCTAGGAGGTGCAAAGCACCGCCTTTTATCCTTGTGAAACACCAGATATGGTGGTTTACAGGAAAGAGCGTGCAACTCCGCAACACGGAGAACAGACACAACTGCAAGGAGAAAAACCATTTTCCACGTCAAGAGACGTAGAGGAATAGTGGCCAAGGACTCAAAGGTCAACTCCCAAAACCAAATTAAGATCCCACTGAGGAGAGGGACTCCGGAAGGCAGGACGAACGTGAGCAACGCCCTGGAAGAAAACCTTGACATCAGGAAGGACTGCAATGCACTTTTGAAAGAAAACAGAAAGCGCAGAAGTCTGAACATTAAGAGAACTCAAACTGAGGCCCTTGTCCACACCGTCCTGCAAAAAAACCAGGACAGTAGGTAGATCAAAATCGTGAGACAGATCCTTATCAGCACACCAAGACACAAAAGTCAACCAGACACGGTGATAGATCTTGGAAGAAACAGGCTTACGGGCACTAAGCATAGTAGCCACCACACCAGAAGAAAAACCTTTCTTCCTTAATATTGAGGATTCAACCTCCAAGCCGTCAAAGAGAGCCAGTGAACATCTTCCTTCCACAGGTAACCCTGCAGAAGAAGATCCGGACGGGAAGGGAGCTGAAGGGGCTCCGCCACAGATAGAGCCAGAAGCTCCGGAATCCAGGATTGACAAGGCCAATACGGAGCAATCAAGACGACTGGACAACGTTCCATCCGCAATTTCCGTAACACCCTGGTCAACATGGGAAGGGGAGGAAATATGTAGGCCAGAGGAAACATCTAAGGGATGGACACTGCATCCACAGCTAGAGCTAGAGGGTCTCTCCACCGAGAGCAGAACACTGGAACCTTCCTGTTGTGTCTTGTCGCCATCAGGTCGACGTGAGGCATACCCCATTTCTGAACAATGAGCTGGAACACCTGGGGATGTAATCCCCACTCTCCGCTGTCCACTGTGTGACGATTGAGGAAGTCCGCCATGATGTTGCCTACGCCTGGAATGTGCACTGCGGATATGGCAGGAACATGTTCTTCTGCCCATGACAAAATAGCCTTGACCTCTAACCAAGCAGCAAGACTTCTTGTTCCTCCTTGCTTGTTGATGTAGGCCACTGCCATGGCATTGTCGGACTCCACTTGGACTGGTCGGAAGGAGGGACTCCTCCGTGGACCATCTCCCCTGAGCGCAGAAGCGACCCAGGACAGCTTCCCAGCCCGAGAGGCTGGTATCCGTCGTCACAGTGGTCCAGAAGGGGATCAGAAAGGATCTTCCTTTCAGCAGGTTGGAAAGGTCTAGCCACCATGACAAGCTCAGTTCCACATGAACAGGAAGGGAAACAGATGTCCTCTGAGGATCTAGCTGATCCTTGCACACCTGGATCACAAACATCTGGAGTTCCCTGGTGTGCTCCATGGCAAACGGGACAGCTTCTATCATGGATATGAACTTCCCCACCAGAGAAGACAGCTTCTGAACTGGAACAGGATCCTGCAACAGAATCGCTGAAACCCTGTGGGCAATCTGGTGAGCCACCTTGTCGGGGAGGAACACCATGCACTTCTGACTATCGAAGAGAAGGCCCAGGAAGACCAGTTGCTGGTACGGAACCAGATCCGACTTGTCCAAGTTGATGATCCATCCATGATGGGAGAGAGCTTGAATGCAGGTCTGAACTTGCTGATGAAGGTGGTCTGCAGAGGTGGCTTTCAAAAGCATGTTGTCCATGTAAAGAGTCACTATGATGCCGTTGTGGTGGAGGACGGATATCAAGGCCCCCAGAACCTGTTTGAAAACCTGAGGAGCCATCCCTCAGACCAAAGGGAAGAGCTGAGAACTGAAAATGTCCTCTGTCGCTCGCAGGCAAACCGAAGGTACTCCCTGCTCTCTGGATGAATGGAGATGTGTAAATAAGCATCCTGAAGATCCAGAGAAGCAAGAAACTTCCCAGAGACATGGCAGCATTCACAGTGCACAGAGATTCCTGGAGATGGTGAGTCCTGATTACAAAGAAGTTGAGATCCTTCAGATCCAAAATGGGGCGACATCCGCCATCCTTTTTGGCGACCATGAAGAGGTTCGAATAGAACCCCGAACTACTGCCTGGAAGAGGTACTGGCTCCAGGACATCCTTGTCCAGGAGAGCCTGAACAGTGCCGAACAGACGGCGTTTCTCTGTGCCCTGAGGAGTATGAGAAAGACGAAAGCTAAAAGGAGGAAGAGATTAGAAAGGGATCCTGTACCCTTCTGTCACCACCTGTAAAACCCATGGGTCAGTCACTGACTCTCCCAAATGCTGTGAAAGAGTCACAGACGACCACCCACAGCAGGGTGCAGAACCGGGTTCTGCGAGTCATGCCGAAGCAGTCTTGAAAGCCTTGGGCTTGGAGGCAGCCCTAGGTTTCCATTGCTGTTTGGGCTTGGAGGTGGTACGCGGAGCTGAGGGAACCACCTGGTTCGCCGGACGGGTCTCATTCTGAAAGGAGCGAAAATACCGGTTAAGCTTAAGCGTCAATTTCTTCTTAGGGACCAAGGGTAGAAGAGTACTCTTACCCCTTGTGGCCTCGCTAATCAAATCCTTAAGATCAGGCACAAACAAGGAGGTACCCTGAAAGGGCAGGGAAAGCAAGGCTTTCTTGGAAGCAGCGTCAGCAGACCAGATCTTGAGCCAAAGGGCTCACCTGGCCACCACAGACGTAGTAGAAACCCTAGCCATCATGCGGACAGCATCAAAGGCGGCATTAAAAACGTAGTGTTGCTCTTCAGAGATATTGACAAGAAGGCGCAATTTCTCTGAAGTAGGCACATCCTGCCGGACAGCCGTGGTGAGTTGCTCAGTCCAGACCGCAACAGCCCGGTTAACCCACGCAATAGCAAACGCTGGACACATAGCGGTACCAACAGTGGCAAAAAACTTGAGGGAAACAAGTTTGTTGTCTGTCCAGTCCCTCTGAGCAGAGGCATCACAGACTGGCAAGGCAGTAGATTTAGACAGCCTGGAGATAGGTGCATCCATCTTGGGGGGGGATGAACCCACTTAGCAAGCACAGCTTCAGAAAAGGGGTAAAGCTTGGCAAATTTCCTGGACACAGAAGCAGTCTTGTCCGGTGATTTCCACTCCTCAGAAACCAGACGGTCAAGAGTGGGGTTAGGTGGAAAATAAATAAGGGGCTTAGCAGGCTCCTGAAAGTCATCAGAGAGAACAGAAGGGACCTCCTGAACTAAGGGAATGTTAAGGGTAGTTAAGACAGCCCTGATTAGGACCTCAGCAGAGGGGTCAGAATCAACTTCAAACGGGTCCCCAAGAAACCGAGAAGACTCCAGAACAGAACATTCCTCAACATCCGAATCCAGCAACAGTTCCTCCTCAGAGGAATCAGACACGGCAGGTGCTCCCTGAGGTTTAGGCAGAGAAGATCTGATAGTAGTGGGGGCCTGCTGTGTCTGAACCGTATCTGGGATGGAAAGAGTTGCAATGTGGACCAAAGGTCCCTAGTCGCAGCCTTAAACTCTTGCACCCAAGCTGGCTCAATAGCATGGCTGGAGGTCCCTGGGTTGCTGTCAGGAACTTCAGAACATGCTGTGCATATGTGACCAGAGAACTCTCTAGGTAACCCTGAGTGACAGGAAGAGCAATGTGCAATGGGGGATACTAAGACCCCAGCCTCCTTAGTCTTAGGTCTAGCCCCAAGCTCCAGTGGTATAGACATTATCACAGTGTCAAAATAACCAACTGTACAGTAAAACACACAATTACAGTGTGTAAGATTAAAATGTCACCCCAGAAATGCTAAATATAGACTTATCTGGCAGGCAAAGGGTTAATCTGCAGAGGAGAGAAGGAGAGTCCAAGTCCTGCGTAGGACACTCACTAGAAACGCTCAAAATGGCTGCCGCGACAGGAGCCAATCAGAAAATAGGCGCAAAGCAAGTGCTCATGGGAAATTTAGTTTTTCCCAAAAAAAGTATCCCAAACAGTGCCCGAAGCCCCCTGAGCCCCCCAACACACTTGAACTATAAACCGGATGATAGAGCAAGGGTAGACAATTAAAATGAGCCCACTCTGAAGTTGCTGTGTGAAGCGGTTCCAGAGATACGTCCCAAACAGTATAGTCCCATAGAGGTGAATTGAGCAATGGCGTCTATGCGGTAAAGCACGCCTTAAAGGCACAGTACATAAATTTAACCCCTAGAGTGCCAGCTACTTACGCCGTACGAGTGGACACAGCTGTACCTGCTGTGCCACGCTCGTACGGCGTAAGAGTGAAATGCGGTCACTGCATGAGCCGGTATAACCGGCATGCAGTGGCCGAATTTAAAAAAAAAAAAAAAAAAAAAAAAAAAGCGTGGCACTCGTGGGGAGGCATGAGGATCACTCCTCATGACTCCCCAGTTATTGATCTCCCAGCCGATCGTGCTGGGAGATCAATAAACACAAAAGGAGAAACAGAGTTTCTCCTTCCCCCTCTCTCCTACCCGAACTTCCGTGTAGGAGTGGGTGGGACCGGGGGAAGCCTCCCAACGTCATCGGTGACATGGTCACCGATGACGTTAGGGAAGTTTCCCCGGTCCTGTTCACTCCTACCGGTGATAGGAGAGAAGGGCAGGAGAGCTTTTGCTCTCCTGCGGTCGCCTCATTGATGTCCCAGCCTATCGGCTCGGAGATCAATGACTGAGGGGACACCAGGAGGGGTCCTGATGTCCCCCACAAGGTCTGAAGAGTTAAAATAAATTAATAAATAAATAAAAATAATAAAAGTAACCCTGTGAGTGCCACAGGGTCCCCAGCACATTGCTTTGACCCTTTCTTCACTTCTGTAGTTGTTATAACGATTTGTGTACAGACAAGTAATATTTGAGAAAATGTTAGAAAAATTTGAGGTTGAAGTAGGTGTCGTTTTGCACTTCTAGCGCCCCCCTGAGGTAGTTAAACTCATACCAATGGGGTGTCATTTTTCTCCTAAGAGCACTAGCTAATGAATACAGTTGGAAATGCCATGGCTTTCACAAATTTCAGTACATTTAAAGGGGCAAAAATGTAAGAAAATGCCTTTTTATTTCCATTAGCGCCACCTTCTGGAGGCATTTGTGCACTCCAGGCTTTGGGTAACAAGGCAAGTTACCCATCATTAGATGCGGCAGGGTATCTTCTTTTCAAAATGGTATGGTTTGTGTACCCTTTCTTCACTTCTGTAATTGTTATAACCATTTTTGTACAGACAAGTAATGTTTGAGAAAACGTTAGAAAAATTAGAGGTTGCAATAGGTGTAGTTTTGTACTTGTAGCGCCCCCTGAGGTAGGTGAACTCATACCAATGGGGTGTCATTTTTCTCCTAAGAGCTCTAGCTAATGAATACAGTTGGAAATGCCATGGTTTTCACACATTTTAGTACATTTGAAGGGGCAGAAATGTAAGAAAATGCCTTTTTTTTCATTAGCGCCACCTTCTGGAGGCATTTGTGCACACCAGTCTTGGGGTAACAAGGAAAGTCACCCCTCATTAGATGCAGTAGGTTGTCTACTTTTCAGAAATTAATAGTTTTATATAGTTATTCCACTGTTTTTGGGTAGATTTACCACAAAAACCCTAGAATGCGCATTTTAGTTTATAAAGTTGAAAATGTCATTTTGCGCTGCTGGTGATTAGGGCTCTACGCTAGCCATGGACGTAGGTAAAACTATACAAATTTGGTATTTTTTTTACTCGGGGGACTCGGGGCTTTTTCAAATAATTGAAACTTTTTCAATCAAGGTAAATGTTTTTGATACATAGTATGTGATTTTAGCAAAATGAGTAAATTTTCACTTTTTTTGTCATTATGACATCATAGCTTTTTGCACGATGTAAAATTCTCTTCATGTAAGGTACCACAAGAAAGCTCAATTCGTTCTGAAAAAAACAATATATAGTTTTCCATATTTAACTAAAAATCCCCAGAGGAAATCAAGCCTAAACGGAAGGATAGCAAAAATGCAGAAAAAGTGTCTGGCCTGCAGGGTACAGGCAATGGCCCAAGCCTCTGTCACTGAAGGGGTTAATAAAAGTTAAAGTAACAGAAAAAAGTGTAAAACATCCAGGGAACATGAGTGGACACTCAGAAAATACTAACCCAGTAGGGAAAGTGCCATAAACCCCCCCCCCCCAATAAAATGCCAAACCAGCAGTCAAAGGGTTAAGTTAAGTTACCACATAAACCTGCTTCAAACACCCAACAGACATACAAATATACCCAATGAGTGCAGGAGTGTACAATAAGAACTCCCAGTACACAACCCCTGTGCAGAGGGGCACTGTGGGACAAGTGGACCTGCAGCACTCAAAGGGTAGCTCACCTTTCCTGCATATCTTCAGATTACCATGGAGCAAAAAATAACTCAATAGGTAACTCCTGGGGAAGCACTTGGAATCATGATTTCCCCCTCAGGGCTCAAGGTCCACTGGAAGCCCTGGAAATTGAGCTAGCCACATTGAAGGGCATTGTCAGTCATGGTAACCCGCCTAATGGTGGTATTCCATATCTGACAGAAAATAAAAAAGAATCTAAAACTATAGCAGAACTGTTCTCCACCTGGTGTTGTCACACCGAAGGAACAAATCTTCCTGGAGCTGGTTGGATAGCTGCAGCCAAGGAGGGAAGGGAGGCCCCACCCCCTGCATACAGTTAGAAAAATGTTCCTGCCTACTAAGGGGCGGATTGCCTCCCAGAGTTACCAGTAACCTGTATTGGATGACAGAGAAATTTTATTGTGGTGGAGAATACACAGTGGACAGCGGCTTTCTTCTTTTTACATTCTAGAGGTTGAAATGCTTCCCAAGCGGAGATTGGTAATATTCTCCACATGCCTACTGGGTCTGTTGGTTGGGAATATTACCACTCTGACATACATGAGTGAATTTCAGTCTTTTTATTTTGTGAAGTTAAATTGCAGTACTATACCATTTGGCACCCCCTTTGTTTTTGTTTGCCAATACGGTGGTGGAGCGCATCTCTGAGAGGAGCAGCCCACATTAAGAAGAGGGCTTATGCTTTGTCTGATGGAAGTGGAAATAACTACAGAAGCCTGCATAGCTCAGCTTTATATATGTAATTTCTAAGCCACTCATTTTGTGGGTATGCATAATTGGGTGTAATTGGTGGTGGTTATCACTTTTGTCTTGAGATTCCACACGAGGGGTGACCCCTGTCTCTCTCCTTTTGTCATTGTACTGTTTAGATGATAGATATGAGTGGGGTGGACAGAGCATACAATATTTATGGACATGTTTAATTAAATTCATAGGGACCAAACAGATGTGTTACTTATATCCATATTGTATATATATATATATATATATATATATATATATATATATATACACACACACACACACACATATATCCGAAACAGTTGTTTGAAAGCACTCACTCATTGCCCAGATGCACAATCCCTTTAAATAGGAGTAGATATAAAGTCAAAAGAATAGGGCAGCACCCGTGGGACTTGTCCTCAAAGCAAATATTTATTGAAAATAAGGCAATAATGAATGGTCAACGTTTGGTCCCTGAATGGGGGCCTATCTCAAAACAAACAAACTGAAGATTATCTTGTGCATTTAAACTCACCTCTCCTCGGCGTCGCTCGTTACGCCGAGGACGTCATCACTACCCGCGTTTGATTGAATTGCGGGGAGTGGACATGCCTCAATGGTCACAGAGACAAACCTAATGTTGAGAGTGAACGTATATTACAATGATTGATATGCATCAATTAACAATGTATATGTAAAAATAAGAGAACCGGGTGAATTCTGGTTAAGAACAGCACATCAATAGACCTTGGGGACAGGTGTGAGAATAAGCATGGAGGCAAACCTTCTAATCCTAAGCCTCATACCTGCCCAACATCCCGTACTCAAACAGACATAATGTGAGATGTGCCTCCATTACGATACAGTGAAATGTGCGCAATGTTCTGGAGACCAAACAACTATCTGTAGTGTGCGCAATGTGCAGGAGACAATACATCATATGGAAGCAGAGGCAAACCACCCGCATATATCCTCCAAAGTTAAAATATGTAACAAACAACATGAAGCTAATCTCATGTAAGTCACTTGAGTCTCATAAGGAAAACATATGTAGAATGCTGATAGATAGATGACTTGATAAGGAAGAACACACTGTACAAAACGGATAAGATATAAAATCCCCACAGTCATATTCCAACATATGAGAGAATCATAATATGTCCTGTAGACCAATGAAGAAAAGCTGTAGGCCAATGGAGATGAACAATGTATATAGAGCAACACTAACCAATAAAGATGGACAATGTTTGTACACCAAAACTGGCCTGGTATAGTGAACAATACTAACTCCATGGATCAAATTGCCCCATTGTGTAAGATATGTATGTGTATAATCTGCCAAAAACCTGTAACCAAGGCGATCAAAATTGCTCCATGCTGAATTAAAATCACATACAGAGTGTGTGGGTGTCACGTCAAGAAAGTCAATAGATGACTAAAGTTGAGCCATTATAGATGTATGATAACAACCCTATAGACATGAGTACCTGTAAACCTTAAAAAACTGTGTGCAGCCAGATACAGATTAATATGCAAATGTTCACTGGATGTTGTGAAGCCAAGTCTATTCCTATTTTGGAGGGATGTTATCAGCAATGCCCTTATGTGAGGGTTCTATGACCCTCCTGTCCTGAAGTGACTCTGCCCACTATTGAGCTTTCCGTTCCGACATGATTTCAAAAATATGGGAATGGAGGTAAAGAGACTAGGGGAAGAAGGTCCACAGTGAGCCAAGACCTATGACGGATGGATGTAGTTGGCAACATCCTATAAAGTAGAGTTATACGTCCATCAGTTCCTGGAGATGCTCTGCTGGAATAAAACATGACAATGGATTCAACTCTATGCCATGTTAGCACAGGTTTACTATCATGTTACAGAAAGCATCCCCGTTGTGTGCCCTCTCCTTCAGGTCTTTAGGGTGGATCATGTCCAAAAAATAAATCAATTTCTCCTCCTTCTGTAGCAGTTTTCCCCCCCTGTCTCCTCCCCTGGGTAGTTCTGCCTGGAAGCCAATGACCATGTACAGTAAATCTGCCATGGCGTGTTTAAACTCAGCGAAATTACTCTCTACCGGCTTGTCACTTTTCTTGCCCTGTAATGCCTCCCAGATGCTGGACCGGTGATTTGCTATCCGGTCCTGAAAACTGGTGATAGTTTTGCCTACATATATGAGACTGCATGGGCACTTGATAATATACAGTATATAACATGGTTACTGGTACATGTAAGTTTATGTTTAATCATAATTGGACATCCCATAGGTGGGTGAGGAAAACTTGAACCTGTTAGTAAATATTTGCGTGTGGTACACACATTTAAAGCAGCATTTCCTTGATTGGGGCAGCCAAGTGGTATATTGTTGTTGGTAACAGCGGGTTGGATCTGTTTGTACCAAGAGGTCCCTGAGGTTTAGGCCTCTTTTATAGCATAGTCTAGGTTGGATCTAAATGGTGCAGGGACAGATTTATCCATGGACAGGATGCCCCAATGTTTTTTTAATCGATGAACTGATGTGTTGTCTAGAAGTGGTGTAGGTAGAAATAAATATGAGTCATTCATCCTGATGCGATTCCTTCTTGTTGTGTAAGAGTCTTGCAAGTTACTCTTAGCTCTGACGATGGCGCTATCAAGAATGTCCTTCTTACAGTTCTTGTAACTGTATATTCGCACAATCAGTGGTATGTACTAATCTACCCTTCACTTGGAACCCAAATCTCATCCAGTCTCTCTCTACAATTTTAACCCCTTGTGGTATGTTCTAATCTACATTAGCCATTCCTAACACCCTGCTCCAGTCTCCATATTGCCTTCCTCCCCCATTCCTTTCCTATAGCTCTCTGATTCTGTTTCTTAACAGATGTTTAATGGTGTCACACCTGAATGCACTCAGGGCACTCCCAGTGCATAACAATTTGTAATTTGTAATCCCTCTGTCAGTCAGTCTTCTTAGGGTCTCCAGCCAGTATATATCCAGGCCCAGTTAAGGGTGTTATTTGCCAGGGGTATTAGTTGGCACCTTTATCAAAGTACACCTTTTCTAAGTACTGAGAGTTGGACAGGAGAGAGACAGCTTCTGCAATATAACTACTTAAAGACAGGCAAGTAAACACACTGGATCCAGATTGAAGAAACATTTATTTCCACCAAGCACTGACCATCTTCTATCAAACTGCTGACCACCTGATGCAAGAAACTAGGACTGAATGGGGTAAAAACAAAACTTGACTCTGATTTCTTCTCCAACAACCATTACAACATCTACCTCTACTGATTGTCAGTGGATTACTTCAGTTAACCCTGCACTGACTCCTACCCTTACCAAATACTTCACAGTTCTGCAACTGACTCTCCTCACCCTCCCTGGCACCTACACCCTCTGCACCATGGATTTACCCTTGATTGCCAAGTCACCTGTACTCTCCTGGAACACAGACTGTTGCACAAACTCTACTGCCCCATTCATTAACCCCACTATGGCCAATTCAGCTCCTTGCTTTGTCATTACCATTCTCACCTGCATAAGACTCTCCTCCTCCTGTGTCCACATTAAGTGTCACTTCATCCACACTGCACCCTCACTTCTTCCCTCACCACTTCTCTGTTCCCATTAACTTTTCTCATTCTTCCACTCCCTATCACCACCATCTCCTACCCCTGCAAAAAAGCCCCACTGCTTCAAATCTCACTCCCACCTTATGTCCTTGTCCCTTCTCCTCCTGTTCCCTGCAGGTAACAGCTCACCTAACCTAGGCCCACCTGCCACTCTCTCTTGCATCACAACCCCCACTCACACATGCAACATCTACAACCTAATAACTGTTCCACGTCACCTAACCTCCTCCACCCCTTTTTTGTTTTGGTCTCTGGAATGCCCGCTCTGTGTATAACAAACTAAGAGCTGTTCACTATGTGTTCATTTCCCACGCCCTAAACCTCCTAGCCATCACTGAAACTTGGCTCACATCATCAGACACTATCTCCACTGCTGCACTCTAACATGGAGGTCTTCAATTCAACCAGACACCTAGCCCTGGCAACAGAGGGGGTGGAGTAAGCATCCAGGTATCCCCTAACCACACATTTCAGGTAATACCCAGTGTTCCCTCTCCCTCTCCTTCCCTACCTTTGAAGCCCACACACTTAGTCGCTTCTCTCCCTTGCCATTACATGTTACTGTCATATACAGACCACCTGGTCCTACTGCACAATTCCTTGATCACTTTGCATCCTGGCTCCCTCATTTCATGTCCTCGGATGTCCTTACTCTCATTCTGGGCGACTTCAACATTCCTGTAGCTAACCATAACACCCACCTGCCCTCAAACTCCTCTCCTTGACAACCTCCTTAGGCCTATCGCAGTGGTTTTCCTCTGTGTCCTTCCACGGCATAGACTGTGGGTTTTTGCTCCACCCTCCAGCTGGTAGGACCAATGCAAAATCTTTAAATGCTGCGAACTTCCTCCCCCATTATTTATACAGTTGTCCAAGCTACGAGACACAAGAGGTTAGAAATAGCCAATAAGAGTGAAGCACAATATATGCAATATGTTTTAGCAGTTCATGAAACTATACAATAACAATAACCAGATAGGGAGGGTTGCAGTGGAAGGACACAGAGGAAAAACAAATATCGGTGAGTAAATTTCACCTTTTCCTCTGTGTCCAATCCATGGCATAGACTGTGGGACTTACCAAAGCAGTACACAGAGGAGAGGGAAGGGCTGAGTCAAACTCATAACAGGATGGCTGCTTCCAGCACCTTCCGTCCGAACTTTGCATACTCTGATGCCTGGACATCCAGTCTGTAATGTTTGATAATGGTAGAGACTGAGGCCCAGGTTGCAGCATGGCAAATTTCATCTGGGGTTGCTGCAGCTTTATATGCCCATGAGGCCATGGGAGGCCGCTGCAAGACTCCCAAATCCAAGTTAAGGTCCCACTGAGGAAGGGCAGCCTTGCAGGCAGGGAAAGCATGAACGACACCCTGAAAGAAGACTTTGACATCTGGTAAGATGCCATTGCATCTCTGGAAGAAGACCGAGAGAGCTGAGGTCTGAACCTTCAATGTACTAAGGCTGAGGCCTTTGTTCACACCATCCTGTAAAAAGGACAGGATAACCGGGAGATCAAACTCCTGTGAAGACAGGTCCCTGTCAACTCACCATGAGTGGAAAATGGATCTGTGGTAGGTCTCGGAAGAGACCGGAATTCTTGCCTGGATCATGGTGGAAACCACCTCAGCAGAACAGCCTTTCCACCTTAAGATGGGGGCTTCAACAGTCATGCTATCAAAGCCAGGAGCTCCACGTCCTCTCTCCAAAGGTAACCCTGAAGGAGGAGATCCAGTATGAGTGGCAGAGGAAATGGATCTTGAACAGACGAGGCCACTAGTTCTGGGAACCAGAGCTTCTTGGTCCAATAGGGGGCAATCATGATGACTGCCAGACCATCCATCAGAATCTTCCTCAGCACCCTGGGGATGAGGGGGGGGGTGAAGGAAAGATGTAGGTCAGATGAAAATGCCGTGGGATCGACAGGCTGTCCACATGTCCACAGAGAATGCCAGAGGATCCCTCTGGCGGGAGCAAAACATCTGAACCTTCCTGTTGTCCCTGGTGGCCATCAGGTCTATCAAAGAGACCCCACTTCTGCACCAACAGGTCGAGCTCCCACTCCCATGGATCCGGACTGAGATAGTCTGCCAGGAAGTTTTCTATGCCTGGGACGTGCACGGTGGAGATGGCTAGAACATGTTCTTCCACCCACGGCTGTGGCATTGTCCAACTGGACGCCGACAACCCCTCAGTGAAGAGGACCAGTATACTAAAGCGTGGCGAATCGACCTGAGTCCCAGGACATCGATAGGCTGGAGGATCTCCTCCACAGTCCATCTGTCCTGAACCCCCAGGACAGCTCCCCAGCCCCTGAGGCCGGAGTTTGTCGTCACCAAGGTCCAATTCTGAATGACAAAGGGCTTCCCTTCTCCAGGAAGGATCTGTCCAACCACCAAAGCACATCCTGCCTCACCTCCTGAGAGAGACAAGGCAATCCAAGAGATCTGGTTTGCCATGCCAAACTCTGATGGTGAACCTCTGAAACTCCCTGGTGTGAGCCATAGAGAACGGGACCACCCCTATGGTGTACACCATGCAGCCTGCCAAAGACGAGATCTTGTGCACTGGACACTGGAGCACTGGTCCACTCCAGGGCCCAGGAGACTGAATGCATGATCTGTTGGATAGAGTCCTCAGTCAAGAAAACCACTGGCAGGTACTGAACTTGAGACCAAGATCTGAGTCGGAACTGAAGCAGACTTCAGAATCCACCAATGGCGGAGTAGAATCTGAGCACAGTCCTGGACCTACTGGTCCAGGAGTTTCCCAGGCGGGGCCTTCAACAGAAGGTCATCCATGTAAGGAGTCCCCCTGAATCCCCCTGGTATGCAGGTAGGCAATCAATGCACCCAAGACCCTTGGGAACTCCTGAGAAGCAGTGGTAAGTCCAAAGGGCAGAGCTGTGAACTGGAAGTACACCAAGGTTCAAGCGAACCTGAGGTACTTCTGGCTGTCTGGATGGATAGGAACGTGCAGGTATGCATCCTGAAGATTCAGAGAGGTCAGAGGTTCTCCTGGACACATAGCTGCGATGACAGAGCGCAAAGACCCCATTTGGAAGTGAGTAGTCACCACAAAAGAGTTGAGGTCTTTGAGGTCCAAAATGGTGTGACTGCTGCCATCTCTCTTGGGGACCACAAAAACACCTAAACCTCTCTCTTGGGGAGGAATTGGAGCCAGGACTACCTGGTCCAAGAGAGCCTGCACCGCCTCCTTGAGAAGACACTTTTCCTAACCTAGCTGAGTTATTAAATGGAAGAACCAGAAGAGAGGCAGGGATGAGAAGGGAATCCTGGAGCCTCCTGAAACCACCTGTAAAACCCACTGATCCGCAACAGAGCCTGCCTAGATGTTTGAAAAATGTTGCAGACGCCCACCAACAGGGAGGTGCGGATCAGGATTCTGCGAGTCATGCAGAAGGAGGTTTGGTGGATTTGGGTTTGGTGGAGGATTGTTTTGACCTCCACTGCTGCCTGGGCTTGGCAGCGGAGCACAGGATGCTGGCCTGTGACATCTTCGGCCTTTGTGCTTCACTTTGGGGGGGATGGAAAAGAAGTTGCTTCCTTGCCAGGTTAGGACATTTGAAAACTTGAGGCAAAAATGTGCTCTTGCCCCCAGTGGCATCACTGATGATTTTCTTCAGTTCAGGCCCAAAAAGAGATGTGCACTAAAGGGGGAGAGAAATCAGTGACTTTAGATGAAAGGTCAGCAGAACAAATCTTAAGCCACAAGGTGTGTCTGGCAGAAACTGAGAAGGCAGAAGCCTTTGCCACAAGTTTGGCAGCATGAAACAGAGCATCAGTGATGCAAGTCTGAGCCTCAGACATGTTGGCCAACAGAGCTAAAAGTTCTGCCTTTGTGGATAGCCTCAGTAAGCTGTTCATCCCAGATAGCAATGGCTTTGGTGACCTAGACAGATGCCAATGTAGACCGCAAGGTAGCACCTATGGCAGCAAAGTTACACTAGAGTATAGCCTCCAGCTTTCTATCAGTCATGTCTTTGAGTGCCGTGGTGTCAGCCAGGGGTAGAGCACTAGTCTAGAAACAGGGGGGTCAACCTGAGGAGGTGAAGCCCACTGTGCCAGAGCAGAGTCTGAAAAGGGGTACAGCTTAGAAAATCTGTCAGGTGTTTTCCACTCATCCAAAATAACCTGGTCCAAAGTGGAATTAGGTGGAAACATAATGAGGGACTTCTTGCTTCTTTGAAAGACATCAGAGGAAGTCTGGCTCTTAACAGGGTTAATAGGAACCTGTAGTGTAGTTAAAACCGCCTTAATGAGACCCTCAGCAGAGGGCTCAGGGTCAGCTTCAAAGAGGTCACCATAAGTATAGGAAGAAGCCCCTTTCTCACACTCCCCTTCCTCCACATCAGCCTCAAAGGAATCCTCCTCAGAGGAGTCTGAAAGGTCAGGAATGCCAGGTGCCCTAGGGGCCGCAAGCCTGAATGAAGTGGGGGGGGGACCCCTAGAGGGAAAGAGGGAACTGTGCCATAGAGGACTTTAAGTCCTTGATCCAAAGTGACTCTTGTTCAAGGCTGGAGGGCCCAGGTGGAGAGGTAGGGGCCACAGCAAATGAGGGGCATAAGTGACCTGAGTATTCTCTAGGAAGCCCCGCTTGGCATGAGGAACAGTAAGCAAGGGGCGTCAAAGATGCCCCTGAGTCCTTAGCTTTAGGTCTAGCCTAATGTCCCTTTGAATCCGACTTCCTAACAGGAAAAGTGTCTAAACAGTAAGAAGGAACACAAATGCTGTCACCCAGATTAATAAATCACCTCAGAAAGCCCAAAAGAGTACTTAACTGGCAGGCGAATGGTTAACCTTAGGAGGAGAGTAAGGAGATCCATGCCTTTGCATAGGATACTCGGGTAAAGAGAGAAAGAAAATGGCGTCCGAACTCACAGTCAGAGAAAAGCCAGGGAAACGTGCATTCTGGGAATTGTAGTTTCTCTCATTACAGTAACCTAGCAATGCTGGAACCTGAACTCAAGGTGCTCCAGGAGCCCCCAAGGATCTGGGGATGTGAACTGGATTGTAGGGCATGGGAAGACAAGAAGAATGAGCCCTCTCTCAACTGTAACTGAAACAGTTGCAGAGATTTGTTCCAAAGCAGTTTGTCCCATAGAAGTCAATGGAACAAGTGCGGCCGCACAGTAAAGCGCAGTTTTAAAGGCACGGATTAAAAAAAGGAAAAATCATCTTTAGTAAAAGTGTACCAAAGCACCCAAATACACTATAGAACATATAACAACCAATACAAACGTATAATTCCAAATGATAAGTTAAATTAAACCCCCCCAAACCCCAGTGAAACCAGCAGGAAAGGTGTTAAACACCAAAAAGCAGCCAAGTAAGCTCCAAAGACCCAGGGAACAAACAAAAAAAGTGCCCAACATGAGAGCAGATGTTATAAGGAACTCCAATAAGCCCCCTGTGCGGAGGGGGACAGTGGGACAAGTGGACAATGGCACTCAAAGGGTGGCTCACCTTTTTTGCTGGTCTTTCTTCAGATTACCATTGAAAAGAAAGAAGCCTCAGAGAGACCCCTTCAGGAGAGGGAGACATGGGTTGCATGGTTCTCTTCACATGGCTGCAAAGGGTTCACAACTGCACCTGATAACTGGGAAATCCTCCAAGGGAAGCCAGTAATGGTAATCCACCTAATGGGGAATTTTGACACCACATATTGAAGAATAATAATTCACTAAATAGTTTGTAACTACGCAGTCATGTGCAGTAGAGACTGCTGCGCGTGCTGCAGTCATGCACAGTGGAGACTGCCGCGCAGTGGCTGATACTTCGGAGCGCCCCGCTCCGAAGTATCAGCCGCGGCACGGGCAATCTCGACCATGCATGTCTGCTCCGCAACCGGCTGGCACTGTGGCCTGTGTACACGAGCTCTTAACTAGTCGAAGAATAAAATAATTAAAGTATTAAAAACTAAGGAGAACTGTTCTCAGCCACTATCCAGGATCGTGGAACAAGTCTATCTGGGGCAGGGCTAGTGGGGTAGCCCGATATGGAGGAAGGGGAGGCTCCACCCTGCACTTCTTCTAGAATTGTTCCAGCCCACTGGGAGAAGCTGTCGCCTCCCCATGGTACCTGTGAGTTATATTGGACGACAGAGAAATTATATTAGGCCTTATCATTGTGGAACAAAGAGCTAGAGGGAAAGAAATTTGTTAAGATGTAGAAGGCATTCGTACTTACCCTTCATAAAAATGTTGAGGAGTTCCTCCACTGTTTTACAACATATTCTTTCTAACTAGGGATTTGGCTGAGGCGCCAGGTGAGCAGATAGGGTGGAGAGGCAGAAGACAGATCAACTTTGTTATCTTCATCGTCCATCTTAATCTTTGTTTCTTTCAATCTTCATTTTTTTTTTCTTATACAGCAAAAATGGTGTTTGTGCTCACAATACTGAATCTAACTCTTGGGAAACTGCTAGGATGTAGTTGGGTTACCTAATAACTCCATCAGTGGCCAAGGACCATGAGCACTTGTATTGTACTTATTATTGTATAATGAATCAATGCTTCAATGTCCCAAACTGTATTCATGTTGATTGTTGTATGTACATGGATCTGTTTTACACATTTATCATCAATTAAAACAGTTTAACATGAAAAAATTATATACATCCATTCACTCATATAACCCCCTCTCCAAGAGTCAATACAAAGCAAACAAGCATAGTGATTATAGAGGTATGCTTCACATAGTCACTCACAACGCACAGCCACAGAAATAATAAAGGTAAGTGATACCTCTATGCTGGAAAATATAGGTATAGTGTACTACACCATAAGAATACCATTTTAATTACACCTGTTAAACAAAGAATGAAAATGTACATATCTTTGAAGCCTTTATATAGATGGGAGTGTACAATACTCAGACCTTAGAAAGCATAATAACTGTAATCAATTTGCATTGTTCTCTGAAAAAACAGAGCATAATATGTGAATGATTATAGTGCAATCTTCCACAGGAATCTGTACATAACCACAGGTATAAGAGCTGATATATAAGCTCAGCATATATATATGCTGCGCCGACAGGTTCATATATTATCCTCAGAGGGATTGAAATCTCTATATTGCAAGCTCTGTACACCATTCTGGACACACACTAACATAATACTTCAAAATATAATTTATTAGGCTGGAGACAATGCATTGTGATTTTCACACTTATGCTTGACCCCAACTCAGTTGTCTTAAATGTGCTCTTGCATGTTCATTCTACTAATTTTGAAAATTATCACTTGCCATATTGGGTGCATTTTCAGTATTCTTGTACATTCCAGAAGTCCACCACATAGCATACTTCCCCCTCATACTGAACCTAGTATAAGACCATCTCTAGCACATTTGTTCCTGTTTACAATGCTTAATTTCACCTGGACTCTGGCTGGACAACAAGGCCCATCATTACCCTCTCCCATTCAGGTAGCTAATCATGTTTATGCTGTCTGCAACCACTGTTTATATTAATTGGTTGTGATTTCTTACCAGTGAGAAAAAAAAAAAAAAAGAGGGATTTTAGTCTTACCTGTTGAATCCTTTTCTCCTTGTCCATACAGGTTACTGGTAACTCTGGGAGGTGATACGCCCCTTTAAGTAGGCAGGAACATTTCTCTAAATGTATGCAGGGGGGTGGAGCCTCCCTTCCCTCCTAGGCTGCAGCTTAGCCAGCTATCTCCAGAATGATTTGAGACACTAACTACTGACTAGAAAATAGAAGAGAAGAAGACTCCTGTCAGCATGTCCCGAAGGACTCCCACATACTGCCACAGGACAGCCAAGCATGTTCCCTTGACAGGGTGGGAGACCAGTAACCTGTATGGACTAAGAGAAAAGGATTTAACAGGTAAGACTAAAATCCTCTTTTCTCTGTCGTCCAATACAGGTTACTGGTAACTCTGGGATGTCCAACCATTGAGTTCCCCAGAGGTGGGAAGAAGGCAAAGACCAGGCGCAAGGCACCCAAAGTCACCAGAACCTCTATGAACCAACTGGTCAAAGAAGCCCAACAAAACTAAAGTGTCAACGGACACTGAACAGGGGAAAAACACCCCAGGAACTGTTACACAGCACACTGAACTAGCGCCAACAGGGCTCAACAGCAAAGGAAGCACTAAGAAACTGAGAAGAAGATCCTAGACAGGCAAGACTGCCTCCAGGACCTTTCTGCCAAAGCTGGCATCAGCCGAAGCCAGCACATCCACATGGTAGTGCTTCGAAAAGGTGTACACAGAGGACCAAGTGGCCACCCTGCACAGCTGATCAGCAGAATCCTGATTCTTATAGGCCCAAGAGGCCCCAATAGACCTGGTGGAATGAGCCGTGACCCGAAAGGGAACATGCTTATTCCTCAACTCATAGGCCCTACGAATACTGGACTTGATCCATGACGCAATAGTCACTTTGGACGCCGGTCTTACTGCCCTAGGACCCTCAGGAATGACAAACAGAGCGTCAGACTTCCTGACAGATTCAGTGCGATGGACATAAAACTTGAGAAAACGCACCACTTCTAACAAGTGGAGATCTCTCTCCTTGTCAGAAGAGGGGTTAGGGCAGAAAGAGGGCACCATAATCTCCTGATTGATTGATGTGAAACTCGGAGACAACCTTAGGTAAAAACTCCTTGGAGGTGCAAAGCACCACCTTATCCTTGTGAAACACCAGATATGGTGGTTTACAGGACAGAGCTTGCAATTCAGCAACGCGGTGAATGGACACGATTGCCAGGAGAAAGGCCATTTTCCACATCAAGAGACGTAGAGGAATAGTAGCCAAAGACTCAAAGGGAGGATGTTGAAGAACGCCCAAAACCAAATTAAGATCCCACTGAGGAGCAGGACTCCGGAAGGCAGGGCGAACATGAGCTACGCCCTGGAAGAAAACCTTGACATCAGGAAGGAAAGCAATGCACTTTTGAAAGAAGACAGAAAGTGCAGAAGTCTGAACCTTAAGAGAACTCAAACCGAGTCCCTTATCCACACTGTCCTGCAAAAAGGCCAGGACAGTAGGTAGATCAAAATCAAGGGAGAGATTCCTGTCAGCACACCAAGACACAAAAGTTGACCAGACACAGTGATGGATCTTGGAAGAAACGGGCTTACTGGGTCACCACACCAGAAGAAAACCCTTTCTTTCTTAAAATCGAGGATTCAACCTCCAGGCCTTCAAATTGAGCCGATGAACATCTTCCTTCCACAGGTAACCCTGCAGAAGAAGATCCGGACGGGATGGGAGCGGAAAGGGCTCCGCCACAGATAGAGTCAGAAGCTCCGGATACTAAGACTGACGAGGCCAGTCCGGAGCAATCAGAATGACCGGGCAACGGTCTATCTTTAGTTTTCGCAACACCCTTATCAGCATTGGAAGGGGAGGAAAGATGTAGGCCAGAGGGAACGACCAAGGAATGGACATGGCATCGACAGCTAGAGCTAGAGAGTCTCTCCATTGAAAGCAGAACACTGGAACCTTCCTGGTGTGTCATGTCGCCATCAGATCCACATGGGGCATCCCCCATTTCTGAATAAGGAGTTGAAACACCTCAGGGTATAACTCCCACTCTCCGCTGTCTACTGTGTGATGACTGAGGAAGTCTGTCATGATGTTGCCTACGCCTGGAATGTGCACGGAGGAAATGACAGGAACATGAACCTCTGCCCAGGACAGAATGGCTTTGACCTCTAACCAGGCGGCGAGACTCCTTGTTCTGCCTTGTCTGCTGATGTAGGCCACTGCTGTGGCGTTGTCGGACTCCACTCTGACTGGACAGTCCTCCAGTTGAGACACCCAATGACAGAGAACATGAAATATCGCTCAAAGTTCCAGGATGTTGATCGGAAGAAGGGACTCCTCCATGGACCACTTCCCCTGAGCACTGAAGCAAGCCAGAAAAGCTCCTCATCCGTCGTGACCGTGGTCCGGTAGGGAATCAGAAAGGACTTCCCTTTCAGCAGATTGGAAAGATTCAGCCACCATTCCAAGCTCAAATCAACATGAGGGGGAAGGGACAACGATAATCTCTGGTCGATCCCTGCACACCTGAATCACAAACCTCTGAAATTCCAGGTGTGCGCCATGGCGAATGGAACCGCCTCTATCGTGGAGATGAACTTCCGTACCAGAGAAGACAACCTCTGAACTGGGACCAGATCCTTAGCCAAAATTGCTGATACCCTCTCTGCAATTTGATGGGCTACTGCATCAGGTAGGAACACCATGCTCTGCTGAGTATCGAATAGAAGACCCAGGAATATCAGTTGCTGGGATGGAACAAGATCCGACTTGTCCATGTTGACAATCCAACCGTGATGGGTGAGGACTTGGATGCAGGTCTGAACTTGCTGGTGAAGATCCGCCGATGAGGCCTTCAATAACAAGTCGTCCATGTAAGGAGTCACTCTGATGCCATCTCGATGGAGAGCAGATATCAAGGCCCCCAGAACTCGTTGGAAGACCCGAGGAGCCGTTGTCAGACCAAATGGCAGGGCTGAGAACTGAAAATGTCCCGTGTCACATGCAAATCGCAGGTACCGCCTGCTCTCCTGATGGATTGGGATGTGTAGATACACATCCTGAAGGTCCAGGGAAGCAAGAAATTCCCCCGGAGACATGGCAGCGATCACTGTGCGCAGAGATTCCTGGCGATAGTGAGTCTTGTTCACAAAGGAGTTTAGATCATTCAAATCCAAAATAGGGCGACATCCGCTGTCCTTTTTGGCTACCACAAAGGTTCGAGTAAAACCCCGAACTCCTGTATGAAAGAGGCACTGACTCCAGCACATCCTTGTCCAGAAGAGCGCCGAACAAACGGCGTTTCTCTGCATCTTGCGGAGTACGAGAAAGAAGAAAGCGAAAAGGAGGAAGAGAATAGAAAGGGATCTTGTATCCCTCTGTCACCACCTGTAAAACCCATGGGTCCGACACAGAAGCTTCACAAATCCCGCGAAAGAGTCGCAGGCGGCCACCCACAGCGGGATGCGGACCCAGGTTCGACGAGTCATGCCAAAGCAGTCTTGGGAGCCTTGGGCTTTGAGACAGCCTTGGGCTTCCATTGCTGTTTGGGCTTGGAGGAGGAACGTGGAGCTGACGTAACCGCCTGATTCGTGGAACGTGTCTCAGTTTGAAAGGAACGAAAGGAACGGTTGCGTTTAAACTGCAACTTTTTCTTAGGGACCAAAGGCAAGAGACCCCCTGTGGCCTCACTAATCAGTTCCTTAAGATCAGGCCCAAACAAGGAGGTACCTTGAAAAAGGCAAAGAAAGTAATACTTTCTTGGAAGCAGTGTCAGCAGACCAGATCTTGAGCCAAAGAGCACTTCTGGCTACCACAGAAGTAGTAGAGGCCCTCGTCATCATGAAGACGGAATCAAAAGCAGCGGCAGATACATAGTGTTGCTCTTCAGAGATATTGGAGAGAAGATACATTTCTCCGAAGTAGGCGCATCCTGACGGACAGCCGTAGTGAGTTGTTCAGTCCAAACCGCAATAGCCCGGTTAACCTATGCAACAGCAAACTTTGGACGCATAACGGTACCAATAGAAGCAAAGATGGACTTGAGAGAAACCTCAAGTTTCTTGTCAGTCCAGTCATGCAGCGCAGAGGCGTCAGAGACAGGTATAGCAGTAGATTTAGATAGTCTAGAAATGGGAGCGTCCACTTTAGGGGGTATGAACCCATTTAGCCAGCTCATCTTCAGAGAAGGGGTAAAGCTTAGCAAACTTCCTGGACACTGAAGCAGACTTGTCCGGTGATTTCCGCGCCTCAGAAACCAAACGGTCAAGAGTGGGGTTAGGAGGAAAATAAGTCAGGGGCTTAGCGGGCTCCTGAAAAACATCAGAAGGATCAGAAGGAACCTCCTGGACCAAGGGGATGTTGAGTGTGGTTAACACAGCCCTGATCAGGCCCTCAGCGGAGGGTTCAGGATCAGCTTCAAAGGGGTCCCCAAGGGACCTAGAAGATTCCAAAACAGTACCATCCTCAACATCTGAATCTAACAACAATTCTTCCTCAGAAGAATTTGACACATCAGGTGCTCCCTGTGGTTTGGGCAGGGAAGACCTGATAGTAGAGTCTGCCACATTTGAAGTGCCCCCTGTATCTGGGATGGAAAGTTGTAATGTGGACCTAAGGTCCCTAGTCGCAGCCTTAAACTCTTGCACCCAAGCTGGCTCAATAGCATGGCTGGAAATCCCTGGGTTGCTGTCAGGAACCTCAGAACACGCTGGGCATAAATGACCTAAGAACTCCATAGGTAGCCCTGCAATGCGCAGTGGGGGATACTGACCCCAGCCTCCTTAGTCATAGGTCTAGCCCCAAGCTCCAGCGGTATAGACATTCTCACAGTGTCAAAATAACCAACTGTACAGTAATCACCCAATTACAGTGTGAAAGATTAATATTTCACCCCAGAAATGCTAAAGATAGACTTATCTGGCAGGCAAAGAGTTAATCTGCAGAGAAGAGAAGGAAAGTCCAACCCCTGCGTAGGATACTCGCTGAGAAAAGCTCACAAAATGGCTACCACGACGGGAGCCAATCAGAAAAAAGGAGCGAACAAAGCGCTCATAGCAAATGTAGTTTTTCCCAAAAAGTACCCAAAAGCAGTGCTCGAAGCCCCCCAAGCCCCCCAATACACTTGAACTATAAACCGGATGATAGAGCAAGGGTAGACAATTAAAATGAGCCCACTCTGAAGTTGCTCTGTGAAGCGTTTGCAGAGATACGTCCCAAACAGTGTTGTCCCATAGAAAATAAATGGAGCAATGGCGTCTATGCGGTAAAGCTCTCCTTAAAGGCACAGTACACAATTGTAACAAAAGTTCAAAACATGAAAAACATACAGAGAACGTGTGTGCATACTGAGAAAACACTAACCCAGTAAGGAGAGTGTCAGAAAACCCCCCAAAACATGTCAAACCATCAGACAAAGGGTTAAGTTACCACATAAACCTGCTCCAAAAACCCAACAGCCATGCACATATATACCCAATGAGTGCAGGAGTGCACAATGAGAACTCCCAAATACAAGCCCAGCAAAGGGGCACTGTGGGACAAGTGGACCTGCAGCACTCAAAGGGTAGCTCACCTCTCCTGCAGATCTTCTGTCTTCAGGATTACCATGCAGCAAGAAATTACCTCAGTGGGTAATTCCTGGGGAAACACTTGTACCCAAGATTTTCCCCCTCAGGGCTTAAGGTCCACCAAAAAGCACCTGGATACTGAGCTAGCCACACTGGAGGGCATTTGTCAGTCATGGTAATCCGCCTAATGGTGGTATTCCATATCTGACAGAAAATAAAAAATAAAATAAAACTAACTAAAAATGTTCTCCTCCTGGTGTTGTCACACCCAGGAACAAATCATTCTGGAGATAGCTGGCTAAGTTGCAGCCTAGGAGGGAAGGGAGGCTCCACCCCCTGCATACATTTAGAGAAACGTTCCTGCCTACTTAAAGGGGCAGATCGCCTCCCAGAGTTACCAGTAACCTGTATTGGACGACAGAGAAAACAGACTTAAGTTCACAAAACCAAACTCAAAGTTACCCACCAGTACTGCGTATTTAAAAACATACCATTCCCCTGAGCAATTGCAAGGTTTCTGTGGCAGATGCCTGCCTGGGAGGTTGGGTTCAACAGCACATATCTGCTCTTCAGTGAATCAAGTTGGCAGTAGAAGCTTCTGCTGCCAGGTTCAAACTCAAGCTTTTGCAAAAGGATCTTCTTGGTAGAAGAGACCAGCAGTTTCCCAAGTTCTGAATCCTCAGAGTGCTTCCGGCTTGGTTTCAATGAATCCTTTAGTTTTTCCACAATGGGCATTTTGCATCACTAAAGAGAGATGAAATATGGTCACATCACACATTGCCTTACCTATCCAATCTCAATGGTCACTTAATCAAAAGAGGCAACATTCAACTGCATGCCAATCTGAGATATTACTAAACCAAGAATGAATTCCTGTCACATATTAACACTGAGTTCACTTTAAAAGAAACAATCAAACTTAAAAATAAATGGCATAATAAAAGTAATCCTGTGTACTTACCAAAAAATTATTTTCTCTTAGTCCTTGTAGCACACATAGTAAATAGTTGATGAGATTGAAAAGGGAGGAACTTACTCACCAATATTTGTTTTTCCTCTTTGTCCTTCCAAGGCAGAAGAGTGGGTATAGACCGATTGCAATACTTTAAAAGCTAACTCTTACTCCATCATCCTAAGTTATACTGTTGTCCAAGCTGAAAAGAAATAATAGTTAGTACTCATACTATATTTAAGATATATAATCAAACATCTCACTGTGAAGAGACGTCCGTGCTTCCTGCTCCTGTAAAACGCATATATCTGAAGAACCGGGTAAGATTTCTGGCGACTAGCGCTACTAAGCAGCTAGTCGCCAGGTGAGCAGTAAGTGAACATGAAGTTATTGCGGGGTGAAAGTTCCCCTTTAAGTGTCGATTCATCACATAGAAAGGGAGTGCCATGGAAGGACACAGAGGAAAAACAAATAATCGGTAACAAAGTTTCACCTTTTTCTCTATGTACTATCCACAGCAAAAGAATGGGACTTACCCCAGCGGTACCATATTTAACCCCTTAGTGACCGGCCGTGTGCGCATGCGGCTGGCACTTAACGTCCACTAACTCTTTTCCTCCATTACCTTCAATGACTTCCTGGACGTACATGTACGTCTTCTGTCACTAAGTGACAGTTTCTGCGGAACGTACATGTATGTCCATTTTTGGGATGGGGTTAAGGGAGGAAACATAATAAGGCAAGATAGTAACACAGTAAATTAGGTTGAATAAAGACTCAAATCCATCAAGTTCAACCTTTGCCTCATACCCTAGTGACATGAGAACCGTATATCTTTACTGCTACCAAATAAGTTAGTCTTTATCAGACCTTCCTGGTTTGCCTACTAGTATACAGTATAACACTGTATGTTCCCTTTTGAAAGAAATGTATCTAATCTTGTCTTAAATGTATCCATTGTATCTGCCATAACCACCTCCTTGGGCAAGGAATTTCACAATTTAACAGACTTTAAGGTAAAAAACACCTTCCTCTGCTGAAGTCTAAACCTCTTCCTCTAATCTCAAGGTGTGTCCCCTGGTCACCTGATCAGGCCTTGGAATAAATAGCTCACCGCAGAGATCCTTGTATTGACCTCTCATATACCTGTACATTGTGATAAGATGTCCTCTTAGTCGTCTTTTTTTCTAGAGTAAATAAACCGTTTGTCTAGTTGTTCCTCATACATCAAGTCCACCATTCCTTTGATTAATTTTGTTGCTCTTCGCTATACCTTCTCTAATTCTAGTATATCCTTTTTCAGAACTGGTGCCCAAAACTGTACTGCAAGATCCAACCCTCAACCAGGAACCACTACCTTTTCTCCCAAAATCTGCATCAGTGGAAGCCTGTACATCCAGTTTATAATACCTTATGAATGTTGATAAGGATGTCCATGTTGCTGCTTTGCAAATTTCCTCCGCTGTGGCCACAGCCTTGTGAGTCCATGATGTAGGTATTGCTCTCCTTGAATGAGCCTTAATGCCTAAAATGGATCCTTTCCTGCTGCTCTGTATGCTATACTAATGCAGTCTCTTATCCTTTGTATTTGCCAAACAAATGCACAAAGAGTGAATCAAACTTCATGAATTCTTTAGTTTTATCCATAGGAGTAGATAGACATCTGACTAGGTTGAGAATATATGGTTCATTCTCCTTGTTGTTAGAAGGATTGGGACAAAATGAAGGTAATATCTCCTGAATGAGATGAAATTCAGAGACAATCTTAGTCTTGAAGGAAGATTTAGGTCTTAGAACCACCTTGTCTTGATGGAAAAATCACATAAGGAGAAGTGCACAGGAGCTATTGTAATTCACTAATCCTTCTTGCAGACTTTATTGCTGTAAGAAATGCAGCTTTTGATATGAGATTCTGAATTGGGGTGGACTGCAGAGGCTAAAAGTCTTTGGGGGCTGAAAGTTGTTGAAAAACCAAATTCAGATCCCATGCGGGTATAATTTCTCAGATTGTTGGCTTGATTCTAGAAATTGCCTTGGTGCATCTCTTGATTACATCATTATCTGAAAAAGGGGTTGCTGGACCTTTAAAGAATTCCGAAATCCATCTTGTAGGAAATCCAATATTCTTCCTACAGATAGTTCTGGTCTAGAGAGCCTCTTTTCTTGACACCACAAAGGGATAGTATTTTTTCTCAGGTTCTTCTCTATTGTAAACATAACACTTTGTGCTATGTTTAATATCTTACTGTTCTGTAGTTCAAAAGATATTCAATGTAAACGGATCCCCCTTCCGTCCCTTCTGGCCATGTCATGTTGCATCCTTCCCTGAATGATGGTATCAGCTACGGGTTTAGAAAAGGCCTTTATTTCTAAAGAGTGACGTTTAGCTTTCATGTAATCAGCTTCAAGAAGCTTGGGGTGTAAAATAACAGATCCACTAAAATAACAGATCCACTATGTCCAGCAATGTCATGGGAGACTAAACAGACATCCTCACCAAGTCTGCATACCAAGTATTCCTTGGCCAACCTGGAGTCACTAATATCACTCTTGCCTTGCTTGATTTTCCTCACTACTTCCAGTAGTAGAGGAAAAGGTGGAAAGAAAATCCCATCTGATGCATCTTGTCCCAAGGCTTTGGGACATAGTAAATTAGGTTGAAAAAAGACACAAGTTCATCAAGTTCAACCTTCGCCTCATACCTCAGAACTGAGAATTTTATAGCTTTCCTGCTACCAATTAAGTTAGTTTTTATCAGACCTTCCTGATCAGCCTACTGATAAACAGTATAACTCTGTATGTTCCCTTTTGAAAGAAATGTATCTATATGGAGAAGAACAGTCGTCATCTCTGTTGTTTTCCGAGGTCATGAGGTCTATTGTTGGCTTTCCGAACTGGTCTTTCATGACTAAAAACACTTCTTCCTTCAGGGACCATTCACCTGGATCCAACATTTTCCTGCTAAGGAAATCTGCTTGGGCATTTGTGAATCCTGATATGTGTGCTGCTAACAATGTTATGAGATTCCTCTATGCCCACAGAAAAAAAAAATTAACTTGAAAGTTTTATTAGGTTTTTACAGGGCCACAGAAAAATTCTTAGGGCTGAGTTGTTGATGGAATCCTTGTTCCCCCGACTGAGAAGATATCATTGTTGAACTATTGTCTGACCTTACCAGAACTTCCTGTTAGGTCTGCCTTTAGATGATACAGACAATACCATACTGCCTTCAAGTAGAGCAGGTTAATGTGTAGTTTTGTTTCCTGACTGTTCCAAGGCCTTCAACCAATTTCTGCTGCCAAATCCCTCCCAATCCAATTTTGCTGCATCCATTAATACCTAACAGTGGGATTCTAGCAAGGGTTTGCCCTTCAAGAGGTTTGATCTTTTCAACAAGCATCCCAGTTCCCTTGTGGAGGGCAGGACTGGGATCTTCCTGGCAAAGTCCAATTAATCCTTCTACCAAAACTGTTGAAAATTCTCCTGGGTTCTTCAAAGAGAGCTTGCCAAGGACACAACGTGTATGGCTGAAGATAGATTGGGTATGAGTTTTGAAAACTTTAAGGCTGTATAGATTCTATTTTGGAGGAACTCTGATATTCTTTGGATTACAGTGATACAGTCCCCTGCAAGTGTCAAACAGTATTCCCAGAAAGACTAACCTTTGAGCAGGTTTTAGCTGACTCTTTCCTTTGTTGATTATCCAACTGAGACTGGAAATTCGATACACATCCTAGTTGACAAGGACTTCTGTCTTAAGAAGGCCAGGGCAACTGCCAATACACTGGTGAAGATTCTTGGTGTAGACAACAAGCCGAACAGGAGTACCCTGTACTGGAAATGTATCCCAAAGTTGCAGAACCTCAAGAACTGCCTGTGATTTGGTCTCACCAGAATGTGGCAACATGAGTCCTGGAGATCTATGGTTGTCAGGAACATCTTTGGGGGGGGGGGATGCTTTGATTGTAGAGACTACTGCCTCCTTCCTGAATCTTCTGACTCTAATGAATGTATTCAGCCACTTGAGATCCAGGATTAACCTTAAATTCCCCAAAGATTTCTTGACTGGAAAAAGGAATAAGTAGATCCCATAGCTCTTCTGGTACCTTCTTTACACTTCTTGAGGATCCCCTGAATCACCGACCACACTTTCATTCGCATATTCCCGACTGAGATCTGGGATGTTTTAAATCTTGTTTACAGGGACAGAATTGAATTACAGGAGTACCCAATCTCCAAAATTTGTTGGACCCAACTGTCTTGTGGAATCTGTTTCCAGACTTCTAAAAGGACTCCAGCCTGCCCCCTACTGGGAAAGCCTTCTTTCACTGGAAGTTCTTAGAGAAGGGAGCCTTCCTCTGGAGCTCCTTGCAGTTTCCAGCTGTAGCACCACAAGTCTGTATTCTTCTCTGCTCAAAGCCTCTACCCAGCCTTTACTTCCTGGATTCACAAAAAAGCATGTCTCCTGTAGTTTGATGAACTCTGAGGTGAACCCGTATTTCTTCTTTCCCGAGTTATAAAGGCAATTTTTCCCCAGAAAATCTCCTGATGTCTTCCAGTTGGTCTCTGAATAACAATTTTCCTAGAAAAGGCAAAGAGACCATCTATTTTTGAGCCAGCATTGCAGGTCTTGATCCAAAGTGATCTTCTTAGAGTAACTGATAATGCTGAGGCTCTAGCTAGCAATTTGTTAGAGTCTAGGAAGATGTTGCATGAAAGGTAACCTCTTCTTTGATGGACGCTACTAATCTTTACCTGGTGACTGATGACTAGCTTTTCTTCTAGTTCACCTAGCTATATTCTTAGACTCCTGAAGATACATGCCATTGCAGTGACGACTTTAAAATTGTGTCCAATATTGTCAAATTGTTCACATAATGCAATATCAGCTCGCTTAACCATGGGATTCCTTAGTTCGGTCCCATCTTCCGTTCTGCCTGAAATTTGCGCCACAGTGGTATCACCCAGGATACACCTTTAAATCTTCTCCAAAGAGTGGTCATTTTGTCACCATGACACCATTCTGACACAATTATTTCCTGAACAGAGCAGTGAATAGGAAAGACTAAGGCTTCCTTTCTTGCGTCCCATGAAGGCTGTGTCCATAATGCCCAGTTTTTTTGGGTCTCAGTCAGACCCAATGTTTTCCTAATTTGTCCAGGATAAAACTTCCCGAGTCCTCGATCAATTCACCCTCCACAGCTGAACTGGGGACAGAATCAAGTTTATTAGACTATCCACATCTTCTTCTTCTATTTGAGGGTTAAAAGGACATTTCTCAGGATCTGATAGATTCTGTCTTTTCTTCGCCGACTCCTGCATGACTGTAAATGTTTCTTGCATCAATGTCCTTATCTAGGATTAGAAATCTTTAAACTGGGATGGGATTTCACTTTCTTTCTTCTTACATTCATCACAACATTTTGTTTTGTGTTTTAAGTTTTGAAAAAGCTTTTTTGAAGATTAAACATCAGTTAAAATTATTCATACAGCAGCAAGTTGAGTAGAGGTAGTGAGAATACATACATACATTACAACATAATTTCCTGATGGGTAGTACACACAAGGAGCGTCTCCATATGGTGTATAAGTGGCTACATGTACAACCTATAACAAAGAAGTACAGGAGAGTGGAGTTAGTGGGAAAAACGTGGGAGTAAGGAGGGAATAAGAGAGAAAAGTGACAGGTGAGGAAGAGCTGGTAGGTGGAGCAAGAGGAGGAGAGGGTGGGGGTATTATACCGGTCACAGCATGGGTGAAATCCATGGTAGGCTGTGAGCAGCAGTCTTGGGGTGTTAGAAATCATCCCAGTTGTGGGTGACCACTGCATGCAGTTTCTGCATAGAGTAGTAGGACTCAATCTGACCCCCCTAGGAAGAGTGTGTGGGGGAGGGATAGCAGACCTTCAATGTAAGGGAATGAGAGACTTGGCTGCATTCGTGAAATGGAGAAAAAGTTTCCGCAAAGGACGCCTCAGCAACCGGTACAGGATGTTATAAGCAAACATGTGGTAATAGCAACTCCAGTATGTCTGCCAAATGGGACCGCACTTCAGACCAAAAAGTGGAGATTCTCGGGCAAGCCCAATGTAGGAGTGATCCCAGTGCAGATTCACATCTCCAACAAGACACAGATTAGGTATCAGGGTAAGTAGCGTATAAAGCTTGTGGGGTACGATACCATCTGGTGAAGAGCTTGTAATCACACTCCTTAGTGGCTAAATCTCGAGTGGAGTTCATGAGGTGGAACAATATCTCTAGCCAGTGCCTCTGAGGGAGGAAGACAGCCAAGGTCAGACTCTCAATCTTGCAGGAACCCAGGCTTGAGAAGTGGGGGATGAGAGAAAAGGAATCTGTACCACTTTGTCAGGGAACGTTAGAATATCTTTGGGCTAGTCATAAGTGTTTCAAAGGGCGATATAGTGGATAAGCAAGAAGCCCCAACTGGAAGACTCTTAATGAAGTACCGCACCTGGTAGTATTTCCACAACTGATTTAATTGTAGATGAGTCAGCGAACAGCTGACCAAAAGAACGCACCAAAGTGCCAGTGAACAGGTCTCCAACCCTATCAATTTGTAGCGTTTGTCATACTTTATATGAATTAATCCTTTGGCCTGGGAGAAAGGCTGGACTAAAGATGAGTGGGGTTCGAGGGTGTAACGGGCCGTAGGCCATTACATGGAACATGGTGGAGGTGTACAGAACCAACTGTTTTTAAAACTCCTTCAAAAGACTAAAATTCACCTAGCCCGGAATGGCAGCCAGAACTGTCTAAAAGGCCACCGTGGTTTTAAACGTCGCCGGCTCCTGATTGGTCAATCGGAGGTGGAATGTCGACAAACTGCAATAACTGCGACAACCAGTGGGTGTCTCCCTATCTCAGCGCCATAAAGAATCAACATAGTGTCGAGCATTGTGTTGCTTGGGAAGTAGGCAGCTTCCTGATTGGCCAAAGCCCTGGGCACGAGTTTAAAGGACTTCCATAGAGTTAACATGGGTGAAAGTAGGCAGCCCAGGGATTGGTCGGTTAGCTGCCCACCCAAACGTTCTGATAGGCCGAGACGGTCATGACGATTCCAGGCTCCTGATTGGCCAGGGGTTGAAGCAGAATATTCAAACAGACTAAAAAGATGCTTCAACCCCCTGGCCATTTGGCTATTGTTTAAGTTGTGCATTCAAGTCCCCCAACCCTTTGTCCCAGTGTTTGCCCCTCATCAGTCCCTTTTTCTAATTGATTTAATCATGCCTGGCCCTTTGTATTATGCTTACACCATATGCCACTGTCCTTTGTATTATTTGTCCAGTATTATATTGTAATGTGGTTAACGTTGTATAAAAAAGCTGAAATTTGTGAAATAAAAGTGTGTTAGTTTTTGGAACTTCATCCGTGTCCTGTCCTTTTGTCGCCAAGTGGTATCAAGGGTCTCCTTTTGACCCCCATTCAAGGAAGCAGCTCTGGAGAATGACCGGCAAGGCTACCTGCCTGCAGCCGACCTCAGGAGGGAGAAACCCAGCACGACTGCCTAGGTCCATCCACGTATTTCGGTATCAGATATACCGGTGGCAAACGGTGGGATCTTCGCTCTCATTCCACTGAGGGGATCCAAACCACCACCTAGGATCCAGCCGGTACGAAGACCAATGCTTACAAGCAGAGATAGGTTGTGGAGCTCCAGCACATGGCAGAGGAACGTGGATAAGACGTTCGCGGATTAAAAAAAGATGAAGCCAGTGAGCCTTCTTAAGGGCAAGGATGAGGAGATTGTGGAAAGAGCAAGTGTGACAGAACTGTGGTGACTATGGGAGATATTGGTGTGTTAGAGACTATTTCTACCCAAAAGACTAACATCCATAGACTGAGTTGCTTCCAATACATTTCTGGAGTGTAGAGATGGTGGGGGGTTGGGCGTTGCTTCCACTCTACTCCAGGTATGTGCTAAGGAATGTTAATTGATTCCTGCTGTGCTTCCTTGACCAATCAGAGGAGGTTATTGATGAGCCAGTTAAGAATGTATGATTTCAAGTCTTAATCTGCATTCTTATCCTGATAAGGATGCTGGTGACTGATTGGTCAAGCATAGAAACACTGTCCCAAGTATTCGTTTGCATGCTGATCTAGATAAGAGTCTCTGTAGTGTATATAAGCTGTGTGTTTGAGTCAATAAAAGAGAGTTCTTCCCTTCATCAAGTCTCGGCTGATGTTTGGGAACAGGAGGGTCAGTTTACTATTGGAGTGTTATTCTGAGGGAGAAGGGAACTATAAAAGAGGTATCCAGCTTATGATACAAGGCGTCACGTTACAACTGGTGGCAAGCGGCGGGATTCGGCTTATCCCAAGGAACTGAAACTGAGACCAGCATCCAGGGGGAGATATAGCCTCTGGCTTGACCCCGGTCTCAGCAACGCAGAGAGCAGTGGATGAAACATCAGCAAAACTGAGACTAGCATCCAGGTGGAGATATAGCCGCTGGCTTGACCCCGGTCTCGGCATCAAAGCGGGCAGTGGATGGAGCAGTGCTACGACCGGCTGAAACGTAGCACTCTAAAAGACTTGCTGGAAGCAAGGGGACGAGTGGCAAGTAACAAGCCAAAATCCGTTTTGATAACAGAACTGATGGAATCGGACCAAGCCAGCACCACATCCCCCGCAAGCATGGAGGAGACCGAGTTCCAGAAAGATGTAAAATGGCGAATTGCTCTACTGGGACCAAATCCGGCACCAGAATTGGTCGTTCAAATCATGGCTCAAGCTACAGAGGCGCTCAAATTCCGGGCCTCGGGGCATGTGGGGGAGACAGCATCCGTTACCGGTTCAATAATCGGGAACCGTCGGAAGCTACCCTATGCAGCATTTAAAAGCATTCGTGGATGGGGAGGATGACTGATGATTTTTTGGAGGACTTTGAAAGGCAATGTGGCATCCAAGGACTAGAGCCCGAGGACTGGCCCTCCATGTTAAGTGGCAAACTCAGCGGTCGAGCCGCTGCCGCTTTCCGGGCTATACCCCAGCATGACCTAGCCTGTTATGAAAGAGTAAAGGAAGCCTTGCTAGCCTGCTACGCCGTAACCCCAGAAGCTTACCGCAGGAAATTGAGGGGGATGCGGAAAGGAGCTAAAGATTCACATGTGGAGTGGGTTTATCGGATGCACCGGGCTGCCTCCAACTGGTTGAAAGGGTGCCAAGCAAAAACCTTGGAAGATGTTCTGCAAATATTGTTGCTGGAACAATTTTTTGACATGGCAATGACAGAGGTGAAAGAGTGGGTAAGGGATAGAAAACCCATTACAGTGGAAGAGGATGCCAGGCTGGCGGATGAATTTATGGATGGCAGAAGACCAGAGCCAGCTGCACTCAAAGTGCCTTTTATTCCAAGACCAATAAACCAGACCACATCAGGGAGTACGCAGTCTTGAGCAGTGCCCCAGGGGCCGGGACCCAGCCGGCCGGTCAACCGCAGGCCGACAGGAGTGACTTGCTTCAACTGCAACCAAGTAGGACACTACCAGAGTAACTGTCCCAAACCTGCCCGAGGCACTGGAGCTAGAGGCGCTGTCCATTGTTTACAGCAGGATACCCTGCTGGGGGAAGAGGAGTTGGGGTTGGTGCTACATGAAGTAAATCCCTTGCAAGCAGCCAGGGATAACCGGGCACATCACCGACAACTTGTGCAAATTAACGGTCAGTCTGCTAGGGGTTTGCGAGACACTGGGGCTACCCTGACGTTGATTCAACCGCACCGAGTCAGGAATACAGACCGCACGGGGCGAACCGTGGCTGTCAGGGTGGCTGGGGGTGCTATCCACAAGTTGCCTACAGCCCGAGTGCACTTGGATTGGGGAGCAGATTCCCGCTATGTAGAGGTGGGAGTCATGCAGGAGCTACCAGCTGAGGTACTGCTGGGAAATGATTTTGGGGACCTGACGTCCCAGTTTGGTCCCCGCATCGAGGAAGCCAAAGGACTGATCCCTCTCACAGTGAAGAACCACAGGTGAGAACACCATCCCCTAGCCAGACAATTCCAGTCCCTCTAGCCTGGGGTAACCCTGAGGACTTTAAGGGGGAACAGCTAGCAGATCCGACGTTAGAGGGGTACAGGAAGAGGGCAGACACTCCGAATGAGGGGGAAGGGGGTGAAGCCATTGAATGGCATCATGGATTACTCTACCGAGTATCCGGAGGACAGGGGCCAGGTTTGGCACAGGTTCCCCGCCGGCAGTTAGTTGTTCCCCAAAAATACCGCAGGGAATTACTTCACCTCAGCCATGATATTCCCCTGGCAGGCCATTTAGGTTTACGGAAAACAGGGCACTGATTAACGCAAACGTTCTTCTGGCCTGGAATCTCCAAAGATGTACGAGAGTTTTGCAGGACCTGTGAGGTGTGTCAGAGAGTAGGGAAAAGGGGGGATCGGGCCCCGGCCAAACTGCGCTCGCTCCCTATAATTGAGGAACCATTCCATAGGGTAGCGGTAGATCTGGTAGGGCCCTTAAGTAAACCCAGCCCCTCCGGCAAAAAGTTCATCCTCACCATAGTAGACTATGCGACAAGGTACCCGGAGGCGGTGGCGCTAGTCAACACTAATGCAGAAACTGTGGCTGAGGCTCTAATGAAAGTATTCTCCCGAGTAGGGTTCCCTAGAGAGATTTTGTCAGACAGAGGAGCCCAATTCACAGCGGAGGTTACCCAGCAGCTTTGGCGCCTATGTGGAATAAAGCCACTGTTTAATTCCCCCTATCACCCACAAACAAATGGTCTCTGTGAACGTTTTAACGGCACGCTCAAGCAGATGATCAAGACCTTCACAGAAACCTATAAAAACTGGGAAAAGTTTTTACCCCATCTACTATTTGCGTACCGAGAGGTACCCCAAGAATCCACTGGTTTTTCCCCCTTCGAATTGCTATATGGCCGGCGCGTCCGGGGCCCGCTAGACTTGATCAGGGAGCATTGGGAGGGAGATGTAGGAGCCGATGGGTTGCCTATTGTATCCTATGTCTTGGAGCTGAGGACCGGCTGCAACAACTCACGGCATTCGTCCGTGAGAATTTGCAGGCGGCCCAAAGGCGCCAACAACATTGGTATGATCGAGGTGCCCGAGACCGGGTCTTCCAGATTGACCAAAAGGTGTTAGTCTTGAAGCCAACCCGGCAAGATAAACTCCAAGCTGCATGGCAGGATCCCTACCGGGTAGTGGAACAAATCAGTGACACTACCTACGTGGTGGCCCGGTGCTCAGATGAAAGGGTCAAGCGGACTTTTCATGTGAATATGCTTAAGGAGTTCAGGGAGAGACCAGAGGAAGTGGCGGCCATATGTGCGCCAGCCACTGAGGACAGTGAGAATATGCCCCTCCCAGACTTATTGAGTAGTACCCCCAGCACACTACAGCAAGTGGTTTTGGGGGATAAACTCACAGAACCCCAGAAAACTCAGGTGACCCAGTTGCTACAGGAAAGAAGTGATATGCTGTCTGCCACACCGGGATATACAACCTTAGCGGTCCACAAGGTGGAAACACCTGGTCAGGAACCCCTGCGGCAAAGACCCTATCGTATTCCTGAGGCAGTTAGGGACCACCTGAAGACAGAGCTAAGGGAAATGTTGGCCTTAGGGGTGATAGAACCGTCGCAGAGTCCGTGGGCTTCACCGGTAGTCCTGGTGCCGAAACGAGACGGCACCACACGCTTCTGCGTGGATTATCGTAAGCTCAACGACGGGACTACCACAGACGCTTACCCTATGCCCCGGGTAGACGAGCTCTTAGATAAGATCGCGGGAGGGAGCTATCTGTCCACACTGGACCTGTGCAAGGGGTATTGGCAGATCCCCCTGGACCAGGAGGCCATCCCAAAATCGGCTTTTGTCACCCCATTAGGCTTGTACCAGTTTAAGGTCATGCCATTTGGGATGAAAAATGCCCCCACCACGTTTCAGCGGATGGCCGACCGACTCCTGGAGGGTCTGCAGTACTTTGCGTGTGCGTATCTGGATGACATAGCCATATTCAGTCGCACATGGGAAGATCACCTCGGGCACTTGTCTGCAGTGTTGGACCGGATTAGGGAAGCGGGACTGACCTTACGGGCTGACAAGTGTAACCTCGGCATGGCCGAGGTGCAGTACTTAGGACACCGGGTGGGTTCAGGGAAACAACGACCCGAGCCCGCCAAGGTAGAGGCCATAGCCAAGTGGCCCCAACCCCAAACCAAGACTCAAGTACTGGCATTTTTAGGGACGGCAGGGTACTATCGGAGGTTTGTACCCGACTATAGTGCCATCGTCAAACCACTAACCGACTTAACCAAGAAACACCTCCCCAGACAAGTACGGTGGTCCCCAGACTGTGAGAAGGCTTTCGAGCAACTAAAGCAAGTGCTAAGCGCCGCTCCCATATTGGCTGCACCTGACTCATCTAAACGTTTCTTTGTACACACAGATGCCACAATGTTCGGGCTGGGAGCTGTTCTAAGCCAAGTGGGAGACGACGGACACGAACACCCGGTGGCCTACCTCAGTCGGAAACTGTTGCCTAGGGAGGTCAGCTACGCCACCATTGAAAAGGAGTGCTTGGCATTGGTATGGGCACTGAAAAAACTCCAACCCTACTTGTACGGTAGACAGTTTACATTAATCACGGATCATAACCCGCTGGTTTGGCTAAACCGGGTAGCTGGAGACAATCCGCGACTTCTACGCTGGAGCTTAGCCCTCCAGCCCTACAATTTTTCCCTGCAATATCGTCCAGGGAAACAAAACCACAACGCCGACGGCTTATCCAGACAAACGGATATGGAACCACAGGCAGAACACCCCGGACATCCCTAAATTACACCCGACTGGGTCTAATCGGGTATGCCGGACATGGATACAAGGGGGAGATATGTGACTATGGGAGATATTGGTGTGTTAGAGACTATTTCTACCCAAAAGACTAACATCCATAGACTGAGTTGCTTCCAATACATTTCTGGAGTGTAGAGATGGTGGGGGGTTGGGCGTTGCTTCCACTCTACTCCAGGTATGTGCTAAGGAATGTTAATTGATTCCTGCTGTGCTTCCTTGACCAATCAGAGGAGGTTATTGATGAGCCAGTTAAGAATGTATGATTTCAAGTCTTAATCTGCATTCTTATCCTGATAAGGATGCTGGTGACTGACTGGTCAAGCATAGAAACACTGTCCCAAGTATTCGTTTGCATGCTGATCTAGATAAGAGTCTCTGTAGTGTATATAAGCTGTGTGTTTGAGTCAATAAAAGAGTTCTTCCCTTCATCAAGTCTCGGCTGATGTTTGGGAACAGGAGGGTCAGTTTACTATTGGAGTGTTATTCTGAGGGAGAAGGGAACTATAAAAGAGGTATCCGGCTTATGATACAAGGCGTCACGTTACAGCAAGGACCACAGATTTGCTTTCAGAGGACAACTACAGCCCCCACTCTAACCCCTCAGGCTCCCCCCAGGGCCCTTGCCCTGAACAGATGTAGTGGCTGAACAGGTGGTGAGCTGGCTGGCTTTTATGGGACCCGATCCACCCCAGAACTTTGTGGCCAGGACTACTGGGCCATCAAAAAGGAGTACTTGGCAGAAATGGAACATAGTAACACAGTAAATTAGGTTGAATAAAGACACAAGTCCATCAAGTTCAACCTTCTCTTCATACCCCAGTAACTGAGAATTTTATAGCTCTCCTGCTACCAATTAAGTTAGTCTTTATCAGATCTTCCTGATCTGCCTACTGATAAACGAAGTCGCCCTAGCCTCCCTAGTCTGGCTAGTGAAACCAGGGTCAACCCAGCTGAATATACCTATAGGCTGCCCCATCAATTGTTCAAAACCTTTGATGACACGGTTGGGGACATTGATGGGTTTCTCAGGGACTTTGAAAAGCAGTGCCGCCAGGTGCGGTTGGAGCACCAAGACTGAGTGCCCATCCTGGCTGGAAAATTGACAGGGAGAGCAGCTGATGCCTACAGGGCTATCTCCGGACTATGCTGAAATCAAGAGGCGATTGCTACAAAGATATGCCATCACCTCGGACACTTACCGGCGACAGTTTCGGGAAAGTCGCCGCCAATCCAAAGACACTCATACTGAGTGGGTACACACCCTGGAAAGAGCATGCAGAAACTGTCTCCAGGGATGTGGAGCTCATACATTAGAGGACTGTTGCCAGCAAATGCTCCTGGAACAATTCTTTCATCATGTTACTCCAGAACTAAGGGACTGGGTTCACGACCACAACCCCTGCACTGTCACAGCCACTGCAGAACTAGCAGACAAATTAGAAGAATCCCTACATCTGGGACCCCGGGCAGCCACAGTTCATGGTCCCTTAGGGACTGAAGGAACCCGCACCACTGGGATTACAGCCCCTGTTGGCCGCTTTGTGTCTGCTGGGCCCCACAGAGGGAAGCCTGCTAACAAGCCCCGGCCTAACCCTGGCCCTGAACGTTTTCAGTGCCACCAACGTGGCCACATGCGGCCCAATTACCCAATGAACTGGGTCAACCCCAGACCCCAACCGGCTCCCTCACATTGTGGACCCCCTGCCCCCCAAACCCGTGCATGGCCCCCAGATCCATGCACTGTGTCAGTGAGGCAGAAGAGGAGGAGTATGACTGACCCTCACCCCGGGAAATTTTGCGGGGATCTAACGACTCTTCCCCTTGGGGCTACAACTAGAGGTTGCCCTGGCACAAGGTCCTCATTCTGACAACAGGAGCCATTATATCCAAACCATCAAATTGGATGGCTAACCCTACAGATGGACTGCGGGACACAGGCACCACGCTCACTCTGGTACAGCTCCAGTGCCTGAGCCAGCACCATCGCACAGATCAAGCCGTGGAGGTCTGGGTTGTGGGAAGGAAGGTTTACCAGCTACCCATGGCCGGTGTTCACTTGGATTGGGGCTCTGGTCAAGGCTAGAGGACTGTAGGGGTGATGCCAGGATTGCAGGCTGATGTTTTGCTGGGGAATGATCTGGGGTGTCTGGAGAGTCATTTTGCCCTGGGACCACCTCAAAAGGATTGCCAGGCAGTCACCCGTGCCCAAGCCCTATGGTAAGCCCCCCTGATGTGAATGCATCCCCTCACCCAGACCCTGGGCCATTACAATGGTCCCCCTGGACAAATTTAGGGCCACCCTCCAGACAGAACCTTCACTAAATGCGTACAGACAAAGGGCAGACCGTGGGGAAACCGGAGCCAATGGGGAGACATTTTTTTGGGAGAATGGGTTACTGTACAGACAGACCCTGTCAGTGGGACAGGGGCACACAGAAATAACCAAGACCCAGTTGCTAGTCCCCACGGGTCACAGAGCCGCCTTGCTGGCCCTGGCTCACAAGGTGCCGTTTGCTGGTCACCTTGGAGCCAGGCGTACAGAACAACGGCTCACCCAAACCTTCTTTTGGCCCCAGATATCCAAAAAATGTTCACACATTTTGTCGGACCTGTGACACCTGTCAGTGGGTCAGCAATCGTGGAGACAGGCCCCTAGCTCCCTTACAACCCCTTCATATTATCGGGATACCCTTCCAACGGGTCGCCGTGGACATTGTGGGTCCGTTGGCTAGGTGCAAGTGCTCAGGGAAAAAATTTATTCTTACTGTGGTGGATTTTGTCACCCGGTACCCTGAAGCAGTTGCTCTGTCCAACATAACTGCAGAGCCAGTGGCTGACGTGTTGGTCACGCTCTTTACCCGGGTGGGGTTCCCCTAGGAAATATTATTGGACCAGGGAACGCAATTCACCTCTGAATTGCTGCAGCAAGTCTGGGAGCTGTGTGGGGTTAAGCCTGCCCACACTACTGCCCAACATCCACAAACCAACAGCCTTTGTGAGAGGCTCAATGGAACCTTGAAGCAAATGCTCAGGGCCTTTACGGACTCCCACCGAGACTGGGAGCAGTATCTGCCTCACCTCCTCTTCGCCTACCATGAGGTGCCTCAGGAGTCCATGGGCTTCTCTCCCTTCGAACTGTTGTTTGGGAGTCAAGTTCAAGCTTGGGTAGGGCCCTACCAGGAAGTGGATCGCCATGGAGAGACCATGTACCTGATAGCCAGGGGTCCCCAGTTGAGAGACAGAAGTGTCTGCCATATTAATGCCCTCAAACCTTATGAGGGATGGCCAGAGGACATCCTAGCTATTTGTAACCTGGCCAGTCAGGAGACCGAAGACAGGACACTCCCTGACCTACTGGCCAACACACAACCTGACTCCCCACTTAGCATGATCCCCTCATTTCACCCTTGAGCAGCAGGGACAGCTAAGCGATATACTGGCACAGTGGCCAGCCCTCTTTTCCCCCTTGCCTGGCCATACATCCCTAATGGATCATAAGGTCGAGACCTTAGAGCACCCTCCCCTCCAACAACCCGCTTACCGGGTGCCAGAAGCAGTCAAGTCCCACATCCAGAAACAGATCAGGGAGATGCAGGAGTTGGGTGTGATTGAGGGGTCAGACAGCCCATGGGCCTCCCCAGTAGTCCTAGTTCCCAAGAAGGACGGTACCACCCACTTTTGCGTGGATTACCAGTGACTAAATGAAAAGACAGTGACTGACCCCTACCCCATGCCCCGGGTGGACGACCTCCTTGACAGACTGGCTGAGGCTCGCTTTGTTATGACCCTAGATCTAAGTAGAGGATACTGGCAGATTACCTTGGCCCCTGAGGCAGTGGCTAAATCAGCCTTCATCACCCAGTTCAGCCTGTACCAATTTACAGTCATGCCATTCGAGATGAAGAATGCCCCCGCTACCGTTCAGAGCTTAGTCGATCGCCTACTCACTGGGGCCCAGGAGTTTGCCTGTGCCTACTTAGACAACATAGCAATCTACAGTGAGTCCTAGGAGGAACAAGTGCTGCATGTGGAGGCTATTCTAGGGATTATCCATAACGCAGGACTGACTATCTGCCCAACAAATGTCAGCTAGACATGGGGGAGGTTCAGTATCTGGCCCACCATGTGGGCAGCGGGTGCCAAAGTCCTGAACCAGCCAAATAGAGGCCATAGTTAACTGTCCTCAGCACCAAACCAAAAAGCAGGTCCTAGCTTTCCTGGGGACAGCTGGCTACTACCGAAGGTTCGTCCCCTAGTACAGTGATCTGGCCAAAACTTTTACTGACCTCACAAAAAAGGCATTGCCTTGCCTAGTAACATGGACCCCAGCCTGTGCCCAAGCATTCGAGGCCCTACTCCCAATTTTACCAAATCCTTTCCTGACCACACAGATACTAACCTTGCTTCCCCAAGTCCTGTTCCTGGATTATCAGAGGACTTGGATGCTTGAAAAGGGGGGTGATGTAACGGGCCGTAGGCCATTACATGGAACATGGTGGAGGTATAAAGAACCAACGCTTTTTAAAACTCCTTCAGAAGACTAAAATTCACGAAGCCCGGAATGGCAGCCAGAACTGTCTAAACGGCCTCCATGGTTTTAAACATCGGCCGGCTCCTGATTGGTCGATCGGAGTTAAAGGGCTGCCATTGACTTTGCATAGGGAAAATTCTGCCCCTCTCTGATTGGCCACAAGTTTAAAGGGACTGAACTGTATGCCTGGTGGATTGTCGACGAACTGCAATACCTCCAACAACCAGCAGGTGTCTCCAAATCTCAGTGTCATAAAGAATCGACAGAGTCGAGCATTGTGTTGCTTGGAAGGTAGGCAGCTTCCTGATTGGCTAAAGCCCTGGGTGATGAGTTTAAAGGTCCTCCATAGAGTTAACAAGGGGGAAAGTAGCCGGCCCAGGGATTGGTCGGTTAGCTGCCGGCCCAAAAGTTCTGATAGGCCAAGAAGGTCATGACGATCTTGACCAGGATTGGCCAGCAGATTCCAGGCTCCTGATTGGCCAGGGGTTGAAGCGGAATATTCAGACTAAAAAGATGCTTCACCCCCTGGCCATTTGGCCATTGTTTAAGTTATGTATTCAAGTCCCCCAGCCTTTGTCCCAGAGTTTGCCCCTCATCAGTCCCTTTGTCTAAATGATTTAATCATGCCTGGCCCTTTGCATTATGTCTACACCATATGTCACTGTCCTTTGTATTATTTGTCCAGTATTATATTGTAATATGGTTAACGTTGTATAAAAGAGCTGAAGTTTGTGAAATAAAGTGGGTTAGTTTTTGGAACTTCATCCGTGTCTTGTCCTTTTGTCGCTGAGTGGTATCAAGGGTCTCCTTTTGACCCCCATTCAAGGAAACAGCTCTGGAGAATGACCGGCAAGGCTTCCTGCTTGTAGTCGGCCTCAGGAGGGAGAAACCCAGCAGGACGGCCTAGGTCCATCCATGGACTTAGGTATCCGTTACAGTGGGAATGGATATGGGACAAGGGAATATTTTGCATTCAGTTTGGACCAGAAAGAGAGTAGGTAACCCAGAATACTGCAGTATCATTCTAATTATATGATTAATCCAACCCAATATTTGTATATCTAGGTTTCATGTTATGCTATATAAGAAAGAGACGAGGAGCACTTATTAAATGTCTTTCTTGATTGTTGTCGTTGCAGGTCATAAAAACTAAATCCAAAATAATAAAGATGATCAAGCATGAATAGTGCTGCTCTCCTTGATACAAACAATGACCCATCCAAAGTCTTAATCAGTGCTATTGTTTAAATGTGGTAGGGTTTACCGATATAATGGAATAGGGACTATCCTTAATATTAGGGCTTCTCATTACTGTATTTCTTATACCACTTGTAAGCAGATCTTACTACTTGGGTGAATAACCAAAAAAACCCTCTATTATTTGTATAGTAAGATTGGACATATAACAACTTTTTATCCTTTATTTTCTTCTATTGCCTCTGACCAGCGAAACCAAGAAATTCACTCCGATGATGTTAGTTAGTTGTAACATATAGTGACTGAATAGATGACATATTCAGATTAAAGGGGAACATTCACATGCTGACAACTTTTGAGCACTTGTTTAATCACCAAAGAAACATTAGGAATGTGATTTAAAAAAAAACAAAACAAAAAAAAAACCAAAAAAAAAAAACAAACCTTACTTTTTAAGATATTAGACTTAAAACTTAACCACTTACATATACTGTAGCTGCAGCATGGCTCTCAGGACTTCCCAGCAGTCTGTCATTCTCCTCCCACCTCCCTCCCAGGTACCCCCCAGGAGCTTGTTCATGCTTCACTTCGGTGTGGTGTGAACGGCGTGAGCATTACAGGAAGCTTCTATATCTTATTTCATAGCAACACAGTGATTTAGGTTGAAAAAAGGCTTGTGTCCATCTAGTTCAACCCTTTTCCTATTCCTGTTTACCATCGTTGATCCAAAAGAAGGCAAAAAAACACTCAATACAGCAATTTCAAATTATGACTTGAATGGGGGGAAAAATTCCTTCTTGATTCCAAATGGCAATCAGATTTCTCCTTGGATCAACAAGCACAAACTAAATATATATCCCAATACTAACATACATAGCCCTCTATGTACTGCTCTTTTAAAAAGTATCCAGGCCCTTTTTAAAAGTATCTAATGTATTCGACAGCACCACCTCCTCAAGCAGTGATTTCCATACCTTTATTGTCCTTACCGTAAAGAATCCCTTCTGCTGTTGTAGATGAAATCTCCTTTCCTCAAGTCTATGCGGGTAACCCCTTGTGCTTTGTACTGTTCTGTTAATGAACAGGTCTTTGGAGAGCCCTTTGTATGGGCCCTGAACATATTTATATAATGATATCATATCCCCTCTAAGACGCCATTTCTCTAGTGTGTACAAGTTTCTAGCCTTTCTTCATAACAAACTTTCCATTACTAGTTTTGTAGCTCTCCTCTGCACTCTCTCTAGTTCCATAATGTCCTTATTGAGCAGAATATTCTAGGTGGGGTCATACCACTGACCTGTAAATACGCATGATTTCATGTACCTTTTTTACACAACAAATGAATGGCAGTTTGCTTACACCAAAGTAGGCCCTCAGAGAACACAACTGTTACAGTTTCATTAGATTTCAATGTCACCTTGGCCTGGTATGATGGATAGATGTGCTTTATTTAATGAAATCGAATTAATCTCATTTGCAACCAGAAGGTTTATTAGTTTGCTCAGGGTGAAACATAACAATGATTTCTTCTTGTTCTCGGTATATAACCGCCTAGATGCTCATACTGCAGCTGAATGGCTGTTTTCTGAATATATTCCTCATGGCAATCTGCTCGGAGCTTTCAACATTCTAGTACTATGCTCAGTTACAGGCATACATTCACATTAGGAGAACATTAATAAAAATTAAAATCCCTATATGCGTCATTAATTTATAGGGCGTATTTTTCTAACAGATGTCAACATGTTATCCAATGAGTAGCTATGCCATACATTTTGTTATTTTAAAGTGTAAGCATTATTTGTTAATGCTATAGTGTGGTATCTATCCAAAAATATCCTAACATTTACATATCGTTGTGACGATACGGCCCTGACATCTCTGCCATGGAAGGTATAGCAGTTCAGGCATGTTATCATCCGTGGGATTTTTCACTAACCTGCACAGCTAACGGCTATACTAAGCATTAAGACACGGCATTTTGAGTTGTGTATCCACCGGCAATGCAGGATATACTGCACGGATAGCTCCGGTTAGCATAGGATAGTCTATTTAGTCCCCTGACACTTCTCTATGAGTAACTGTTCTATAGTGGACGACAAACAGCAATATAGCTGGCTACTGAAGGGAGAGACAAACAAGCTACTTCTTGGTAAATCACAAACTGCTTTATTTTCAAATACAGCATTTTAATACAGTTCAGAGAAAGGGGCAGTCAACATATGGCCAAAACATGACACGCTGGGTTTAACATCAGACAAAGGTTACCAAAAAAGGGGGGTGGTGGACACAAGACTATAATCACCTCCTGTAGAAACCTCCAGGGGGTGAGAGGGGTTAGCACAACCACACTAGCAGCAACCCTATATGAACTGCCAGTGAATAGTTGTTCCCTCTATAAAAACATCAATCTCAGCTGATGGTCATCTGCCTCTCAGAGCCTCTAAGTCTGGGTGGGGGAAGTCTGGAGCAGACCTCCATGAAAATCCCTACGTATTCTCTCTCTACTGTTCAGTATTAGTGTCCACATGATCCTAGCTAGGAGGAAGGAGAGGCTCCGCCTCTTGCACCATGTGACCTGTGACAGTCCTGTTCAACACAATTGTCTATAGATGAGTATATGCTATTAGAAAGAGGAAAACAGAGTAGGAAAATTATTTTTCACATACGGAGTATAACATCTTTTACATATTATAATGGAATAATTATGGTACTGGTAGTGTTAGCTATATTTAAAGAGTACCATGGGGACGTACCAACATTGAGTTTCCAGGGTGGGAAAATGAAGGAAAGGAACAAGCTCCGGCCCATATGATACCATTGACTATCCTGACATGGAACAGCCCAAACGAACAAAGTGTCAATGGACACAGAATAACAGTAACACAGCACACTGAACAAGGGCCAACAGGGCTCACTCAAAAGGATAAAGAACTATAAGGCACAGGAAAGTAAAAGCTGGCTTCAGCCAAAGCCAGAACATCAACACGGTAGTGTTTGGCAAATGTGTGCTCAGAAGACCAAGTAGCCCCCTTGCACAACTGCTCAGCAGAGGCCTGATTCTTGTAGGCCCAGGAGGCTCTAACAGACCTAGTGAACGTGCTGTAATGCGAAAGGGAACAGGTTTCTTCCTGAGTTCATAAGCCTTGCGAATGGTAGACTTGATCCAAGATGCAATAGTCACCTTAGATGCCGCCTTACCAGCCCTGGGACCCTCGGGGATAACAAAAAGTGCATCAGTCTGGCGGGCAGACTCCGTGTGGTACACTTAAGGCAGAGCACCACATCCAACGAGTGGAGATCCCTCTCCTTGTGTCATGGTTCCAGCAATGAAACACAGGACAAGTACTTAAAGGTAACACCAACTTTATTAAGGCAGCAACACAAACAGAATATCACAATGACAGGATATACTATATATATATATATATATATATATATATATATATATATATATATATATATATATATATATATATATATATATATATATATAAAACTAAAGTGAAGCGCAAAACGGAGCAAGTGACAACTACCAGAAATAGAAGACTGCTATCGTGTGTTTCTCGTGATAAATATATCCCAGCAATGGGACTAAGAGTAGTCTGCAAAGCCACAGGTCCACACCTGGGAGAAGTCAGACAGGAAGTGAGTAACCAAGGTCACAGGGCCGCAACTGGGAGCGTCAGACAATGGGCAGGCACCAGGAGAAAGTCTGCTAGAGCCACAAGCCTGCACCAAATTGGTTATCTAACAGAATGGAAGGCCACTCTAGAGAAAGCAAGTCTTATCCAAAAAAGTTTTTCAAATATATAAATAGCAGAAAACTTAAGAGTGCATTGGACCATTCAAAAATAAGATGGGTGAGTTGGTTAGTGAGGATAAGGAAAAGGCCGATGTTTTAAACACTTTCTTTGCATCAGTATATATAAGAGAGCAAGGAATGGTAGAAGAGCCTCCGCAAGTAACAAATAAAACAATACAATTAATAGATATTGGGTTAACTCAAGGAGAGGTCATGGGAAGACTGAACAAAATTAAGACCGACAAAGCACCGGGTCCTGATGGCATACATCCAAGGGTTCTTCAGGAACTTAGTGCAGTGTTAGCAAAACCCCTATATTTACTCTTTAAAGATTCTATTACCATAGGCTTAGTGCCACAGGATTGGCGAAGAGCTAACAGAGTGCCTCTATTTAAGAAGGGAACCAACACAGAACCTGGGAATTATAGACCAGTGCGTTTGACCTCTGTAGTGGGAAAGCTGTTAGAAGGGATAATAAGGGACTATATTCAGGATTACAACACAAAAATTAAAATCATTAGCACAAATCAACATGGTTTTATGAAGAACAGATCATGCCAAACTAATCTTTTCAGCTTCTATGAGGAGGTAAGCAGCAACCTTGACAATGGCAAGGCAGTAGATATAGTATATCTAGACTTTGCAAAGGCATTTGATACAGTGCCACACAGAAGGCTGGTGTATAAAATAAGGAAATTGGGGCTAGGAAATAACCTTTGCAATTGGATACAAAACTGGCTGAAGGATAGGGAACAGTGTGTGGTTGTAAATGGAAAATTCTCCAGTACAGTTAAAGTGGAGAGTGGAGTACCTCAGGGTTCAGTATTAGGTCCGCTGCTTTTTAACATGTTTAGAAATGACCTGGAAATAGATATAGAAAGCAAAATAGCAATATTTGCAGATGATACTAAGTTATGCAATCTCATTAATTCAGAACAGGATATTTTCTCTCTACAGTGGGACTTACATACAATGTCAGATTGGGCAAACATGTGGAATATGAAGTTAAATGTGGGGAAGTGTAAAGTCATGCATTTGGGAGGAAACAATCCCAAGGCTACTTATAAACTTGGAATGGAATAATTTTAGGTGACTCATTGCTAGAAAGACCTGGGTATCCTTGTCAACTATAAACTTGGAAACAGTGACCAGTGTCAAACAGCAGTAGCAAAGGCAAACAAAGTCCTGTCTTGCATAAAAAGAGGTATCGAAGTAAGAGTAGATAACATTATTTTGCCATTATACAAATCATTGGTAAGACCTCACCTTGAGCAATTTTGGGCACCGGTTCTGAAAAAGGATATACTAGAACTAGAGAGGGTACAGCGGAGAGCAACAAAATTAATTAAGGGAATGGAGGACTTGACATATGAGGAACGACTAAACAAACTTGATTTATTTACTCTAGAGAAAAGACGACTAAGAGGAGACCTTATCACATTGTACAAGTATATGTGAGGTCAATACAAGGATCTCTGCGGTGAGCTATTTATTCCAAGGCCTGATCAGGTGACCAGGGGACACCCCTTGAGAGTAGAGGAAAGGAGGTTTAAACTTCAGCAGAGGAAGGGTTTTTTTACAGTAAGGTCTGTCAAATTGTGGAATTCATTGCCCAGGGAGGTAGTTATGGCAGATACAATGGATACATTTAAGAGAAGATTAGATACATTTCTTTCAAAAGCGAACATACAGAGTTATACTGTTTATCAGTAGGCTGATCAGGAAGGTCTGATAAAGACCAATTTAATTGGTAGCAGGAAAGCTATAAAATTCTCTGTTACTGAGGCATGAGGCGAAGGTTGAACTTGATCGACTTGTGTCTTTTTTCAACCTAATTTACTATGTTACTATGTTACCCATATGGCGACTAGCTGCTCAATAGTACTAGTCGCCAGAATTATTACCGCGTTATACAGAATTCATCTTGCTCCTGGGACAGATAGCCAGGACACAGGGCAGACATCTTTTCATAGTGACGTCTGCACTCTCAGTCCCTTTTGGGGACTGCTCCTAGCAACGCCTCCTACAGCAGGCTGGGACTGACAGCTCAGGCAAGCAGATGTCACTATGGAAAGATGTCTGCATTGTTTCCTGGCTGTTAGCCCCAGGAGCAAGATGAATTCTCGATAACGCGGTAATAATTCAGGCGACTAGTGCTATTGAGCAGCCAGCTGCCAGATGAGTAATTATTTGGGGCCACGTTTAAAAGGGGTAGTTAGTTCCGCTTTAACAACATTGGCTGTTAACTACTTATTATGCATATGTTCCCCACAGATAAGAGGATTTTAGTCTTACCTGTTAAATCCTTTTCTCTTAGTCCATACAGGTTACTGGTAACTCTCGGAGGCGATCCGCCCCTTAGTAGACAGGAACAATTCTCAAAGTGTATGCAGGGGGTGGAGCCTCCCTTCCCTCCTTGGCTGCAGCTATCCAGTCAGCTCCAGTAAGATTTGAGACACTAAGTATGACTAGATAGTAGAAGAGAAGACTCCTGTGAGCATGACCCCGAAGGACCCCCACGGTCTGCCACAGGAGAGCCAAGAATGGTCTCTTGACAGGATGGGAGACCAGTAACCTGTATGGATTTAACAGGTAAGACTAAAATCCTCTTTTCTCTGTCATCCAATACAGGTTACTGGTAACTCTGGGATGTCCAACCATTAAGTTCCCCAGAGGCAGGCAAGGACCAGGCGCAAGGCCCCCAAAGTCACCAGAACATATATGAACCATCAGATCAGAGATAGCCCAACAACAACTGAAGTGTCAACGGACACAAAACAGGGGTAACGGCACCCCAGGAACGTTACACAGCACACGGAAATACAACCAACAGGGCTCAAAAGTGAAGGAAGCACTAAGAACCAAGCAAAAACCTAGACAGGCAATACTGCCTCCAGGATTTTCCTCCCAAAGCTGGCATCACCGATGCCAACACATTCACACGGTAGTGCCTCGAAAAGGTGTGCACAGACGACCAAGTGGGCACCTTGCATAACTAATCAGCGGAGGCCGGATTCTTGTAAGCCCAATAGATCAAGTAGAATGAGCCGTGACCCTGAAAGGGACAGGCTTCTTCCTTGGCTCACAAGCCTTGCGAATAGTGGACTTGATCCAAGAAGCAATGGTCACCTTGGATGCAGGTCTTCCTGCCCTAGGAACCTCAGGAATGACTAACACAGCGTCAGATTTCCTGATAAGTTTTATGTGCATCACACTGAGTCTAAGACAACACACCACGTCTAACAAGTGGAGATCCCTCTCCTTGTCAGAGGTGGGGTCAGGGCTGAAAGAGGGCACCACAATCTCCTGATTGATGTGGAACTCAGAGACCACCTTCGGCAGAAACTCCTTAGGAGTGCGAAGCACTGCCTTGTCCTTATGAAACACCAAATAGGGTGGCTTACAGGACAGAGCGTGTAACTCCATGACACGGTGAACTGACACAATCGCCAGGATAAAAGCCATTTTCCATGTCAACAGGCGTAGAGGAATAGTAGAAAAAGACTCAAAGGGAGGGTGCTGAAGGACGGCCAAGTCCAAGTTAAGATCCCACTGAGGAGTGGGAGACTTGAAAACAGGATGAGTATGAGCAGTGCCCTGGAAGAAAATCTTGACATCAGAAAGGATGGCAATGTGTCTCTGAAAGAAAACAGAGAGAGCAGAAGTTTGAACCTTAAGGGAACTCAAACTGAGGCCCTTATCCACACCGTCCTGCAAAAAAGCCAGGACTGTAGGTAGATCAAAGTTCTGAGACAGATCCCTGTCAGTGCACCAGGACAGAAAAGTCGACCAGACACGATGGTAGATCTTGGAAGAAACAGGCTTGCGGGCACTGAGCATAGTAGCCACCACACCAGAAGAGAAGCCCTTCTTCTTCAGTATTGAGGATTCTATTTCCAAGTCATCAAAGTTAGCCAATGAACATCCTCCTTCCACAGGTAACCCTGTAGAATAAAGTCTGGATGGTAGGGGGCTGAAAGGGCTCCACCATTGACAGATCCAAGAGCTCCGGAAACCAAGACTGACAAGGCCAGTATGGAGCAATCAGAATGACTGGGCAATGCTCCAGTCGTAATGACCGTAACACCCTGTGCAACATGGGAAGGGGAGGAAAGATGTAAGCCAGAGTAAAGACCCATGGAATGGACATCGCATCTACTGCTAGAGCCAGTGTCAAACCGGAGGTACTGCCGGCTCTCTGGATGAATAGCAATGTGTAAATATGCGTCCTGAAGATCCAGAGAAGCAAGGAATTCCCACGGGGACATGGCAGCAATCACTGTGCGCAGAGACTCCTGACGATAATGAGTCCAGGTCACAAAGGAATTGAGATCCTTCAAGTACAAAATAGGGTGACAACCGCAGTCCTTTTTGGCAACCACAAAGAGGTTTGAGTACAAACCCGAACCCTTATCCTGGATAAGTACTGGCTCTAGAACATCCTTGTCCAGAAGAGCCTGAACAGCACTGTCGATCACACAGCGTTTCTATGTTCCCTGAGGAGTGTGAGAAGAACGAAAGCGAAATGAAAGGTATCTTGTACCCTTCCGTCACTACCTGTTAAACCCATGGGTCCATCACAGAGTCCTCCCAAATGCTGTGATAGTGTCGCAGACGACCACCCACAGCGGAGTGCGGACCTGAGTTCGGCGAGTCATGCCGAAAAAATCTTGGAAGAGACTTGGGCTTGGAGGAGACCTTGGGCTTCCATTGTTGTTTAGGCTTGGAGGAGGTACGCGGAGCTGAGGGAACCATCTGGTTCGCCGGACGTGTCTCATTCTGAAAGGAAGGAAAAAAATGGTTACGCTTAAGCAGCAATTTCTTCCTGGGAACCAAGGGTAGAAGAGTACTCTTACCCCCTGTGGCCTCACTGATCAGATCCTTAAGATCTGGCCCAAACAAAGAGGTACCCTGAAAAGGAAGGGAAAGTAAGGATTTCTTAGAAGCAGTGTCAGCAGATCAGATCTTGAGCCAAAGAGTTCTTCTGGCCACCACAGACATGGTGGAGACCCTAGCCACCAAACGGATGGCATCAAATAAGGCACTAGAAACATAGTGTTGTGTCTCAGATATGTTGGCAAGAAGGCGCAACTTATCCGAAGTAGGTGCATCCTGACGGACAGCCTTGGTGAGCTGTTCAGTCCAGACCGCAATGGCCCGGTTCACCCATGCAGCGGCAAACGCTGGACGCATAGCAGAACCAGCAGTGGCAAAATGGATTTGAGGGAAACCTCAAGTTTCTTGTCAGTCCAGTCCTAAAGAGCAGAGGCATCAGACACTGGCAAGGCAGTAGATTTAGACAGCCTGGATATAGAGGTATCTACTTTGGGGGGGATGAACCCACTGAGCAAGCGCAGCCTCAGAAAAGGGGTAAAGCATGGCAAATTTCCTGGACACAGAAGCTTTCTTGTCCGGGGATTTCCAATCCTCAGACACAAGGCGGTCAAGAGTGGGGTTAGGTGGAAAGTATGTAAGGGGCTTAGCAGGCTCCTGGAATACTTCAGAGGGATTAGAAGGGACCTCCTGAACTAGGGGAATGTTAAGAGTAGTTAATACAAGCCTGATCAGGCCCTCAGAGGAGGGCTCAGGTTCAGCCTCAAAAGGGTCTCCAAAAAAGTGAGAGGACTCAAACACAGAACATTCCTCAACATGCGAATCCACCAGCAGTTCCTCCTCAGAGGAGTCTGACACGTCAGGTACTCCCTGAGGTTTGGGCAGGGACGACCTGACTGAGGAGGGGGCCTGCCAAGACTTAAAGGCCCCCTGTAACTGGGATGGAAAGAGTTGCAATGTGGACCTAAGGTCCCTAGTCGCAGCCTTGAACTCTTGCACCCAAGCTGGCTCTATGGAATGGCTGGAGGTCCCTGAAATGCTGTCAAGCACATCAGAACAGGCTGGGCATAAGTGACCAGAGAATTCTCTAGGAAGCCCTGAGTGACAGGAAGAGCAATGCGCAATGGGGGATACAGAGACCCCAGCCTCCTTAGTCTTAGGCCCAGCCCCAAGCTCCAGCGGTATAGACATTCTCACAGTGTCAAAATACCCAACTGTACAATAACCCACCCAATTATAGTGTGTAGGATTAAAGTTTCACCCCAGAAATCGCTAAAATAAACTTATCTGGGAGGCGAATGGTTAATCTGCAGAGGAGAGAAGAAGAGTCCAAGCCCTGCATAGGATACTCGCCCAGTTACTCTCACAAAATGGCTGCCATGGTGGGAGCCACTCAGAAACAATGGTGCGAAGCAAGAGCTCATGGGAAATGTAGTTTTTTCCAAAAAGTACCTTAAACAGTGCCCGAAGCCCCTTGAGCCCCCAACGCACTAAAAACCATGAACCGGATGATAGAGCAAGGGTAGACAAGTAAAATAAGCCATCTCTGAAGTCGCTAGGTTAAGTGGTTGCAGACATACGTCCCAAACAGTATAGTCCCATAGAAGTGAATGGAGCAATGGCGTCTATGCGGTAAAGCGCTCCTTAACGATGCAGTACTCAAATTTCACAAATATTAAAGTAAAACCTTAAAAGATGTAAATCATCAATAGAACATGTGAGGATACCCAAAAAACACTAACCCAGTAGGAAAAGTGTTAAAAAAACCCCAATAAAGTGCCAAACCAGCAGTTAAAGTTACCATATAAACCTGCTCCAAACACCCAACAGACATACGGATATACCCAATGAGTGCAGGAGTGTGCAATAGGAATTCCAGGAATACACCCCTGTGCAAAGGGGCACTGTGGGAGAAGTGGACCTGCAGCACTCAAAGGGTAGCTCACCTTTCCTGCAGATCTTCTGTTTTCAGATTACCATGGGGCAAGAAGTACCTCAGTGGGTAACTCCTGGAGAAGAACATGGAATCAAGATTTTCCCCCTCAGGGCTTAAGGTCCACAAAAAGCACCTGGATACTGAGTTAGCCACCTCTAAGGGCATTGTCAGTCATGGTAATCTGCCTAATGGCGGTATTCAATATCCAACAGAAGAATAAAAAAAGATTCTAAAACTATAGCAGAACTATTCTCAGACTGGTGTTGTCTTCACCGAGGAACAAATCTTTCTGGAGCTGATTGGCTAGCTGCAGCCAAGGAGGGAAGGGAGGCTCCACCCCCTGCATACACTTTGAGAATTGTTCCTGCCTATTAAGGGGCGGATCGCTTCCCAGAGTTACCAGTAACCTGTATTGGACAACACAGAAAGGTAAATAAAAAGTATATATAATTTTCACTGGCGTATAAATCCAGCAAAATACTTTCCTATAGCATTCCCTCTATTATTTTATTAGGTCACTGTCACGGGAACCATCATGCCCTTGGCTCCTGGAGGGGCCTGGGGGCCGGCCACCTCCCACAAGAAAGTGGATGCCATGCCCAGGGAAGCTCCTTTGCCCGCTTCAACGTTCCCTCTCGGGTCTAAGTCACCCTGTGCTTATTGGGGGCACAGGGTGACTGGGAATACCCAGTCTGGTCTGCCCCGGGCAGACCCAACAGACTCTGTGGACTGTGTTGTTCCGTGTGTCAGGGGGTTTAGAGGTTGCCACTGCCCTATCCTCGGGCTTCAGGGCAGGGAAGCGTCCCATGCCCTGGAACTATACTTGCTTCCACTAAGGAGTGGAATTCACGGGGCGGAGGACAACCAGCAGAACTAATCAAAAGCCCCATTGACTTTACATGGGGAAGTAGGCGGCTTCCTGATTGGCCAATGCCCTGGGTGACGAGTTTAAAGGTCCCCCATAGAGTTAACATGGGGGAAAGTAGGCAGCCCAGGGATTGGTCGGTTAGCTGCCCGCCTACAGAGTCTGATTGGCCGAGCTAGCCGTGACTAGCACAACCAGGATTGGTCAGCCTATTCTAGGCACTGGATTGGCCAGGGGTTGAAGCGGAATATTCAAAGATGCTTCAACCTCCTGGCCTTTGTTGTACAATGTGTATTCCAGCCCCTCAGCCCTTTGTCCCAGTGTTTATCCCACAACAGTCCCCTTTTGTCCAAATAATGCAATCATGTCTGGTCCATTGTATGATGTGTACACCAAATGTTTATACCATTGTGTGTTTTGTTCAGCCCACCATTGTATAGCCCCTCCACCCCTCTTGGCCTTTTGTGTTAACCTGTATAAATATGTGTGTCTTGGTTCCAATAAAGGAGTTCTTGTTTTAACCTACACAAGTGTTGTCTGGTGAGGTTAAGCTGCTGGTATGCTGAGCGAGTTCTGGTTTACCCTGACACTAGTCCTACCTGGCGATTGGGATACCTTGGGAGAAGCTGGTGGAGTTTTCCTGTTCCAGAGCGAGGGAAGCGGCGACTAACGGAGTCACCCAGGGCTGGGTGGCAGCGGTATCCGTTACAGTCACCATAGTGTTAATGTACTCATTTTGAATATCCAATAAGACTCACGATTAATTAATCTCTTGGTCCTACTGTAATTCATAGAGGACTTAATATGTTCAGTTGGGGTTATTTGCAAAAAAGAGCAGTCACAATTATGTGTTATAGCACAATGTCAAGAAACACTATGAAAATTATAACCATTTCCCACGTTTCTTCTATGTTGCCCAAACCTGGTTCGAAGTTTTTGTGTAGTCCTTTCACTATATTGGAGGCCACACTTACAGTCTATTAAATAGACAACAAAGGCACTTTCACACGTTATATATTGCTTAATTTTAAATTTCTCACCAGTAGAATTACAAAAGAAAGCATCTCTATCGTGACTAATGTTCTTGCAAGTCAAACATCTATCGTGTCCACATTTGAAAGAACCCACTTTATTGAAAAATATACCGTTTTTCTTATTATTTACATCTGCGGCTTTTAACCTACTGGGCACTACACTATTCTTCAATGTTTTTGCTCGCCTAAAAATTTATTTTAGGTTTCTCAGGAAGGGATAGGTGTAACAAGGGGTCTTTCTGCTTTCTGTAATATGTGCCATTGTGTTTCTAAAATAGCTCTAATCTCTTTATACACCACATTATATTGGGTTATGAAACTACATTTGTTCTTCATATGATTTTTTTTATTATTATTATTTCTTATTTTCTCCAAATCTCATATTCACCTTTTGATTATTAATAATCATATCTACACTTCTTATTTTGGCCTTATTACAAGAGACTATTAATTAGACCTCTTGGATAACCCTTCTCTTCAAACCTCTCCTTTAAAATGTAGCTTTGAAGATTAAAATCGTCAATCTCAGAACAGTTCCTACACAATCTTAGAAACTGACTGTAAGGTACTTTGCTCAACCACTGTTTATAATGGGAACTTTTGTAGTCCAAAAAACTGTTAGTGTCCACATGTTTAAAATGCATGCTGGTATGGAAACTGTTCAAACCAGTCTTCAATTTCAAATTTAGATAGACGACTTCTATTGGGCTAAAACAGGACGTGAATTGGATACCCCATGGGTTACGATTAACATAATTGACAAACAAATCAAAAGTGACTATCACTCTTCCAACTAATGATCAAATCGTCAATGAAGCGGCGATATAGGATGAGATTTGCACCAAATGGGCAATCATGCCCCATAAATAAATTGGCATAACTTGGTGCAAATCTCGTCCCCATCTCAGCTCCCTTGATTTGTCTATAGAAAGTGTCCAAAAACAAAAAAATAATTGTGTTCTAAAATAAACAAAATGGAATCAATAATAAATTTACACTGTGAAGTGGGTATAAAAATATCCAAACATAAAAAGTGTTCTACCGCTTTAATTCCAATATCATGTGGTATACTAGAATAAAGTGCTGTTACGTTGAGTGTAGCCCAACAGAAGTCGTCCTCCCAGACAAAATCTTTTAACCCCTTAAGGACTGGCCGCGCACACACGCGGCGGTCACTTAAGGACCACGGGGGATTTTTTTATTTTTTTTTATCTGATTCCGGACTCCCCGAACTGCGTGTAGCCGTGCGGGGGAAGACAGAATTCCATGTACCTCCTTGGTCCTTTAGGGATCACAAACCATGTACATGTACGTCATGGGTCGTTAAGGGGTTAAAAGATCCAACAAGTGTCCTGTGTCCCTGAGATATGACCCCAATTCTGTCACAAATCTCTGTGGCCAATAATCCACATAGAGAGATGAGATGTTAAACTATCTATGCCCGATATAATCGGGCGTCCAGGTGGATCTGAGAGGGACTTGTGTATCTTTTAACCACTTAGTGACAGACAACTTACCTGGTAAGTCCTGGTAAGACCTTTAAAATCTCATATTGTGCTTCATCTCCAAGAACGCGCAAGGCTTCCTTAATGTAATCCGTTTTGTTACAAATAACCACCCCACCCACCTTATATGCAGTCTTAATTACAATCTGGGTGTTTGACTGTAAATTCTTAATTGCATCAAATTCATCTTTACTTTGATTAGGTTTTAAATTAACGTGGGTTTTTTTAATGAATGTTCTAAAGTTATCCATAACTAGAGAATGGAAATTCTCAATATAATTTCCCTTGCTGTTAGTAGGGTAAAACTTTGATTTCGGTTTGAAAGGAGTATGAATATAACTACACAAAATATCATTAACATCATCTTCAACATTTATTTCTCCTACAGATGGACTTATTCCTACAGATGGATTTATTCCTACTGGATCTTTACTAGATGTAAATCCCATGGAGGGATTCAGTCCCAATATTAGGTGTAATATTATAATGGCTGAAGAACATCGATTGATGACTTACTGCACTGCAAATAGGTATTGCCAGGACTGCAGATAGAGCAGGCAGGATTTCGAGAAAAGGTGGTTTAACACTACTGAAACCAACTAGAAGGAATCAGAGAAATGCTTCCTCCTGTACTGAAAGATGTAGCCACCCACCGGAATAGGCAACACGAGGAGAAAAGATTAGACCCTACTCGGCAAAAGATTCTGAAAGTGTGTAGGATTCCAAGCAGAATCTGACAGACCTTACTGTAAAAAAACCCTTCCTCTGCTGAAGTTTAAACCTCCTTTCCTCTACTCTCAAGGGGTGTCCCCTGGTCACCTGATCAGGCCTTGGAATAAATAGCTCACCGCAGAGATCCTTGTATTGACCTCTCATATACTTGTAAAATGTGATAAGGTCTCCTCTTAGTCGTCTTTTCTCTAGAGTAAATAAACCAAGTTTGTTTAGTCGTTCCTCATATGTCAAGTCCTCCATTCCCTTAATTAATTTTGTTGCTCTCCGCTGTACCCTCTCTAGTTCTAGTATATCCTTTCAGAACCGGTGCCCAAAATTGCACTGCATACTCAAGGTGAGGTCTTACCAATGATTTGTATAATGGCAAAATAATGTTATCCACTCTTGCTTCGATACCTCTTTTTATGCAAGACAGGACTTTGTTTGCCTTTGCTACTGCTGTTTGACACTGGTCACTGTTTCCAAGTTTGTAGTTGACAAGGATACCCAGGTCTTTTTCTAGCAACGAGTCACCTAAAATGATTCCATTAAGTTTATAAGTAGCCTTGGGATTGTTTCCTCCCAAATGCATGACTTTATACTTCCACACATTAAACTTCATATTCCGCATGTTTGCCCAATCTGACATTGTATGTAAGTCCCTCTGTAGAGAGAAAATATCCTGTTCTGAATTAATGACTTTGCATAATTTAGTATCATCAGCAAATACTGATATTTTGCTTTCTATATCTATTTCCAGGTCATTTATAAACATGTTAAAAAGCAGAGGACCCAATACTGAACCCTGAGATACTCCACTCTCCACTTTAAATGTACTGGAGAATTTTTCATTTACAACCACACACTGTTCCCTATCCTTCAGCCAGTTTTGTATCCAATTGCAAAGGTCATCTCCTAGTCCCAATTTCCTTATTTTATACACCAGCCTTCTGTGTGGCACTGTATCAAATGCCTTTGCAAAGTCTAGATATACATCTACTGCCTTGCCATTGTCTAGGTTGCTGCTTACCTCCTCAGAGAAGCTGGAAAGATTAGTTTGGCATGATCTATTCTTCAAAATACAGATACAGAGGTATTATTGCTGAGGGAATCTGCTTGGCCTATGAGATTTCCTAATATGTGAGATTCTGACAGCGCTGCCACCCTTCCTCCTGCCTACTAAATAATTTGCCCAGCTAATCTGTTGAGAGGTGGGCTCTCTGTAGCATTAAAAAGATAAAGGACTGACGATGTCTGAACTTATCCACAATGCTGCCCTGGAGGTCTATTTAGTTGTTATAGAATGTTGATTCCAAGTCCAAAGGACTGTTTTCTTTTCAGAAAACTCACCAGCCTACCCTGCTAGCATCTGCAGATACTATGTGCCAAACCAGCCCCTGGAAGGTCCTGCCCTTCCCCAGGGTGGGATGGAGGCACCACCATAACACTTCCTTCCAGAGGAATGCTGGATCTGTTCTTATGCTATGAGATAAAAGATTAGAAAGACTATGACCCTATCTAGAGGATGAACTGGTCAGGGACAGACACAGCTACAAGTTATCTAACTGTAACGAGGTGCATTCCTAGAAATGAGTTACTGTTATAGACTTTAGGCTTAACTTAGGTCCTTGTCTTGATCATCCAAGAACACAACTGTTTAGACCTGATGCCATCAGGGTACTGAGGCCTACTGAATAGATACAAACAAAATAAGCAGCTCAAACCATCTAACTTGCAATATCTTGCAACAGGAATTCTAAAATTGTATACTGAGACCCATCCTAATGGTAGCATATGAAATTAAATATGGGTCCCAATGATGTGGAACTGCAGAAACCTCCAGGCGAAATGGAAACGATAAGCTGAGTAATTATATATGTGCACACAAATATATACATATACACACACACAAATTATATTATATATATATATATATATATATATATATATATATACACATACACACACATACATACACAGAGTTATATTGTGTATAGAGGGCAGGTCTGATAATACCGACTGATATTGGAAGCAGAAAGGGTGAAATTTACTTACCGATATTTCCTTTTCTTCTGTGTACCTCCCCGACACAGCAAACAGTGGGCTTTATCTCCCGCCTCCAGCTGGTAGGAACACATTTTTTTCTATATAGTTGCACTCCACCCCTTCCGCTCCAGTTATCTTTGTATTAGCCAAGCTGTTTATAAAAGAAGAATTAATAAGATTAAGGGTGGGTGTGTCGGGGAGGTACGCAGAAGAAAAGGAAATATCGGTAAGTAAATTTCACCCTCTCTTCTGTGTACTCCCCACCACAGGAAACAGTGGGATATAACAAAGCCAGTACAGGGAGGGAATAATCAAGCTACTGCCCTCTTCAGTACTAGAATGTTTATATGCATATAACACATAATTGCATGCCATAAGAAGACCTCTTACCCTGATTATGGCGGGATCACCGCCTGAAGTACTTGATGCCCGAACTTGGCTTCTGCTGAAGAGCCTACATCCAATCTGTAATGTCTAATAAAAGTAGACATGGACATCCAAGTGGCTGCTTTGCAAATCTCTGCAGGGGAAGCACTTGCCTTGAGAGCCCAGGAGATGGAAATTGCTCTCGTAGAATGAGCCTTTAATTTGATAGGTGGAACTAAGTTCCCCTCCTTGTAAGCAGTAATAATACACTGCCTGATCCACCTAGCTATGGATGGTTTGGAGGCAGCTGATCCTTTCCCTTGGAAATGTACAAAAAGGGAATCAGAGGACCTAAATTCCCTAGTTCTGTCCAGATAAGTAGAGATACACCTGACCAAATCTAGGGAATGAAGCCTAGCTTCCTTACTGCCTGATGGATTTTTACAAAAGGAAGGTAAGATAATTTCCTGATCCAAGTGGAAATCAGAAACCACTTTGCCCCTAAAACTAGGCTTCATTTTTAGTACTACTTTATCCTGATGGAAGGTCAAATATGGACTCTGACAGGAGAGGGCCTGGAGTTCGTTAACCCTTTTGGCAGAAGTAAAGGCTGTCAAGAAGACAGTTTTCCATGTTAGATGTTTTATGGAAATCTGATCCAGAGGTTCAAAATAGATGGGAATCAATTAGTTGATTTAATACAATATTTAAATCCCAGGATGGGATTATTTCTCTAATCCTCGGACGGGTTCTTTCAACTGCTCTAATGAACCTTTTAACTATGTCCTTCTCTGCCCAATGTTTAACAAAAACTGCTGAGAGGGCTGATATTTGGACCTTCAGGGATGCCGGACTAAGACCCATATCAAATCCCTTCTGTAGGAATTCCAGAATGGTTCCTGTGGATACTTCTGACTTCGATATCTTGTTTTTAATACACCAACATCTGAAAGATTTCCAGATTCTGTCATATATTTTATTAGTGGAGGATTTCCTACTTGAAATAATAACATTTGCTACTTTTTCTGAGCAACCTTTAGATATTAGGTTTTGCCGCTCAACCTCCATGCTGATAAGTGAAAAAATTCTGGATTCTGGTGTAGGAATGGACCTTGATGTAGTAGGTCCCTCCTGTTTGGAAGCGTCCATGGTTCCTGGCATGATAACCTCACTTTTTCTGATAGCCATGTTCTTCTTGGCCAATTGGGGGCAATCAATATAATTTCCGCTTTGTCCATCTTGACCTTTCTTAATACCTCCCTTATCAAAGGGATGGGTGGAAATACATAGGCCAAGGAGAATGTCCATGAGTGCTTCAGTGCATCTTGGGCTACTGCTTTCCTGTCCTCCCACCTGGAGAAAAACTTCTTGCATTTTGAGTTTTTCTGTGTCGCCATGAGATCTATTATGGGGCTTCCCCTTCTTTCTATAATTTGCTGAAACACTTCTTAATTTAAGGACCACTCTCCTGGATCCATTTTTTTCCTTGCTTAGATAATCTGCCTTGGTGTTTTTGACCCCGGCTATGTGTGATGCTGAAAGGGCTTTCAGGTTTCTTTCTGCCCATCTGAAAATTGAATAGATTTGTTTAAAGTTAGGCTTTTTGTTCCCCATTTGTTCTTTATGTACTGGACTGTTGTCGGATCTTACATGGACCGCTTTGTTGTGGAGAAGCTTTTGGAAGTAAAGAAGAGTGTTTTTTACCGCTCTTATCTCTAGAATGTTTATGTGTAACTCCTTTTCTGCAGGTTTCCATCTTCCCTGTACTATTCTTCTGTCCCAGGTTCCTCCCCATCCTATGGGACTTGCATCTGTATATATAATTTCCCATTGATAGTCTATTAATGGGGTACCTTTTATCAGATTTTCCTTCTTTGTCCAACATATCAGACTTCTCCTGACCTGCGGTGGAATGGATATTGTCTGATGGAGATCCTGCTGAGAAGTCCAATGTTTTAGAAAATGAAGCTGCAATCTTCTTGTGTGGTATCTTGACCAAGGCACTATCTGTATGACTGATGTCATCAGACCCAAGATTTCCATTATCCTTTGAGACGTGTGTTTCTGTTTTTTCTTGAATTCCACAGTCTTCTTTATAATGTTCTGGATTCTGTCTTCTGAAAGTGTTGCTAATGCCCTCAAGGTGTTTAGTCTTATACCTAGAAAGATAAGATTTTGAGTGGGAGAGAACTGAGTTTTTTCTAAATTTATCAGCCATCCTAACTCTGTTAAGTGACTGACTACAGTCTGAATATGGAGTTTTGCCACTTCTTCTGATTCTGAGATTATAAGAAGGTCGTCTAGGTAAGGAATAATCTGAATTCCTTTTTGTCTTAAGGTTTCCAGAGCCGCTGCTAGTTTTTTTGTGAATGTTCTGGGTGCTGTTGATAGACCAAACGGTAGACACTTGAACTGAAAATGGTCTTCCTCTGTTGCAAACCTTAGAAACCTTCGATCTTCTACCTTTACTGGTACATGGTAGTAGGCCTCTTGGAGGTCTATTTTTGTTAAAAAGTTGTTGGAGCATACAGACCTGATGACTGTATTTACAGTTTCCATCTTGAAATGCTTTGTCTTCATCAGGCTGTTGAGAGCTTTCAGATCTAGAATTATCCTGTGAGCTCCTGAAGGTTTCGGTACTGCAAATAAAATGGAATAAATTCCAGAATACCTTTGTTCCATCGGAACCTTCTCCACTACTCCCTTGCTGAGTAGTTGCTGAATCTCCAATCTGAAGAGTCTGGCTTTCTGAGGATTCTTTGGCATTTTTGATCGTATGAAACTTTGCTTCAGGGGATTTTTTCTGAATTCTAGTGGATATCCTGTCTTTAGTATATTGTTCATCCATCTGTCTTCTGTCCTCCAACAATGCCTGTAGCTGTGAAGATGGCCCCCTACTTGACCTAGAGACAGGACCCGCTGAACTTCAGAATTATTTTTTAAAATGCATTTTCTTGGGGAATTCTCTTCTGAATGATCCTCTGGTAGCTTGGTTAGACTGCTGCTTTCTTCCTTCACCCTGTCTACTTTGATGATATCTCCCTTGGCTACGAAAGGAATAGTTTCTAGATCTGTAGTGGGTAGAACGTACCGGGTTGTCAGCTTTTTTACTATTTCCTCTAACTGATCTCCAAAGAGCATATCTCCTTTGAAAGGTAAGGAAATAAGCTTATTTTTTGAGGGAATGTCAGCTCCCCAAGATTTTAACCAGAGTGCCCTACGTGATGAGACCGATAAGGCTGAAGCTTTTGCAGCTAATCTAACCGAGTCTAGTGAGGCGTCACACACATAAAACTATTTGCCTTTTTAATGATAGCCAACTCCTTCAATACTTTAGATCTAGATACAGAGGAATTTATATTTTCCTCTAAGGTGTTTAGCCAAATTCGCATGGTTCTAGACACTGAAGCCAGGGCTGTGGCTACTTTAATATTATTTCCTATAAGGGCAAATTGCTTTTTTAGCACTGACTCCATTCTCTTCTCCATAGGATCTCTTAAGGCAGATACATCCTCTAGTGGAATGGTGGTAGGTTTAGCTAAACAAGACACTGCTGCATCTACCCTGGGAGGATCTGACCATAATCTCACATCTTCTTCCTTAAAGGGGTACATTCTAGTGAATCGTTTAGTTGCAGTAGATCTTTTATCTGTCTTTTTCCATTCATCTTGGACTATACTGGAAATGGAGTGATGAACTGGAAAGGAGGGAATACTTTTCTGGTTCCCCAAAAAGGCAGTATCCATAATGTTTAGGTCTTTTTGTTCTTCCTCAATACCCAGAGACTTCCTAATATATTTAACAAAACCGTCTATTTTTTTCCAGTCTATTTTTTCCAGTGAAAAGGAGCCTGTTCCTTCACAATCACCCCTTCTTCTTCTACTGATGAATAATCAGAGACATCCTGGCTATATTCCTTTTCAATGTCCTTAACAGATGATGTACCTTCTCCTGGGTCTTCCAACCTCATTCTCTCTTTAGGATTTGCAGCCTCCTGCATGGCTGTAAAGGTATCTCTCATGGAGGTCTGCATCCATGAAATAAAATGTTGAAACTGTTGCGGAATATCCTGTCCTGATGCCTTTTTTAAACATTCTAAGCATAATTTAGCTCCTTCTACTGGAGGAACCTTCCTGTCACAGCCCATACAGACCTTCACTTTGGGGGATTTTGAATCCGAGCTAGTAGCCTCTTTAGGAGTCCCTGAATCTCCTTAGAAGAGCTACCTTTAGCTGGGGTGGACATAACTGATCAGTTCTACCACTTTAAAACTCTAACTTTATTACAAATTTTAATTAAAAGACTATAAATATTTGCAGAACTTCTACCTTGTCTTCATCCGGTTTCTTTATATATGACCAGGAAACAACCGGTGGAATGCACGCCGAATGGCGCCGTTTGATTGCCGAAGGGATAAAGCCATATCTGCTGAGCCCTTCTCTCTTGCTTTCTCCCCCCCGTGCGTGGCACAGTGATGATGAGCTCTGGACCTGACGTCATCTGGCCACGTCATGTCTGTGTCCTGCTTCCCTTCTGCGTTCCAGGTAAGGTAAGGAAGTACATGACTGGGGAAAGTGGAGAACAATTGCCCGAATCGGCTTACTGGAGCCACATATTCACATGAAATGTGAAGGCAGGAGCATCGGAAGATTTCTCTTGCCGAACAGTTTAATTCTTCTTGTCTTCTTAGAGCAGGAAACATCGAGGCTGCTCGCCTCGCGTCCTTCAGCTGGTAGGACTGAAATAACTGGAGCGGAAGGGGTGGAGTACAACTATATAGAAAAAAATGTGATCCTACCAGCTGGAGGCGGAGATAAAGCCCACTGTTTCCTGTGGCGGGGAGTACACAGAAGAAAAAGCCATATAAGACTCTTTCCTTGCTTATGAGGTAAGGGTTGAACTTGATAGACTGGTGTCTATCCCCAACCTAAATTACTATGTTACTATGTCATCAGGTAATACTGAAAATGGATCCTATTGACAGCGATGTAATAGTTTCCATAATTTAATTCAGATTGCTTAAGAGGAACTGAATTACTGTAGCTCTAACGTCCCCTAAAGGCTATAGGACAGAGAAAGAATTAACTAAATACCTTGCAATTTGTGTGTCTCTAGGACACTCTGCATCAATTTCACAGTCCACCCTGTTGCAGGGTAACTTCTATGAAAGCCAAGTGATTTTAGTTTGCACTAATGATCTACACCTGGGAAGTACTCCACTGTTTTAGACAGACAACCATTACAATTAACTGGAAAATTATGCAAGGCACTGCTGACAGTCAACTCAAGATCTCCTGTTTACCAGACAGGTGCTTAAACCAACTTATCCGTAGTTCCAGAAGGATCTAAAACTCATTTGGAGAAGATCCTAGACATCAATATTACAACATATATCTGTATATGACAAGAGATGCCCTGTATCAAAAGGAAAAACAAACGCTTAATTATACCCATCTCTAGATCTGGAATCTGTCTGAGAGAGAAGAGAAACCCTTCAGGCATCCTGAGAAAGCTCCCATCTGCCCCCAGGGAGGTGCAAAATCCAGGCTTATTTGGAAATTTCCCTGCAACCGTGGCTTTCCCTGGAATTCCATTTCCAGACCTGGTGCTTTGGGCTGCACTTCTGCATTACTGGTTGTATTTCCAACCCAGGTATATCGCTTTGCTTAAGAAAGGATTGAGAATGACCTAGCCTTCTGGAGATATCAAGATATCTTTAAGCTGGTAACTGAATAACCTGTATCCTGTAAAAGGGCAAAGAAGCCAGCTTGTTGTCTGATGAGGCGTGAGCCTCCTAGGCACTGAACCTTAGTGCTGTAATCGCAGTACCAGATAAGGCAGATGATCCTGCTAGGCCTCACAAAGTATACCATCAAACTCTATAAGGGAAGAATCTGAAAAACTGAGTTTACACCTAGGATTCTGATTACTGTAAAATCTCAGGTATAATACGCACCTGTGTATAATACGCAGGTGCAAATTATACCCAAGATTTTTGTTAAATGTGTAGTTCCTATGTATAATACGCACCCCCATCTGGAGGCAGCGGGCGGCATCCATATGGTAGGTCCTGACAGGGCTGCTCAGAGGAGTTCGGGGAGAGGAAGAAGTGGGCGGCTAGTGCAAGAATGCCGCCAGCTGTCTCTGCTTGACGGCTGCTTATGAGTACAGAGGGGGAATCCTGGTTATCAAGGTGGGCATTTAATTTTTTTTATACAGTATTTCTGCACACAGGAAGCGGGCGGTGAGCGCAGGGATGCCGCCCGCTGCCTCCAGAGAGGTTGCTGGACTTACTATTTTACTTTAATTTTTTTTCTTCTGTGTCCTATCCCCGGCTACGAATGGGTATTGTCTCCGCCTTCCGGCCGGGGTAGGACCAATAGGAATCTTAAAAAAAAAAATTCTAAAAGCGCGCCTTCTCCCTGCATCGCCAGTCTTTTTTGGTCCTATGCGGCCGGGTGTAGGGCTGCCGCCCTGCACAACTATCACCGGGGATCGAATGAATGCAGCGCAAGGATGCCTTGACGAAATAGTGGGATCATACCTGTGGGGCCGCAGCGCAGTGCTGCCCGAAGGTTACTGGTGGATGGAGCGTGGCAGGCCGTCTCCACTGAGCCGGGGAGACCACGGACATATTGAGGCAGCATGCAGGAAGGTCAGCGTGCGGCCGTGGCAACAGGAAGCCGGATCTGAACCGGATAGAGATCATGCGTTTCAGCTTGGACAGCAGGAAGTTTGATGAAGCCTTCAGGTATACAGGTAAGTACTAGCCCCATTTATAATCTCCTTAACAGGAAATGTAATTTTCTTTTGGCTATTTAAGCAAGTGTTTAGACTTTCTAGCATTGTTTGTTAGGTTTTCTTTAGGCAGGTTAAGTTTTAATTATTTAATAAACAGTGTTTTTAGCAGTAATATGTCTGCCCCTGCTAAAGCTACCCCTAGCAAGGATAAATCTCCTCCTGAGGGTCCTGGCAAGGAAGATAAGTCTGTAGTCAAATCTAAAGTTTGTTTAGCCTGCGACAAGAAACTTTCTTCCTCTGATGCATGCAAGCTGTGTCAAGAATGTATCAGGAAAGCTGCAGAACAAGATATGGCCATGCAGTTCAAAGATTTTCTCCTTTGGATGAAATCTTCCATGCAGGACACATTCGTGGCAATGCAAGAAGCTGCAGCCCCCAGAAAGCTCCCTCGCACAGACGAACCTGAAGAGGGTACATCTTCAAGGAAGGAGGGCCCTGAGGAATTGGATAGTGCTCAGGAATTATCAGAATATTCATCTTTTGAAGAGGGGGAAGTATCTGAAGATGCAGGTGTTTTTAATTTAGACCACATAGATAATTTCTTAAAAACTAGGAGGAAAACCTTAGGTCTTACTGAGGAACAACAAGAACTAGGAGTTCTGGATACTGCATTTATGGGGAACCGTAGAACTTTCCCTGTGCACCATTCGGTTTCAGGACTTATCAGTTCTGAATGGGGAAAAAGGGGACAGAAGAATTGGCCTTACCAAGCGTTTCAACAAAATGTATCCCTTTAAAGAAGAGGACGTTAGTACATGGAATTCTGCACCTAAAATTGATCCAGCCATTTCTCACATTGCAAAAAAGACCATCATCCCTATGGAAGACGGATCTGCATTAAAAGACGCTATGGATAGAAAAATTGAATCGGCACTGAAAAAGCAGTTTGCCATAATTGGCCAAGATTTAAAGGCAGCTACAGCTCTAGCATGTGTGACGCGAACCATCAGAATCTGGTTAAACGAATTAGAAGAGAAAATTGATTCCAATGTATCTCGTTCTAAACTGATCAAGGAAGTAGCATCTTTAAAGGAGGCTGTTAATTTCTCTTGTGACGCCTCCATGGATGTTATTAGATTATCAGCTAGGACTTCAATTTGTCTGTCACCGCCAGACGTGCTCTTTGGTTATGTTCTTGGGGGGCAGATACAGCCTCCAAGAATAAGTTAGTGGCTCTTCCTTTTTCTGGAGGCATGTTGTTTGGACAACACCTCGAGGAATTAATCAAAAAGATATCCGGGGGGAAAAGTTCTTTTCTCCCACAGGAAAGAAAGACAAGAATCTCCCCTTCTAGATCTAGGGGATTCAGGAACAGGCATAATTTTCGTGACACCAGAAGATTCCAATATGGAAGATATGATCAGAAGAGACAATCATCTCAGTCGTTTAAGAGAGGTTTCAGAAAAGATCACTCCCAGAAGTACACCGCGAAGAAAGACCCTCAATGAGGAGGAGCGGGCCCTGTCTCCAGTACCAGTAGGAGGAAGATTGGTACATTATCTGGAAGCATGGGAAGTAAATCCTATCTCAGATTATTGGGTGTACAACATCATAGGGACAGGGTATCCGCTAGAATTTCAGTCTTTCCCCTCAAGTCAAATAATAGCTTCAAGGATTCCTCAAAACCCGCAGAGGAGGTTAGAACTCAAGAAACTAGTTTTCGAAATGCTGCGGAAGTAATAGAGCCGGTTCCTTTATCTCAGAGGAATTCAGGAATTTATTCAAATCTGTTTTTAGCCCCAAAGACTTCTGGCGGTTTCAGAGCAATCCTAGATTTGAAGCATCTAAACTCTTTCTTGAAGGTATGCCACTTCAAGATGGAATCAGTGTCCTCAGTATTAAAAGCCATACAGCCTCTTGCATTTATGACCACAGTGGATCTCAAGGACGCTTATCATCACATCTTAGTGATCCAATCTCACCGGAACTGGTTAAGGTTCAAAGTAAGGAACCAGCATTATCAATTCAGAGTTACATAGTTACATAGTAATTTAGGTTGAAAAAAGACTTGCGTCCATCCAGTTCAACCCTTTTCCTATTCCTGTTTACCATCGCTGACCCAAAAGAAGGCATCTGACTCCAAATGGCAATCAGACTTCTCCCTGGATCAACAAGCCCTAACTAAATATTAAACCCAATACTAACGTGCATAGCCCTCTATATTATGCTCTTTTAAATAAGTATCCAGGCCCCTTTTAAAGGCATCTAATGTATTTGATAGCACCACCTCCTCCGGAAGTGCATTCCATACCTTTATTGTCCTTACTGTAAAGAAACCCTTCCGCTGTTGTAGACTAAATCTCCTTTCCTCAAGTCTAAGCGGGTGGCCCCTTGTCCTGTGTACTGTTCTGTTAATGAACAGGTCTTTTGAAAGCCCTTTATATGGGCCTTGAACATATTTATATAGTGTTATCATATCCCCTCTAAGATGCCGTTTCTCTAGTGTGTACAAGTTTAACTTTTTTAGCCTCTCTTCATAACTAAAACATTCCATTCCCCTTACTAGTTTTGTAGCCCTCCTCTGAACTCTCTCTAGTTCCATAATGTCCTTCTTCAGAAAGGGCGCCCAGAATTGAACAGCATATTCTAGGTGGGGTCTTACCATGGACCTGTAAAGAGGCATAATTATATCTTCCTCCCTTGAGTCAATACCCCTTTTAATACATGCCAATATCTTATTAGCCTTTGCAGCTGCCAGCTGGCACTGCATGCTACTGCAAAGTCTATTGTCTACCATTACTCCTAAATCCTTTTCATTAGTAGATTTCCCCAGAGAAACACCATTTAAACTATATGTTGCATTTTTATTATTATACCCAAAATGCATAACTTTACACTTGTCTATATTGAATCTCATTTGCCATTTGCCTGCCCAGTTACTCAATTTGTCCAAGTCCTCTTGTAATGAAGACACATCCAGTTCAGACTTTATTACCTTACTTAATTTTGTGTCATCGGCAAACACTGATACATGGCTTCCTATGCCCTCTGGGAGGTCATTAATAAACAAATTAAAAAGAAGAGGACCCAGGACAGATCCATGAGGCACTCCACTTATCACGTTTATCCAATTGGAGAACTTGCCATTTACTACCACTCTTTGAATTCTATCTTTCAGCCAATTTCCAATCCACTCACAAACATTTTCCCCTAGTCCTATTTCATTCAATTTGTACAGTAACCTCTTGTGTGGAACTGTATCAAATGCCTTGGCAAAGTCTAAATAGATCACGTCAACCGCCGCTCCCTCATCTATATTATTACTTACTTTTTCATAAAATGCGATCAAGTTCGTTTGACAAGACCTATCTTTCACAAAGCCATGTTGGCTATTGCTAATGATATTCCTGGTCCAGCAGATTTCTTGAATATATTCCCTTAGCAACCTTTCAAACAGCTTCCCTACCACAGATGTCAAGCTTACGGGTCTGTAATTTCCTGGCTGGGACTTTGATCCCTTTTTAAATATGGGCAACACATCTGCTTTACACCAACCCATGGGCACCATACCAGAAATAAAAGAATCCCTGAAAATCAGATATATCGGTCTGGCTTAGCTCTTTAAGTACCCGTGGGTGTATACCATCTGGCCCCGGAGCTTTGTCTACCTTGACACCATTCAATTGTTTTAACACTTTTTCTTGTGTTAGCCAGTCCCATGCTTGCTGTGACTGTTCTGTAAAAGTAGTTTGCAGATTCTTGTCCAATGGGTCTTCCTTGGTAAAAACAGAAGAAAAGAAATTATTTAAAATATCTGCCTTCTCTCTGTCACCTTTGACCATCTCACCCGTTTCAGCTAACAAGGACCCAACATTATCAGACTTTAATTTTTTGCCATTAATGTATTTAAAGAATTTTTTGGGTTGCTTTTGCTCTCCTTAGCAATATTTTTTTCATTCTCCAGTCTAGCTAATTTAATAGCCTTTTTACAGGTTTTGTTGACATTTTTGTATTCTGCAAATGCCTCTGCTGATCCCTCAGCTTTGTAATGTTTAAATGCCGCTTTCTTGTTATTTATTTCATGAATTACTTTACTGGTTAGCCACATTGGTTTCAGTTTACTTCTTTTGTATTTGTTTCCAACAGGGATAAATTTATATGTGTATTTTTGCAATGTTATTTTGAAGGCATTCCACTTACCTTCTGTGTTTTTTCCTGAAAATATTTTATCCCAGTCAACGAGACCAAGGGATGAATTAAACCTGCTAAAGTTGGCCTTTTTAAAATTCAGTGTTTTGGTGGAACTCATATCAACTTGTTTTTTTGAATTAATCTCAAACGATACCATGTTATGGTCACTATTCCCCAAGTGCTCCCTTACTTGGATGTTAGAGATAAGTTCTTCATGGTCAGTTATTACCAAATCCAGACATGCATTCCCTCTGGTTGAGGTCTGCACTAGTTGTGACAAAAAATTGTCATTCAACAAGTTCAGAAACTTGCTGCTTTTAGCAGAGTTAGCTGTTCCATTTTTCCAGTCTATTTCTGGATAATTAAAATCCCCCATAATTATAGTTCTCCCTATTTGGGAAGCCTTTTCTATTTGCATTAATAGCTGTGTTTCTTCAAGGTCACCAATGTTTGGTGGTTTATAACAAATACCCACTAATATTTTCTGAGCAGTTTTATCCCCAGTGACTATTTCAACCCACAGGGATTCCACATGTTCACTACTGTCATCACATATATCTTCCCGCAATTGAGGCAATAATGCTGGTTTGATATACAGACAGACCCCACCACCTCTTTTGCTTGACCTATCTTTTCTAAATAACATGTAGCCCTCTAAATTGATTGACCAATCATGTGTGTCATCCCACCATGTTTCTGTTATGCCTATCAAGTCATAGTTTTCAATTGCAGCTACCAGCTCCAGTTCCCCTATTTTACCAGTTAAACTTCTGGCATTTGCAAGCATATAATTTATGCCACTGCTGTGTTCCATTTGTGATTTAATTTTGATGTGGCTTATAGGCTTCTCCCTATCATCTGTACTAACCCCGCCCCCAGATCCTCCCACCTGGTTATTAACTACATCACCTTCCCTTTCTATACTATCTATCCCAGTATTTATTGGCCCCTCCCCCCCCTTCCTAGTTTAAAATCTCCTCCAACCGTCTAGTAATCCTCTCCCCAAGCACTTGAGACCCTCTTGCATTCAGGTGCAATCCATCCCTGCTATAGAGATTGTACCCCAAAGCAAAATCAGCCCAGTGCTCTAAAAACCCAAAGCCCTCCTTCTTACACCAAGACTTCAGCCATGCATTGAGCTCCCTAATCTCCCGCTGTCTCTCTGGCGTAGCGCATGGCACGGGTAGTATCTCTGAGAATACTACCTTGGAGGTCCTGTTCCTAATCTTACTGCCTAAATCCCTAAAATTACCTTTTAGGACTCTCCACCTTCCTCTAACTTGGTCATTGGTACCAATATGCACCAAGACAGCTGGATCCTCTCCAGCCCCTCCCAATAATCTGTCCACCCTGTCTGCAACATGCCGAACCCGGGCACCCGGGAGACAGCAAACCATTCGGTTGCTGCGATCAGAGCCACAGATTACCCTATCTGTTCTCCTAATAATGGAGTCCCCTACCACCACAACCTGCCTAGGCTTCACTTTTCTCTCGATCCCCTCTGTGCTAGAGGAGCTGTTCTCCCGGCTGTTAGGGAGAGCAGTCTTCTCCAGCAATTCCACTTCTGGGTTTGCCTCCCCAACATCTTTACTTAAATGAGCAAATTTGTTTGGATGGAAAAACTCAGGACTGGCGGCCCTCTTCCTCTTCCCTCCCCCACTGCAACCACTTCTAACTGTCACCCAGCTATGTGCCTGGTTCCCTTCTAGCTGATCTCCTCCCTCTTTGCTAGGTGACCCAGCTAGACTCTGCTCCGTTAGCAAGAGACTCCTCTCAAGGTTGTCAATGTCTCTCAATGTTGCAATATGACTCTCTAGAGCTCCAATCTGAGCTTCTAGAAGGGCCACTTGCTCACATTTGCTACAGCGGTATGGACCCTGGAACTGCTGTTCCAGGCATGCATACATATGGCATGATGTGCACTGAGTGAGATCTCCAAACTTGCTCATCTTGTATAGTGCAAATGTGAGTTCCTAAAAATGTAAGTAATTAATTTACCTGTGTTGCACTACCTCCTCTGTTTCACCAACTGCTGTGTTTCACAAACTGTACACTTATTTCAGAGCACTTAGAAAAGAGCACGCTCTATTTGTGAGCAAGCTCTGTGAGTCCTGTCCCTGGCTTTTGACTGAGGTTGTGGGGGAGAGGTTGTGTGTTGGGAGGCTCTCTGGGGGGGGCCTCTTTGAGGGGAGTTTTCTTTTCTTTTGTTTTCTTTCTTAGTTGGTTTGGTTGTATAGGAGTTTAGTTGGGTTTTGTTTCTTTTTGGGGAAATTTGAGAGGGTTTTTTTTTTTATTTGAATTTTTGCGCTTTTGGGTTGGGCCCCGGGAGGCGGCGGCTTCTTGCCCGGCGGGACTCGCTTCCTGTGGGCTCCTTTCTCCAGGGCGCGCCCCTGGCCCGTCCCCTGCTGCTGGGTCTTTTTTTCTACTTTGATTTCGGTTGGTTCTTTTGTTTGTTTTGAGGGACTTTTGTTTGGTGGGTGGTGGGGAAGATTGTTTTCTGTTGGGTTGAGTTTCTTTTTGAATTTGAATTTTGTTTTGAGGGAGAGAGGCAGGCAGCTGGGAGGGAGGGAGTTGGGGCATCTTTCGTTGCTGTTGACCCTCCCGGTGCCGGTGCACAGCGCTGCAGCTCTCCCTCTTTCTTTTTGTTTGATGGGAAAAGTTCTTTTGGTTTGTTTGTTTTGATTTGCTTTGTTTAGGTTTGGAGCCCCAGGGGGCTTGAGTTTGTTCTCCAGGGGAGCTCGCCTCCTGGGGGCTTCCGGCCCGGTGGCGCTCCCCTGGCCCTTCCCCCACTCCTGGTGCTGCTTGATTGGTTGGTTGATTTCAGTTGTTTTGTTTTCTTGTCAACGCTTTTTGGTTTGGTGGGGGGTGGGAGACTGTTTTTGTGTTTGTTTCACTTTCCTTTTCGTTTGGCTGTCTCTGGGGGAGAGATGGGGGCAGCTGGGAGGGACAGAGATTTGGAGCACCTGTTTTTCTGTTGGCCCTCCCAGTGCCGGGTGCGTGGCGCTGCGTCTCTCCCTCTCTCTCACCTCTCTCTTTGAAGGACAAACAAAACAAAGAATATATGTAAGTGAAGATTCCTCTCTTTTATTTTGTTTCTTTCTTTAAGTTTGATTTGGAGTGGGGAGGGGGATGGAGGGGCCTCGGGGTCCCGGGGATGGAGTGGGGGATCCTGGAGGTGCTGGCTGTGGCCCTGCTGTGTCCCAGGCGGCGGGCCCCAGACCTCGGGCTCCCTCTGCCTCTGCTCAGGCTGCTCCTGCTGGCACTGCCCCTGTTGCTGCTGGATCTTTTGCGCAGGTGGTTGGTGCCGGCCCCAGTCGTGCCAGCTCTGGGGGAGAGCGGCTGTCTGGGAGGCATGGGGTCAGATGCGTAGTGTCTGGGGCGCACAGCATGGGGGCATATGTTGGGGCTGCAGCTGGTGTTGTGGGTCCCTCTGCAGTTGTGGCGGCCGGCGGGGTGTACGGCAGGGCTGTGCTGTTTTTGCGTGCGCTGGCTGCTGCGCGTGCTTTGGTGCGGGGGGGGGGCTCACGCTGGGGGGGACTTGTATCCCTGTGGAGCCCCTGGGGGGGATGGGCACGCGACTTGTGCTGTCCGGTGTGCCCCCCTTCCTGCCGGACCCTTTGCTGCGCCCCCACTTGCAGGCCCTGGGGGAGTTGGGGTCGGATATCGCCGGGGTTCCCCTGGGCTGCAGGGGGAGAGCACTTGGGCATGTGCTCTCTTTTAAGAGGCAGGCACAAGTCCTCCTGCCTCGGGGTGCAGAAAGTGTTGGGGGGTCCTTTGGGGTTCATTTTGAGGGGGTGCTGTACCGCATATTTTACAGCACAGATAAAGTGAGGTGCTTTGCATGTAAGGAGCTGGGGCATACACGCCAGAGCTGCCCCAAGGGGCAGCGATCTAAAACATCAGCTCCAGTGCCAGTAGCAAGCACCTCACGTACAGCACCCAGCCCTGCTGGGACCGCCGTGGCGGGGCCCTCAGGGGGGAGGGCCCCCCCTTCGGAGAGCTGTGGGGAGGCTGTTCCGGGGCCCACCGCCGCAGCCTCCATGCCTCCTTCCTCCCCACCAGAATCATCATTGGCTGCAGCTACATCTGGGGCTGCGGCAAAAGGGAGGAGGGAGAAGGGTGTCACCACTGCCCCCTGTGTTGCCGCTGCCCCGGTGCCATCCCCCCCCGCCCCAAGTATAAACACTTCAGCAAGTGTAGGGGATGAGGGGAGGGAGGAAAGATCTCAGCCCTCTAAAGAGGGCACGGGGAGCGGCAGCACCTCCTCTTCTAGGGATGGTGCCCCAGGGAAGAGGAGGTGTGGGACCAGTGGGGGGACACTGGAGGAGTGGGGGGGAGCTTGTCTCCTGTCCCTCCGGGGTCGAGGGGAGGGGCCGTCCATCGCCTCCTCGGGTGGTGACATTGTCTGGCCTGGCTGTTGGTCTCGGCCGGCCAGGTGCAGACCACACGCCTCTCCCCCCAGACCTGGCGGGGGATAATGTGGCCAAGGGTCTGGGGAATAAGGGTCTCCCTGAGGAGACAGGGGCAGACAGCCAGCCAATACCTATGCAGCTTGTCTTGCCCCTGATGTGTGAAGGGAGGCCCAATAAAGCCCCTGCAGAATGGGCAGTTAGTGTCCCTAAGGTGCTGAGCTTTGGGGACCACAGTCAGCCTCTCCCTCCAGGGTCACTCTCCAGTGGCGACACTGGGGTAATTCCAACTCCCCAGGATATGCCACTCCTGGAGGCGATAGACTTAAGTGTAACGCCCATTCAGGACCCTGTAGAGGAAAATCCAGGGGAGGGTGACGCAACAGGGGCAGTGGTAATGGAGTAGGGTGACCAAGCAGTCCCTCCTATTAATACCTTGGAGGTGACTGCTACAACCTCGGAGATCCCTCCTCCCACTTCATCCACTGACCCCAACCTTAGCGTCATCCAAGCTGCGCAGGCGGCGGTGGAGAAGGCTGAGGAGGCATATAAGGCCTCCAAAGCTCCCCATATCAGCAAGCCGTCTGTCGCCGTTCGGCCAGCTACCCCTGAGTGTGCCCCTAGTACTAGCAAGGGGGCACAAGAATCCTCTCAGGGTTCGGTCGCGAAGGGTGTATTAGACCCCACTTCAATAACATCTAGAAGTGGGAGTGTTAAGATTAAGCTGAGAAGGCTTACCCCCTTAGAGGAGAAGTGGGTTTATACAGTACTCAGCGAGGAGGAGCCCAGGGATGGCAGTGAGGCTTCTGCAGCCTCAATACCTACACCTAGCCCTGTCATCCCTGCCGAGGAAATAACAGCTTTCCTTGAGAGCACCCTTCGCGGACAAAATAAAAAGAAGGTGCGCCTGGCCCTTGAGAGGTGGAATGATCTGCCGTTAATCATCCACTCTCTCAGAGAATATCTTAGGGCCAGCAATCGGGCCAAGAACTTCGGGTCTGCCGAACATATCCGCGCCCGCAAGTTCTTAAATTTGTGTCTGTCCCATCAGGCCTCGCTAGGAGATGGGACGAAAGCACTTCCTGACACACAGTAATGGCTCTGAGCATCAGCACCCTTAATACCAATGCCTGTAGGGATGGGTTTCGCAGGTTCCAGGTACTCTCCTATCTACAGCAAGGGGGGTACTCTGTGAGCTTCCTGCAAGAAACCCATACCACTCCGGAGGCTGAAGCCAACTGGCATCTGGAGTGGCGAGGCAGGGTTTTCTTTAGCCACTTCACTTCGGCGTCATGTGGAGTGGTGACCCTGTTCTCAGAGTCCTTTCAGCCTGAGGTGCTGAGTGCAAAGGCCGTTATCCCAGGCCGTCTGCTGCATCTCCGGGTCCAAGAGCTAGGCTGCACGTTTAGTCTGCTGAACGTGTATGCACCCTCTGCGGGACCGGAGAGGGTGAGGTTCTTTGCTAGTTTGTCGACCTATTTGGAGTCGGTCGATGCGGATGAGTGTTTGATTATCGGGGGTGATTTCAACTGCACCCTCGAAGCTCTGGACCGTGTCGGGACAGAGCATTATCCACCATCCGCGTCGGCCTTGAGGGAGGTCATCACCCGCTACTCCCTGGTCGACATCTGGCGAGAGCAGCACCCAGGGGCATCAGACACTTTCACCTATGTCAGGGTGAGAGATGGTAGGGTGTCCCACTCCCGGATCGATAGGCTTTATATATCTAGCCACTATATGTCGCGGGCCCGGTCCAGTGCCATTAGGTTGGCCCCGTTCACGGACCACAACTGTGTGTCCGTGAAGCTGTCGCCCATGTCATCGGCGACAAAAGCCGCCTATTGGCACTTCAACAATATCTTGTTGGAGGACGAGGGCTTTGCGGCATTGATCCGGGAGAGGTGGGCGGACTGGAGGGGTTTCAAGGGTGACTTTGCCACGCTGAGTCAGTGGTGGGACGTGGGCAAGGTGCACTTGAGACTCTTGTGTCAGGAGTATACTAGGGGTGTAAGCAGTCAGCGCAATGCCGAGATTGAGGCACTCCGGGGGGAGGTGCTTGGCCTCGAGCAAAGGCTGGCTGCTGAATCTAGGGATCAAGCCTTGCAGCGCGAATACGTAGAGAGGAAGGAGGTTCTCTGTCACCTGGAACGGCACCAGGCTAAGGGAGCCTTCGTGCGAAGCCGCTTGCGATTCCTTTGGGAGATGGATCGCGGCTCGCGCCTCTTCTACGGACTGGAGAAGAGGGGGGGTAACCGCAGACATATCACCTGCCTCCTCGCGGAGGACGGTGCCCCTCTTTTGGATCCGGAGAGCATCCGGGACAGGGCCCGGAGATTCTATACCAACCTGTACTCTCCGGATCCCATCTCTCCAGACGCCTGCGAGGTGCTATGGGATGGGCTTCCAACGGTCAGCGAGGGTGGAAGAGAGAGGCTGGATCAGCCCATCTCTCTAGCTGAACTCTCTGAAGCCCTCAGTCTAATGCCCCATGGCAAATCTCCGGGGCTGGACGGACTGACCGTAGAGTTCTTCCAATTCTTTTGGGAGACTCTAGGACCTGATTTCCAACTGGTCCTAACGGAGGCCCTCGAGACTGGCGAGATGCCCCTTTCCTGTCGACGGGCAGTAATGGCCTTGCTGCCCAAGAAGGGGGATCTCCGCCTTATCGAGAACTGGTGACCAGTCTCGCTGCTCAGCACGGATTATAAGATCGTAGCCAAAGCTGTCACCTTAAGGCTCAGGTCCGTGCTGGCAGAGGTGGTCCACTCAGACCAGTCCTATACAGTCCCGGACCGGACCATCTTTGATAATATCTTTCTGGTCCGGGATCTGCTCTGCTATGCCCGCAGGACTGGTCTGTCACTCGCCCTTCTTTCACTAGACCAGGAGAAGGCGTTTGATAGAGTGGATCACAGATATCTCATAGCTACTCTGCAAGCATACGGCTTTGGCCCACGCTTTGTGGGCTACCTTAAGACGCTGTATGCCTCTGCAGAGTGTTTAATTAAGATCAACTGGTCCCTAACGGCACCCCTGGTATTTGGACGAGGAGTACGGCAGGGATGCCCCTTGTCTGGACACCTATATGCACTAGCCATCGAGCCCTTCCTATGTCTGTTAAGGAAGAGGCTCACAGGGCTGGTGCTGAAGGAGCCAGACATGAGGGTGGTCCTTTCGGCATATGCCGACGATGTACTCCTCGTGGCCCAAGTTGATCTGGAGCGGGCTAAAGAATGCCAAGAGGTTTATACAGCTGCCTCTTCTGCTCAGATCAACTGGTCCAAATGCACAGGCCTTTTAGAGGGTCCCATACAGGTAGACTCCCTGCCTCCCACCTTCCGTAACATCAAGTGGGAGGCTACAGCTTTGAAATACCTTGGAGTCTACCTGTCCGCTGCGAATCCCACAGTCCCTGCAAACTGGAAAGAACTAGAGGAACGAGTCCTCTCTCGGATGGGACTGCGGAGGGGTCTTGCGAAAGTGCTTTCCCTAAGGGGGAGGGCTTTGGTGATCAACCAGCTGGTGGCCTCACAGCTGTGGCACCGGCTGATCTGCCTTAGCCCGACCCCCGAGTTCATCAGCAAAATCCAGAGAATGCTGCTGGACTTTCTCTGGATGGGGAAGCACTGGGTCTCTGCGGGTGTGGCGTGCCTCCCACTGGGAGAGGGCGGTCAAGGAGTGGTGTGCATACGCACTCAAGTGCACACCTTCCGCCTCCAGTACCTGCAGAGATACCTGTACGCAGACCCTTCACCGCAGTGGTGCGCGCTGGCCTCCAGCTTCTATCGCCAGTTGCGCAATATGGGGTATGACCGGCAACTATTCATCATCAAGCCTGAGGGGTTTGGGAGCGACCTCTCAGTGCTGCCAGCATACTACCGGGAAACCCTCAAGGCCTGGAGCATGGTCTCCGTGTCAAGGCAGGGCACAGCGCAGGGGGCAGACATTCTAGCGGAGCCCCTGCTATATAATCCAGCTGTGGGGGCTCAGATGTTGGAAGCCCCTAGCATATGTCGTCGCCTTCGCCAAGCACGGATGACCCGAGTCGGGGATCTCCTGGACTATGAATGGGCGGACTGGGTGGAGCCCGATGTGCTTATGCACCGTATGGGTTTCCATAGTCCCAGAGTTCCGTGCCGTTTGCTCCGGGAGATCAAGCTTGCCATCCACCCCGACTTGCGCACCTTCATTGACGGGGCCTTACAGGCCGGAGAGCCACATCTACCTGTGGAACCCTTGCCTCCGGCTGTAAGCATACTACCAAAGCCTCGTCAGTCCCCCTTGGCTTCTCCAGCCCCCAACTTAAGCCGGTTGGGGGTGATACCCTCGGCATGTTTCCGTGGCATGCCGAGGAAGAGGCTGTATTCCCTCGTGCTCCATACAGTGCACTTCCTCGCCCTCGTCGGTCGCCCAGACACCATCTGGCGGCGAGTGTTTGACGTGGGCGAGAGACCCCGGTGGAGGGCACTCTATTCCACCTTGGTGCCCAGACCCATCGGGGATTTGAGTTGGAGAGTGCTCCATGGTGCACTGACCACGGGGGAGTACCTGGCCCGTTTCACGGACTCCCCTGCCACCTGTCCTTTCTGTGGCAGGGGCGAGTCTGTTTTTCATGTTTACTTTTCATGCAGCCGACTGCAGCCCCTCTTGTCATTCCTGAGGGGACTCCTCCTGCAGTTCTGGCTGCACTTCTCTCCACATCTTTTCATCTTTGGGCGCACGGTGTCTCGGACAAGTAGGGCTGAGGACCTCCTCATAAACCTGCTCCTGGCACAGGCTAAGATGGCCATTTATGTGACCAGGAAGCAGGTGCTGTCAGGGGAGGTTCCAATGACGCCTGAATATTTGTTCCGGGCATTTGTGCGCTCCCGTATCCGAGCAGAGTACACCCAAGCCCTTGCCACTGGGAGTATGTCATCTTTTATCTCCCAGTGGGCCTTAAATGGTGTGCTCTGCTCGGTGTCCCCCCATCAGGATTCATTTCACCTGTACCTAGATTTATACAGGCCTACACAGGGGATTGATCACAAACCCCTCCCTTAATTAATTACACACACTCCCAGAGAAAAACACAACCTTTTAAACTTTAACCCTTTATAACCTTCTTACTGCAGGTTAGAATGTAAACACAAAAACACTTTTTCCAATGCTGTGATGTCCAACTGTTCAATTCAAATTACTCCAGAGCACACTTGAGCTTGTGAGCACACTTGAGCTTGTGAGTTCTTCCCTTTGGGCTGGCATCAGCCCCGAGGGTTTTCACCAAAGTCCTGGCAGTCTCTCTCCAATCCTTAAGATTAAAAGGGATATCCATTATCCCATATCTAGACGATCTATTGATAATTGCGCAATCAAGGAAGCAATCCCTGGAGCATACGAAACAGGTGATTTCGTGGTTACAGAATCAGGGTTGGATTGTCAACTTCAAGAAGAGTCAAGTGAATCCTTCACAAGAAATTACCTTCTTGGGCATGAGGATAAACACTGTAATACAAAAAGTGTTCCTCTCTCAGGAAAGAATTATCAGACTTCAGTCTGCAATCAAATGTTTCAGGAAGGAGAGGTATTTAACTGCTCAGGACTATATGAAATTATTAGGAATTTTGAATTCTACCATCCAAATCGTTCCTTGGGCAAGGCTTCATATGAGAACACTTCAATATTTCTTCCTAACCAGGTGGAACAAACAGTTGAACAAAACTCAATTAATACATCTATCCAAACCAGTCAGAAAGAGCCTAGCTTGGTGGATGGACAGTTACAATCTAGAAAAGGGTCTTCCTCTACAGGAATCAAACAAGGAAGTAAGTACGACAGACGCCAGCCTAACAGGATGGGGAGGCACCTGCAAGTCTCTAACAGCCCAAGGAAGGTGGTCAAGAAACGAGGCAAGGAACCACATAAACTTTCTAGAGATAAGAGCAGTATTCAATTGCCTCAGAAAATTCAAGAAACTAGTGAGAAACAGGGCAGTGTTGATAAAATCAGACAACACGGCGACGGTACTATATATAAAAAAATCAAGGAGGAACAAGGAGCGGAACACTATTGAGGGAAACGCAAAGATTGTTAAGCTGGGCAGAGAACAATTTAGCGTCAATCACGGCGCAACACATTTCAGGAGCATCCAACCTACAAGCAGACTTCCTAAGCAGAAAACATCTAGATCAGGGGGAATGGTCTCTGAATCAGGAGATATTCGGGGACATCACTACAAGGTGGGGTGTTCCAGAGATAGACCTGATGGCGACCTCTCTAAACAGAAAATGCGAAAAGTTTTTCTCCAGATGGTACGAACCCAGAGCGATGGGCCAGGACGCCCTTGTTTGCAACTGGGATTTCAACCTAGCCTATGTGTTCCCTCCTCTGCCTCTAATTCATCATGTTATAAGGAAAATAATCCTACACAAAGCGGAGGTAATCATGATTGCCCCCTTTTGGCCCAGAAGAACCTGGTTTGCAGCCCTGATCAGTCTCTCAATAGACAAACAGATCAGTGTTTGCCAATGACACAAAATTAAGTAAGGTAATAAAGTCTGAACTCGATGTGTCTTCATTACAAGAGGATTTGGACAAATTGAGTAACTGGGCAGGCAAATGGCAAATGAGATTCAATATAGACAAGTGTAAAGTTATGCATTTTGGGTATAATAATAAAAATGCAACATATAGTTTAAATGGTGTTTCTCTGGGGAAATCTACTAATGAAAAGGATTTAGGAGTAATGGTAGACAATAGACTTAGCAGTAGCATGCAGTGCCAGCTGGCAGCTGCAAAGGCCAATAAGATATTGGCATGTATCAAAAGGGGTATTGACTCAAGGGAGGAAGATATAATTATGCCTCTTTACAGGTCCATGGTAAGACCCCACCTAGAATATGCTGTTCAATTCTGGGCGCCCTTTCTGAAGAAGGACATTATGGAACTAGAGAGAGTGCAGAGGAGGGCTACAAAACTAGTAAGGGGAATGGAAAGTTTTAGTTATGAAGAGAGACTAGAAAAGTTAAACTTGTACACACTAGAGAAACGGCGTCTTAGAGGGGATATGATAACACTATATAAATATGTTCAAGGCCCATATAAAGGGCTTTCAAAAGACCTGTTCATTAACAGAACAGTACACAGGACAAGGGGCCACCCGCTTAGACTTGAGGAAAGGAGATTTAGTCTACAACAGCGGAAGGGTTTCTTTACAGTAAGGACAATAAAGGTATGGAATGCACTTCCGGAGGAGGTGGTGCTATCAAATACATTAGATGCCTTTAAAAGGGGCCTGGATACTTATTTAAAAGAACATAACATAGAGGGCTATGCACGTTAGTATTGGGATTAATATTTAGTTAGGGCTTGTTGATCCAGGGAGAAATCTGATTGCCATTTTGAGTCAGATGCCTTCTTTTGGGTCAGCGATGGTAAACAGGAATAGGAAAAGGGTTGAACTGGATGGACGCAAGTCTTTTTTCAACCTAAATTACTATGTAACTATGTAACTATGTAACTACCGAATTGTCAAAATCTTCTGTCCCAAGGGCCTCTGATGCATCCCAACCCAGCCTTCTTCAAATTGGCGGCTTGGAGATTGAGCGGGAAATGCTTCTTCAACAGGGACTCTCTGAGCCAGTAGCTAAGACTATTGCTAAAAGCAGAAAACCATCTACCTCTAAGATATATTGTAGAGTATGGCGGACCTTCAAATCCTGGTGTAAACTGAAGAAGATCAGTTTCGCTGACATCAATGTTGCTAGAATTTTAGATTTCCTTCAGGATGGATTTGATAAAGGACTGAAACCTTCTTCTATTAAAGTCCAATTGTCAGCTCTTTCGGCCTTATTGTGCAGACCTTTTGCAGAAAATATCCTCATGAGGAGATTTATCAAAGCAATAGAGAAAGCCAGACCCCATATTCGGGCCATAGTTCCTCCATGGGATCTGAATGTGGTATTAGAGCAGCTTATTAGCTCCCCTCTGTTTGAGCCTTTAGACTCCGTTCCTCTTAAAACTTTATCTTACAAGACAGTGTTCCTCACTGCCATAACATCAGCCAGGAGAGTTTCAGAATTTCAGGCTTTATCTTGTTCCTCTCCCTATTTGATTTTTCATCAAGATAAGGTAGTCCTCAGATTTAAACCTACCTTTAGGTCTAAAGTAGTCTCTTATTTTCATTTGAATCAAGATATAATTCTGCCTTCCTTTTGCCATAATCCACAAAATGAGAAGGAAAGGAAGTTCCATTGTTTAGACCTAGTCAGATGTCTGTCTATTTACATTGAGAGGACTAAGGAATTCAGGAAAACTGATTCCTTATTTATTCATTTTTTTGGGAAATTCAAAGGTAGCCCAGCCTCTAAAGCTTCTATAGCTAGGTGGATAACTCAATGTATCAGGTTGACATATTCAGAAGCTAAGTTGTCACCTCCTATTTCCATCAAAGCCCATTCCACCAGGGCATTAGCCACCTCCTGGGCTTGTAAGGCTTCTGCATCTCCAGAGGAAATTTGCAGAGCTGCAACATGGTCTTCTCTAAATACATTTATCAGACACTACAAAGTCGATGTCCAGGCATCTGCGGACGCCAAGTTCGGAAGACAAGTACTCCAGGCGGTCATTCCGGAGTAAGGGTAAGAAGTTATTTCTGTTGTATCCCACCCTATGAAGATAAGTTATGCTTGGGTATATCCCATTCGTAGCCGGGGATAGGACACAGAAGAAAGTGGGAAATTTACTCACCGATATTTCATTTTCTTCTGTGTCCTTCCACGGCTCCCCTACCCTTAACTTGTTGGTTTATGTTTTTCAGCTTGGTCAAAAGAGACTGGCGATGCAGGGAGAAGGCGCGCTTTTAGAATTTTTTTTTTTTTTTTAAGATTCCTATTGGTCCTACCCCGGCCGGAAGGTGGAGACAATACCAATTCGTAGCCGTGGAAGGACACAGAAGAAAATGAAATATCGGTGAGTAAATTTCCCACTTTTACTTGTGTATAATACGCACCCCCCCACTTCACATAAGGTGAAATGGGGTAAAAATGTGCGTATTATACCCGAGATTTTACGGTATCCTTAAATCAGAATTATATATATGCAAGGTGAGGAACCTGCATGCCATAGCAGTGGCTGATGTTAGGTTAGCCTCTAGACTACAACCGTATTAATGAGCGATGTCTGCTCCCTAATTATTCAAAGTGATACCACCTCCCAGTAATACAGTGGTCCTGCAGGGACTTATGCAACAGTAAGTCTGCCCAGAGGAATTCTTCAGAGAATGGATATATCCACTGACTCCCCTGGACCAGGTAGACCCCTAACATGCATCCCAAGCAATAATAAGGTCACAGTTCACCAAAGAAAACAGATCGTATAGGTCTAACAAACCTGGTAACCCAAAACCTAGTGAACATAACAATTTTCATACATGTACAATAAAATTTGTCATTTCATGATTATCTGTCATGTCCTCTGCCTCAGTAAGAGGAGATAGTAGTCTGCAGTAGACTGTTTACACTATATTTCTCAGGTCAACGGGATGAACCCTCTCAGGATCAGAAGCCCTTAGACCTTACTTACAGCAATCTGTAATGTACAAACAAGACAGACTGCAGGCTAAGTAGGAGACGGCTTATAGCCGCATATAGCTTGGCTCCGTTGCTTCTTAGAAGAAACGCTGTATACAGCGCCACATAACCTCTAAAATTATACATACCTCTTGTGGCAAATCCTGCTATAATAAGGCTTCAAGTACTTACAGAGCCACCCGACCCTCTCCCAGAAGGTCCTGTATGCATTGGCGCTCTCCATGCTGCCTCCTCGTGTATGTGTTCCAGCAGTGGAGTGCACGCAGCCGAACTTCCTGTCTGGCTGAAGCCTAGGCATTCGTCATCTCCAGGCGCCTACTTCGATATGGGAGCCTCCGAATACAACAAGGGAAGGTGGCGGTGAGTAAGAGAAACACACACTGAGTGTGCATAATGATCTTCTTATATAGATCCATGCGACCCTACTGTATGCAAGGGTATCTGATCCAGGCCACAAGGAATGCTAGCCGCGTTTAAGGCAGACTGCATGGTAGCAAAAACAATAAAAGTAGGATAGAGAGAGAGGCCAACTGCCTCCGTCCTCCAGCTTGGTAGGACCAAAATAACTGAACTGGGGAGGTGGAACAGACACCTTTATAATTTTGATTGGTCCTACCAGCTGGGAGGCGGAGTCAATACCCACAGTCTATTGCCGTGGATTGGACACAGAGGAAAGTAGGATACGCGACCATCGAGGAGTGTTTGGAGCTGTCTAGGCCATCAAGCGCTTCCAGCCTTAACTGTATGGCCGAAGTTCACAGTATTGACTGACTACAGCCCCCTGGTATGGCTTAACAGGGTGTCCAGGGACAATGGGCGCTTGCTGCGTTGGAATCTGGCACTTCAGCCCTTTAACTTCATGGTGCAATAAACGGTCCAGTTAGGACAATAAGAACGCAGATGGGTTGGCTCTACAGGAGGACACTTAATCTGACCACTGCACCCCTCTTCAAGCCACCTCCAAAGACGTTCTGCTGGCTTGGGGGGGGCTATGTTGAAGACTTGTACCTATGTAGCACCCAATACTGTGTATAGTGTATTTAAGTGTGTTACGGTGTTATATGTATTCCACCGTCACATACACAGATGTTGTCGCTTGTCATTCATTGTCTCTGTACTGCCTGGGGATTTTTTTCAAAAAGTAGGCAGCCTACTGGCTGGTTGCCATTTGTTGCCAGTCCCCCATTGGCTGGAGATAGGAGCAGCAAGATTAATAAAAAAACAAACTCTTTTTTGTGTTCCATCCAAACCTTCCGCTCCCCAGGTTCAAAATGCAGCCAGATTCTGATTGAGAGAGAGAGAGAGAGAGAGAGAGAGAGAGAGAGAGAGAGAGAGAGAGAGAGAGAGAGAGAGAGAGAGAGAGAGAAAAAGAAAAAGAAAAAGAGAAAGAGAGAGAAGTCTAGCAAAGACAGCCAGGGATGGACTGAATCGTTCCTGTTACACATGTATATATGTACTATAAAAGAGAAAGTGGTCAGGTGACCAGGAATTCTTTGGCCGTGCCCGAAAAAAGCAGGGGCGGCAGCAAGGAGACACGCATTTCTTCTCCATTCAGCCTGTCCAGGAGACTTCACCCATCCTCACTATCTCCTCTTCTCCTCTTGCTCAAAAATAAAAGACATCGTCACCACCTATCGCACACTTTTCCACTTCAGTCCTCTCATCTTTGTGCTTCCTCCCCTCAGTCTTCACTCATTGACTTCGCCCATCATCACTATCTCACTGGCAACCTAATTTCACACCCCTCTACCCACTTCCATGATGCCGAATCAATGAGGAGGCAGCGTGGGGATCCGTTCAGTAGCCATGCTTAAACTGCAGCCGCATCCTCACAGGACAACAATTGCCCACTCTCGAACGTCTGTGTCAACTCATTGATCTCCATGACATTCGCTAATCTACAATCAAATAAAAAAGTGCATGACACATCATAAATTTAACCCTTTCAGTGCAGCAAGGCTATGCATTGTTTCCCTCACCCGGCACTGAAAGGGTTACTGGCTGCAACACATACATGTAAAAAAACAAACAATATAACAAAAATACATACCCCACTCTCCTCACATTTAATCCTTTCATTGGAAGCCACTGAAAGGGTTAGTGGCCATCAGCTACCCCCCTTTCACAACTACCGGATGCCTCACATCAGCATTACTCCTCTCCATACACAGTGGCCAGCATTCCCTCCACTTATGTGCCTCCTGATTATACTGTCTTCCATTGCTTTCCTATGGGGTGCCTCCTGATGCCGTCTCTCTCCCATCACAGGGCTGCAGCAGTGCATGTCTATTAACCCTTTGAGTGCCAGAGGGGTACGAAACGCATTCCTTCCTTACAAAACATATATATTATGAAGGTACCCAGAGTATCACACACATAAGTACCAGTAGTTGCACTGCAGATTAAATTAAGTGATTAACAATCCAATTAACCCCATATTGTTCATTCTTATGCTTCCTTTGCCTTTGTCTCCTCCCACTTCTTATCAGCCCTACAGTGACAGAGGTAGGTGTGAGTGCACGTCTATGTATGTATGAACATCTGTGTGTGTCTATGTATGTACATACAGAACTGAATAACAAAAAAGAAAGACAGTTAGGCAATGCCATCCCACACTGCTAGTGTACACACACACACACACACACACACACACACACACACACACACACACACACACACACACACACACACACATATATATAATAAACAGCAAAAAAAACACAATAATGTAGTAGGTCTCAATAAGTCTTAGAATAAAATAAATCATACAATCAAATGAGTACCCACGTGTGGGGTGTCACCAAGTGGTGGAATTTATTTTAAAGGGGATCTATCACCCCTTTACAACTTTATGTAAATAGATTTCTTTTATAGCAAATATGCTTTAAATTTTTTTTTTTTTTTTTTTTTTAAACGCTTGTTTGCAGAAATTAGAATAATAAATACAGCCCCGCGCCTACTTGATCCTTGCCGCAGCCTGCCGCTCTGCCTCTCTCTGTCCAGCCTCCTCCGATGACGGAGGCTGTCTGTCTGCAAGCTAGAGCGCTCTCATTGGCCAGAAATCAATCTCTGCCAATCAGAGCTTTTCAGCTTACAGACAGATAGCCTCCATCATCGGAGAAGGCTGGGTAGTGGGAAGGGAGCAGAGGCAGCGTGGCAAACTTCGGCAACAGCAGTCTTTGCAGAAGTAGGCGCGGGGTTGTATTTATTCTTCTAATTTCTGCAAAAATTATAAACTTTCAAGCATATTCTCTATACAAGGAAACTATTTACACAAAGTTATAAAGGGGTGATAGATCATCATTAATATCAATTGCTCTGAGCGTAGTAGAGACTGATGGAACGCTGCACGTAGTAGAGACTGATGGAACGATGCGGTCATGCGCAGTAGAGATTTGCTTAACGTGCTGATCCAGAGCGGGGTGCTCCTAATGGCTCACAATATGTCTCTGCTCCCGGCTCCGGGGGCAGCAGCCGGGGCCGCTGAGTGACACTTTAGCCCGTGTACATGGGCATTCATACTAGTATTTTAATATATTACATGAGGGCGCTTCTTTTCTTCTCTCCTTTTGTTTTGTACACATATAAATGTCAAGTTACTTGGGGATTGGTATGCTCTCACTGTACAAATAACAAATTGACCTGGGTGCACATCAAAAAGAAGTAAGCAATACCTACAATTCTGATGTGGAGAGATGGCACTCACATGGTTCCTTTTTTGCTGATCAAACAAAGTTACATTTATTGAAGCTTGTGCTTCAGCCAGCAATGTGGTCTTTATCAAGATTATCTTGATAAAGGCCACACTGTTGACCAAAACGTCTTTCAATAAATGTAGCACTGTTTGCCACCTCAGAACTGTATATTTATAAAAATGTATGAAGATGGCAGGACTCAACGACAACTTAGTTGGCTCCTGGGCGCGGGCTTGTAGCCAAAGTATGAAACAGAACAAGAGAAGCAGGACTTTTCAAAAGCTCAAACTTGAGACTAATTTATTGTATCACATCGATGTTTCTGCACACTTAGGTCTTGAGAATGGAACCTAAGCATGCTGAAACAATGTGATACAATAAATTAGTCTCCAGTTTGAGCTCTTGAAAATTCCTAACAAGTGCCCTTTCCTTTGTTCTTAGAGCATATTGTAGCCTTTATCAGGATTACACCAGTACACCAGTGTATGCTGACCTGGTGTAATCTTGATAAAGGCTACATCAGTGGCTGAAACAGACTTCAATAAACTGTAACTATGTTTGATCATCAAAAACAGACCCTTCAAATGCTGACTAAAATTATAAGTAATACAATGATTGGTGCCCATCCCCATAAAGAAATAATAAGGGGTACTTAACCAAAGCATCAGGACAGCACTCGCAGATATATAGTTGACAAAGGTCCAAGTTTGGACCAAAACTGTTCAGCAAGTTGGAATTATGTTTGAATAAACCTTTTTGCATCATCTAGACAGCAAGTGTTGTCCCAATGTTTTAGCTAAGTATAAATATAACAAACGTGTCACTTAAATGATTTAGAGCAAGCCCGGAGCAGTTATTTACACAGCCCAATTTTTAAACATATATTGAAGTATAATCAAATATTAATGCAAGTTTTATTACTGTGGAGCAATTTAAAACACATTCACACACACCACATAATCTGATCTCTAAAAGGATGACATCAGGTAGGGAATGCAGAACATAGGGATTTTCACCAAAAGGTGACATTTGCGAGCATCTACTCTCTATTAATAATTTACATATTGAGCACACATTATGACAAAAAAGCCTATAAAAACGTATTTTATTCATTTTTCTTTTTTATCAAATGAGAACAACTATAAATGTGGTATCAAAGTAAAGCCCTAATTATGCTTAAAAAAGTCTTTAATTTCTGTGGGTGGACCAAATGAATCACAGAAAAAAAAAAAAACAGTTGAACAAAGGCATACTAAAAAGTCCAAAATTCGCCGTCCTCAAGAATCGAATAGATCTCGTCACTAAGGGGTTAAAGAGATGATCTGGTATCCCTAGCCGTAGAGAAGCAGTCAATGAATACATATGAAGATGGAGTACATTTTGAACTTACTTTAGTTATCACTTATATTTATGTTTGGTATTTTACAACTGTGGAATGTATACGCTACCCTGTGGTTTGACATGGGTTGTTTTTTTTTTTACTACATGAACCACGACACTTTAGACTGAGGCCTCAAGCAGCCTATCCATGAAAGAAACGCTCTATTGAGCTTTACTGTTTAACCTAGACTTCCTACATGGGGAGAAACCATTCTCTGCTTGTGTGAACAATTTCCTCTCGCAGCCAAAATTAAGCGCACATGTGGCATTCCAGCATAAAACAGTTATGAAAGCAATAAAATGTTAACGAAAATGATAAGCCAATAGCTCTATACCTTGTTTTCCAAAGCACACTTACTCGTCCACGCTCTTCTCTCAATCTCCGAACTAAGGTTTCCGGTTTTCTTCCTGTCCAGTATCCGGAGAAGGATCCGCAATGTTTAAAGATGCAAAGAAAAAAACGTATGTCAGAAACACTAGAATTTCTCGGATATGCTGCTTTAAGAGACAGCCGCTGGATCAATGAAAATTGCCCGACCAATACTCTTGGCGATCACAACATTCTAAATACTCGGGAGAAAAGCCCTTTGACAGAAAGTGACCCCTGCACTGGGCTACAAAAAAATGGCTGAAAGTACTCATAGAGCACATCTAACGCCCAGCCCATTCATGTCAGCTAGCCTAGATCTGCCTTGATACTCGTTTTTCAGCTCGCTGTTTCTGGATCCTTTGTCCTTGCTATTAAAATCCCATTGTGGTCCTATGCGTGTGTGCGTTCCAATAAAGGGATTCCTTGTAAGTAACGAGATCGCGGCACTTCTCAAGCGCCACTGTGTCCACCAACACGAATCTCCTGCTTACAGCTTTACAGCTGTCAGTAGGAGACAGCTAACTTTAAACGCCTGTATCTCTTAAACCATGGCAGTTTAATACGGTTTTTTGCATATAGCTCAGCTTTTTAAGCTCTTCTATATGCAAAAAACTTTTTTTTGGACATTACTAACACTTTAATTGGGAGGTCTGATCACCTTTGGGTATAGGGGATCCTTCACCACACTGGTCTGTGAATGCTTAATCTGAGAGACAGAGAGAGAGTACTTAGTCTGAGAGAGTGTGCTTAGTTTCTGAGAGCAGTGCTGGCCCAAGACATTGTGCTGCCTGGGTACAACAATGAAATGCTGCCCCCCCCCCAACCACGCTCCATATACAACAAAAAAGAGAAAATATAAATATGTTAAATCTGTCCCTACACTTCCACAGGATAGTTAAAGTAATGTCCAACTAAATGTTTTTTGCATATAGAAGAGCTTAAAAAGCTGAGCTATATGCAAAAAACCGTATCTCTCAAACAGCAATGGTTTAAAGGAATAGTAATACTTAAGTATTACTAATCCCTATGGCAAAGTACTACCCCAGTGTCATCTCTCAAACCTTTATGGTTTGAGAGATGAACGCTTTTAAAGTTGCCCTTCCCCTTCCCCGTAGTCAGCATGCTAGCTGACTGCAGGGAAGAGGGTCGTACGACTTTCAGGTGGCTCTCCAGCACAGCCAGATCGCGTTACTAAAAAAGAAAACTTTCACTTAAATGGTCTTCTACGTGTGCTTGGCTTGCAAGCACGCGTAGAAGACCGTTTTAGTGAAAGTTTTTTTTTAGTTAACGCGATCGCAGCTCTGCTGCAGAGCCGCCTGATGATCTCTGACCAGATTTCCCTGAGTCAGCTAGAATGCTGACTACGGGGAAGGGGGAGGGAAAGGGCAACTTTAAAAGTTTAAAGGTTTGAGAGATGACACTGGGGGCAATACTTTTTTTTAAGTACCACTTTGCTACAGGGATTAGTAATACTAATACTGGTTTTCAAGCACTCGTTTTAGACCATTCCAATGAAGGGATTCGTGGTAAATGACGAGATCGCAGCACTTCTCAAGCGCCTCCGTGTCGACCGACACGAATCTCCTGCTGACAGCTTTACAGCTGTCAGTAGGAGACAGCGAACTATAAACGCCTGTATCTCTTAAACCATAGCGGTTTGAGAGATACTTTTTTTTGCATATAGCTCAGCTTTTTAAGCTCTTCTATATTGGACATTACTAACAATTTAAAAGTATAGGCTGCTGCTGCTGGGCAGTGGTGTGGTGTAGGGGTAAGTGGGAGGAAGTTTCACCTCCAGAGAGTTTTGTTTATCTCTGAATTTTTGTTGTAACATTTTGGGGAATTGTAACATTTGTAACATTTTGGGAAATTTAGTCCTCCAGTATGACCTGCTGGAGAATGGTGCAAACTTAATGAGGCTTAACTTTTATTACAGGTTATTAAGAAGAAAAAAATATACAAATAGCACACATATGAACAAGTTTAAAATCACAGTGGTATAAGTGTTAACCCTTTGAGAGCCAGAGGGGTACAGAATACATTGCAAAGCAATGCATTCCGTACTCCTCTGGCACTCAAAGGGTTAATGCTAAATGTGCATCTGGACATCATACACATAATCAGCATTCCCTATATGTTCTAACACAATATAATCCAACTTGGCACTTAACCCTTTGAGTGCCAGAGTGGTACAGAATGCATTGCTTTGCAATGCATTCTATACCACTCTGGAACTCGAAGGGTTAATACCACCACAATCTCCACTTGTTTTATTAACCCTTTGAGTGCCACATGGGTACGCAACCCATTGCAAAGCAATGGGTTGCGTACCCCTTTTGCACTTAAAGGGTTAAGTTCGCTCTAGTTATCAACACATATCTCTTCCTTTCCTAACATATTGTGTTAGGATCAATCACTTTTCATTGAGCAGGCTGCCCAGCCCTGACAACAGGCGCTATTGGCAGGTTGTCACTACTCTTTGTCTCCAGCCTGCAGTTACTTGTCACTTAGCCGGCAGCCCAGCACCGACTGACGATGTCAGAGCTGGGCTGCCGACTCAGTGACAAGTGACTGTCGGCTGGACACAAAGAGAAGTGACACCCTGCCCAGCGCGCCTGCTGTGACAGTAATTAGTATGGCTCAGCCTCAATCAGGCTTACAGACTGAGGCTGAGCCACACTAATTACTGTCACAGCGGGCGCACCGCTCACAGGACCTGGCGGCCGGCTGGCTCAAAAATGACTGACTGGAGCGGCAAATTGCCGCCCCAGTCAAAGTGCCGCCTGTGTCCATGGACCCACCGGGACCCATGTTAGGGCCAGCCCTGTCCGAGAGAGTGCGTGTGCATGCTTAGTCTGAGAGTGGTCATGCACCATTGAGTGGTTCTGCCCTTTTGTGGCTCCTCCCTTTTGTGACTCCGCCCTCACACAGCTATGGCCGGTATTTTTTTTTAGGAAAAGGTGGCAACCCTAGATGGGTGGCAACCCTAGATGCATACCTCCCAACATTTCAAATTGCCAAAGAGGGACACTTGTGTTTTAGGGGGTGTGACTGGTGGGCGGGGCATTACCAATAATTTTCAGGCTATTTCATAACCTATTGACACCACCTTGTGTAATGTAATAAATGACTTATAACAAGACCAAAGTACTTTATTTACACAGACTAATTTATAAACACATATACTGACTTTTAAACAAACAATAATGTGAGTTTTATTGCTGTAGAGTAATATGATACACTTATATACACACCACACAGTCTGATCTCATAAAAAGAGGGACATAAGGGTGCGAAAGAGGGACAGAGGGATTTGGGTCTAAAAGAAGAACTGTTCCTTCTAAAGAGGAACACTTGGGAGGTATGTAGATGGCACTTTGGTGTGCCATGAACATCAACTTAGGGTGCCCCATGTTTTCTATGAAGACTAACAAAAATGGACTTTTAAATAAAGATTTATAGAAATTGTTTTGCACAATATGTTTAGTTTTGTTATTAAGATCATAAGACTTAATAATAACTGTATATTTATGTATTGTACCCTTCTTATGCCCTTGATAAATTATATTAAATATGTTAGGTGTGCCCCGAATGTTGTAGATTGTGTGTTAGGGGTTCCCCAAACAAAAAAAAATTGAGAACCACTGCACTAAGCAGTGATAAATAGGCGATGAAATGGAGATGACTTCAATTCCTATGTTATTCTATAGAGCCTATTCAATAGAATGTCTTCACGCCCCCAGCAACACCCCCTAAAATACAAGTGTCCTTCTTTGGCAATTTGAAATGTTGGGAGGTATGACTTTGGAGATATTAGTGAATAGGCTGAAAATAATAATATAGGAACTGGAGAAGTGATAAACTAGAGTAGTTATCTTTACATTATCACCTCTTTATCCCCCTTGGAGAGCTTAAGGCTTCTTAAGCAACTACCCCTAGGAAAAAGGACAATGGTATGGTGTTGCGATGTTGTCAAATATGCCATGCATACGTACAGATAAATCTAGAGATGTACAGTTCTAGCTGGGCATATTAACTGTAACGGGGTTCGTACCTCCCCGGGATGATCTGAGACCGTGCACCGGGCTAGTGAGCTCCTGCAGCCGCCTGAGATTGCCAGAACCCTCGGTCTCCCGTATCGCTTGTTCGCCAGAGGTGGGGGTCGCAAGAAGACCCTTGATACCACCTCTCAATGAGGACACAAGACACGCTTCTTAGTCAACCAGAAAGAACAGTTTATTCACATGAAATCAGCACTTTTATGTACAGTTAACTAAGTTAGGGTAATTCAATCATATTCCATTGACAAAAGGCTGAATTCACTAACAATAGCACACAGGTAACATTATTAAAATACACACAAAAGAAGGTTGTGGTCACTTTGGGGACATAATGGTTCTGGGACACATACAATGGGCTGGGGTGATTGACCGGGACAAAGGGCAGTAGACTTGGGGACACCAGAGTTCGAACTCCGCTTGTAGGTGTTAGCCAATCAGAGGCCGTGCAGCAGAGTCCTTGCAGCCAATCCCTGGGCCTCCGACATCTTCCAATGTTAAGTCTATGGAGTCCCTTTAACTCAGTCCGAGTGTCGACGGCCAATCAGGGAGCGAGCGACGGCCCCGTTCTAAGTCAATGGGAAAATCCTCTTTTGGGCTCGATGTTCGAGAGCCAATGAGAACGGGGCCAACCATTCACCATGTTAAGTCTATGGCGTCCCTTTAAACCCCAGTCTACCAATCAGAGGGCGGCCGACCATTCGCCATGTTAATCCTATGGCGTCCCTTTAACTCCCTTTTTCTCAATGGGACGCTGGCCGGCCGCATAAAATTCCATTACCCAGTGGCTGTCCCGTGTCCCCGTGAATTCCACTCCTTCATGAACCGGTTTCCCGGGCAGTTTCTTAGGTATAACTCCAGTAACGGGTCCCTACCCGTTACACCCCCCCCCCCTTTCAGCGCCCAAAACCTGCATAGTCCCTGGAGGAGGTTTTGGGAACCAGCCAGGTAGTGCCCCGGCTTCTCCTACATGTCTTCTTGCCTGGATAGACCATCCGCGTTCCGATTGTTTTTCCCAGAGCGGTATTGAACAGAGAAGGTGTACGGTTGTAAGTCCAGGCTCCACCGTAATAAGCGTCCGTTATCCCCCACAGTCTTGTTCAGCCAGGCCAGGGGGTTATGATCCGTAATTACAGTGAATTCCCGTCCGTACAAATAAGGCTGCAGCCGCTTGATGGCCCACACCAAAGCCAAACACTCCTTTTCAATGGCTGCATAGTCCTTCTCTCAGTCCAGCAGCTTACGGCTCTGGTAGGCAATGGGATGTTCTTCTCCGGACTCGTCCACTTGGCTTAATACTGCTCCCAAGCCGACGTTGGATGCGTCTGTGTGGAGCAGAAAAGGGCGTTTCCAATATACCTTCTCCCCACTTGGGCTAATCTCCCCACTGTCTGCCCTGCACCTGTACCCTGATAGCGAGGGATCTGCCTGTAGCGCATCCCTAAACACGGCTGGGGGCGCCCACTGAGTTACCTCAGGATCGGAAGGGGGAGTCAGGGCTGGGTCATTCGAACTCACCGCTGCTGCTGATCTGGCTTGTGCCCGGGTGACAGCCTGGCAATCTTCGACGTGACCCTCCGATATGAACTGGCTCTCCAGTCGTCCCAGGTCATTCCCCAGCAGGACGTCGGTCGGGAGTCCTGGCATGACCCCGACAATTCGATGCCCTTGTCCGGTGCCCCAGTCCAAATGTACCCTGGCCGTAGGGAGCTGATATACTTTCCCTCCATCCACTCGCACTTCCACAGCTTGGTTGGTACGATGCTGGCGCTGCAAGCACCGGGGTTGTACCAGGGTCAATGTGGCTCCTGAGTCCCGCAGCCCCTCTGCTGGGTAGCCGTCCACTTGAATTTTCTGCAGGTGATGGCTTCTGTTGTCCAGGCCCGACGCTTGAGCCAGAGCCACCTCATGATAATGTCCCCAGGGTGCAAAATCATCTCGCCCACGTATGATTTCCCTAGGAGCGGGCCAGTCATACCCCTCTTCCTCCGGGGTGCTAATGCAATTGACAGACCGGTGTGGCACCCGTCTCTGAGGTGGTGAGGGCCCCCACCGGGCTGGTCCTGCTGAGGGTCGGTTATTAGCCCTGTTCAAGGGGCAGTTAGGGCGCAGATGCCCTCGTTGATGGCACAAATAACATTCCGGCCCTGTATTGTTCCTAGCCGGAGGACCCGAGGGCCCTTTAGATGGACCGGCATGTGGGGGACGGGAGGGGCCTGCGGATCCCCCCAACATCCTGGTCCCTGCTGGCCCATGGACCATAGCCGCCCGCTGCCCCATACGTCGCAACTCCTCAAATCGATCCACAAGTTCAGCTGCCTCTGTGACCGTGCGGGGGCTATGGTCATGAACCCAGTCTCTTACTTCAGGGGTGACATGATGGAAGAATTGCTCCAACAAAATCTGCTGATAGCAGTCCTCCACAGACCGTACCCCACACCCTTGCATCCAGTTTCGGCAAGCTCTTTCTAGGGTATATACCCATTCTGTGTGGGTGTCCTTCTGCTGCCGCCTGCTTTCCCTGAATTGCCTCCTGTAAGTGTCCGGAGTAATGGCATAGCGATGCAGCAGTCTCCTCTTGATCTCTGTGTAATCCGAGCTCCACTCCTCTGGGATTGCCCGGTATGCATCCGCCGCCCATCCTGTCAGTTTCCCCACCAGTATGGGCACCCAGTCCTGAGGGTCCAACCGGATCTGGCGGCATTGTCTTTCAAAGTCCCGCAGAAACCCGTCAATGTCCCCAACTGTGTCATCAAAAGTTTTAAACAGCTGGTGTGGTAACTTATATGAATACTCTGCAGAGTTACTGCGGGTCTCCGTGGCCGGGCTGTGCAAACTGGACCGTGTTTGTTCCAGCTCTCTCAAGTACTCTTGTTCCACGGCCACGATGGTCCTGGTTACAAAGTCCTGTGGTGGGTTCGGTCCCAGAAAAGCCAGGCGGCTTGCCACCCTCTCTGCCACCACATCCCCACGGGTTGGAGGGTTCACCAACCCCCTGGGCGACTGGGACTGTTGCGAGCCCCTGCTGTATCCATCTTCCGGTGGCAGATCAGTGTGCCTGGCCCGCTCCGCCATGTCCTCATCCAAGGACTGCAGTAAGCTGACCAGCTCAGTCTTTTTGAGGCCCCATGCCTCCTGTCCTCTTTCCTCTGCCATCTGCTGCAGCTCGGCCACCGACTTCTGTCTGTATAGGTCGGCCATATCCCATCTGGCAACCTGATTTCTCCGCAGACTGCTACTTTCCCCACGAATGTCCCGACGCGTTGCTGGAACCTGGGGTCAAGCCAATGGCTGTTTTTCACCCTGCTGGGCTGGTTCCAGGAGATCCCACCGTCCCGATGCATTGCTGGAACCTGGGGTCAAGCCAGTGGCTATTTTTCCCCCTGCTGGGCTGGTTCCAGGAGATCCGACCGCTTGCCACCAGTGTAACGGGGTTCGTACCTCCCTGGGATGATCTGAGACCGTGCACCGGGCTAGTGAACTCCTGCAGCCGTCTGAGATTGCCAGAACCCTCGGTCTCCCGTATCGCTTGTTCGCCAGAGGTGGGGGTCGCAAGAAGACCCTTGATACCAACTCTCAATGAGGACACAAGACACTCTTCTTAGTCAACCAGAAAGAACAGTTTATTCACATGAAATCAGCACTTTTATGTACAGTTAACTAAGTTAGGGTAATTCAATCATATTCCATTGACAAAAGGCTGAATTCGTTAACAATAGCACACAGGTAACATTATTAATATACACACAAAAGAAGGTTGTGGTGACTTTGGGGACACAATGGTTCTGGGACACATACAATGGGCTGGGGTGATTGACCGGGACAAAGGGCAGTAAACTTGGGGACGCCAGCTCCGCTTGTAGGTGTTAGCCAATCAGAGGCCATGCCGCGGAGTCCTTGCAGCCAATTCCTGGGCCGCCGACATCTTCCCATGTTAAGTCTATGGAGTCCCTTTAACTCAGTCCGAGTGTCGACGGCCAATCAGGGAGCGAGCGACGGCCCCGTTCTAAGTCAATGGGAAAATCCTCTTTTGGGCTCGATGTTCGAGAGCCAATGAGAACGGGGCCGACCATTCACCATGTTAAGTCTATGGCGTCCCTTTAAACCCCAGTCCACCAATCAGAGGGCGGCCGACCATTCGCCATGTTAATCCTATGGCGTCCCTTTAACTCCCTTTTTCTCAATGGGATGCTGGCCGGCCGCATAAAATCCCATTACCCAGTGGCTGTCCCGTGTCCCCGTGAATTCCACTCCTTCATGAACCGGTTTCCCGGGCAGTTTCTTAGGTATAACTCCAGTAACGGGTCCCTACCCGTTACATTAACAAAATACGGATACAGTGAATTTATTGCAGACAAGAGTGTAGCAGCCCCAAACTGTGAGAAAATGTCACTGCGGCTTCTCATTCGGTGTCAAGAATCGTTCAACCTCTACTGATTTAGTGGTCACAGTGCACAAGAAAAAAAATCAGCTACGCAGTGAACACCCAAAAATGGGATGTATATGTTAGAATTTAACTAGTGAAAGGGATAGTAATACTTTAATATTACTATTCCCCATATTGTAGCTATTTGAAAAAGTATTGAATTGCCCCCAGGTTTATCTCTCAGACCTTTATGGTTTGAGAGATAACCAAATACAAAGTTCCTCCCTCCCCCTTCCCTGAAGTCAGCTTTGTACTGACTGCAGGGATATCTGGTCTTATTTTAATCAGGCAGCTCTGCAGCAGAGCCGAGATCGCGTTAGTAAAAAAGAATTACTTTAATGAAACGGTCCTCTATGTTTGCTTGCAAACCAAGCACATGTAGAAGACCGTTTCAGTGAAATAATTCTTTTTCACTAACGTGATCTCAGCTGCAGAGCCGCAAGCCTGTAGTACGACAGACTTCCCCTGCAGTCAGTACAACTCTGACTTCAGGGGAGGGGGGTGAACTTTGCTTTCTGTTATATCTCAGATACGGGGAATAGTAATATTAAAGTATTACTATCCCTTTAACTGTCGGAATACAAAGGTGATTTGTATCTCACAGTGTGGACCCTTATTCCACAATCGCGTTCATGCAGAATACGAGTTTTAGATCCCACAGTTTCCATGACAGTCGAGTTAACAACCCATCGAACACACAGTCAATTACAAAATAATAGAAAACCACATACAAGTCAACTTAGGCAAAAAGAGGGAAAATCAGATCTCTAGAAGCAATTCCAGAATGCGGGAGACTAGGTGTCACTCTTTAGGAGGAACAGTCCCTCTTTGAACCCCAAATTTCTCTGTCCCTCTTTTTTTAGATCAGACTGTGTGTTGTGTATATAAGTGTATCACATTGCTCCACAGCAATAAAACTCCCATTAACTTTGTTTAAACTTCAGTATATGTATTTATAATTTAGTCTGTGGAAATAAAATACTTTGGTTTTGCTCTAAATCATTTAATCTGTTACACAGAGTTGTCAACAGGTCATAAAATAAGGCTCTGGCAACTACCCTTGCTCCCAGCCTTACAAATATCTTTAACTCCTCTCTTTCTACCGGAACTTTGCCATCCTCATTCAAACATGCAATAGTCAGACCGATTCTCAAAAAACCCTCACTCGACCCCACCTGTCTTTCAAATTACCGTCCAGTTTCACTTCTCCCCTTTGCATCTAAGGTCTTAGAACACCTTGTATTCTCTCGCTTAATCTCTTTTCTCAGCTCAAACTCTCTTCTTGACCCATTACAGTCAGGTTTCCGTTCTAACTATTCCACTGAGACAGCCCTAACAAAAATGACTAATGACCTATACTCAGCAAGGGACAAAGGACAATTCAATATACTAATCCTACTAGATCTATCTGCTGCTTTTGACACTGTTAACCATGCACTCCTACTGGACACACTGCACACCCTTGGCATCCGTGACACACCTCTAAAATGGCTTTCCTCCTACATCTCTAAATGTACTTTCAGTGTTTCTTTTGCTAACGCTTTCTCATCTCCCCACGACCTCACAGTAGGTGTTCCTCAGGGATCAGTCCTGGGACCACTTCTCTTTTCACTCTACACCCTCTCACTTGGTGACTTCATCTCATCTCTTGGGTTTAATTACCATCTGTATACGGATGACACTCTAATCTATCTCTCTTTCCTTGACCTCACTTCAGCTGTGCAGTCTTGAGTCACTCAATGTCTGTCAGCTATTTCATCATGGATGGCCCACCGCCATCTTAAACTCAATATGGCTAAGACAGAGCTGGTGGTGTTCCCTCCAAAAATACATCCACCAACCCCCTTCTCCATTACAATAGACAACTGTGACATACACTCAGTACCCAAAGCATGCTGTCTTGGGGTCATACTTGATTCAAAATTAACTTTCTCCCCCCATATCCAAGCTGTCATTAGAACATGTCGCTTCTTCCTAAAAAATATTGCCAAAATACATCCTTTCCTCTGCATGTCAACTGCAAAAACTCTATCTCAGTCACTCATTCTATCCAGCCTTGACTACTGTAACATTCTACTCTCTGGTCTTCCTGCTTCTCATCTTTCTCCACTTCAATCTGTTATCAATTCAGCTGCAAGAATCACCACATTTGCTCCCAGATACCTGCCCTGTCATCTCCTTCTGAAATCCCTCAATTGGCTACCTATAAAAATTCTCCTCCTCTCCTGTAAGTCTCTGTGTTCCTCAGCACCCTCTTACATTATCTACCGCTACACCCCTTCCCATACCCTACGGTCTTCCCAAGGGTTCTTCCTGTCCTCTCTCTACACAATTCAAGACATCTCTCGTCTACAAGCTTTTTCACTGGCTGCCCCTCGACTTTGGAATGCCCTCCCTATCACCATTCGCCAATCATCACTTTCAAGCATCACCTCAAAACCCACCTGCTTAAGGAGGCATCTCAATAGCAATATCCTCATCCTTGCACAACGATAGTAACATCAGAATCTTTCTCCACTTCCTTCGCCACACCTTGTACTTGCACTTATAATCATCCTCCTACTGTCTCTGTATGTCATCATGAACTCTAATTATATTGTAAGCTCCTTGAGGCAGGGTCCCTTTCCTAGTATATGTTTCCCTTGCTGCATTTTCCCCCCCAAAATAATGCAATGATCGCACTTTAGCTTAATGCTCTTAACCCTGTTCTGTATTTTTGTATTGTATTACTTCAAATTCTTTTAAGCGCTGTGTACATGTATGGCACTATATAAATAAAGATATATACATACATACATAAAATAACCTAAAAATTCTCTGTAATGTCCGTTCATCAACGACGGCCCCAGCAACACCACCTCAAACTAAAGTGTCCCTCTTTGACCATTTGAAATGTTGGGAGGTATTCTGATCACCACATAACTATAATGAGGACATCAGTAAAAAGTCCAAAGTATATTCCAAACAAATGAAACCAATATAGTATATAAGCAATGACTGACATAACACAGGTCTAGCAACATAATCAGCACTCCCAATCTATGTTTTTCACATTTTATGCAGTCATGATCATGAAGCTTCTGTTGTTAACAACCATGAGATATAAAAACTAAAGGATTAAATCAAAACAGATGTCATAGGGAAGTATAATCAATCGTCCATTAGTTTTAATCTACTCGCGTAAACACCTACTTGTGAATTCTCAATGCAACACTGTTACCCTCAAAATACCAAAGGGACATAAAGCCTGTTCTGTGTAGCATACCACATGAAAGCGCTAAAGTCATCACTTAGGTTCCATCCTGGCATGGAACACACAAAACAGCAGTATGTTATACTCCACTTAAATGTGTATTGAATGGAAAATATACAGCTAGCACACAAGTGTGTCATTTTTGGATTTGACTCTTATTTTGTATGCGGTGAGTGGCAAAATCATCTCAGTTGCATTTGTAAATTGACATCTGTTCATCTGAACACAAACAATAGTCAAGGAAAAAGAAGAAACAAAATGTTTAATAAACAGGAGAGCGCACTGATCTATATATATATATATATATATATATATATATATATATATATATATATACTGTATATATACATAAATAAAAGAAGAAACCTGTGTGCCTGGCGCACACACACCCGGGGGCGTCATTAAGGAGGAGATATTCAAATCCCCTCTATACTGCTTGTCCTGGACATACAAGGGGGACATGATTTTGACAGGACAAAAACATTATACACCAGGGCTCAAAATTCTTGAGCTACTAGCCAGGCCTGAAAAGTTACTCGCCACCAGTTTCCACTCCTAGCCCCACCCATAGCCCCACCTTTAACTCCACCCATGTCCCCACCTTTAACTCCACCCATATCTGGTTCTCTCTGATGAAACGACACTTTTGTTCTATGTTTTATTCTGAATAAAATTAACAAAAATATTAAACAAACAATGTACACAAATAACTTAAAAGGAAAATAAGTGCATAAGAGAACAAGTGGAGGCATAAAGTATTTGGTTTAACTGCTGAAACTCTTAATAAACCTTGTGCAACTTTTAAAGACGCTTCCTTTTATTGACATCAAAGGAAGGTCTGCTTTGTTCTCCCTTAGCTAAATTCCTGAAGGAAGATATTTGCTTTTTGTCTGTTGTACAGTAGGCTCAAGCCCTGTGTAACGTCCCCTTTCTGATGAAAAATACCACTTATCAATGGCTGCGTTTGGATTATAATCCTTCAGTGGTGGTCCATTAACAGCAATCATCAGTAGGTCATCCAGACTTTCTAAAGCCAGTGAGGAATGATATACAGTCTTTATTCTGTTGTGGTAGCTGAAGCCACGTTCACAGGAGGCTGTTGTTGGAGGCAATACGGCACAGAAGTTGATGAGAGGGATCAATGTGGCAAATCTGTCTTTCTGCTGGTTCATTTTTTTTTTCAAAGTCTCATTGAAAGAGAGTCCACTTTGAATGGTAAGTTTCATGTCAGCCCACTCCACTTCTAGAAGGTCAGCTTTGTCCTCAAAGTGATTGTTATAAACATGCTTTCCAATTTTGTGCAGTTCAGTCACTCCAAAGTTGAGGATCTGTGCATTATTTGGCCAGGACAGGCTGTCAAATATATTTAAAGACTGCACAATATCTGAGGAAACCGAGGAAAGTCTAAAAATTACGTATTTTTCAGCTTTAACCAATACAGAGTGGCGTATGGCCTGAAATTCTCTTTCACCGGCTTCAAGGTTGGTCAGATGCAGCCCATGGGGTGTTCCATTTGTTGTTAAGTTGCTTGTAAATTCAAGTTAATTTTTTCCCCTCCCATTACAAAGATCCTGAAGAGTTTTAACTGCATATTCTACCTTTGACTTAACATGACAGATCATGAGTTCTTTGTTCTGAAGACCCTCTGACAAAAGTTTCAGCTTGCCATAAAAATCCAATAGGAAATGCAAAAGCTTCATAAACTTGAATTGTTTTTAGGTCTTTCAGGATACCTTTCACTTTTGCAGAATCTATGGATCCTTCAGTTGATATCTGCTCAAAATGCCTCACCACAGTTTTGCTGCATAACCAGCGCACTGTGTGTGTATATCTTTAAGTTTGAAAATTTCCTCACTTAAAGACTTGGCAATTTCTTGCAGTTGGTGTAGGCGTTTGGCTGAGCCATGATAATATTTAAAAACTCGCCGCACAACATCATCAAATGTTTGTAAATATGAAACTTCTTTGCAAACATCCAAGACAGCAAGCTGCAATCTATGAGCCACACAATGAATACTAATCATCTGTAGGCAGATGTCTTTCATCTGGACTGCTAATCCAGACTTGTGGCCCAGCATGCTTGCAGCCCCATCAGTTCCTAAACCTGCAATCCAGGAAGTGCCTCTGTAATTCAGATGCAGCATATCCAAAAAAGCAGTCGATCCTTTCAAATAGCCCATAGCTGTAGCACTTTCCAAAGCAATTGTACCCAAAAAGTCTTCTTTTATTTCTCCATCTGAAACATAACGGACATAAATATTTGCATGTTCAGTGGAGGTTCGGTCAGTAGACCCGTCAATCATAATGCTAATAAACGTTGATTTTTTAATATTGGCCAAAAGATCTTCTCTGATTATTTTTGCAATGAAATGAATGGTTTGCATTGTACATCATTTCCATACTTCTGGAGAACAGGCACATCAAGTTTAGCAGCTAAAGCCAATAAATCAGGGAAATCTCTAAATGGCTTTTCACATTTTGCTACATAATAAGCAATGTTAAAAATATGTGTCATGTGCTGAAACATTGCTGCGTCCATTTTCTTGACACATATCACAGCTATTAATGCAAATAGAAAAGGCTTCTCAAATAGGGAGAACTATAATTATGGGGGATTTTAATTATCCAGAAATAGACTGGAAAAATGGAACAGCGAATTCTGCTAAAAGTAATAAGTTTCTGAACTTGTTGAATGACAATTTTTTGTCTCAACTAGTGCAGACCTCAACCAGAGGGGATACGTGTCTGGATCTGGTAATAACTGACAATGAAGAACTTATCTCTAACATCCAAGTTAGGGAGCACTTGGGGAATAGTGACCATAACGTGGTATCGTTTGAGATTAATTCAAAAAAGCAATTTGGTATGGGTTCCACCAAAACACTGAATTTTAAAAAGGCCAACTTTAGCAGGTTTAATTCATCCCTTGGTCTTGTTGACTGGGATAAAATATTTTCAGGAAAAAACACAGAAGGTAAGTGGAATGTCTTCAAAATAACATTGCAAAAATACACATATAAATTTATACCTGTTGGAAACAAATACAAAAGAAGCAAATTAAAACCAATGTGGCTAACCAGTAAAGTAATTCATGAAATAAATAACAAGAAAGAGGCATTTAAACATTATAAAGCTGAGGGATCAGTAGAGACATTTTCAGAATACAAAAATGCCAACAAAACCTGTAAAAAGGCTATCAAATTAGCTAGACTAGAGAATGAAAAAAATATTGCTAAGGAGAGCAAGAGCAACCCAAAAAAATTCTTTAAATAAATTAATGGCAAAAAATTAAAGTCTGATAATGTTGGGTCCTTGTTATCTGAAACAAATGAGATGGTCAAGGGGGACAGAGAGAAGGCAGATATTTTAAATAATTTCTTTTCTTCTGTTTTTACCAAGGAAGACAATGGACAAGAATCTGCAAACTACTTTTACAGAACAGTCACAGCAAACATGGGACTGGCTAACACAAGAAAAAGGGTTAAAACAATTGAATGGCATTAAGGTAGACAAAGCTCCGGGGCCAGATGGTATACACCCACGGGTACTTAAAAAGCTAAGCCAGGCCCTGGCCAGACCGTTATATTTGATTTTCAGGGATTCTTTTATTTCAGGTATGGTGCCCATGGATTGGCGTAAAGCAGATGTGGTGCCCATATTTAAAAAAGGGATCAAAGTCACAGCCAGGAAATTACAGACCTGTAAGCTTGACATCTGTGGTAGGGAAGCTGTTTGAAGGGTTGCTAAGGGAATATATTCAAGAATTCTGCTGGAACAGGAATATTATTAGCAGGAGTCAACATGGCTTTGTGAAAGACAGGTCTTGTCAAACTAACTTGATCGCTTTTTATGAAAAAGTAATAATATAGATGCGGGAGCGGCGGTTGATGTGATCTATTTAGACTTTGCCAAGGCGTTTGATACGGTTCCACACAAGAAGTTACTGTACAAATTGAATGAAATAGGCATAGGGGAAATGTTTGTGTGTGGATTGGAAATTGGCTGAAAGATAGAATGCAAAGAGTGGTAGTAAATGGCAAGTTCTCCAGTTGGATAAACGTGATAAGTGGAGTACCTCAGGAATCTGTCCTGGGTCCTCTTCTTTTTAATTTATTTATTAATGACCTCCCAGAGGGCATAGGGAGCCATGTATCAGTGTTTGTCGATGACACAAAATTAAGTAAAGTAATAAAGTCTGAACTGGATGTGTCTTCATTACAAGAGGATTTGGACAAATTGAGTAACTGGGCAGGCAAATGGCAAATGAGATTCAATATAGACAAGTGTAAAGTTATGCATTTTGGGTATAATAATAAAAATGCAACATATAGTTTAAATGGTGTTTCTCTGGGGAAATCTACAAATGAAAAGGATTTGGGAGTAATGGTAGACAATAGACTTAGCAGCAGCATGCAGTGCCAGGTGGCAGCTGCAAAGGCCAATAAGATATTGGCATGTATTAAAAGGGGTATTGACTCAAGGGAGGAAGATATTATTATGCCTCTTTACAGGTCCATGGTAAGACCCCACCTAGAATATGCTGTTCAATTCTGGGCGCCCTTTCTGAAAAAGGACATTATGGAACTAGAGAAAGTGCAGAGGAGGGCTACAAAACTAGTAAGGGGAATGGAAAGTTTTAGTTATGAAGAAAGGCTCGAAAAGTTAAACTTGTATACACTAGAGAAACGGCGTCTTAGAGGGGATATGATAACACTATATAAATATGTTCAGGGCACATACAAAGGGCTCTCCAAAGACCTGTTCATTAACAGAACAGTACATAGGACAAGGGGCCACCCGCTTAGACTTGAGGAAAGGAGATTTAATCTACAACAGCGGAAGGGTTTCTTTACTGTAAGGACAATAAAGTTATGGAATTCACTGCCTGAGGAGGTGATGCTATCAAATACATTAGATGCCTTTAAAAAGGGCCTGGATACTTATTTAAAAGAGCATAACATAGAGGGCTATGTACGTTAGTATTGGGATTAATATTTACTTAGGGCTTGTTGATCCAAGGAGAAATCTGATTGCCATTTGGAATCAAGAGGGAATCCCCCCCCCATTCAAGGCAGCATTTGAAATTGCTATATTGAGGGTGTTTTTTTGCCTTCTTTTGGATCAACAAAGATGTAAAAAAAAAACAAAAAACACCATTTTTATTTTTTCTCTCGGGATCATTTGGGCACAATGGGTTACATTTTTATGTAGACTAAATGAAAGGTATGACTGGTCAGTTATACCTACAAAAAATCCACGTACCTCTTTCCCACCCCTATGACATTTGGCAGTGTGTATAAGTGTACTACATGGCTCCACAAAAATCAAACTCCCATGATTGTTTGTTGAAACTTTGATTTTTTTTTTTAAATAAAATTTGTTATTTTAAAAACAAATATATATTTTTTTAATTTAAAAACAAATATATATTTTTTTAATTTAAAAACAGAAAAGTATCTCTTAGCAGGTCAGAAATGGACCTGCATCTAGCCAGCCTACAGCACCAGCTGTACTGCATGCTTTTTATTTACTGTAGTAAATGTCTGCTCTCTGCTTCTCTCTCCCTTACATCAATAGTAAGGGAGAGCAAGGCACAGATCAGACACAAAGGCCTGAAAAGAATGATGGCAGCATGCACAGATGCGCGCTGCAATCATTTAACTCATGACATGCCAGGACTGTCATGGTCCTTAAGGGAAGTTTACCCATGACAGTCCTGGCACGTCATGGTCGTTAACAGGTTAAAAACCAGACAAATTTAAAAACACCACAAGTACTCTCTCCTTGGTGTACCACAAATCACTTGTTGTACACTTAAACTCATATCAGGTGACAAAAGGACATAACGTGTGCTGTCACTCCAAGAATAATTATAGTGATCAAGCATCTCAGTGCTGCTCAAGCGTCTCTCTCCCCTTGTCTGCGTGCAGCTCTGAGCTGCTTGATGATTACAGACAAGTGGAGAGAGACGCTGGAGCAGCGCTGAGACGCTTGATCACTATCTACAAGGGGAGAGAGACGCTGGAGCAGTGCTGAGATGCTTGATAACAGTCCCGGACTGGGGCAAAAAATAGGCCCGGGCAATTAAGGCTCAGCAGCCCATTTTTATTTTTTGAGCAGCCCAATGGGGGGGGGGGGGCGGGCGTTTGATCGTTATTTATATAATTTTATTTTTTAAACTAAGGTGACCAGATTTTTAAAATGAAATCCTGGGACATTTTTTTTCTCTACACACCCTGTCCACCCTTACTCCCTGTCAACACACTACCCACACTCTGTCCACCCTCACACCCTATTCACCCTGCCCCCTTCCACACACTGTCCACCTTGCCCAGCTCCTCACACTGCCGACCTCCACACTGTCCAACTCCACATTGCCCAAGTTGCCCACCTCCACTTTGCCTACACTGTCCACCTCCCCTTCACCTTGAGACTACCCACACTGTCCACCTCCACATTGCCCACCTCCACACTGCCCGCATTGCCCACCTCCACATTGCCTACACTGTGCAACTCCACATTGTCCACCTCCACACTGCCCACATTATCCACCACCACACTGTCCACCTCCACAAACTGCCCACGTTGTCCACCTCAATACTGCCCCCCACACACTTTACACGCCCCACACTGCCCACACTGCCCAACTCCACATTGTCCATACTGTCCTTCTCCACAAACTGTCCATCCTGTCCTCCCCTACACACTGTCTTCTCCCACACACTGTGCACCCCCACACTGCCCAGACTGTCCTACTCCACATTGTTTTGTTTATTGTGTGTGTTGCATGTATTGTGTTTCTATATTGTCTGTGTGTGTGTGTGTGTGTGTATCTGTGTTCTTCTGCATCTCCTTTCAGAGATTCTGACAGCAGCAGGGTTTCAACAACTAATCAATAAAAATTAATAATGAGAATCGTTGCTAGGGTTGCCACCCGGCCGATATTTTACGGTCCCAGTGGGATCTGTGAGGAAACTTTTCTGCTTCTTGTTGCTCTTCCTGTCGCTTTTCCTCACACAGTGCAACCTGCAGCCTTTCCTGTGATCCTTACACAGCACACTCCTGTGTGTCAATCTCCTTTCTGCACCCGGAGCAGAGATTGTTGGGAAACTGGTTAGGAAGTTGCGGTTAGGACAGTGATTGCCTGACCGAGACCCCCATGTCAAGTCTAGTGCCCCCCACTTCCCCTGTGACATGAGGCATTGTGAAAGGCGCATCACTGGGCTCCACTGAACGCCCCTCTCACAGGGATCCCGAAATCACGAGCAAAATCTCCAACTTCCCCAGGGGTCCACTACCCACCAGAACCTTCATATCCCTCTCCTACCCCCTCCCACATGCGCTGAGCTTTCTCGCCTACCAACAGGATCCCCCAATCACCTGGAGGAGCCGCCCACTTCCACAGGGATCTGCTACTACCGACCAGGGACACTCACTCATACATGAAGTTTGGACTGACTGCAGCCTCCCTCTGCCCCCACCTCGCAGCCTCCCCCAGCAGGTCACCATATAGTGCATGTCTGAGGGGACTCGGAGACCGACCTAGAGACGCTCTTCAATGCAGTCATGAACCCCGAAACCGGCAACATACCCCAGACCCTGCTGATGAGGAAACTGGCCAACTCCTTCAAGCAGCCCAAGCCCAAGTCCCACTCCTGACAGGTATATGTCTGGACCGCTGTACTGGGAAGCTAGGGTGACCATTCTGGGTGCTGGATCCGTCCCCCAGTGCATACACACCGGATTGATGAATTTGACACAGGAGGTTAATTAACCCTCATAATGCCAGAGGAGTGCAGCACTCAACGTGTTACCTATTTACCTGAGCTAGAGCTTCTTAACCCCCCCCATCCAGTCTGGTATTGTTTTGGGTTAATCCTTTCCCGTGTTATGGGGGTTGCAATCTTAGTTAGTACATTAGATCTGTAAGAGCTGTTGCAGCCTAAAACTCCCATCCCAATCAGCCAAAGTCTGGGGATGATGGGAGTTGTAGTCACCAACTGGCAAGTCAAGGGTTGCCTACCCCTGAACTAGGATATAATATGGTGGAGTATTATTGTAGTAGACTGTGCCAGATTTATTATAGGAAAAATCTCTCTTTAGTCTTTGTGATTTCTTTGATTAGTATGGTACAACTTTTGTGTCCTGACTTTTCTCCAGCTTTGCGGACTAGTACATAGCCCTAGTCTGTTTGGGGATAGGATAATGTACAGCTAAAGGTATCTCCTGTTTGGGGAGAGTTTGTGGCCTAGTGTGAAATATCCGATCAGAACATAGGGGAAAGTTTATAGCTCCCAACACACTATTGAGCCAAACCAATGGGTTGTCTGTGTAGATAAGGTTGAAACTACTTGACAGCCCAAACCAGGGCCAGGCATTCCTCTTCCACGGCGGTATAGCCAACCTCTCACTTCAGAAGTTTGCGACTCTGGTAGGCTACTGGGTGCTCTTCCCCGTTGGCATCCACCTGGCTTAGAATGGCTCTGAAGCTCACGTTGGAGGCATCTGTGTGTAGCAGAAAAGGCAGATTAAAATCCGGGGCAGCTAACATAGGTGCCTGTCCTAAAGCCGTTTTTATGGCTTCGAAGGCTGTGTCACAGTCGGGAGACCAGGTGACTATCCGTGGGGCAAACTTTTACGGGTCAGGTCTATCAGCTGTTTGGTGAAATCGTTGTATCGGGGTACAAATTTGCGATAGTAGCCAGTAGTCCCCAGGAAGGCCATGACCTGTTTCTTGGTCGTTGGTTGGGACCACTGAACGATGACCTCGATCTTGGCTGGCTCAGGTCCCTGGATCCCACCCCCTACTCCGTGGCCTAGGTATTGGACCTCCCCCATCCCAATCTGGCACTTGTCTGGGCGAATAGTCAGTCCTGCCCCATGAATCTGCCCCGGGACGGCCTCAAAGTGGAGAATATGCTCTTCCCATGACTCTCTGAATATGGCAATATCTTCGAGGTAGGCGCAGGTAAATTCCTGCACACACACACCCCCGAGGAGTTGATCCACTAGCCTCTGGAAGGTGGTAGGGGCATTCTTCGTCCCAAACGGCACGAGCGTGAATTGGTACAGGCCGAAAGGGGTGATGAATGCCAACTTAGCCCTAGCCTTCGGGACCAAAGGCATCTGCAAATAACCCCGGCTAAGATCCAGGGTGGAGACAAACTTAGCCCCTGCAAGTTGGTAGTGAAGGTCATCTACCTTAGGCATGGGATAAGCATCAGTGACAGTCTTGTCGATGAGCCACCGGTAGTCCACACAGAACCTAGTGGTTCCATCTTTCTTAGGGACCAAGACTCCCGGGGAAGCCCAAGGACTGCTGGTCCCCTCTATTACCAAAATATTCTGCATATACTGAAATATATGGGGCAGATACCGTTCCCAGTCCCTATAGGTGTTTCTAAAGGCACAGAGCATCTGCTTCAAGGTTCCATTGAACCTTTCGCAGAGCCCATTAGTCTAATGGTGGTACGCTGTAGTGTGAATGGCCATTACCCCACAAGCAGTTCACTAATCCTTACGGCCGATAATCTTATGTGCATTGAGACTCATGGAACAAAATTCCCCAGAGCCATTTAAAGGCGTGCGGTACTGCTAACAGCAGAAAAAAAGATACATTTAATGGGCAAAAGTTAAGACCCATAAAACACATAACGGCATAAAGAAACCACCATTGCACAAAAGAAAACAGACAAACAGCATTCTGCACAAGCATGCAAATGGGAAAATTAACCCGTGCAATGCCAAAATAACAAAAACCATGCCCATGCACCACAAATCACACACTCACACACAACACAAAAACCTAACAACACCACAGGAACAAGGCTGTCAAACAGCACACCAACACAACACATCACAATAGAAGAATGGGGGTTATCACACAGCACGGACACCTCTCAATACAAAACAAGCTCACCTGGGCAACATTTCAACACGATAGAGACGCAACCTGCACCCCACAACGTCACACTCACAATCAAAACACAGCAGATTTTAGAACACAAACACCCCAGCAAACACTTACCAGGACAACAAACACCCTCCACAATGAAGGGGGACATTGTGGAAGAGGGGCATAGCGGAGATGAAGGGGCACATTGTGGAAGAGGGGCATAGCGGAGATGAAGGGGCACATTGTGGAAGAGGGGCATAGCGGAGCTGAAGGGGGACATTGCGGAGCTGAAGGGGGCATTCGGAGATGAAGGGGGCATAGCGGAGATGAAGGGGGCATTGACCAGGCACCCTCCCCTCATCAGAGCAGGGGGTGCCTGGTGTTGCCCCATTCATTTCAATGGGGCTCGGGTGCTCGGCCGAGCACTCGAGCCTCAGGGGGTGCTCGGTCAGAGCACCCGAGCACCCGAGCATCGTGGTGCTCGCTCAACACTAATGGTATCGTTTGAGATTAATTCAAAAAAACAAGTTGATACGAGTTCCACCAAAACACTGAATTTTAAAAAGGCCAACTTTAGCAGGTTTAATTCATCCCTTGGTCTCGTTGACTGGGATAAAATATTTTCAGGAAAAAACACAGAAGGTAAGTGGAATGCCTTCAAAATAATATTGCAAAAATACACATATAAATTTATCCCTATTGGAAACAAATACAAAAGAAGCAAATTGAAACCAATGTGGCTAACCAGTAAAGTAATTCATGAAATAAATAACAAGAAAGCGGCATTTAAACATTACAAAGCTGAGGGATCAGCAGAGGCATTTGCAGAATACAAAAATGTCAACAAAACCTGTAAAAAGGCTATTAAATTAGCTGGACTGGAGAATGAAAAAAATATTGCTAAGGAGAGCAAAAGCAACCCAAAAAAATTCTTTAAATACATTAATGGCAAAAAATTAAAGTCTGATAATGTTGGGTCCTTGTTAGCTGAAACGGGTGAGATGGTCAAAGGTGACAGAGAGAAGGCAGATATTTTAAATAATTTCTTTTCTTCTGTTTTTACCAAGGAAGACCCATTGGACAAGAATCTGCAAACTACTTTTACAGAACAGGCACAGCAAGCATGGGACTGGCTAACACAAGAAAAAGTGTTAAAACAATTGAATGGTGTCAAGGTAGACAAGGCTCCGGGGCCAGATGGTATACACCCACGGGTACTTAGGGAGCTAGGCCAGACCCTGGCCAGACCGATATATCTGATTTTCAGGGATTCTTTTATTTCTGGTATGGTGCCCATGGATTGGCGTAAAGCAGATGTGGTGCCCATATTTAAAAAGGGATCAAAGTCCCAGCCAGGAAATTACAGACCCGTAAGCTTGACATCTGTGGTAGGGAAGCTGTTTGAAAGGTTGCTAAGGGAATATATTCAAGAATTCTGCTGGAACAGGAATATCATTAACAATAGCCAACATGGCTTTGTGAAAGATAGGTCTTGTCAAACGAACTTGATCGCATTTTATGAAAAAGTAAGTAATAATATAGATGAGGGAGAGGCGGTTGACGTGATCTATTTAGACTTTGCCAAGGCATTTGATACGGTTCCACACAAGAGGTTACTGTACAAATTGAATGAAATAGGACTAGGGCAAAATGTTTGTGAGTGGATTGGAAATTGGCTGAAAGATAGAATGCAAAGAGTGGTAGTAAATGGCAAGTTCTCCAGTTGGATAAACGTGATAAGTGGAGTGCCTCAGGGATCTGTCCTGGGTCCTCTTCTTTTTAATTTGTTTATTAATGACCTCCCAGAGGGCATAGGAAGCCATGTATCAGTGTTTGCCGATGACACAAAATTAAGTAAGGTAATAAAGTCTGAACTGGATGTGTCTTCATTACAAGAGGACTTGGACAAATTGAGTAACTGGGCAGGCAAATGGCAAATGAGATTCAATATAGACAAGTGTAAAGTTATGCATTTTGGGTATAATAATAAAAATGCAACATATAGTTTAAATGGTGTTTCTCTGGGGAAATCTACAAATGAAAAGGATTTGGGAGTAATGGTAGACAATAGACTTTGCAGTAGCATGCAGTGCCAGCTGGCAGCTGCAAAGGCCAATAAGATATTGGCATGTATTAAAAGGGGTATTGACTCAAGGGAGGAAGATATAATTATGCCTCTTTACAGGTCCATGGTAAGACCCCACCTAGAATATGCTGTTCAATTCTGGGCGCCCTTTCTGAAGAAGGACATTATGGAACTAGAGAGAGTGCAGAGGAGGGCTACAAAACTAGTAAGGGGAATGGAATGTTTTAGTTATGAAGAGAGGCTAGAAAAGTTAAACTTGTACACACTAGAGAAACGGCGTCTTAGAGGGGATATGATAACACTATATAAATATGTTCAAGGCCCATATAAAGGGCTTTCAAAAGACCTGTTCATTAACAGAACAGTACACAGGACAAGGGGCCACCCGCTTAGACTTGAGGAAAGGAGATTTAGTCTACAACAGCGGAAGGGTTTCTTTACAGTAAGGACAATAAAGGTATGGAATGCACTTCCGGAGGAGGTGGTGCTATCAAATACATTAGATGCCTTTAAAAGGGGCCTGGATACTTATTTAAAAGAGCATAATATAGAGGGCTATGCACGTTAGTATTGGGATTAATATTTAGTTAGGGCTTGTTGATCCAGGGAGAAATCTGATTGCCATTTGGAGTCGGATGCCTTCTTTTGGGTCAGCGATGGTAAACAGGAATAGGAAAAGGGTTGAACTGGATGAACGCAAGTCTTTTTTCAACCTAAATTACTATGTAACTATGTAACTATGTAACCTGCCTGCACAACCACAGCTGCTTCAACAGGATGCTCCCCAGATACAGCAACAGGATGCTCCCCAGTTGCTGCAATAGAATGATCTCCAGCTGATACAGAGACCCCTGGAGCAGCCTAGGATGTACAGACGACCACAAAGGCCCAGGGTATAACGCCCAAGGGTCACGCTCCTGGGAATGACCAATGACGAGGTGATAGATCATTACAGGTTGAGGACACACAGCATCATTGGCCTATATGAGGTCATCAAGGATGAGGTGGATCCAGTATACAGCCACAACCATGCCCTAACTGGCTTGCAAAAACTCATGTGTGCCATACATTTCATGGCAAGTGGAGCCTTCCAGTCGACAGAAGGTTACACATCTAGCATGTCACAGGCCACATTCTCGAGGGTGCTGGCCCAGGTGTTGCCAGCCCTCAAAAGCAAGGCCAGTAGCTATGTCCATTTTCCCACCACCGACATGGAGTGGACACATCTGAATCAGGGCTTTTATGCAAAGGGGGGCATGCCCAGGGTCATGTCTGTATCAAAGCTCCAGCACGTGAGTAAAATATATTCATTAACAGCAAGAACTTCTACTCCATGAATGTGCAGGTGGTGTGTGACAGCACATGAGGATCATGAATGTGTGTGTGAAATATCCAGGGAGCTGTCGTGATGCATATATACTCAGAAACTCATCTGTACACAGAGACTTTAAAAATGGAACGTATACAGGGGGATGGCTTCTGAAGGAGTTAACAATACTAAATCACCCCACAGCCACATGTGCACACAGAACACTGCTCAGCATGCTCTTCACTCACAGCTAGTATGTCTACCTCATAAAACATCGGTCACACAACATGTGCTTCCTATCTAACCATGTCAATCACTTTCCACAGGTGATTCATCCAGGATATACTTGAAAATGAGAGAAATCTCAATGTATTCTTCCTGGTAAAACATTTTCTAAATAAATAAATAAATTCAGGCTATGGCTGCAAATCCTGAATACTGACCCTAGTCGCAAATCCCCAAACTGATGCCCAGGAGTGATACAGTCAGGCTCATTGCAGGAATGCCAATGAGTGGACTTTCAGGCTCCTAAAATCCCGGTTCAGGTGTCTGGATCACTCGGGGGGAGAACTACCGTATGCACCAGGCAAAGTCTTCCACATCATAATGGCATGTGCAATATTACACAAAATCGCGGTGGACACCAGACTTGTGGACAACATCCCGCCCCCACCTATACCTGATGACCCTGTGGACATTGTCCAGAGTGAACAAAGCCTAAGAGGGATGCAGATAAGAGACAGATTGATCAGGGAACACTTCAGCTGTGAGTATAACACATACATGCACACAATCCATGCATGTCCATCATCAGTCCTGTAGTGAGTGTGTTTGCACCAATTCACAACACACATGTTCTGTTTTACCCCACAGGATCAGTGACACTGTCTGCAGTGTGGACCACAAACATCTACCATTCTATGGACGAGTCATATTGTGGCTGGGAATTCCTATAACATCTGCCACCCTTTCGTCCATGTTGATATTGCTACCTCAAGGATATCATGCATGCCTGTATTGAAACCAAGGTACAACACTCTACCCATGTTCAGCATATCCCAAGGCTCCATAGGGAGCAACTTAAGTGTTTTGCTATGATCATAGCCATAGCAAGAGTGGAACCCCTGTAGCGAAAGAGTGTAATCTAATGCAATGCATTGGAAAACAATCTGTCACATCAGTGGTTAAGTGGCCATTGGAGTGAACATGGGACATGTAGTTTGCTATAGCTGAAAAGAGCAGCAGAGGGATGGATCTACAGTGGTATTGTGTTATACAACATAGAGGTCATGACGTGTGTGTGTGTGAGCATTCTGACTGTGGCAGCCAACATTTATCTGTTTCATGGAGCTATCAGGACATATTTGTTAATGTTTGGATTTATGTCAGGGGCACATATCCCTAGGGCTGGTTGACATCCCCTTAGTTCTCCACACAATGGATTACAGAGGAGTACACAACACATTATAAAGGTTGTGTACTCCCCTGTAACGGATAAGCCTCATGGGATAGTGATGTTGGAGCTGTTGCATGACGATCAGTTCGAGGGCGCTGTTCCTAATCCTGTTGTATTTTCCCACACGCATCCATAGCATGATCCATCCTGGAACAGAGGAGTTTCCATGTGACTGGACTGAAACCTTGACAACCCTTCCTTGAAGCTCACCCCTTGATGATTTCAAGTGCTTGTATTGGTGTTGCATTGTATAACCTGATGTTCACAGCAACCTCTACTGGAACATCCACATATCCACATAAAGACCCAAATGTATGTGTTTCCTAACAGCCAGGTATCAAACCAGAACAGTAAGAATGCTCATCTGCAGCGTTACAATACCTTGTGAACAACAAATCAGCAGTTTATTAGTGTTTCCTCAGGATCCTTTTTAAAGGTTTCATGTATCTTTTGTGTGCTCATACATGTGTTCAATACATATAGTAAATATACCCAAAAGAATGTATTTTTAATGTTCTGTGAGACACATTAAAGGAAAACCATCACTATTCAATTATGTGTCTGTTAAATTAAATGTGGGATTAGACATGTCCCAGTGTTCAACCATACCCATGGCTAGAGTATCCCTCATACATAGGAAGGCATGACCTACATCACAGGAGTCCACTAGTTGTTTGACCAGGAGTGGACTTTGTGATGTATTCATGCAAAGAGATGATGGCAGTGATACACTAATGTGTGTTGTAAGTGATAAAGAGGTGATACAGGGGACATACTTCAACAGTGATCTCGTGTCCACGGTTTATATGTTGATCAATGTAATCAATGTTCTGAGATTGCTTTGGTTTGACATCTCTCAGTACATGGACCACATTAACAAACAAAATGTATCAAGTCCGAGTCCAGGCCACTTCATATATATATGTATATATATATATATATATATATATATATAATATCTTTGTAGAGATCTAATATCCTGACAAGAAAGATTGGGGACTGAGAAGACTTTATGTTATGTGCAATTGAACCGAGAGGCAGGTTAATCCTCAGTATCCTGTGAGTACCCACCCTGAGGGGGTTGTTTTATCAAAGGAGTCCTTTTGTCTAGAAAGATTGCTCTTAGAGGTGCTTTGCGCTGGGTCTGTTTGTTTTATCTTTCTACTACAGTTATTGTGATCTGTCGAGGTCACGTGACCAGGTGACCGGGACCATAGCAGCATAGTTGAGAAGAGCAGAACCAGGACCAAAGAAGAAAACACAGGACTATAGAGACTTGGCATATTATTTTATGTTGACAATTCAATACTTTCAATACTATTTTCTAGCACACCTAGGATTGTGTAAGCGTATACCAGTTTATGTTGGGGGATGTTTACAATTATTTTGCTTGTTCTCTTTCTTAGTGTCCTGTTTGTCCTTCCCACATGTAAGACACCACATCTGCTCTCAATCAAATAAACAACAAAACTAGTACCACTATTAATAAAATATTTCAACTTAAAAAGTCTTTCTAAATTATAAATCTGGAGCATGCTCAACAGTCAACTGAGGGGTCAACTGCAACAACCTCCACCTCAAGTGTGGCACCAACAACAACCCCAAGACCCACAAGTGTCACCAGATAGTCGGTGAAGGCATTCACATCTGCATCCCCTTCCAACACCCCCCCCCAAAAAAATAAAAAAGCCCCATGTGTCATGTTTTCCCTAAATAAAATGCACTTTTTGATCCAAATCATGTCTGTGATTCCATCATGTACAGTATCTAACAAGGTCAGTGGCAGAGATGTATCCAATGCATTGCAAAGCACAATATACTTGGTGGGAAAGTGTTTGAGCATTGGTAACCAAACACAGCACATCCTCTGCTGTCCAACTTCAACTCATAATACACCCAGCAAAGCAAAAAATCCTAAAGCTGTTGTCTGAGCATGATGTGAGTTGAAGTTTAACAAAAGCTGATGGGAAACAATTATTTTCAAAATCTTGAATAATGCATAATAAGTCTTCCTTATTCCCTTTCCAAATAATAATAATTAAATTGTCAATGAAACTGCCATAGTAGATGAGGTTCGCCCCCAGCTGCACACTTCACACATGGGTCAACTGCCAATAACTCATGTATAGGTTTGCATAGCTGGGGATGAAAGTGGCCCCATGGTGGCTCCTCTAATCTGTTTATAAAAAAAAACTACCACAAATAGTAGTGTTATGATTCTCCAGGTTTTCCTGTCCTTACCAGGTATTCTGGTTCTCTTACCTGTCTCTTGTTTTCCCCGCCTTGTTCTAGCGATGCCCTTATTTGGGCCTATATCAAGCACTGACACCCTTGTGTCAGTGCGCAATCAAAGCATTCTGAGTATGCAGTCTTTGAAGTTTATTCCTAGTGTTTCCAGTGTTTGACCCGGCTTTCCTTGACTACGACTCTTGTCTCCTGATTCTGTTACAACTTCTGTGTTGGTTTTGATCTCAGTCTGTTTTTTGACTATTCTCCTGCCTGCTGATTTTGTACTGTGCTGCTGATCCAGCATTTGACAGCGGCAGCTATACTTCTGGTAGGTTTAATACGTTGATTCTGGACCTGGTGAGTAGCTGTATGTGTCCTGGGTGGTTATCCTGCTATAAGGCTTCACAGCCTGCAACTCTACCCAGCTTCGGCCACAGTAAGACCTCTTGGGAACAGCCACAGACTGCTAGCAACGTTCTCAAACCTGCAAACTCTAACTCCTGGCTCAATGGGGCCTACCTAGTAAGTATTCCATATTGTCTCTTGTCATTATATATTGTATTTATATTATATCAGCAGTCTGCTACTTTTTGTAGGGATTCTCCTCCACAAGGTGTTCTCAGGCAGCTTACATTGGGCGCTTTGGTCAAGAAGCTTACAAGTAGTTATGATACAGTATATCATTTATATCTATTATGAAGGTTTGTGTACAAGTGTCATATGTTGATCCTGAGATAAGAAATAATTCAACACCTCTAAACCTTTTTATGGTAAATACTTGTAAACAAAGTTGAAACGTTTACTGTAGCCCATAAATAGGATTCTTCCGAAATCTCTTAAATAAAAATAATGCAGTTGCTATTATAATCTCTGTTCAGTTCTCAAAAACAGAGAAATATATACCATGTATTAAAAAGTATTTAAGTGGGCGTGTCCGTGCACACGAGGAAGATAGCAGTGTTCTAAGCAAGCTCCAGCTCTCGCTGTGGATTACAAGGCATAAATCGCCTTAAAGCACTTTTATTTTTGATCCCCTACGTACACGGAGAGATGGAGACTCCGAGAAATAAACGGCACCAGGATCAGATGCACCGATATTTAACTCTGAAGGAGAGAAAGAAGACACAAAAGCTCCTGGGGCAGCTTGCACAAAATGGCGCCCGGTCTACGCTGGAGGATGAGGAGGGATTGAAGATGGATGATGCAGCCTCTACGTCCTCCAGAGGAGGCAGTTCTTCAATGGGTGACATTAAAGCACTTCTTAATGCCCTTCGTACGCAGATTAAAGGAGATATGAAAGGTATTGCGAACAATCTGCGCAAGGATATCAGAGAAATTGGTGAATTCACGGCTCGATTGGAGACTAAGGTGGATGAGGTTATAGATTCACATAATGGCCTGGCGGACAACTATGCGGCTTTGGCGAAGGAGGCGAAGCTTCTGAGGGACAAAGTGTGTGACCTGGAAGATCGCTTTCGACACAACAACATACGAATGTGTGGAGTTCCAGGGTCTGGAACATACGAATGTGTGGAGTTCCAGGACCCGTTGCCCGCCCCATTCTCGCAAATACACTTACCCGTAAAATCTCAGGCATAATCCACACCTGTGTATAATACGCAGCTGTATATTATACCCAAGATTTTAGGGGAAAACAAGGGTGCCTATGTATAATACCCTCTTATGAAAAAAAAAAAATTAAGCCGGCCAGAACCCTTCCCTCCCTCCCCCAGCGCTATCCAATTCTAAAATGCCACTTACTTTCTTCAAAAGACAAGTCCCCCTATTTTCAACATTATCAGGAAACGTGTAAACAATATGAATCTTCCCCTGCGGGCGGCACGCTTCCATTCGCCGCCCGCTTCCTTCCGGCTATGGTACTGCCCTGTGAGTACCTTCAGATTCTCACAGGGCATTACCATTGGCTGGAGCCGGTAGGTCCTGAAAGCCAATTGAAGGAATCGGGCGGCGAATGCAAGCATGCCGCCCGCAAGGGAAGATTCACATTGTTTACTTGTTTCCTGATAATGTTAAAAATGTGGGGACTTGTCTTTTTAAGAAAGTAAGTGGCATTTTAGAATCGGATAGCGCTGGGGGAGTGAGGGAAGGGTTCTGGCCGGCTTCATTTTTCTTTAAATAAAAAACTCTCAAGTATAATACGCACCCCCCACTTTACATAAGGTGAAATGGTATAAAATTGTGCGTATTATACCTGAAATTTTACGGTAATTGCGGATCTCTCCTCAACTACCCTCCAAATGAGGAAACAACTGCGCCCCTTGACTGTGGCTTTGTGCCAGGTGGAGATCCAATATCGGTGGGGCTTTCCGGTGAAATTGTTGGTGACGAGAGAGGGATCTACGTAACCATTACCTCGTTGGAAGAAGGGCGGAGGATTTTGGCATCATGGAATATTGTGGTTGTGGCCTAGTCTGATCCTCAGCGACAACCTGAGCGTCGTTCTGTGAGAGACTGGACTATAAGCGGAGCACCATCTACATCCGGCGGGTGCATTGGTTCCCAGCCTGCTTCCCCCTTACCTGTTCCTCCATGTGGATGAAGAGCCACCCAGAGTATGTTGAACTGTATTCCCACTACATTGGAGGATCTTGGAGTACAGTTACCAAGGAGCTGCAATTTTGGTGGCCGGTGGAAGAGGTGTTTAGGTCCCTAGGGCGGGTTTACTTTAGTTATATTTGTTGCTAACTAATGTTAGTTTATGATGAATGTTATCTTCAGATTTCTCAACTCTCTGCCGCTATGTTCACGTTATATGATATACGTTGTTACCATTGTTAGATGAGAGTGCTCCTTCTTGATACTGGAATTCGGTTGGTTGGATTATCTGTCATCTTAGCCCACTCTGGTGGATGGGGATCAGAGATGGGAGACCATGGCTTCCCAGTAGGGTGCCATTGTTAGGTCAATAGACGCCATGTAGTACATAGTCCTTGTTTCATAGTACTATCACTATTATGGTTTGTAGTGGAGTCAGGGGTCTCGGTCCGGGCTAGGGGTGGGTTGATGCCCGGATTGACTTCTTTGGGGAGTGGGTGGAACATGGGAATTATTTCACCAACTGTTTTCCCTTTTTCTTTAACTAATAAGTTAGACATAGAGTGTGGAGTCTACTGGGTATTTGGGACGGCCCTGGAGTCTCACTGGGCTGTAAATGCTGGGAGCTGGGTGACTCAGGGCCTACCGGGGTGGAGGTCATGTGAATTTAGCTTTACAGCATTGTATACCTTGCTATACAGTTAGTATTTATGTTCTTGCAATCTGTAAACGGCAGTAGCACTATGCATACGGCTCTTATTCAGGGACAGGCTAATTTCCTGGATCTTATATTGCTTTGTTTTGAGTCTCATTCTACGGGTGGTCTGAACATGGTTCTCTGGAACTTGGGTACTCTATTAGGGGCCTTTGATCCATTTTTCTTGCTTCTGGCATTTTAAAAGTTAATGATATATTTTCATTTATTCTCAGCATTGGCGTAGTTTTTCGCTGATGCTTTCTCCCCCCCCACCTCATCTGGGTATGAGCTGTGTGCACATGTTACATATCTTGGTATGGTGTTTGGGACTCAGTGCACTTTGCCGTATTAGACGGCATATTGTTTTAGCTGTTTCTCTGTTTTCTTCCCCTTTTCATTTACTTTTTTTCCTTCTCTATCCTTTTTCTTGAGGCTGTCTGTAGCCGGTGGTCTTTCCTTCCCCGCCTTGCCCTACCTTGTCTACTCTTCCCTCCATTTTGTTTGCATGTAGTTTTTGAGACGGGCAGTGTGGTGACGGTGGTGGACTATGCTGTTGGGAGTGGGTCCCATCTCTTTTTTTATGCTCTATCAATGCATCTAGATTAGAGTGTTTCCTTGCTACACAGGCTGGCTATGACTTTCTCAAATTTTTGGGAGCAGGAGAGCCGTCTATATGGCACCCTCCATATGAGTGATGAGTATTAAAATACTGTCTATAAATGCAAAGGGGCTTAATACCCCTCATAAACGTCATTTATTGTTTCAAGAAGCATCCAAGATTGGGGAGCAGATCCTTTGTGTGCAGGAGACACACTTTGCCACTGGGAAAATCCCTATGACTTTTACTCAATCTTTCCCGGTTGGATATCATTCCACGGTGATATGGTTGCATAATTCATTAGCAACTACTGTGCATCGGGTGAGAAAAGATGGTGAGGGGAGATATCTTGTTCTTAATCTTACGATTAATAATGTGCTTTATACTTTGGTGAATGTTTACGCATCTAATTCTAACTCTGCCCAATTTTTAGGATCTACCATCTCTGACACTTTACTGAATGCTCAGGGTTCTAGGATTGTGTGCGGAGACTTTAATGTTGTCTCTGACCCACATATGGACACTACCGCTAAACTCAGAGGAAATTATTTGAAAGCTATGCTTTCCCAAAGCAAGATTTTACAGATGGTAATGAAGGAGGAAAAATTATTGGATGCCTGGAGGGTACTACATGTGACGGAGCATGATTATATATTCCATTCACACGTTCATAATACCTTCTCACTTTTAGATTATTTTTGGGTGGACAAGATCGTGATGCAAAGGGCACGGCGATGCGACAGTGGAGTGATCCAGTGGTCGGATCATGCTCCCTTATTGTTGGAGTTGTCCGAGCAATTTCGGTTCACTGGTTCGGGGACTTGGAGGTTGAATGAACATCTGTTGTCTAGACCGGATGTCTCTCTTTTAGTTGGGAAACAAATTGAAGAATATTTTGAACTAAATGAGACTTCTGAAGTCTCCCTGGAAATACTGTGGGAGGCACATAAAGTGGTTATTAGGGGACATCTGATAGCCTTAGCATCGGCAGAAAGGAAGGAAAGTGACGCTAGACTAGCTGGCTTATTATGAGAGTTGTCAGTTTTGGAGGTCCAGGTTAAGTCCTTCCCTGACGAGAGAAAGCTTGATCGGATTCAAATGCTCAAACGGAACATTTCTTCAATTCAACTATACTAGACTCAGTAATGCTTGAGAGGATGAAACAAAGATTTTATACTTATGATAATAAGGCTAGTGCTTTTCTCGCAAGGAGATTAAAGAAACGGGAAGCTAAAACGATACTTCTTTATATCTGAGTCCGACCAAAATCCCTAATGCATTTGCAAAGTATTATGCAGGCCTTTATAACTTGGCCTCTGATGCTGGAACCTCACAGCCGACAATTGCAGAAATTCAGTTGTTCCTGGATAGGATACGGTTACCTAGTTTGTCTCAATCCCAGATAGATCAACTCAGGGCCCCACTTTGTCTTGAGGAAATACGTTCTATTATTAAATCTCTTCCGGCTAACAAAGCACCAGGACTGGATGGGTGTTACGGTTCAGTACACTCAGACACGGTAGGTGTTAGTAAAACACAATTTTATTGAAACATACAAGGAATACAGTAAATAGCAGCAAAACTGACACAGGACAGGTTACAAGCAGGTTAACCCACACGGGTCCAGTATGGTACAAAAACACAATACTGACACAGGTCAGGTAATTAACTTGATATAGTGTATGGGAGTCCAATATGTACAGTGTAGCCACTGGCTGCATGGCCAGAAATAGTGGAGGCCCAATGTCGCCGAAGGCAGCTGGAGGTGACAATAACAGGACTGCAACGGCAGACAGGCAAGGATCACCTGCACGGGGATACAACGGTGGACGCCCACCGTGGACTACACAAGGCTGGTCAGAGCTCGTGCCAAACCGGAGGCCCTATGGAGCTGTCTACACCAATGCTCTTGCTACCCACAAAGGGTTAATGTACGTCTAGATAAAATGGATGGCAACCAGAAGGCCCAACGGACCTATGGGATCGGTACGCACAGAGTAACGGAACCAAACCACACTGGTGTAGCAAGTTGGTAACGAGGCACCACCCCCAAAGGGGTTAATGATCGCAAGGGTCTGGATAACGGCAGCCTCGTGATGCGTCCAACTGAACCCAAGTGAAGACCAAGCGATCACAGCACGGTGTGAAGGAAACTGGCACACTGAGACTCTGAACCACCTGACAGGATTGAGCAAGGTACCGGAGTACCGGAGCAATGAGACACAGTATTGAAAGAACCGTGCAAGTAGTAAGCAGCAAGAACTGCCTGGTAATTGCCCAGCCGGGCATGCAGAGAGCAAGAACCACCGCCAAGGCGATTCGGTACGCAGCACAGGAACGTCAGCCAAGCCGGGTCGGTACACGGAGCAGGGACTTCAGTCTCACCGGGTCAGTACACAGAGCAGGAACGTCGGTCTCGCCGGGTCGGTACACGTAGCAGGAGTGTCAGCCAGGCAGGGTCAGAACAGGAAGCAGGAACGTCAGCCAATCCGAATCGGTACACAGAATCAGGAATGGGGTCAGTCCGGGGTCATACACTGGTATCAGGATAGCAAAACTAGCGCTAGGCATCAGGTACACCACGAAAGGGCAACTGCAAAGTGACAGCCCAGGGCATAAGAAGGCTGTCACTGGGAGGAGCAGTACAGCGCAGCCAATAGGACAGCAGCAACACAAGACAGAATGTCGCCTGATCACGGGCGCCGTGATAGTACCCTCCTCTCAAAGACCCCCCTCCGAGAAGAGGGACCTGGCTTACGGGGATACTTGGCATGGAAATTGCGCTGTAATCTGGGGGCATGAAGGTCCTTAGAATCTACCCACGAACGCTCCTCAGGACCATAGCCTTTCCAGTGGACCAAGTACTGCAATTTCCCTCTGAATCTGCTTGAATCAATAATATTTTGCACCTCATATTCCTCCTAGCCTTGAACTTGAACAGGCCCTGGTGCCACAGAAGTAGAAGTATAATGATTACAGATCAGAGGTTTCAATAATGACACGTGGAACACATTATGAATACGCATAGATGCTGGAAGGTCCAGAGCATAAGACACAGGGTTAATTTTACGAATAACTTTGAACGGCCCAATGAACTGGGGAGCCAACTTGTTGCAAGGGGTCTGAAGGTTAAGATTCTTTGAGGAGAGCCAGACCCTGTCCCCAACCTGGAAAGAGACCGCCGGCAGCCGTCTGCGATTAGCTTGGCGCTGATACCACTGGAACAAGGTATTGAGGGTCCTCTGTACCTGTGCCCACGTGGAACGGAGTTGCTCCATATGCTCATCCAGAGCTGGAATTTGCTGCGTCTGAAAAGAGTCCGGGAGCAGACAAGATTGAAACCCGTAATTGATGAGAAACGGGGAGCTCCCGGATGATGAATTAACCGCACAATTCCTGGCAAACTCCGCCCAAGGCAACAGGTCGTCCCAATTATCATGATGGTCAGACACAAAACAGAGCAAAAATTGCTCCAAGCCCTGATTGGCACGCTCAGCGACTCCGTTGGTCTGGGGATGATACGCAGAAGAAAGAGATAACTGTATGCCCATCTGTGCACAGAATGCCTTCCAGAATCTTGACACAAATTGGCTCCCACGGTCGGATACCAATACACTGGGTACCCCATGCAATCGGAACACTTCCTTGGCAAACACCCTTGCCATCTCCTGGGCAGAGGGAAGGCCGGGCAGAGGCACGAAATGTGCCATTTTGGAAAATCTATCAACTATCATCAGAATAAATGAATATCCCCTAGACACCGGTAGTTCCCCCAAAAAGTCGATAGAGACATGAGACCACGGACATTCTCCATTGGGTACTGGTTGTAGCAAACCCACCAGAAGGTGTCTAGGGGACTTGGCATGGGCACAAGTAGAACAAGCTGTGGTAAATGCTGTGCAGTCAGCATGCAAAGAAGGCCACCAGAACAACTGCGAGAGTGACCAGATCAATTGATTTCTGCCAACATGCCCAGCAGCCTTGGAAGCGTGATAAGTCTCAAGGAGACGGGTACGGAGAGGCTTGGCCACGAAACATTTACCCACTGGGGTCTCAGGAGAAGCATTAGATTGACTAGCAAGAATCTCCGCCCCCAGGGGAGAAGTAATACTGGTTCGCAATGTAGCAAGTATACGATCCGGCTGGATAATCGGTACCGGAACCTCTTCCTTCTCAGTGTCAGGGTTAAATTGCCTGGAGAGCGCATCTGCCCTGACATTCTTGGACCCAGGCAGATAAGACACAATAAAGTTAAAACGTGACAGAAATCAGGCCCACCTAGCTTGACGTGAGGACAATCTCTTGGCCTCAGAAAGGTACGTAAGATTCTTATGATTAGTCAGGATTAGCACTGGAATTCGGGTACCCTCTAGCAGATGCCGCCATTCCTTGAGGGCCAAAATGATTGCCAACAATTCCCTGTCACCAATCTCATAGTGACTTTGTGCACTAGTCAACTTTTTTGAAGAAGAAACCACAGGGCCTTAACACACTCCCAGGGTCCAGGCGCTGTGACAGTACTGCCCCTACCCCAGATTCTGAGGCGTCGACCTCCAAGGTAAACGGTAGGGAGGGTTTAGGGTGGGACAGCACAGGAGCAGAGGCAAATGCAGACTTTAGAGTCATGAAAGCTTGTTCGGCTTCGTGGGACCACTGAGAGGGATCACCACCCTTGTGTGTTAAGTTAGACAGGGGTTTTACAATAGTAGAAAAGTTTCTGATAAACTTCCCATAATAATTAGCAAAACTGAGAAAGCGCTGGATAGCCTTGAGCCCCTTGGGACGTGGCCACTGAAGGACTGCTGCCAACTTGTCCCTATCCATAGCGATGCCATCCTTGGAAATAATAAAACCCAGGAATGGTACAGAGGTCTTGTGGAATTCGCACTTGTCGATTTTACAGAAGAGTTTATTCTCACTGAGCTTAAGCAAAACGGCAGTGACATCCTTAATGTGTTGCGACCGGCTAGACGAATGAATGAGAATATCGTCAAGGTAAACAGCTACACAGGACTGTAACATGTCGTGAAGGATGTCATTAATAAACTCTTGAAATACTGCTGGTGCGTTACACAGCCCAAACGGCATTACCAGATATTCATAATGGCCTGATCTGGTATTGAATGCCATTTTCCACTGATCACCGGCCCTTATCCTTACCAAATTATAGGCGGCCCATAAATCAAGTTTAGTAAAGATAGAGGAACCCTTCAAATGATCAAACAGCTCGGTGATGAGTGGTGTCTGATAAGTGTTCTTAGGCATAAGTTTATTCAAACCCCTATAATCAATACAGGGGCGTAGTTCACCACTTTTCTTCTTTACGAAAAAGAATCCTGCCCCCGCAGGCGAGGATGACTTTCTGATAATATCCCTATTCAGGGCATCACCAGTGTACTCCTCCATAGCCTGATTCTCCTCGCAAGACAATGGGTAAGCACGATGCCGAGGAGGAACGGCACCAGGAGGCAGATCAATAACACAGTCACAAACCCTGTGAGGCGGCAAAGCACTAGCCTCTCCCTTACTGAACACGTCACTGAATTGACTATATTCAACTGGCACCAAGGGAGAGGTACACATGATCCTCGTAGGGTGGGAGATACAATATTCATTGCAAAACTCTGACCAGGCTGTAATTTCACAAGTTTGCCAATTAAACCTGGGGTTGTGCATATGCAACCAAGGAAACCCCAATATGAGAGCATGGTGCAGAGAACAAATAATCTGAAAACGTTGCGACTCAGAATGCAAAACCCCAATACGCAAATTTAAGGGGATTGTTTCCATAGTAATCTGGGAAGGTACCAAAGGTCTCCCATCAATGGCTTCAGTAGTTAAAGGAGAGTCTTTAACCACAAGAGGAATATTATGAGAGACAGCAAATGACTCGTCCATAAAATATCCGGCCACACTAGAATCAACAAGTGCCAAGGTTTCCACAGCTAGGTCGGCCCAGGCAACTACAACCTGTATGGTGGGCTTTTGACTAGTTGGGTCCAGGGACTGCTGAACGCCATCTAGGGCATGTCCCCCAAGGTACCGTAGGTGCGTTAGTTTCCCGGTCGGGTCGGACAAGAACACAGCAAATGACCAGCCTGGCCACAGTATAAGCAAAGACCTTGTCTTCGGCGATGCGCCCTCTCCTCTTTAGACAACCTAGTGAATCCCAGTTGCATTGGTTCACTATTCTCACCAGCTTGAGCCGGAGTTATGGGAGGTGAGGGAGGTATGGGTGGGAAACTTGATCTTGCAGAACCCATTTCTCTGGCCCTCTGCTTCTGGTCTTTGGTTGCCATATGCTCCCTAATACGGGAATCCATCAAAATTGAAAAGTCAATAAATTCATCGAGATCCGTTGGCAGTTACCGTGCTGCCGTCTCATCCTTCAATCGTTCGCAGAGGCCCTGTGCAAATGCTGCCACCAGCGCGTCATTGTTCCAGCCCACCTCTGCTGCTAGGGTGCGAAATTCAATAGCATAATCAGCAAGTGTGCGCGACCCTTGTTGGATTTCCGTCAGTTTTTTTTGCAGCAGAGGCGGCTCTCCCAGGAACCTCAAAGAATCTACAAAACGCCCTTACAAACTCAGAGAAATTCTGAGTACATGGTTTAGCGGTCTCCCACAAAGGGTTTGCCCATGCCAGGGCTCTACCCGTCAGCAAGGAAATCATAAACCCCACTTTGCTACGATCACTGGGAAATGCATGAGAGGTTAACTCTAGGAGCATTTCCAACTGATTTATGAACCCTCTTCACAGGGTAGGTTCGCCATCGTACCTGAGGGGTAATGGACTGGTAGCCGTCAGCCCTCTGTTAGCTTTAGTCAGCGTACCAGACTGCGCTACCGGTGTCAGAATGGAGGGGACCACCGGGGCCGGAACTGGTTTGTCCAAGTGTGCCGTGCGCTCAAGAATCGTTTGAACAGCCAGAGCCAGCTGATCTAATCGCTGTTCATGGAGATCCACCCTCCAATGGATACTCTGTGCATTACCGTCACCATTACCATCTGAGGTCATGGCCCTTTCGTACTGTTACGGTTCAGTACACTCAGACACGGTAGGTGTTAGTAAAACACAATTTTATTGAAAGACACAAGGAATAATGTAACCCTCACGGGTCCAGTAAATAGCAGCAAAACTGACACAGGACTTGTTACAAGCAGGTTAACCCACATGGGTCCAGTATGGTACACAAACACAATACTGACACAGGTCAGGTAATTAACTTGATACGGTGTATGTATCACGGTTCCCATGATTCCACTGTCACTCTCCGCTGTTGTGCTCTCTCATTGGCGGAGATTGATTAGCCCGCCCAGGGTGGCCTTCATATACCGGGCCTCTGGCACCTATCAGGTGCCCTTTCGTGGTATTCCCGTATCTGTGCATCCTTTGCTGTGTTCCTGCGTTCCTGTGTACCGATTCGGCCAGTCTGACTACTCTTGTTGTTCCTGCTCCATGTTTGACCTGGCTTGGCTGACGTTCCTGCTCCGTGATTGACCTGGCTTGGCTGACGTTCCTGCTCCGTGATTGACCTGGCTTGGCTGACGTTCCTGCTCCGTGATTGACCCGGCTTGGCTGACGTTCCTGCTCCGTGACCTGCTTCCTGTGTTCCTGCGAGATTCTGATTTTATGTCGCCTGGCGACATTCTGAACTGTGTATGCAGTGCTGTGCAGACTGATCACCCACTTCACCCTTGCAGAGCTTGTTGCCTACGCTACTGAGCCTGTCCGTGAACACTTGCTGAGCTTGTTGCCTTCGTTACCGAGCCTGTCCGTGAACACTTGCTGAGCTTGTTGCCTCCGTTACTGAGCCTGTCCGTGAACACTTGCTGAGCTTGTTGCCTCCAATACTGAGCCTGTCAGTAACACTTGCTGAGCTTGTTGCCTCCGCTACTGAGCCTATCTGTTAACACTTGCAGAGCAATCGTGGCCTCCGTTAACTATACTTCTACCTTACACCTTATGAGCACAGAGTAGCAGTTGTTGCACCACGTGGTGCTATTGGGCATTCTGTTAGCTCTTGCAGTGTTTGTCTCCGTTACCGAACCCGAAGGGTGTCTTGGCTCTGGTCTCATTCCACTCTCGCAGTGTTGTGCCTTTGTTACAGCACCGGTAGAGTGCTACTGGCTCAAGTTACATTAGCTCTTGCAGTGTCTATGACTCCGTTACCACACCTAAGGGGTGCTATTGGCTCTGGTCCCATTTAGCTCTTGCAGTGTCTCTAACTCCGTTACCGCACCTAAGGGGTGCTATTGGCTCTGGTCCCATTTGGCTCTTGCAGTGTCTCTGACTCCGCTACCGCATCTAAGGGGTGCTATTGGCTCTGGTTCCATTCAGCTCTTGCAATACTCTTGGGTATCTCACGGATCGCCTGTTCCTGAAGTGTTTCAGTTCTGTCTCACTGCTAAGGTGCTTCCCACCTCGCACCACTGCTGGGCTGTTATTACCATCTACTGGGCGCTGGCTAATCACACCACAACAAAGACTGATTACTTATATTGGGCATTAACCCTGATACCAATACTGATTCCTGTTATATACCAGTATTGTTCCTAGCCATATTGTGCCTGTTAGACATCCATTATACTTATCCATATATTTGCTTTTACCTATTCTAGCCCTAGGGGGCAGTGTTCCTTGTTTTTGCTCAATAAAACTGTGTTTATTTTAACCTCTGGTCTGAGTGTCGTTAAAACCGTTACAGTATGAGAGTCCAATATGTACAGTGTAGCCACTGGCTGCGTGGCCAGAAATAGCAGAGGCCCAATGTCGCCAAAGGCAGCAGGAGTGTAACGGTTTGTTTTGACACTCAGACCAGTAGGTGAAATAAAACAATCTTTTATTGAAAGAAAATAAATACAAATGATCGCCCTCTACAGTTGACAGCAACAATTGCAAGTGAATACACAGTACACATAGATTCACTATAATGAATAGAAGACACACAACATAGGTACAGAAAATAGGGAACTGGCCCCTAAAGGGTAAATGAGAACAATTTGTCAGTCTCAGCTGTGGGGTTTGGCACGCCCGTATGGTGTAGTGATAAACTGAGCAAATGTGCACAGCACAGAGTTCATGCAATGATGGGTAGTAGATGTTCAGTGACCAACGTGAGCTATAGCAGAACAGTGACCCAAAATAGCCCCCGCGGGCGTTCACCAAGAGACCACTGAGACTGCAAGTGCAAGAGTATGTAGCCCCCACGGGCGTGATCGAGACTAGCCTGAGATGCAAAGCTGGCATTTTAGCCCCCACGGGCGTATAACCCGAGACCAACGTGAGCACAACACGAGCCAATAGCCCCCACGGGCGTACACCTTCGGATCTTGCAAGAGCTTGGAGCCTAACCTTGCTACCAATAGCCGCACCGGATACCTCCGGTAATAACCGTGAGACCGAAAGCCAAAGACGCCCAACCGGACCAACAGGATAGACTACTCTGCAAACGTAACTGGGAGTCGCCGTCCAAGTAGCGGCCAACTCAGCAGCAGTAGACTTACAAGGTAACGGCTCGGTAATCAGAAAGGAGGTCTGGCAAGAGAGAAGCGGCACTGCAAGGGTTAAAAGGTACGTTTGAATCTCCCAGGCTCGGTATGGTAACTTAGCTCTGCAGCGTATAGAGGCTCGGTACAAGGAGCACAGCTTATGCAAGTCAGCAAGGAACTCTGCACTGAGGGATGGGTTACACAGGAGTGTAATGGTCACACTAGGTCGGCACAGCAACGCAGGATTCAGAATGTCGCGGTGGCGACAACAGGCCAAGCAGGTCGCTGGAACAGGCCGCGGTGATCTCGAAGCAGGAAGTCAGCCAGCCGGGTCGTAGCACGTAGAAGTCTTTCAGACAAGCCGGGTCGTGGCACGTAGAGGGTTCTCAGACAAGCCGGGTCGTAGCACGTAGAAGATTCTCAGACAAGCCGGGTCATACACGATCAGGAACACTGGAGCGTAGTCAGGACAGGCCAAAGTCGGTACACAGGAATCTGGATACAGGAACACAGCTACAGCAAGTCTGGCTCAGAAAAACCACGAAAGGGCATCTGACAGATGTAAGAGTCAGGTATAAAAAGGTCACCAAGGGGTGGGCCAAACCAACTGAACAAATCACAGTCTGCCACAGATGAGAGTGACAGGATAATCACAGGCACTGTGATAAGGAGGCGACAATGACAGGACTGCAAAGGCAGACGGGCAAGGATCACTTGCACGGGGATACAACGGTGGATGTCCACCGTGGACAACACAAGGCTGGTCAGAGCTCTTACCAAACCGGAGGCCCTACGGAGCTGTCAACACCAATGCTCTTGCTACCCACAAAAGGTTAATGTGCATCTAGATAAAATGGATGGCAACCGGAAGTGCCCAACGGACCTATGGGATCGGTGTGCACAGAGTAACGGAACCAAACCACATTGGTGTAGCAAGTCGGTAACAAGGCACTACCACGGGATGCGCCCAACTGAACCCAAGTGAAAACCAAGCGATCACAGCACGGTGTGAAGGAAACTGGCACACTGAGACTCTGAACCACCTGACAGGATTGAGCAAGGTACCAGAGTACCAGAGCAATGAGACACAGTATTGAGAGAACCGTGCAAGTAGTAAGCAGCAGGAACTGCCCGTGAATTGGCCAGCCAGGCACACAGAGAGCAGGAACCACCGCCAAGCCAATTCGGTACACAGCACAGGAACATCAGCCAAGACGGGTCGGTAAACGGAGCAGGGACGTCAGTCTCGCTGGGTCGGTACACAGAGCAGGAACGATGATCTCGCCGGGTCAGTACACTTGGCAGGAGTGTCAGCCAGCCCGGGTCAGAACAAGAAGCAGGAACATCAGCCAATCTGAATCAGTACACAGAATCAGGAACGGAGACAATGGCGTGGTCAAATAGTCCGGGGTCATACACTGCTATCAGGATAACAAAACTAGTGCTAGGCATCAGGTACACCACGAAAGGGAAACTGCAGAGTGACAGCCCAGGGTATAAGAAGAGCATACAAGAAGCGCAACCACAACACCTCTAAGTGCATTATTATATGATGTATGGATGAACTTTTTCTTATTTATTTCTTCCCCCCCAAAGGAGATGTACTCAATTATAGAGAGGTTTATCCTGCCTCTCAGTTTGTAATGCCTCTTCAGAAATTGTAGATGTTATTCAGAGCTGGAGTCTTTATCACAAACTCCAAGGTAGTTTCTCATAGGTGAATGTTGTTCCCAAAGTTAAATCACATATCAATATAGAGATGTACTCACATTATAGAGAGGTTTATCCTGCCTCTCAGTTTGTAATGCCTCTTCAGAAATTGTAGAAGTTATTCAGAGCTGGAGTCTTTATCACAAACTCCAAGGTAGTTTCTCATAGGTGAATGTTGTTCCCAAAGTTAAATCACATATCAATATAGAATATGCAAAGTTTTTATGGGAACTATTTAATGATATAAAAATATATATGAGCTAGTGAGAGACACCTAATGCTTAAACAAGGGGGTGGAATAAAATCATCTGTAATAGCTTTATTAATTCCATAAAAACATAAGAAATAAGAATATAAAATCTAGAGAGGAACAGCAATGTGAAGCCAATCTATAGCTAATCCACTTGCCTACATAAACAATATGTGAGTCCTACACATAAACATATATAGGAAAATACACACAAAATAAGAAATAAAATATCAAATATAAAAGGGAAATAATAAATAGTATAGTTAGGGAAGTTATTTAAGGATGGATCCTTCCGCACCTTTGAGGATCTTTGTTCCCAATTTGGTCTTTCTAACACAGACTATGATTTCTTGTTTATTTAGATTATTCTTTTTGTAACTATTGTTTTTTTAATAACTTTCTAAAATCTTCTAATACTAAATTATAAAATTCTTCTTATCTCTTTTATTTTCTCTACTTCTTTTTCATTTCTTCTTTCCTCTCTCCTTCTTTCTTCCTTTTCTTTGTAACAGGGTACATTTGAACTGGACTTTTTCTATTAGATGGTACCATTTGGTACTCAATGTTTACTTTCATTTGATAGGTCTTATATTATTCGTATTAATAATGGATACCTTCTGGATTATTGTCTGCTGCTGACCCTATAGATGACAGGTTCTCTGTTTTTGTTTTGAGTACTTTGACCTATTGCTTGATTTCAGTCTCTGTTTTCGCTGAACTGATTTACCCTTTGTTTGTATTTGTAAAAAAATGAAATTTCAATAAAAAATACTCTTAATAAAAAGTATTTAAAGCCCAGACTCACCCGTTACTGTATGGAGGATTCTAAGGTGGCCGCCCACCAATAACTACACAAGACTGGTCAGAGCTTGTGCCAGAACGGAGGCCCTACCGAGACTTTCCAAGACTTTTTGCAAGTACTACCCTCAAGGGTTAATGTGCGATAGTATAAAATGGATGGCAACCGGAAGCGCCTAACGGAACCTAATGGAGACTCAATCGCACAGAATAACGGAGTCCAAGAGCACCAGGGTAGTAGTAATGGAACAAGGCACCTTCCCCGAAGGGGTTAATAGCGCTATGGTCTGGATAACAGCAACCACCGGAGGTGCCCAACTGAACCAAGTACAGACCAAGCGGTTGCAGCACTGTGTGGGGGCACACTGAGACTCTGACCCACGGACAGAATAAAACCGGCCACCAGAGTACCGGAATACATGGAGGCCCAGTAATGTGGAAACGGTGCCAGGCAGGCAGCAGCAGGAACAGTCTGGTAGAAGCCCAGCCGGGCACAGAGAAAGCAGGAACCACCGCCAAGTCGATTTGGTACACAGCACTGGAACGTCAGCCAAGCCAGGTCGGTACACAGAGCAGGAACCTCAGACTCGCCGGGTCGGTACACTGAGCAGGATCGTCGGTCTCACCGGGTCGGTACACGGAGCAGGAACATTATCCAGGCCAGGTCAGAACAGGAAGCAGGAACGTCAGCCAATTCGAATCGGTACACAAAGTCAGGAACAAGACAATGGCGTGGTCAGGCAGTCCGGGGTCATACACTGGTATCAAGACAGCAAAACTAGAGCTAGGCATCAGGTACACCACGAAAAGGCAACTGCAGAGTGACAGCCCAGGGTATAAAAAGGCTGTCACTGGGAGGAGCAGTACAGCGCAGCCAATAGGAAAGCAGAAATAGCAAGATGGTCAGAATTTCGTCTAGATCATGGGTGCCGTGATAGAAGCGTAAGGATCATGATATCGGACAGAAACGGAGACTGGGTCACAGTATAGCAGCTCTGCCGTAGCAGTGCGAATATGGAGGCAACAAGAGGACTGTCTAGACAGACAGTAAACAGGCACAGGAGGTGAGCCCTCCAGACGGAACAGAGACTGGGACCGTCAGCAATACCTGGTCGGTACACAGAGCAGGAACATCCGCCAAGCCGGGTCAGTACACAGAGCAGGAATGTCAGCCATGCCGGGTCGGTACACGGAGCAGGAATGTCAGCCAATCCGGGTCAGTTATCACGATGCCCGTGATTGCTGCCTTTTTGTGTCAGTTACCTGTAGGGGGCTCTCCACTGGCTGTCTGTCTTCAGCCCGCCCCGCATTGCCTATTTAGACTGAGCTTGGGCACCCTTTGGTTGCCCTTTCGTGTTGTCTCTATGCTGCTTTTTTCTCCATTGAGTTCCTGAGTTCTCTGGGCCCTTGGTTATGTTCCTGATAGCCTGAGATCGTCTAGTTCCTGAGAGACCAGTTTCTTGGTTCCTGTTTCCGTTCCTGATCTGGTTGAGGTTGCTGTTGTGTCGCTGCTTCCTGCTGCCAGTCCCCGCTGCCATTCCTGATCCGGTTGACCGTCTGGAGTGCTGGTTCCTGCTTCCCTTCGCTGTGCTCCTGATCCAGTATCGCCTGTAGTGGGTGAGTCCTCTTAAGTCGCTCTGGCGACATTCCTATCCCTGGCTGGTTACTTCAGTACGCGGGTACTGGTTCGCCCCACTTTCACCCGGCTGCTGTTGCACTGGTAGATATTGGGTTTCTCCAGTACGCGGGTACTGGTTCGCTCCACATTCACCCGGCTGCTGTTGCACCGGTAGTTTATTGGGTTTCTACAGTACGCAAGTACTGGTTCGCTCCACCTTCACCCGGCTGCTGTTGCACCAGTAGATATTTGGGTTCCCAGTACACGGGTACTGGTTCGCTCCACATTTACTCGGCTGCTGTTGCACCGGTAGATTATTGGGTTTCTCCAGTACGTGGGTACTGGTTCGCTCCACATTCACACTCGGTTGCAGTTGCACCGATAGAGTCATTGATCCACAGTACGCAGGTACTGGTTTGCTATACATTCAACCAGCTGCTGTGCACCGGAAGAGAGACGGTTTCCCCAGTACGCGTGTACTGGTTGCTCCACCTACAACCGGCTACCGTGCGCCGGTAACCGTTATTGATTCCTATACGTGGGTACTGCTCATTCCTATTTCACCGGCTGCTTTCACACCGGAAGAGAGATTGCTCTCTCCAGCAGGTACTGGTTTGCTCCACTACATCTGAGTATCGTTGCAGTGGTTGAGAGATATTGTGTCTCCAGTACGCGGGTACTGGTTCCATTTATGTTATACTATTGCTGTCATGTCCTAGGCAGCTCCGTTGGTTCCACAGTACGCGGGTACTGGTGGTCTCCTGTAATATCCTTGGTTTGCCACCTTAACTCTTTATGCCTCTGCATGTCATCTGTGTGACTGGTGTTGCCACCTAGCCAGTCACCGAGGCTTTAGTGGTTGCCACCTTCTCTGTATTAGGCTGCCTTGCCCAGTATTGGTAAGGCTGGTAGAACCTATTCCTCTCTGTACCATCTTGGGTTGCCTTACCCGGTATTGGCAAGGCAGGTAGAGCCTTATAGTTGCTGTCTGTCAATAGGCTGCCTTGCCCGGTATATTGGCAGGGCCGGTAGAGCCTCCTATTTTACGTGTACCAGTCTCCAGGCTGCCTTGCCTGGTATATTGGCAGGGCTGGTAGAGCCTCGTTCCTCCTTACCAGTCTCCTGGCTGCCTTGCCCGGTATATTGGCAGGGTCAGTAGAGCCTATCTATTCCTTGTACCTTCTTCCCTGGCTGCCTTGCCCGGTATATTGGCAGGGCCGGTAGAGCCTTATAGTTGCTGTCTGTCAATAGGCTGCCTTGCCCGGTATATTGGCAGGGCCGGTAGAGCCTGTATCGCTATTCTCTGTCATTGCTATATATATATATATATGTATGAACGTGTATGATACCCTACGAGGTTGTATTAAACTTTTCAATAAAGTTGTGTTTTTACCTAACTTTGCGTCTGAGAGTCTTAACAAACTGTGACATCGGTATACGGAGCAGGAACGTCAGCCAATCTGGGTCGGTATACAGAGCAGGAACGTTGGCCAGGCCAGGTCAGTACACGGAGCAGGAACAAAAACAGACAGAGTAGTCAGTCAGTCCGGGTCATACACAGGATTCACACTGGAAGTCTGGAACAAGCGCTAGCGACTAGAACACCACGAAAGGGCACCCATCAAATTACAGGGCTGAGTATTTAAGGGCTAGAACTGGGCGAAGATAGGACCCATCAGCCAATAAAAGATAGGTAGGAAGTAAACCGGACGTAGCAATGTTGCAAGAGGAATCACAGGCACCAGCGATAGCACGGGCACCGTGATAGTACCTCCCCCTCAAAGACCCTCTCCCCGCGGAGTAGGACCAGGCTTCCGGGGATATTTGGCATGGAATCTGCGCAATAATATTATTATTATAATGCAGGAGCATGGAGATCATTCACAGGAACCCAGGAACGTTCCTCAGGACCATAGCCCTTCCAATGAACCAAAGTACTGTAACCTTCCCCGGATCCTACGAGAATGAAGGATACTTTGAACTTCGTACTCATCCTGGCCTTGAACCTGGATGGGACCGGGGACCACAGGAGCGGTAGTATAACGGATGCAAACCAAAAGCATCAGCCGTCACGGAGGAGTCCAACCGGAGTGGCAAGCAGACTGGAGCAGGAACAGGTGGAATCAGGAACACTGGAACTCAAGACTCTGTAGCTCTGGACTCTGGAACACTGGAACAGGCCCCAAACAGCAAACAGACTGGAACACAGGACTCTGTAGCTCTGGACTCTGGAACACTGGAACAGGCCCAAACAGCAAGACAGGAAGAACAAACAGGTACTGTCAGAGACACCACGAAAGGGCAACCAAAGGGTTCCCAAGCTGAGTATAAATAGGCAATCAGAGGCGGGCAGACAATAGGCAGCCGATGGGAGCCCCCTGTAGGTGATAGACAGTGTATAGCACCAATCACGGGCACCGTGATACAGAGACTTTCCGCTTGACATTGAGGCCATTGATGGGAGGCCGCTGGTACCACCTCAAGTCACGCAGGAGATATGCCCAGTATCAGTGGGCATTGGAGCACTTCATAAGAGACCCTACAATTCCAGATTATCCAGTCTCCCCATTTAGAGGTCATATTGGGGTTCCCATGGTTGCATAAGCATAATCCCAGACTGGACTGGAGGACTTGTGAGATAATGTCGTGGTCTGAACACTGTAACACACACTGCCTGAATCATCCTACTAAAATCTTGTGTACCTCTCCCTCCTTACCGCTGGAATACCAATCATTCAGCAATGTATTCAGTAAGGGAGAGGCTAGCACTTTGCCGGTGCATCGTTCTTACGATTGTGCTATTGATCTTGTGCAGGGCGCTGTGCCTCCGAGGGGTAGGACTTATCCCTTGTCTGGTGACGAAAACTGGGCCATGGAGGATTATATCAGTGACGCCCTGGCTCGGGGTATTATACGTAAATCTTCCTCGCCCACGGGGGCTGAATTCTTTTTTGTTAAAAAGAAGGACGGGGAACTCAGACCCTGTATTGACTATAGGGGTCTCAACAAAATAATGATAAAGAACGCCTATCCCATTCCACTCATCACCGAATTGTTTGATCATTTAAAGGGCGCCTCCATCTTTACCAAACTGGACCTGAGGGCGGCATATAATTTAGTCCGGATTAAGGATGGTGATGAGTGGAAAAGAGCTTTCAATACTCGTACGGGGCACTAGGAGTATTTAGTCATGCCATTTGGTCTGTGCAATGCCCCGGCGGTATTTCAAGAATTTATTAATGACTAGCTGAAGAGCCCATGTACACGGGCCACAGTGGAGGCCGGTCGCGGCACAGTCATGTGCAGTAGAGACTGCCTGCGCCACGGCTGACACAGAGCTGTACGTCTGACTTAGGAGCTCCCCGCTCTGTATCAGTCTCATCACGGGCAGTCTCTATTGCGCATGACTGCAGCTCGTGCAGCAGTCTCGATTGCATCGTTACAAACTATTTAGCGAATTATTATATAGGATGTCCTACGAGACTTTTTACAGTCCTCTGTGGTCGTGTACCTAGACGATTTCTCCTGACCTGGAGACTCACCGCGGACATGTCTTGGCGGTTTTGCAAAAATTAAGGGAGAACAAGCTGTATTGCAAACTCAAGAAGTGTGATTTCCATAGGTCTAGTGTGGCCTTTCTAGGTTATGTGATCTATAAAGAGGGCTTCGCGATGGATAAGAACAAGCTTGCAGCAGTGCAACAGTGGCCGCGGCCCACGGGCCTCAAACCCTTGCAGAGATTTCTAGGATTTGTGAATTATTATAGGAAATTTGTTCGCAACTATTCATTAAGCCACTCACTGATATGACCCACAAGGGTGTCTCCGCCTCAGAATGGTCCCCAGAGGCAATTAAGGCATTCGAAACACTAAAATTGGCATTTTCTACTGCCCCAGTTCTGTCGCATCCTATTCCTGGGTTGCCATTTACTTTAGAGGTGGATGCTTCTGAGACTGGAGTCGGGGCAGTCTTGGGCCAAAGACCAGGTCCTGATAAGACTTTGAGACCATGCGGATTCTTTTTGAAAAAGTTGACCAAAGCGCAGAGTCTTTATGACATCGGAGACCGGGAACTCTTAGCTATTATTCTGGCTTTACGTGAATGGTGACATCTGTTGGAGGGCACTAGGGTGCCTATATTGATTTTGAATGATCATTAAAACCTCATGTATCTCTAAGAGGCTAAAAGGCTTTCCCCGAGACAAGCGAGATAGGCGCTATTTTTGTCTCGTTTCAATTTCATTGTCTCTTACTTGCCTGGTACTAAGAATGTACGAGCCGATGCCTTATCCAGACAATTTGGCTCAGATCCTGAAGCTGACTCTGTACCTGTGCCTATTATTACTCCGAACCGTATACTTGCCACTTTGCGAACCAGCATCACTTCACCCTTAGGGGAGGAGATCTTGGCATCCCAGGCCAATGCTCCCCCAGAGAATCCAGTGGCCAAGTGCTTTGTGGCAGAGCCCTTCCAGGCTAAATTAATGGATACTTACCACTCCTCCCGGGCGGCTGGCCATGTCGGGAAGAATCAGTTGATTTGGTTATTATCCCGTATGTTTTGGTGGCCAGGCATGAGGGATGACTGTGCAGCATTTACAGCAGCCTGTGCCACTTGTGCCCGTTCCAAGACCCCCAGACACCTTCCTGTGGGACTGTTACAGACAGTTCCTAATGGTGACCGGCCTTGGTCACACGTCTCTGTTGACTTCCTGGGAGAACTGACGGTCTCTAAAGGTTTTACAGTAATTCTCATGGTAGTTGACAGATTCTCTAAGATCGCTCATTTTGTGCCACTCCCTGGGTTGCCGTCTGCTAAAGAACTGGCTATTGTATTTGCCAGGGAGGTATTCCCACTCCACGGAGTACCCAAGGTGCTGGTCTCAGATCGTGGGAGTCAATTTGTCTCGCGATTCTGGAGGGCATTTTGTGACCAGATGGGGATTCAGCTGTCCTTTTCCTCTGCCTGATATGAAAAATGGGGAAAAAAGAAAAAAGAAAAAGATTATTATTATTATATCTATTTTGTGTGATAGCTTTGAAAAAGCCGTGTTACAACCGCGAAACGCGTAAGCTTGTTCCAGCTGATATTTTAAGTGTAATAAATATATATTTTTTATCGAAATATCCCGCCTTGTGATTGTGAATATCCAGAGCCTGACGTGGAAGAGTTTCGTGAGTAACCTGAACGGAGACGGGTGAAATCTCTCCGTATGTGTGATTGTCAGTGAAGTCCGATATCGGCCCACTGACCACGATCTATGTGAGTGAGATTCTAAAAATTTGGTTTTAAGATTGCTCTCTATATACTGTACCATGTGGCGCTCTCTTATTGTTTTTTGAGGTTGAATCGTTTTCCTCTGCCTATCATCCTCAGACTAATGGGGCCGCTGAGCGTGCTAACCAGGGCTTGGAACAGTTTTTGCATTGTTTCATTTCCAATCATCACGACAACTGGGTTGACTTGTTGTCGTGGGCAGAGTTTACCAGGAATTGTGCGGTGTGCAGCACATCCGGGAGCTCAGCCTTCCTGATCAATTATGGGTTTCAACCATGTTTGCTCCCAGACACTTTTCAAGCACAACAGGTTCTGGCTCTGGATGAGCATATTAGGCAACTTCCCTCCACATGGGCACAGGTTCAGAATACCCTACGTGATTCATTCCTACGAGTCCAGCGGAATGCCAACAACAGACGTTTACCGGCTCCTGTATTCCAGGTGGGGGACTGGGTCTGGTTATCCTCTAAGAATCTTAGATTGCAGGTGCCTTGTTTTAAGTTTGCTCCTCGGTTTGTGGGTCCGTTCCAGGTACTCCGTCGAGTTAACCCTGTCTCCTACGCTTTGGAATTACCTGCATCCATGAAAATACACAATGTTTTCCATGTGTCTCTCCTTAAACCATTGGTGTGAAACCGTTATACTACCACTCCTGCTGTCCCTGGTCCTGTGCATATCCAGGATCATGATGAATATGAGGTACAGAGTATCTTGGATTCACGTAGGTTCCGTGGCCAGGTCCAATATTTGGTGCACTGGAAGGGTTATGGTCCAGAGGAACGCTCATGGATTAACCACTCTGACATCCATGCTCCACTTTTGTTGCGCAGATTCCATGCTAAGTTTCCTGCCAAGCCTAGACCCCCTCCGGGCAGGCAGGCAGGCTTGGCTGACTTCCGCTCTCTGTGTACCGATCCAGGCTTTGGCTGACTAACGCTCTCTGTGCTGCCCTCGATATTGTTGTCAGTCCATTCATTATTGTTGCCTCCGGTTGCGATACTCTCAGCCTGTGATTCAGTGTGGCCTCCGTTACGTGCTACCCAGCCTGTGGTCTCCGGTCACTAGCGATGTTACAACTTGTCAGTTCATTCACTACTGTTGCCTCCGGTTGCGCTACTCTTAGCCTGTGATTCAGTGTGGCCTCCGCTACGTGCTACCCAGCCTGTGCTCTCCGGTTACTAGCGGTGTTACTACTTGTCAGTCCATTCACTACTGTTGCCTCAGCCTGTGATTCAGTGTGGCCTCCGTTACGTGCTACCCAGCCAGTGCTCTCCGGTCACTAGAGGTGTTACTACTTGTCAGTCCATTCACTACTGTTGCCTCCGGTTGTGCTATTCCAGGCTGCCTTACCCGGTATTCCGTAAGGCCGGTAGAGCCTTCTGTATTCCTTGTTGCATCAGTTATCAGGCTGCCTAACCTGGTATTCGGTAAGGCAGGTAGAGTCTCCTCTATTCCTTGTTGCATCAGTTACCAGGCTGCCTTACCTGGTATTCGGTAAGGCCGGTAGAGCCTCCTCTATTTCTTGTTGCATCAGTTACCAGGCTACCTCACCCAATATTCGGTAAGGCCGGTATAGCCTTATGATTATTGCCATCTGCATTGCCCTGACCTGTGTCAAACTATCTTATTGTATTCTGTGTAAAGTTTGGACCCGTGTAGGGTCTTGTTACGCTTGATCCTGACCAATAAAACTTTACTATTTTATCCTACTAAATTGTCTGAGTGTTTAATAAAAACCGTGACCGGGTTAAATCAGATCTCTGTTTAATCTGTTTATTTTTTTGGGCCCGCAGGATGTTTTCTTTGCGGATGGTTGTTAAATGTATGTTGGCCTCTGTTCTGCCCATGCCGCCACATTCCCCGCAGCAGAACTTGGCCATTGTATATTTGAGTGCCCCCTTTGCTAGAATTTTTCGTGCATGGGGTTGCACTCTTGACTCCTCTGCCTTTTTGGTATTTGTAATGGGCCATAGGCTGTTACTAGGCAGCTCTTTTAGGAGCCATACACAACCCCTCAAAAGAGACTGCAAAATCACGGACCCTGTTAGCCTTGCTGGCTCTGGAAAAGTAGGAAAAGTAGGCAGCTCACGGATTGGCTACCATCACCCATGTGACCAGTTTAAACAGCTGCCATAGACTTTTCATGGGGAAATGTAGGCAACCCCAGGATTGGTTACCTGCCCCAGGCTCCCATTGGTTGGGAAGGTTGGAGTGATATGATTGGTTGTGGAGGCTGTATTGCATCTTGTAGCTCCTCTTCCTATTGGCTAGGAATTGGACAGCAAGATTAAATTAGCTAAAGGCTCCTCCAAGTCTACTGTCCCTTTTTGTCTCTGTGTTTACAGTATCCCCAGGGGACCCATTGTGTTCTATACCCCTCCACCCACAGCTCATTGTGTGTATTGTACAAACCCCCATTATGTATTATACTCTCATAGTTAAACTGGGCCAAAAGGTCCCTGTTCTGTTCAATAAATTGTTAGTTGTTTGGAGCTAAGACGTATCCTGTGTCGTTATTCTTAGATGGTGTAAAGTGTCCCTTTGACTCCCTTCTAGGAGCCCTACGCTTCCAGCTTGTGTTTCCAGCAGTTCCAGTGGATGTTTCCAGCTTGGTTTCCCAGTGTTCCAGCCAGCTTCACTGGACCAGCTACCTCTCTGTAGCCACTTCAAGGAGAGAGGACCCTGGAACGACGGCTAAAGGCACCCCAGTGTCCATAGCTTCCGTTACAGTATTCTTGTAACTCTCTGGTTTTATTTTACTTGTTTCTGTTTCTTTTCTTTCTTTTTCGTTTCCTCCTTTCCCCTCTTTCCCTCCCCTTTGCTCCTACCCCAATGCCAGGTGTATCCTGGCGCCTTCCTTTTATTGGCTCTCACTTGCCTGTGCTTAAATGTTACTCACCCCAGCCTCTTTGGCCTCCCTTCCCTCTGTGATAATGGCTAATTATGCAAGTATAACTGTTGTCTCTGTTAATGCCAAGGGACTGAATTCTCCTATGAAGCATTATAGATTGTTTAAGGAGTTGAGAACTCTACACGCTGATATTGCTTTAGTTCCGGAAACCCATTTTCATAGACGGAGAGTACCTGTCTTCCACAATGCTACCTATATTCAAACATTTTATTCTCATTCCCCTTTTCTGTGCTGGATCAATGGTCAGATAATGACAGTCGGGTGGTTTTTATTAAAGGGACCATTGGTGGTGAGAAGATCCCTGTTGCAAACTTATATGCACCAAACACTAATCAGCACTCATTTTTGTGTGTGGCTCTTGATCATTTACAGGACTTTGCTGAGGGCATTGTCATCACTGGTGGGGACTTTAATCTCTTCCTGGACCCACGCCTCGACTCCTCCACAGGGACCTCCTCCCTCCGATATGCGAAAATTAAACAGGTAAAACAGGCCTTACAGTATCTACAACTTGCTGACACTTGGTGCATTCAACATCCCACAGCTAAAGATTACACTTAATATTCTCCGCCTCATAACCGTTACTTCCATATTGATCACATCTGTCTGACAGGCTGTTATGTACTATAAAATATTTTCGTGCTTTCCCCATTCTTTGTGGATACATTTAACTCATTGTCACAACCTGCACAGGCTCAGGAGGCCTACATTACAGTTCTGCCTAAATCTGGCAAGGACCCTGAAATTTGTTCTAGTTATAGGCCTATATCATTACTTAATGTAGATATGAAGTTATTTGAGAAGATCCTTAGCTAGCGTCTTAAGACAGCCCTCCCGCAACTTATTCACCAGGATCAAGCGGATCTCGGCCAGGGACAACACCATTAAAGCTTTGAACCTTATCCATTATGCACGCCATTGGGACACCCCGGCAATGCTTCTGTCTACAGATGCTGTGAAGGCCTTCAACAGAGTGAGTTGGCAATTCTTACAGGCAGTGCTTGAGCATATAGGTCTTGGTGCTTCCATGCTTTCTTGGATCGCGTCTCTCTATCAGGCACCCACGGCAAGATTTAGGGTACATGGCACGTTCTCCGAGCCCCTCACCCAGTCGAATGGCACTAGGCAGGGGTGTCCCCTCTCACATCTACTTTTTGTACTTATCTTAGAGCCCATTGGCTAATGCCCTCCGTACCAATCTGGATATTTCAGGATTGGAGGTGGGCCCTCACAATCACAAAGTAGCTGCTTATGCGGATGATCTTCATTTATTCCTTACTAAGCCGTTGACTTCTCTACCAAATGTTATGAAGGAGTTTCAGATACATGGATCCTAATCTAACTTTAAGATTAACCTGTAACGGTTTTTCAAGACACTCAGACCAGCAGGTTAGAATAAAACACAGTTGTATTAAAAATAAGAAAGATCGCCCTCTAAAGGCAACACAGAATAATAGCGAGATATATGCTACAGATGCCTTCTCAGGCCCAGTATACAGATGGGAGAACTATACATATACTGTCACAGGACAGGCACAGAATAGTAAGGGCACTCAATGGTTAAGTACAAGTTATCAATCAGTCTCTGTTGTGGTGTTTGGCAGGCCCAAGGTGGTAAAGAGGCAGTAAGTGGTGTTAGATGATACAACACCTTAAGTCCATAAGGTAGAGAGACAAACTGCACTGCAAGAGCTTGAGCCAATAGCCTCACCGGGCGTGTAACGGAGAGTTAACACTGAACGAGCTAGAGCCAATAGCGCCTCCCGCGGGCGCGGTAACGGAGACCGACTACACTGCAGGATGACAAGATGAGCTGCCGCCTAAACAAGGCTCTAAACAATATAGTGGATGATCAGCAACGGCTCTGCAAGTGTTAAAGGAGGCTCAGATAATGGAGACTACAGCTCTGCACATGTTAATGGAAGCTCAAGGTATGGACACACAGCTCTGCAAGTACAACCGGAGGCTCAACAACGTAGGCACTGCTCTGCAAGGGTTAAGGGAGACTCAGTAAATGGAAGCACAGCTCTGCAAGTGTTAATGGAGACTCAGCAACTGGAGACACGGCTCTGCAAGTATTATGGAGACTCAGCAAATGGAGATACGGCTCTGCAAGTGTTAATGGAGAGTATCACGATCAGCCCTGCCACAAGCACAGCGGAAGTCAGAATGTCACCTAGGCAACACCAAGCAGCAGGAAGCTGGAACGATGGCAGGGTCAGTAGCAAGCCGGTTCAGGTCACGGAGCAGGAAGTCAGCCAGGCCGGGTCAGATCACGGAGCAGGGTTCTCAGACAAGCGGATCAAGTCACAAGCAGGAACGTCAGCCGGGCTGGGTCAGATCACGGAGCAGGATTCTCAGACAAGCCAGATCAGGTAACAAGCAGGAACATCAGCCAAGCCGGGTCAGATCACGGAGCAGGATTCTCAGACAAGCCAGATCAGGTAACAAGCAGGAACGTCAACCAAGCCGGGTCAGATCACGGAACAGGAACTCAGAAGCGTAGTCAAAACAGGCCAAATCGGTACACAGGAATCAGGAACACTAGAACACAGCAACAGCAACACTGGCTCAGGAACACCATGAAAGGGCACCTGACAGATGCCAAAGGCCAGGCATAAAAAGGTCACAATGGGCGGGCCAAACAGGCTCAGCCAAGAAACCTTCAATCTGTCAGACTGTCTGGGACTGAACAGCCTCTGATAAGTGGAGCGAACCACAAGCGAGAGTGACAGAAAGATCACAGGCACCGTGATAGTACCCCCCTCTCACAGACCCCATCTCCCCGCAGGAGGTCTCGGTTTCTGGGGATATTTAGAGTGGAAATTGTGCAACAGTCTAGGCATGGAGGTCCTTCTGATCCACCCAGGAACGTTCCTTAGGGCCATAGCCCTTCCAATGTACCAAATATTGCAATTTCCCTCTAAATCTCCTAGAATCAGTAATACTCTGGACTTCGTACTCCTCTTGGCCCTGAACATCCACAGGCCCAGGAACCACCGGAGTGGTAGTGTAGCGGTTGCAAACTAAGGGTTTTAACAGAGAAGCATGGAACACATTATGTATGCGCATAGAGGCTGGGAGTTCCAATGTGTACTAGACGGGATTCACCTTGCGGATAATATTGAACGGACCAATGAACCGGGGAGCCAACTTATTGGAAGTCACTTGCAGATTGAGATTTCTAGAGGAGAGCCATACCCTATCCCCAACCTGGAAGGAGACCACTGGCAGCCGTCTGCGATTGGCATGCCGCTGATGTCGCTGAAATGACTAACTGAGGGTCCTCTGAACCTGTGCCCAAGTGGAGCGAAGCCGCTCAATATGCTCGTCCAGAGCTGGAATTTGTTGCAACTGAAATGAGTCTGGGAGCAGGCACGGCTGGAACCCATAATTAATGAGAAACGGGGAGCTCCTGGATGATGAATTAACTTCACAATTCCTGGCAAACTCTGCCCACGGCAACAGGTCACCCCAATTGTCATGATGATCGGTTACAAAGCAACTCAGGAACTGCTCCAGTCCCTGACTGGCACGTTCAGCGGCCCCATTGGTCTGGGGATGGTAGGCGGAGGAAAAGGACAATTGAATGCCCATCTGGCCACAAAATGCCCTCCAAAATCTGGACACGAACTGGCTCCCACGGTCAGACACCACCACTCTGGGTACCCCATGCAAGCGAAACACTTCTTTGGCGAAAACTATCGCCAATTCCTGGGCTGACGGAAGGCCAGAGAGGGGCACAAAATGAGCCATTTTAGAGAACCTGTCAACCACCATGAGGATAAACGTGTACCCCCTAGATACTGGCAGTTTTCCCAGAAAGTCAATTGATATGTGGGACCATGGACGTTTGCCATTAGGCACATGTTGGAGTAGGCCCACTGGGAGATGCCTGGGGGTCTTGGCACGAGCACAGGTGGCACAGGCTGCAGTAAAAGCAGAGGAATCGGCTCTAAGAGAGGGCCACCAAAATAACTGTGATAGACGCCATATTAGCTGATCCCTCCCGATATGCCCAGCAGCCTTAGAAGAATGGAATGTCTCCAATAGACGGGTACGGAATGGCTCATCCACAAAACACTTGCCAACTGGGGTTTCTGGGGGAGCCCTTGCTTGAGAAGCCAAAATCTCTTCCCCCAGTGGCGAAGTGATGCTAGTACGTACTGTAGCCAGGATACGATCTGGCTGAATAATAGGTACTGGTTCTTCCTCCATCTCAATGTCCGATACAAACTGTCTGGACGGAGCATCTGCCCTAACATTCTTAGAGCCCGGTAGATAGGACACTACAAAATTCAACCAAGACAGAAAAAGTGCCCACCTAGCTTGTCGTGAGGACAGCCTTTTTGCTTCAGAGAGATACGACAAATTCTTGTGGTCAGTTAGGATTAACACTGGGGTTCTGGTTCCTTCCAATAGGTGACACCATTCTTTAAGTGCCAGGATAATAGCCAGGACCTCCTTGTCACCAATCTCATAGTGGCTTTGGGTGCTGTAGAGTTTTTTAGAAAAGAACCCACAAGGTCTCAGGGCGCCACCTCCCACAGGACGTTGGGAGAGCACTGCCCCAACCCCAACCTCAGAGGCATCAACTTCCAAGGTGAATGGCAGGGTGGGATTGGGGTGGGACAGCACCGGAACAGAAGCAAAGGCGGATTTCAGAGTCTCAAAAGCATTTTCAGCTGCCTTGGACCATTGAGAGGGAGTAGCGCCCTTATGTGTCAAGTCAGACAAAGGTTTCACAATAGTAGAAAAGTTCTGGATAAATTTCCTATAATAGTTGGCGAAGCCCAAAAAGCGCTGAATAGCTTTTAACCACTGTAGGACTGCTGCCAATTTTTCCTGGTCCATAGCAATGCTATCCTTTGAAATTACGAACCCCAGGAATGGTACTTGGGATCTATGAAATTCGCATTTTTCTAGTTTACAGAACAGTTTATTTTTACGTAATCGAAGCAATACCTCAGAGACATCCTTAATATGCTGGTTAAGGTTGGCAGAGTGAATCAATATATCATTTAGATATACCACCACACAGGACTGAAGCATGTCACGAAGGATGTCATTAATGAATTCCTGAAACACCGCAGGTGCATTACATAGGCCAAATGGCATCACCAGATATTCATAATGCCCTGATCTGGTATTAAATGCCGTCTTCCACTCATCTCTAGCCTTAATTCTGATCAGGTTATATGCGGCCCGTAGATCAAGTTTAGTAAAGATGGAAGAGCCCTTTAACCTGTCAAATAATTCAGTAATGAGTGGAATAGGGTAGGCATTCTTAGACATCAGCTTATTCAACCCCCGGTAATCAATACATGGTCTAAGCTTGCCATTTTTCCTTTTCACAAAGAAGAAACCGGCACCAGCCGGAGAAGTAGACTTGCGAATAATCCCTCTTTTGAGGGAGTCCTCAGTGTAGTCCTCCATAGCCCTGTTCTCCTCACATGACAATTGATAAGGGCGACCCCTCGGGGACACCACACCCGGGGGCAGACCAGTAGCGCAATCATAGGGTCTGTGCTGAGGCAGTGCGCTAGCCTCCCCCTTGCTGAATACGTCACTTAATTCTCGATATTCAGCTGGCACGGAGGGAGAGGTACAGAGAATATTGACAGGGTGTGATAAACAGTTTTTTGCGCAGTATTCAGACCATGATTTAACCTCACATCTCTGCCAGTCAAACTGGGGATTATGTAATAGTAGCCATGGAAACCCCAGAATGACTGCATGGTGAGGAGATCAAATTATTTGGAAACATAATTCCTCCTTGTGGAGAGCCCCAATCGTTTCCATGGTGTTAAATGCAGGTTCCAAAGGGAGACTCCCTTTTGACTAACGGAATTTTGTGCAACTCGGCAAAAGATTGGTCCATGAAGTACCCAGCTGCACCGGAGTCTACCAGTGCCATAACCACCACAGACAGGTCTGCCCAAGAGAATACCACCTGGATGGTGGGTTTCTGTGTACTCGAGTCTAGGGACTTCTGCACACCACCTAGGGCCTGTCCCCCAAGGTATCCTAGGTGCGTACGTTTCCCGGCCGTACCGGACATGTGCGTAATAAGTGCCCAGCTTTGCCACAATATAAGCATAGGCCCTGCCTTGTACGGTGCACCCGCTCTTTCTTAGTAAGTCTGGTGAACCCCAGCTGCATTGGTTCACCAGACTCGGGTGAATGTTCAGGAGGAATTGGAGGCGAGGGTGGGTTTAAAAGACTGCCATGCCCATAATCTCTGGATCTCTCCCTTTTAGCAAGCCGTCTATCACGAATGAGGGAGTCAATAAGCATGACATAGTCAATGTATTCATCCAGATCACTGGGTACATCTCTGGAAGCTATTTCATCTTTAATGGATTTGGACAGACCCTGAGCAAAAGCTGCCACTAATGCCTCGTTGTTCCACCCCACCTCTGCTGCCAAGGTCCGAAATTCAATGGCATAGTCGCCCAAGGTACGATCGCCCTGCTGTATCTCCATTAACCTTTTGGCAGCAGAGGCAGCTCTACCAGGAACCTCAAACACTCTGCGGAACTTTCTTACGAACTCACAAAAGTTCTGAGTGCAGGGTTTGGCATTCTCCCACAGAGGATTGGCCCATGCCAGTGCTTTGCCCGTCAGTAAAGATATCATAAATCTGACCTTACTCCGGTCGTTAGGAAATGCCTGGGGTGTTAATTCCAGAAATATCTCCAACTGATTAATAAAGCCCCTGCATAGAGTAGGTTCGCCATCATATCTTAACGGTGACGGCGCCACCGCCGTTAGGCTTCTGGTATGTATAGTAGGAGCTACAGACTGATTATCCGGTGTCGAAACTGGAGAGACCACCGGATTCTGGTTCGGTTTGTCAAGGTGTACCGTACGCTCAAGTAAAGTTTGTAAGGCCAGTGCCAACTGGACTAAGCGCTGCTCATGAACATCCATTCTCCAGTGGATGTTTTGTGTATTACTTTCACCTTTACTGTCTTAGGTCATGGCCCTTTCGTACTGTAACAGTTTTTCAAGACACTCAGACCAGCAGGTTAGAATAAAACACAGTTTTATTAAAAATAAGAAAGATCACCCTCTAAAGGCAACACAGAATAATAGCAAGATATATGCTACAGATGCCTTCTCAGGCCCAGTATACAGATGGGAGAACTATACATATACTGTCACATGACAGGCACAGAATAGTAAGGGTACTCAATGGTTAAGTACAAGTTATCAATCAGTCTCTGTTGTGTTGTTTGGCAGGCCCAAGGTGGTAAAGAGGCAGCAAGTGGTGTTAGATGATACAACACCTTAAGTCCATAAGGTAGAGATAGCTGCTTAGGCAGAACAGGAACTAAGGCCAGAATACTGCAGAGTAGTTTGAGCCAATAGCCGCCATGGGCGTAGTAACGGAGATAGATTACACTGCAAGAGCTTGAGCCAGTAGCCCCCACGGGCGTAGTAACGGTGACAAACTGTACTGCAAGAGCTTGAGCCAATAGCCCCCACGGGCGTAGCACCGGAGACAACTGTATAGCAAGAGCTTAAGCCAGTAGCCCCCATGGGCGTAGTAACTGTGGCTAACTGTACTGCAAGAGCTTGAGCCAATAGCCCCCACGGGCGTAGTAACGGAGACAAACTGCACTGCAAGAGCTTGAGCCAATAGCCTCAACGGGCGTGTAACGGAGAGTTAACACTGAACGAGCTAGAGCCAATAGCGCCTCCAGCGGGCGCGGTAATGGAGACCGACTACACTGCAAGATGACAAGATGAGCCGCCGCCTAAACAAGGCTCTAAACGAGACCGGCTCAGCAGATGTAGCGGATGATCAGCAACGGCTCTGCAAGTGTTAAAGGAGGCTCAGATAATGGAGACTACAGCTCTGCACGTGTTAATGGAAGCTCAAGGAACGGACACACAGCTCTGCAAGTACAACCGGAGGCTCAACAACATAGGCACTGCTCTGCAAGAGTTAAGGGAGACTCAGCAAACGGAAGCACAGCTCTGCAAGTGTTAATGGAGACTCAGCAACTGGAGACACGGCTCTGCAAGTGTTATGGAGACTCAGCAAATGGAGACACGGCTCTGCAAGTGTTAATGGAGAGTATCACGATCAGCCCTGCCACAAGCACAGCGGAAGTCAGAATGTCACCTAGGCAACACCAAGCAGCAGGAAGCTGGAACGATGGCAGGGTCAGTAGCAAACCGGTTCAGGTCACGGAGCAGGAAGTCAGCCAGGCCGGGTCAGATCACGGAGCAGGGTTCTCAGACAAGCGGATCAAGTCACAAGCAGGAACGTCAGCCGGGCCGGGTCAGATCACGGAGCAGTATTCTCAGACAAGCCAGATCAGTTAACAGGCAGGAACGTCATCCAAGCCGGGTCAGATCACGGAGCAGGATTCTCAGACAAGCCAGATCAGGTAACAAGCAGGAACATCAGCCAAGCAGGGTCAGATCACAGAGCAGGAACTCAGGAGCGTAGTCAAAACAGGCCAAATCGGTACACAGGAATCAGGAACACTAGAACACAGCAACAGCAACACTGGCTCAGGAACACCACGAAAGGGCATCTGACAGATGCCAAAGGCCAGACATAAAAAGGTCACAATGCGTGGGCCAAACAGGCTCAGGCAATAGGAGCGCACCACAAGTGACAGAAAGATCACGGGCACCGTGATAGTACCCCCCTCTCAAAGACCCCCTCTCCCCGTAGGAGGTCTCGGTTTCTGGGGATATTTAGAGTGGAAATTGCACAACAGTCTAGGCGCATGGAGGTCCTTCTGATCCACCCAGGAACGTTCCTCAGGGCCATAGCCCTTCCAATGGACCAAATATTGCAATTTCCCTTTAAATCTCCTAGAATCAATAATACTCTGAACTTCATACTCCTCTTGGCCCTGAACATCCACAGGCCCAGGAACCACCGGAGTGGTAGTGTAGTGGTTGCAAACCAAGGGTTTTAACAGAGATACATGGAACACATTATGTATGCGCATAGAGGCGGGGAGTTCCAATGCGTACGAGACGGGATTCACCTTGCGGATAATTTTGAACGGACCAATGAACCGGGCATCCAACTTATTGGAAGTCACTTGCAGATTGAGATTTCTAGAGGAGAGCCATACCCTATCCCCAAACTGGAAGGAGACCGCTGGCAGCCGTCTACGATTGGCATGCCGCTGATGTTGCTGAAATGACTGACTGAGGGTCCTCTGAACCTGTGCCCAAGTGGAGCAAAGCCGCTCAATATGCTCGTCCAGAGTTGGAATATCACGGTGCCCGTGATTGGTGCTATACACTGTCTATCACCTGCAGGGGGCTCCCATTGACTGCCTATTGTCTGCCCGCCTCTGATTGCCTATTTATACTCAGCTCGGGCACCCTTTGGTTGCCCTTTCATGGTGTCTCTGACAGTACCTGTTTGTTCTTCCTGTCTTCCTGTTTGGGCCTGTTCCAGTGTTCCAGAGTCCAGAGCTACAGAGTCCTGTGTTCCAGTCTGTTTGCTGTTTGGGGCCTGTTCCAGAGTTCAGAGCTACAGAGTCTTGAGTTCCAGTGTTCCTGATTCCACCTGTTCCTGTTCCAGTCTGCTTGCCACTCCGGTTGGACTCCTCAGTGACGGCTGATGCTCTGGTTGTTCCGTCTGGCTTGTTCCGGTCGCCGTCTGTTCAGCGGTGCTCGCTGTGCTCCACCTTCACTTGGTCTCAGTATTCCCATCCGGTAGTCGCTTGGCGACATTGCTCTCTCTTTCGCCTCGGCGATATTCTCACTGTGTCGTTCCAGCGTGCGGACGCTGGTTTTCTCCATTAACCTGCTGGCTGCTGAGACTGTAGGTTCCAGCGTGCAGATGCTGGTTAACTCCATTAACCTCGTGGCATATTAGACTGTTGGTCCCAGTGTGCGGACGCTCGTTTACTCATTTATCTGGTGGCATATTATACTGTTGGTCCCAGCGTGCGGACGCTGGTTTACTCCATTAAACCTGGTGGCATATTATCCTGTTGGTCCCAGCGTGCGGACGCTGGTTAACTCCATTAAACCTGGTGGCATATTATACTGTTGGTCCCAGCGTGCGGACGCTGGTTAACTCCATTAAACCTGTGGCATATTATACTGTTGGTCCCAGCGTGCGGACGCTGGTTAACTCCATTAAACCTGGTGGCATATTATACTGTTGGTCCCAGCGTGCGGACGCTGGTTAACTCCATTAAACCTGGTGACATATTATACTGTTGGTCCCAGCGTGCGGACGCTGGTTATCTCCATTTAATCTGGTGGCGTATTATACTGTCGGTGCCAGCGTGCGGACGCTGGTTATCTCCATTAAACCTGGTGGCATTCTATACTGTTGGTCCCAGCGTGCGGGCGCTGGTTTACTCCATTAACCTGGGAAATTACTACTGTTAGTTCCAGCGTGCGGACGCTGGTTGCTGCATACAACAGTCAAGTGCTGTTGGTTCGTGTCCCTGTCATTGTCTCTTGACAACCATTGTCACCTGTTGGTCTCCTCCTTTGGGGCTGTCCTGCCCGGTATTGGTGAGACTGGTAGAAGCGGTACATTCCATCTCACGATTGCCTTACCAGGTATTGGCAGGACCGGTAGAGCCTCTTCACAGTATTCCTTGAGGCTGCCTTGCCCGGTATTGGTAAGGCTGGTAGAACCGGCACATTCCATCTCACGGTTGCCTTACCAGGTATTGGCAAGGCCGGTAGAGCCTATCCACAGCATTTCCCGAGGCTGCCTTGCCCGGTATTGGTAAGGCCGGTAGGACCGGTATATTCCACCTCACGGTTGCCTTACCCTGCTATTGCTATCCCATATAGCCGCCTGGGTTGCCTTGCTCGGTATTACTGGCAAGGCCGGTAGAACCTGTTCTATTTCTCAATTGCTATTATATTGTATGTATATGTATGTGAACCCTATGGGGATTGCTTTAACTTTTCAATAAAGTTATGCTTTTACCTAAACCTTTTGTCTGAGCGTCTTAACAAACCGTGACATGGAATTTGTTACGACTGAAATGAGTGCGGGAGCAGGCACGACTGGAACCTGTAATTAATGAGAAACGGGGAGCTCCAGGACGATGAATTAACTGCACAATTCCTGGCAAACTCTGCCCACGGCAACAGGCCGGCCCAATTGTCATGATGATCGGTTACAAAGCAACTCAGGAACTGCTCCAGTCCCTGACTGGCACGTTCAGCGGCCCCATTGGTCTGGGGATGGTAGGCGGAGGAAAAGAACAATTGAATGCCCATCTGGCCACAAAATGCCCTCCAAAATCTGGACACGAACTGGCTCCCACGGTCAGACACCACCACTCTGGGTACCCCGTGCAAGCGAAACACTTGTTTGGCAAAAACTATCGCCAATTCCTGGGCCGACAGAAGGCCAGAGAGGGGCACAAAATGAGCCATTTTAGAGAATCTGTCGACCACCATGAGGATAAACGTGTACCCCCTAGATACTGGCAGTTCTCCCAGAAAGTCAATTGATATGTGGGACCATGGACGTTCGCCATTAGGCACATGTTGGAGTAGGCCCACTGGGAGATGCCTGGGGGTCTTGGCACGAGCACAGGTGGCACAGGCTGCAGTAAAAGCAGAGGAATCGGCTCTAAGAGAGGGCCACCAAAATAACTGTGATAGAGACCATATTAGCTGATCCCTCCCGATATGCTCCGCAGCCTTAGAAGAATGGTATGTCTCCAATAGACGGGTACGGAATGGCTCATCCACAAAACACTTGCCAACTGGGGTTTCTGGGGGAGCCCTTGCTTGAGAAGCCAAAATCTCTTCCCCCAGTGGCGAAGTGATGCTAGTACGTACTGTAGCCAGGATACGATCTGGCTGAATAATAGGTACTGGTTCTTCCTCCCTCTAAATGTCCGATACAAACTGTCTGGACAGAGCATCTGCCCTAAGATTATTAGAGCCCGGTAGATAGGACACTACAAATTTGAACCGAGACAGAAAAAGTGCCCACCTAGCTTGTCGTGAGGACAGCCTTTTTGCTTCAGAGAGATACGTCAAATTCTTGTGGTCAGTTAGGATTAACACTGGGGTCAGTTAGGATTAACACTGGGGTTCTGGTTCCTTCCAATAGGTGACGCCATTCTTTAAGTGCCAGGATAATAGCCAGGAGCTCCTTGTCACCAATCTCATAATGACTTTGAGTGCTGGAGAGTTTTTTAGAAAAGAACCCACAAGGTCTCAGGGCGCCACCTCCCACAGGACGTTGGCAGAGCACTGCCCCAACCCCAACCTCAGAGGCATCAACTTCCAAGGTGAATGGCAGGGTGGGATTGGGGTGGGACAGCACCGGAACAGAAGCAAAGGCGGATTTCAGAGTCTCAAAAGCATTTTCAGCTGCCTTGGACCATTTAGAGGGAGTAGCGCCCTTATGTGTCAAGTCAGACAAAGGTTTCACAATAGTAGAAAAGTTCTGGATAAATTTCCTATAATAGTTGGCGAAGGCCAAAAAGCGCTGAATAGCTTTTAACCCCTTGGGGCGAGGCCACTGTAGGACTGCTGCCAATTTTTCCTGGTCCATAGCAATGCTATCCTTTGAAATTACGAACCCCAGGAATGGTACTTGGGATCTATGAAATTCGCATTTTTCTAGTTTACAGAACAGTTTATTTTTACGTAATCGAAGCAATACCTCAGAGACATCCTTAATATGCTGGTTAAGGTTGGCAGAGTGAATCAATATATCATTTAGATATACCACCACACAGGACTGAAGCATGTCACGAAGGATGTCATTAATGAATTCCTGAAACACCGCAGGTGCATTACATAGGCCAAATGGCATCACCAGATATTCATAATGCCCTGATCTGGTATTAAATGCCGTCTTCCACTCATCTCTAGCCTTAATTCTGATCAGGTTATATGCGGCCCGTAGATCAAGTTTAGTAAAGATGGAAGAGCCCTTTAACCTGTCAAATAATTCAGTAATGAGTGGAATAGGGTAGGCATTCTTAGACATCAGCTTATTCAACCACCGGTAATCAATACATGGTCTAAGCTCGCCATTTTTCTTTTTCACAAACAAGAAACCGGCACCAGCCTGAGAAGTAGACTTGCGAATAATCCCTCTTTTGAGGGAGTCCTCAGTGTAGTCCTCCATAGCCCTGTTCTCCTCACATGACAATTGATAAGGGCGACCCCTCAGGGGCACCACACCCGGGGGCAGACCAGTAGCTCAATCATAGGGTCTGTGCTGAGGCAGTGCACTAGCCTCCCCCTTGCTGAATACATCACTGAATTATCAATATTCAGCTGGCACGGAGGGAGAGGTACAGAGAATCTTGACAGGGTGTGATAAACAGTTTTTTGCGCAGTATTCAGACCATGATTTAACCTCACATCTCTGCCAGTCAAACTGGGGATTATGTAATAGTAGCCATGGAAACCCCAGAATGACTGCATGGTGAGGAGATCAAATTATTTGAAAACGTAATTCCTCCTTGTGGAGAGCCCCAACAGACATAGTAATAGGAATCGTTTCCATGGTGATAAATGCAGGTTCCAAAGGTCTGCCATCAACGGCTTCTATAGCCAAGGGAGACTCCCTTTTGACTAACGGAATTTTGTGCAACTCGGCAAAAGATTGGTCCATGAAGTACCCAGCTGCACCGGAGTCTACCAGTGCCATAACCACCACAGACAGGTCTGCCCAAGAGAATACTACCTGGATGGTGGGTTTCTGTGTACTCGAGTCTAGGGACTTCTGCACACCACTTAGGGCCTGTCCCCCAAGGTACCCTTGGTGCATCCGTTTCCTGGCCGTACCGGACGTGTGTATTAAGTGTGTCACGGTTTGTTACGACTCTCAGACACAAAGTTAGGTAAAAACATAACTTTATTGAAAAAATAATTAAAATGATCCCTTAGGATTCCAACACGTACATACAATATTTAATAATAGAAATAGCACAGATAATATAGGCTTTACCAGTCTTGCCAATATACCGGGCAAGACAGCCTGCGAATATAGGGACAGTAGGCTCTACCGGCCTTGCCAATACAGGATAAGGCAAACTTCTGATGGAATAATGTACCAGGTTCTACCGGCCTTACCAATATACCAGGCTAGGCAGCCCAAGGAACTATACATAGGCTCTACCGGCCTTGCCAATACCGGGTAAGGCAACCTTCTGATGGAATAATGTACCGGGTTCTACCGACCTTACCAATATACCGGGCAAGGCAGCCCAAGGAACTATACATAGGCTCTACCGGCCTTGCCAGTACCGGGTAAGGCAACCTTCTGATGGAATTATGTACCAGGTTCTACCGGCCTTACCAATATACTGGGCAAGGCAGCCCAAGGAACTATACATATAGGCACACCAACCAAGAGTATGACCTAAGGTATTATTGGAGCAAACCAGCGACCGCACGCTGGGACCAACAACGGATTGTATAGCCGCGAGGCTTCTGGAGCAAACCAGCGTCCGCACGCTGGAACCAACAACTGATTGTATAGCCGCAAGGCTTCTGGAGCAAACCAGCGTCCGCACGCTGGGACCAACAACAGATTTGTATAGCCGCTAGGCTTGGAGGATAACCCAACGTCCGCACGCTGGGACTAACAACAGCTTGGCATAGCCGCAAGGCTTCTGGAGCAAACCAGCGTCCGCACGCTGGGACCAACAAGTGATTTGTATAGCCGCAAGGCTTGGAGCAAACCAGCGTCCGCACTCTGGGACCAACAAGTGATTTGTATAGCCGCAAGGCTTGGAGCAAACCAGCGTCCGCACGCTGGGGCCAACAACTGATTGTCTAGCCGCAAGGCTTCTGGAGCAAACCAGCGTCCGCACGCTGGGACCAACAAGTGATTTGTATAGCCGCAAGGCTTGGAGCAAACCAGCATCCGCACGCTGGGACCAACAAGTGATTTTTATAGCCGCAAGGTTTCGAGCAAACCAGCGTCCGCACGCTGGAACCCACAACTGATTGTACAGCCGCAAGGCTGGAGGATAACCCAACGTCCGCACGCTGGGACTGCAAATGTCGCCAAGGCGACCAAGCTAACAAGTCATCAGGAACACAGCAGACAGGACAGGAGATAGCAGGAACCAGCAGGGCGATCAACCGGTCAGGAAGCGGCAGCGAAAACGATCAACAGGAAACAGCAGCCTCAAGGAACTAGGCCAGAACCAACACGGGAACAGCACTGCAGACAGGGAACTCAGGAACAAGATGCAATCTGGAACTCAGAAACACAGCAACAGGCCCAAACGACTACTGGAACAAGGTGAAAGCAAACGTGGTCAGAGACACCATGAAAGGGCAGCCAAGGGGTGCCCAAACCAGGTTTAAATAGGCAGTATGAGGCGGGTTAAAGGCAGACAGCCAATAGGAGCCCCCTAATGGTGACAGGCAAGGAAATGCATCAGTCACGGGCACCGTGATAGTACCCCCCTTTCAAAGACCCCCTCTCCTAGAATAGGGTCTAGGCTTCCGCGGGTATTTAGCATGAAAGGCTCTAGATAACCTAGATGCATGAAGGTCCTTACTCTCCACCCACGATCAATCTTCAGGACCATATCCTTTCCAATGCACCAGGTATTGTATCTTTCCTCTAAGTCTTCGGGAATCAATAATATTATGTACCTCATACTCTTCCTGACCCTCAACCTCGACAGGTCCTGGCACCACAGGTGTGGTAGTATAACGGTTGCATTTGAGAGGCTTAAGCAGAGACACATGGAACACATTATGAATACGCATGGATGCAGGTATGTCTAGTGCATAGGAAACAGGGTTAATTTTGCGAATAACTCTGTATGGGCCAATAAACCGTGGAGCCAACTTATTGGACGGAACCTGTAGCTTAAGATTCCTAGAGGAAAGCCACACTCTATCCCCAACCTGAAAGGAGACCGCTGGAAGCCTTCTGCGATTAGCATAGCGTTGATGACGCTGGAATGACTGACCAAGTGCCCTCTGAACTTGTGCCCATGTGGAACGGAATTGCTTGATATGCTCATCCAGAGCTGGAATCTGTTGTGTCTGGAAGGAATCTGGGAGCAAACAGGGCTGAAACCCATAACTGATCAAAAACGGAGAGCTCCCAGATGAGGAATTAACCTCACAGTTCCTGGCGAACTCCGCCCAAAGCAACAAGTCGGCCCAATTATCATGATGGTCAGCAATGAAACAACGCAGAAATTGTTCCAAACCCTGATTGGCTCGTTCAGCGGCTCCATTGGTCTGGGGATGGTAGGCATAGGAAAAGGACAATTGTATGCCCATTTGTTCACAAAATGCCCTCCAAAACCTAGACACAAACTGGCTCCCCCGTTGGACACCAGTACCCTGGGTACTCCATAAAACCGAAATACTTCTCTGGCAAACACAATTGCCAATTCCTTAGCTGAGGGAAGGCCACGAAGGGGCACAAAATGAGCCATTTTAGAAAATCTGTCCACCACCATCAGTATGAAGGAATACCCTCTAGACATGGGCAATTCTCCCATAAAATCAATGGAAACATGCGACCAAGGGCGTTCGCCATTAGGCACAGGTTGAAGCAAGCCCACCGGAAGGTGTCTAGGGGTCTTAGCACGAGCACAGGTGGCACAGGCATTAGTAAAATCGGCACAATCATTTCTCATAGAAGGCCACCAAAATAACTGAGAAAGGGACCATAACAATTGGTCTCTACCAATATGTCCCGCAGCCTTAGAGGAATGGTACGTTTCGAGTAATCGAGTACGAAATGGTTCTGCAACGTAACATTTACCCACCGGGGTTTCATGAGATGCAGACGCCCGAGAAGCCAAGATCTCCTCCAATATTCGATTGGGTTGAATGATAGGTGCTGGTGCTTCCAATCTGTCATTCTCAACCTCAAATTGTCTTGACAGTGCATCCGCCCTAACATTCTTAGATCCCGGTAAATATGATACAATAAAATTAAATTGAGATAGAAATAGTGCCCATCTGGCCTGACGAGAGGACAATTTCTTGGCCTCCGAGAGATAGGTCAGGTTTTTATGATCCGTTAGAATTAGGACAGGATTTTTTGTACCTTCAAGTAAATGACGCCATTCCTTAAGAGCAAGGATAATGGCCAATAATTCTCTGTCCCCTATCTCATAGTGGCTTTGCACCTCGGTCAACTTTTTCGAAAAGAACCCACAGGGTCTGAGTGTTCCACCTTTATTGTGTCGTTGAGAAAGTACTGCCCCAACCCCAATATCTGAGGCATCAACCTCTAACATAAATGTAAGTAAAGGATTGGGGGTGGGATAACACAGGAGCCGCAGCAACAGCCAACTTCAGTTTCTCAAAGGCCTGCTCAGCAGTTACTCGCAAACAAGATGGATTAGCGCCCTTATGCGTAAGGTCAGACAAAGGTTTGACAATGGAAGAAAAGTTCTTAATAAACTTCCTATAATAATTAGCGAAGCCCAAGAATTGCTGTATCACTTTAAGACTCTTAGGTTGTGGCCATTGTAGGACTGCTGTCAACTTTTCTTTGTCCATAGCAATGCCGTCCTTGCCAATTACGAACCCCAAAAATGGTACACTGGTTCTGTGAAACTCACATTTATCCAATTTACAGTACTATTTATTTTCTCGTAGCCGCAACAACACTGTAGACACATCCTTGATGTGTTGTGACATATTTTGGGAATGAAACAATATATCTTTAGGGTACACCACGACACATGACTGTAACATATCTCTGAGAACATCATAAATCAACTCCTGAAAAACTGCGTGTGCATTGCACAACCCAAATGGCATGACTAGATATTCATAGTGCCCGGATCTAGTATTAAAGGCAGTGTTCCACTCATCACCTGCTCGAATGTGAACCAAATTATATGCCGCCCTTAGGTCCAATTTGGTAAAGATCGAGGACCCCTTAAGTCTGTCAAAAAGCTCGGTGATGAGTGGTATCGGATATCCATTCTTAGCCATCAGTTTATTCAGGCCACGGTAGTCAATGCATTGTCTTAATTCTCCATTTTTCTTTTTTACAAAAAAGAACCCAGCCCCCGCCGGAGAGGTAGATTTCCTTATGATCCCTCTAGCAAGGGCATCAGAAATATAATCCTCCATAGCCTTATTTTCCTCACAAGACAATGGATATGTGCGTCCCCTTGGAGGTGTTACTCCCGGAGGCAGTTCAATGCTACAGTCATAGGATCTGCGCTGAGGTAAAGAGCCAGCTTCTCCTTTGCTAAAAACATCGCCAAATGACTGGTATACATCTAGTATAGCAGAGGAGGTGCACAAGACCTTAACTGGCTGGGTGACGCACTTATCCATACAAAACGGAGGCCATGCAGCAATTTCACATTTTTCCCAATCAATTTGTGGATTATGTAACTGTAACCAAGGAAATCCCAATATTACAGCATGATGAGGAGAATTAATAAGTTGGAACTGCTGCTCTTCTCCGTGAAGAGCCCCTATAGTCATGGATAATGGCATAGTTTCGAATGTAACATGAGCAGGTTCTAAGGGTCTGCCATCGATTTCAATGCGCGGAATTCCGTGCAATTCGGCAAAGGTATTAACCATAAAATACCCTGCTGCCCCAGAATCAACCAGAGCCAAAACCTCCACTGAGCGTTGTGCCCAGGACAATACCACCTGTATGGTGGGTTTCATTGTGCCCAACACTGGGGATGATTGTACACCACCTAGGGCCTGTCCCCCAAGATACCCTAGGTGTGTTCGTTTCCTGGGCGTACTGGACAAGATCTTAGCAAATGCCCATTCTTACCGCAGTATAGGCACAATCCTTGTCTCCTGCGATACATTTTCTCCTCTTTAGTTAACCTAGTGAAACCCACTTGCATAGGTTCACCTGATTCCCTATGGGTTCACTAGGTTTAGATGCCACTGGAGGGCTGGGTGGGCAAAATGTACTCATAGACCCACTATTCTTTGACCGGAACCTGCGATCTCTAGCGATTGGTCTCTCACGTATTCTGGAATCAATCAATATAACGTATTCAATATAGTCATCAAGATCAGTGGACAACTCTTTTGCAGCAATCTCGTCTTTAATCTGGTCATTCAGGATCTGAGCAAAAGCTGCCAACAATGACTCGTTGTTCCAGCCCCCCTCTGCCGCAATGTGCGAAATTCAATGGCATAGTCGCCCACCGTACGCCTGCCCTGTTGTATCTCCATAAGGCATTTGGCAGCAGAGGTAGTTCTATCAGGAGGCTCAAACACTCTCCTAAATGATTGTACAAATTCACTAAAACTCTTAGTGCAAGGTTTAGCGTTTTCCCACAAGGGGTTAGCCCAGGCCAATGCTCTGCCAGTCAGCAGGGATATCATAAACCCAATTTTACTGCGATCATTAGAAAACACGTGTGCCGTCAATTCCATAAATATTTCAAGCTGATTAACAAACCCTCTACACAGATTAGGGTCACCATCATATCTGAGTGGCAAGGGTGCAGAAGCAGTTAACCCCTTAACTGCAACCCCTAATTTCCTAGTCTCATTCTCCGGTGTCTGACTGGGCGGGACCACTGGACTAGCTCCAGACTTGTCAGCGAGTACAGTGCGTTCAAGGATAGTTTGAATTGCGATTGCCAACTAATCCAAGCGTTGCTCATGCATATCCATCCTCCAATGGATATTCTGTGTATTACCATCACTCTTGCTGTCTGAGGTCATGACCCTTTCGTACTGTCACGGTTTGTTACGACTCTCAGACACAAAGTTAGGTAAAAACATAACTTTATTGAAAAAATAATTAAAATGATCCCTTAGGATTCCAACACATACATACAACATTTAATAATAGAAATAGCACAGATAATATAGGCTTTACCGGTCTTGCCAATATACCGGGCAAGACAGCCTGCGAATATAGGGACAGTAGGCTCTACCGGCCTTGCCAATACCGGATAAGGCAAACTTCTGATGGAATAATGTACCAGGTTCTACCGGCCTTACCAATATACCAGGCAAGGCAGCCCAAGGAACTATACATAGGCTCTACCGGCCTTGCCAATACCGGGTAAGGCAACCTTCTGATGGAATAATGTACCAGGTTCTACCGGCCTTACCAATATACCGGGCAAGGCAGCCCAAGGAACTATACATAGGCTCTACCGGCCTTGCCAATACCGGGTAAGGCAACCTTCTGATGGAATAATGTACCAGGTTCTACCGGCCTTACCAATATACCGGGCAAGGCAGCCCAAGGAACTATGCATAGGCTCTACCGGCCTTGCCAATACCGGGTAAGGCAACCTTCTGATGGAATTATATACCAGGTTCTACCGGCCTTACCAATATACCGGGCAAGGCAGCCCAAGGAACTATACATATAGGCACACCAACCAAGAGTATGACCTAAGGTATTATTGGAGCAAACCAGCGACAGCACGCTGGGACCAACAACGGATTGTATTGCTGCAAGGATTCTGGAGCAAACCAGCGTCCTTCCGCTGGAACCAACAACTGATTGTATAGCTGCAAGGCTTCTGGAGCAAACCAGCGTCCGCACGCTGGGACCAACAACTGATTGTATAGCCGCAAGGCTTCTGGAGCAAACCAGCGTCCGCACGCTGGGACCAACAACTGATAGTATAGCCGCAAGGCTTCTGGAGCAAACCAGTGTCCACACACTGGGACCAACAACAGATTTGTATAGCCTCTAGGCTTGGAGGATAACCCAACGTCCGCACGCTGGGACTAACAACAGCTTGGCATAGCCGCAAGGCTTCTGGAGCAAACCAGCGTCCGCACGCTGGGACCAACAAGTGACTTGTATAGCCGCAAGGCTTGGAGCAAACCAGCGTCCGCACGCTGGGACCAACAAGTGATTTGTATAGCCGCAAGGCTTGGAGCAAACCAGCGTCCGCACGCTTGGACCAACAAGTGATTTGTATAGCCGCAAGGCTTGGAGGAAACCAGCGTCTGCACGCTGGGACCAACAACTGATTGTCTAGCCGCAAGGCTTCTGGAGCAAACCAGCGTCCGCACGCTGGGACCAACAAGTGATTTGTATAGCCACAAGACTTGGAGCAAACCAGCGTCCGCACGCTGGGACCAACAAGTGATTTGTATAGCTGCAAGGCTTCGAGCAAACCAGCATCCGCACGCTGGAACCCACAACTGATTGTACAGCTGCAAGGCTGGAGGATAACCCAACGTCCGCACACTGGGACTGCAAATGTCGCCAAGGCGATCAAGCTAACAAGTCGTCAGGAACACAGCAGACAGGACAGGAGATAGCAGGAACCAGCAGGGCGATCAACCGGTCAGGAAGCGGCAGCGAAAACGATCAGCAGGAAACAGCAACCTCAAGGAACTAGGCCAGAACCAACACGGGAACAGCACTGCAGGCAGGGAACTCAGGAACAAGATGCAATCTGGAACTCAGGAACACAGCTTCAGGCCCAAACGACTACTGGAACAAGGTGAAAGCAAACGTGGTCAGAGACACCATGAAAGGGCAGCCAAGGGGTGCCCAAACCAGGTTTAAATAGGCAGTATGAGGCGGGTTAAAGGCAGACAGCCAATAGGAGCCCCCTAATGGTGACAGGCAAGGAAATGCATCAGTCACGGGCACCGTGATAAACTGCCCAGCTTTGCCACAATATAAGCATAGGCCCTGCCTTTTACGGTGCGCCCGCTCTTCCTTAGTAAGTCTGGTGAACCCCAGCTGCATTGGTTCACCAGACTCGGGTGAACGTTCAGGAGGAATGGGAGGCGATGGTGGGTTTAAAAGACTGCCATGCCGAATGCGGGAGTCAATAAGCATGACATAGTCAATGTATTCATCCAGATCACTGGGTACATCTCTGGCAGCTATTTCATCTTTCATGGATTTGGACAGACCCTGAGCAAAAGCTGTCACTAATGCCTCATTGTTCCACCCCACCTCTGCTGCCAAGGTCCGAAATTCAATGGCATAGTCGCCCAAGGTACGATCGCCCTGCTGTATCTCCATTAACCTTTTGGCAGCAGAGGCAGCTCTACCAGGAACCTCATACACTCTGTGGAACTTTCTTACGAACTCACAAAAGTTCTGAGTGCAGGGTTTGGCATTCTCCCACAGAGGACTGGCCCATGCCAGTGCTTTGCCCGTCAGTAAAGATATCATAAATCTGACCTTACTCTGGTCGTTAGGAAATGCCTGGGGCGTTAGTTCCAGAAATATCTCCAACTGATTAATAAAGCCCCTGCATAGAGTAGGTTCGCCATCATATCTTAACGGTAACTGCGCCACCGCCGTTAGGCTTCTGGTATGTGTAGTAGGAGCTACAGACTGATTATCCGGTGTCGAAACTGGAGAGACCACCGGATTCTGGTTCGGTTTGTCAAGGTGTACCGTACGCTCAAGTAAAGTTTGTAAGGCCAGTGCCAACTGGACTAAGCGCTGCTCATGAACATCCATTCTCCAGTGGATGTTTTGTGTATTACTTTCACCTTTACTGTCTTAGGTCATGGCCCTTTCGTACTGTAACGGTTTTTCAAGACACTCAGACCAACAGGTTAGAATAAAACACAGTTTTATTAAAAATAAGAAAGATCACCCTCTAAAGGCAACACAGAATAATAGCAAGATATATGCTACAGATGCCTTCTCAGGCCCAGTATACAGATGGGAGAACTATACATATACTGTCACATGACAGGCACAGAATAGTAAGGGTACTCAATGGTTAAGTACAAGTTATCAATCAGTCTCTGTTGTGTTGTTTGGCAGGCCCAAGGTGGTAAAGAGGCAGCAAGTGGTGTTAGATGATACAACACCTTAAGTCCATAAGGTAGAGATAGCTGCTTAGGCAGAACAGGAACTAAGGCCAGAATACTACAGAATAGTTTGAGCCAATAGCCCCCACAGGCGTAGTAACGGAGATAGATTACACTGCAAGAGCTTGAGCCAATAGCCCCCACGGGCGTAGTAATGGAGACAACAACACTGCAAGAGCTTGAGCCAGTAGACCCCACGGGCGTAGTAACGGAGACAAACAGAACTGCAATAGCTTGAGTCAATAGCCCCCATGGGCGTAGCACCAGAGACAACTGTATAGCAAGAGCTTAAGCCAGTAGCCCCCATGGGCGTAGTTACGGAGGCTAACTGTACTGCAAGAGCTTGATCCAATATCCCCCACGGGCGTAGTAACGGAGACAAACTGCACTGCAAGAGCTTGAGCCAGTAGCCTCACCAGGCGTGTAACGGAGAGTTAACACTGAAAGAGCTAGAACCAATAGCGCCTCTCGCAGGCGCGGTAACGGAGACCGACTACACTGCAAGATGACAAGATGAGCCGCCGCCTAAACAAGGCTCTAAACTAGACCGGCTCAGCAGATGTAGTGGATGATCAGCAACGGTTCTGCAAGTGTTAAAGGAGGCTCAGATAATGGAGACTACAGCTCTGCACGTGTTAATTGAAGCTCGAGGAACGGACACACAGCTCTGCAAGTACAACCGGAGGCTCAACAACGTAGGCACCGCTCTGCTAGGTTTAAGGGAGACTCAGCAAACGGAAGCCCAGCTCTGCAAGTGTTAATGGAGACTCAGCAACTAGAGACACGGTTCTGCAAGTGTTATGGAGACTCAGCAAATGGAGACACGGCTCTGCAAGTGTTAATGGAGAGTATCACGATCAGCCCTGCCACAAGCACAATGGAAGTCAGAATGTCGCCTAGGCGACACCAAGCAGCAGGAAGCTGGAACGATGGCAGGGTCAGTAGCAAGCCGGTTCTGGTCACGGAGCAGGAAGTCAGCAAGGCCGGGTCAGATCACAGAGCAGGGTTCTCAGACAAGCCGGATCAAGTCACAAGCAAGAACGTCAGCTGGGCCGGGTCAGATCACGGATCAGGATTCTCAGACAAGCCAGATCAGGTAACAAGCAGGAACGTCAGCCAAGCCGGGTCAGATCACGGAGCAGGAACTCAGGAGCGTAGTCAAAACAGGCCAAATCGGTACACAGGAATCAGGAACACTGGAACACAGTAACAGCAACACTGGCTCAGGAACACCACAAAAGGGCACCTGACAGGTGCCAAAGGCCAGGCATAAAAAGGTCACAATGGGCGGACCATACAGGCTCAGCCAATAGGAGTGCACAACAAGCGAGAGTGACAGAAAGATCACGGGCACCGTGATATAACCTCACTAAGTCTGAGGCACTTAATATCCCTCCTTCTCAACAAACCATCTCTGTTTTGCGGGATTTATTTCCCTTTTAGATGGAACGCGACTAAACTCAAATACCTTGGTGTGTAGTTATCTAGAGACTTGCGTTCCCTTTTTGATTTAAATTTCCAGGGAATTTTGCACACATGCAAGGTAGACTTGGCTAGATGGTCTAAACTATGTGTTTCTTGGTTCGAGAGAGTCTCCATTATTAAAGAGGAACTACCACCTCCACTAAAGTCACCCTGCAATACTTGCGAAGGTGGCGACTAGCTTTGTAATCATTATTTTACCTCTCAAAAGTGCCCACAAAATGTTATCCTTAAGCTTCCGAGACCAGAAGCCATGCAGTACTGCGAACATCTGTGCTGTCAGTCCTCTTCACCCTTCACAGTCATTGCATTGGCCCGGACGGCTCCGGAAGAGACTGACGGCGCAGGTGCACAGGCTGCAATAACCTGGCCATCAGTCTCGGAACCTTAAGGATAACTTTATTTGTGGGCACTTTTGAGAGGTAAAATAATGATTACAACACTAGTCGCCAACTGCATAGGTATTGCAGGGCGACTTTAGTGGAGACGGTAGTTCCGCTTTAAAATGAACATACTGTCTCGTATTCTATACGTTATTCAGACATTGCCTATCATGGACACCAAATCCTTTCTGGATCTACGCTCTGTGATTTTGAAATTCATATGGCAAAAACACCGCCCTCGCCTTGGTAGCCAATACCTCACAAGACCAAAGATACTGGATGGATTGGGTCTTCCAGATATGGAGCAATAGATCGGTGCATCTTGAGAGAATTGTTGATTGGTCTCGCCCCTCCTATAAATTGTGGGTATACCTTTAGCTTCAAGGGCTTACTGTCCCTATTCCCATCTTGGCTTGGGTACGTCCCAGGCAACAGGTGCACACCTAGGACTTACACCCCACGGTAACACCCTGTAACAGTTTTGTAGGACACTCAGACCAGCAGGTTAGAATAAAACACAGTTTTATTAAAAGACAAGAAAGACTGCCCTCTATAGGCAATACAGAATAACTGAAATGAACAGTAAAGTACAGATGCCCTCTCAGGCCCAGTATACAGAGAAATAAATATATATTCTGTCACAGGACAGGCATAAGTCACATACAGGGTACTCAATGGTTAAAGTACATAGAAATCAATCAGTCTCTGTTGTGGTGTGTTTGACACGCCCATAAGATGGTAAAGGAGCGATAAGTGGTGCTAGGTGAGAAAACACCAGTAATAGAGCAGGACAGAGATTACTGCTTATGCTGAGCAGGGAACTGAGGCCAAAATACTCTGCAAGAGCTTAATGAGCTAGAGCCACTAGCACCCCAACCGGTCCGTGAACGGAGAGCAAGTGCACTGCAAGAGCTGAGGATAATAGAGCCAATAGCCCCCATGGGCATTGTAACGGAAACCAATACACTGCAAGAGCTTAGCTGTATGGAGCCAATGGCACCCCCACGGGCGCTGTAATGGAGACCAACTACACTGCAAGTGCTTAGCTGGATAGAGCCAATGGCACCCCACGGCGCTGTACGGAGACCCAAGGCTCAGCAAGTGTAGCGGAAGGCTCAGGGTAGCGTAAGCAACGGCTCTGCAAGTGTTAACGGAGGCTCAGTGAACGGAGACAACTGCTCTGCCAGTGTTAACGGAGGCTCAGTGAACGGAGACAACTGCTCTGCAAGTGTTAACGGAGGCTCAGTGAGCGGAGGCACGGCTCTGCAAGTGTTAACGGAAGGCACAGTGCTCTGTAAGAGTAAACGGAGGCCCAGAGTAACGGAGGCAGCAGGCTCAGCAAGAGTAAACAGAAAGGCCCAGTACACAGGAGGCAAACACAGTCAGCCCTGCCACAAGCACAGCGGAAGTCAGAATGTCGCCCAGGCGACACTGGAACAGCACACAGCAGGAACTTAGGCAGGGTCAGCAACGTAGCCGGGTCAGGTCACGGAGCAGGAACGTCAGCCAGGCCAGGTCAAATCACGGAGCAGGATCGTCAGATAAGCCGGGTAAAATCACGAAGCAGGAACGTCAGCCAGGCCGGGTCAAACCATGAAGCAGGAACCAAGGAGCGTAGTCAGACGGGCCAAGTCGGTACACAGGAAGCAGGAACACTGGAACACAGCTACACAACAACACTGGCTCAGGAACACCACGAAACGGCACCTGACAGGTGCCAAAGGCCGGGTATAAATAGGCCATACTGGGCGGGCCAAACAAGCTCAGCCAATGGGAGTGCACCACAGCAAAGAGTGACAGAGGAAGATCACGGGCACCTTGATACTCCCACACTGGCAATTTGGAGGAATGTTTCTGCATCAAGCGGTTTCGTTCACTCTCCATCGTTATTACAGTTTCTCTCTCATAATGACGGATTCCCATCGGGTAGGATTCAGGGTTACTTTAATGATTTTTTGTAGACAGGGTACCCTATCCTGGACTGGGGCATGTTCTTCAAGGTACTCGGTTTAAGCCCTGGGCAGAACTGACTATCACCCTGACTAGACGCCCTAGACACTCCTTTATATATAACCAACTTTCTCATTATATTGGGACCCTTAAGGTCCCAGGTTTGATACCAACTACGGCTACAGTCTCTGAATCTCTATGTATGACTGAGGACCTCCCACTAAATTGGTCTTCATTGTATACCGATGTTTGACTGATATGGCCTCAGACTCCAGACCTTACTATATTCTCTTGTGGGAATGAGACTGTGGGATTGAATTGTCTGATCTTCAGTGGTGCAAAATGGCCACTTTGGCTAATAAGTGTAGCAGTTCTATCCAGGTTCAGGAAAATGCTTGTAAATTATTATCCAGATGGTATGTGGTTCCTTCTACTTTAGGTATGATTTATCCCACCTCCTCGGACTGCATAAGGTAGATTTTCTGTACATTTGGTGGACTTGCCCACTGATCAGACCTTTTTGGGACTCTGTTGTGCGGGTTATCCGGAAGGTGGGCATCCCGGATATCTCACACTCTCCCATGTCAATCTTACTAAACCACACCCCACATCCAATAGGCCTGTATAGGAAATTTTTGATCATTCATTTATTGAATGTGGCTAAGATTCTCATCACTAGACACTGGAAACAGCCCCTCCCGCCCTCATTTCAGGCGTGGTTAGTCTCTGTGGAGTTGACGCGTGCTGTTGAGGATGTGGCAATGTCTGCTCAAGGTTCATGCGAATAAATGGATAACCTGGACTTTGTATTTAGAAAGTAGTGAGTGTGAGACTGCACTGGGCGGGCGCCTTCACTTTGATATACCCATCTTTATACCTTATAATTCTGGAGTGGTTGTGGTATGAGTCTTTGGTACGTGCACATCAGGCATCTCCCTCCCCCCTTCTTTCCTTTCTCCTCCCCGCCTTTATTCCTTTGTTGTTACTGATTTCTCCCCTTCTTTTTTTTATTATTTTGTATTTACTGCTATTTGTGCTACATGTTCCCTCTATTGCTGTTATGCTTGTATTGTTCAGTGTACAGGGCTGCGTGTCACTGTTTCCATACTTTCCTGTACATCAGGTTTATGCTGTAACTTATGAGTGTGAGGGAATATCCACTGTATGCTGTTTTTGACAATCTCAATAAAAAATTATTATACAATAAAGAAATGCAGTTAAGTTAGATTGACAAGTCCTGTCTTTCATAATTCCATGTTGGCTTTGGCTAATATTCACTACTGACATTCATACTGTGTCTGGCAGGCAATACAGGAAGTTCTGATAAAGACTGACTTATTTGGCAGCAGGAAAGCTATATAATTCTCATTTCTCTGGTTTATGAAGCAAAGGTTGAGATTGAGGGACTTTTTTTAAACCTAATTTACTATGTTACTATGTTACATAATTTGATTTTATATAGATACTTTCAAACTTATACTTAAAGCCCTACCTTACTGGAAAACAAATGAATCATAAAAACAAAGTTAAAAACAATGAAAAAAGCACATAATAGGTTACCACCAAATGCAGTTAAATTGACATCACAAATTATTCATAAATAATTTTGACATTATTTTAAAGTCAAAACAATGCGTTTGTGATGTCAAAAGAAAAAAACATTTTTTCTGTTAATATACACAGTGTCATTTTATTAACACTGAAATTTGAAAAAGTGAATCAATTATGGTAAAAGGGAGAGAGTTTCTCTCTCTGTAAAAAATGTACACTTGGCTATATAGCATACATGTGAGTATACACATCGCTCAGAGATATCAATGCACAAAGCCTCAAAACTTGATGAGCCGATATTGTTAAAGTAAGGGGAGGGCAGCAGAACAGTATAATAGTGTATATATATATATATATATATATATATATATATATATATATACACAAACATACAGTGAGGTCCGTAAATATTTGGACACTGACACAATTTTCATAATTTTGTCTCTGTACGCCACCACAATGATTTCAATTGGACTATATTCCATTGAAAATTTAACTGGATTATCATGCTCATTAAGAGACTTTAAAAAAACTCAATAAAGCTTCTTCGTTACCTGTCCACAACATGAGGACTTCATCAAAGAATCTTCTAAAAAATAGTATATCGCTGGAATATTTGCTCAATATATAACACTTCTCAAACGCATGCATATACGCATTAGTGTAGGCTGGTGCCATTGAAGCCTCCATTTAAGTACCAGTTTGTTGCATATAATGCTGTTCCTCAAACATGAAGAATTTATTGCTGAGACACAATTCAATAAGGACTAATAGATATTCAATTGGTGGTCCTGTTTAAATTGCAGAAGATTGTAATAGTTGTTTCACTACTTCTAGGGCTCGATTTAAAGGCAGCCGTTAAACCATCCGCTAAGTAAAAAAGGCACATTGGCCGCAAATAACACATGATTTACGGCAGATTTAAAGGTAAGAGTAGCTATAGCTATCGAGCGTAGGCACAACAAAAACACGTAAAACAAAAACCAGTGTCGCACCTGATTTTGCATCACTGTGCGTCCCAAACACAGGTTAAAACACAACTTAAGTCAAAATGTAACATTACGGCTGGCGTTGGCTAGCAACCCTGAGAGATGCACAAACAAAATTTAAACCTACAGCCAATCCCAAGGCCCCAAAGTAGCAAAAAATTTTCAAATACACTTATATATACCCCAAAATAACGGTCACACCCTGTCTGTGTTTCGAGTTTTAGCAAGCTAGGGCACCGGCTAGTGATCGAGAGAGAGAGAGAGAGAGAGAGGCGCGTACACTTGAGGTAGAAGGAGTTTTTGGAGTTTGGAGAAAGAAGAGCATTGCACTAAATATACACATATCACACTTTTGCACATATTACACACACCCAAACACATACACATACATACACACAGTCTTTTATTTTTTTTTACATCACCTTACACATTTTCTAAACTTTTTTTTGACAGTGTGAATCTGTGAGTGAAAGTGTGTGACAGAGAGTGAGTGGGATTGAGTGTGTCTGTGAGGGCCTGTGGGAGTGCTTGGGTGTGAGTGGGTGAATGATGGCGAGGAGCGAAGGACAGGAGAGAGGGATAGGGAGAGTAGTGAAGGAGGAGGAAGGAGAGCAGGACATCCCTGTTGAGAGCAGGGGTGGGAGAGGGAGATCCGCAGGGCGGAGGGGGACCAGGCCCAGAAGAGCAGGCTGTAACGGGTCCTACCCGTTACTTGAGCCCTTGTCTGGACCTCGAACGATTTATCTAAAGACTATGGACCTTTGGCCTTGTTTGAACTTAGCTAGGGGTGCTAACATACGAACTGGCCACCCATTCCCTATGTTAAAGGACTCATATTTCATGTACTGTCGAAAGTCGTATGTTTAATGTATGTCGAACTGTTTTCAGCATCATATGTAATATGTACGAGGGATACACGGTCACCGAATAGAAGCCGGTGGTTCGCGGTTCGGTGTTCGAGGCATCAACGCCGTCTTGAACACGGGAAACCGGAGGCAGTGAGTCAACGCCAGAGGCCAGGGTTGAAGCCGCATATTCAAACTAGTGTGTACGTGCTTCAAGCCCTGGCCTGGTCCCCTGAATGTGTAGTCCCGCTCATCAAGTCTTTGTCTTTGTCCAAACATGTTTGTATTACAAATGTTGTAATATCCTGAGTATCATGTTTGTTAGGTCATCTGCCATTGGCCCTTTTGTCGCCCTCTGCCATTGGCCCTTTGTCTCCGTTTGCCATTGGCCCTTTGTCCCCTGTGTGATATACCTACAGTGCTTGATTGGTTCTTGGGCCAAGTCAGTATTAGAATACTTGGCCCCTCCCGTCCCATTGTTGTATTGTATTGCAATGTATAAAAGTTGTGCTGTTCATCGATAAAGTGTGTTATGTTTGGAGTAAACCAGAGTTCTGGAGTTTTGTGTTCCTATGATTTTAAAGTGCCCACTCTGCCGCCCATCTGAGCCCAGGTTCCTGTATCATTCGTCCATCTGCTGCCAGTATCCTGTTACCCATCTTCGGATCCTGTCAGGAGGCAACATGGACTTGCTTGCTTCCCGTTCCAGTAGGATCTTTGAGTCGAGCACTGGAGTGCTCGAACGGCTTGGCTACCGCTACCCTTGTTCCTGCGATACTTTTCCCTGTTCCTCATAACCTGGGAGTAAAGGCTTCACTCTTTACTGCCCGGTGTTCCGGTTCTGCGAAGCTCAATTGTTCGAGAGCCCGTTGACCCCTCTTCCATCTGCATCCTTCGCGGTAGAGTCGGCTATTCCGGGGTTCAACGGCACTTTGAGTCGACCACCGGACCAGTTATCTGCTCGACCAGTGCATCCAACGGCGCCAGTAAGATGTCAAGAAGGAGAGACCCGGGAAAGATGGCAGAAGGCGGCGCGGTCCCTTCCTAGCTTCCGTTACACAGGCACATGGAGGATAGGGACAGAACCTGCAGTGGGACGAGGGGTAGTTCCTGGGGACCACCACACACAGACAGGGGCAGAGCAGGCAGGACACTCTGGTTCAGACTCCTCGCATGCCAGAGCTGAGGGGGACAGAATCAGGGATCCCCGATATACTGAGGAGGAGAACACGGCCCTCATGGAGGCCGTGCTGGAGAGGGAGAGTGTCCTCTTTCCCAGGGAGAGTGTCCCCGGCCTGGCTGCTAGGAGGAAGGCTGCCAGGAACCAACTCTGCAGCCGGGTTAATGCGGTGGCCACCTGCAGACGGGTTGTGGACTCAATAAAAAAGAGATGTGGTGACTGCAAAAGGCAAGCTAAGGAGATGATGGGGGATGCCGCCCTGCACGCCCGAGGCACCAGAGGTGGTCCACCTGTCCCTATCACCTTCATCGGATAGGAGGAGAGGCTGCAGCAGACCCTGTCGTCTACTCTTATTGAGAGGGTCCCTGGAGGATCAGACACTGGGGATGAGAGGAGCCTCCACACTATCGGTAAGTGCATCATCCCATAACCACACACACCACCTCAAACCACACACCCATCACAAACAAACGCAGTCACATCCCAACATTTGCCCATCATTCATCCACACAACTGCACCAACACAGCTCCCTGAGGGTTCAAACAGGACACAAGACAAGGACAAATGTCAAGGTTCAACAAGTCCCAAACCTGTCCAACTCCCTGGTTAACCCTCATGTTGCTATGCTTATCACACACAATACACACAAAATGACACCCATGTACCCACAGGGAATCCATCACATAACCCCATGAGTGCTAGAGGGATTATCAATGCATCGATCAACAATGCTTTGGCAACCCCTCTGGTCCTCAAAGGGTTAACCAGACAACAAACACAAGATGATAGGCTAACGATTACATGACACACGGGACATTCACTAAGCGGTGAAAAAGAACTGATGTAGAGAATTTTACACATACCCTCACTTTAGCAATTACAATGTTAGTCTATGAAGAATATTCAATAACATGAATCAAGTTGCAAAGGTCCCATTGTATAGACTCCATAGTCTATACAATGGGCAGACTAGATGGGCCGAATGGTTCTTATCTGCCGTCAAATTCTATGTAAACATTGCAGATGGGGAAATGAGATCACTGGAGAAGTCAACATCATGTTCAGTTCATCAGGTCTACTTAACCACTTACTGAATCACAAAAAGGATGGAGCAGGTCACAATCACAGTGCCACTGAGAATAACTGGTTGTATGTGCAACACACAGGCCAAAAACAATTATACATAACTAAAGGTGAAAAAGTTGACCTTTACTTAAACCTGAATTTACAGATCTCACATTTGATTCACACATGGATCCTCAGGAGTGCTGATGCCATGGATGGATGGTACACAGCCACTATTTGCAGAATACATATGGAAAACAAATATGAACCATTGAAGTTTGGTCAATAACAGGCCATGAATTATGGATATCTGTGATTGGGTATGGCTGCCTCACACAGAAGGATGGATGGGCTGATCCAGGAAAAAAACAGCCCTCAATCAAAGATATCCTTCAATACTGACTTGATTGTTGCCCTTCAGGATTCAACTTGAACAGACCTCATGGACAGGATCCTGTAAAGTACATCAATGACCGATTGCCATGGTGGTATCCCATGCATCACAATGCAATGCATAGGATACCATGATGACAACCAGAGAGTGACATGTCAAATCAGAAAAAATCCTGCACTGTACGGGATAAACTGATAACATAGGGATGAATACCACTTGAATCACACTGCAGATCAATTAAAAAAAGATATGTACAGAAAGAAAAATGGTCAGATATGTATGTGGATGTGTCCCTTTCAAATTGGTACAAATATGTCCCAACAAGATGTGAACCCAGAGATCAGTTCAGTATGTGTGTTTGCATTACTGCCCATATATGTACACCCATCACAAACTAACTCATATTGATATCATCATCAGAGTACACATACCTATTATATTACACCTTACTTAGATGGGATACACAAGGTATGTTTTCATTCATGGCATCAATGAAAGTTAGTTTGCGATGGGTGCACATATATAGGCAGTAAGACAATCACATGTACTGAACGGATCTCTGGGTTCATATCTATAAAGGATATATTTGTACCTCTATGAAAGGTACATATACCCACATATCAGACCATATTCTTCTTTGTGTACCTTGCACGGGATGGCTATGGTTAATTTCACCTTGATGTAACATTGTAGGCATTATTAAGAGGTGGTTAGACAGATACTGCTGTATGTGACAGCTGGAGATATCAGTAATTTGACCACACAGAGGCTCTTCAGCAGAGCTCAAACTGACCCATTTGGAAATAAATACATCTTTGGAATTGTCTACAAGCATACTCTGTGGACCATTCCAATGAAGTATCCATCTCCAAATGGGTCAATTTTGGCTCTGTTGAAGAGCCTCCGTATGGTCAAATGACTGATATCTCCAGCTGTCACATACAGCAATATCTGTCTAACCATTACCTTATAATGCCCACAATGTTACATCAAGGTGAAATTAAAGGGATAGTAATACTTCGTTTTAACTTTATTTTATTTTGTAGGCATTATAAAAACATGAAGAATGATATAAGTCTTATCTCTCAAACCTTTATGGTTTAAGAGATATTCACAAGCAAAGTTTCCCCTTCCGGCCCCTTTTTCCTAGTGTAAGCCATCTCTTCTCAGATGTGAATCTGGTTGTAAGACCAGACAGATAGCAGAAGGGGACAATCTTCTTTGTATAAAAACAATGAAAGCCCTTCCCCCATTGACAAGTTTTTCAGCTTTTTCCCTTATCTTAATTAGAGATTGTCCCTCTCTGCAGTCTACCTGGGCACCTCCTTTCTGATCTAGCTGAACGGGGGGGGGGGGGTACTTTGCTTGTGAATATCTCTTAAACCATAAAGGTTTGAGAGATAAGACTTATGTCGTTCTTCATGTTTTTTAATGCCTACAAAATAAAATAAAGATAAAACGAAGTATTACTATCCTTTAACCATTGCTAGTAATACCTAAAATGTGAAAGGAAAAATATATGTTATAGGATTTATCCCCCAAGTAAAGCAAGGGTATTCCCACTGCTGAAAGGTGTTTTATTCCAAAAGTATAACAGCTCAAAGTTGAATATTTCAGGGGCAATATCACAGTGGCCTGAAATTGTACAATGCCTATGTTGCTAGACCATCCTCTGGACCGGGACCATAAATCCACATAGGATGATGTAGCAACAGCGCCAGTGTACAATTTCAGGCCACTGGGATGTGGCACCAAAGGAATTCAACTCTGAGCTGTGATACATGTCGAATAAAACACCCTTCAGCAGTGGGAGTACCATTGTTTCACTCAGGGGGATAAACCCTACAACATACATTTCCCTTTCCACATTTCAAGTATTAATATCAATTTGACACCATCATGGCTACGTTTACAAATTCTCCACACAGCTTATGTGCCTCCAGCACAGCAGGAGCCCATGGAGGAGGCCACCTCACCACCCAGTGAGGAGTATACGGAGGAGGGGACCAGCCAGTGGGCATTGTAACCAACATCCACACCTCCTCCCCAACTGGCTGCCCCACATCTGGCTGCACCACCTCTGGCTACACCACCTCTAGCTGCTCCACCGTATTACAGTGACTGGATGCAACAGGAGGAGAGGTGGATGCATCCCACCACCTCCAGGAGCTATTATCCTCCAACAGCAGTAGCACCACCACCACCATGGAGGCAATGGCTGCCTGGGAATATGGCCACCACCCAATACGGGTCATACTCGACACAGATTGACCTACCCTACTGGATGGCTCCCCAGCATGGCCACAGGTATGATCGCAGGTGGGGGCCAAGCACATACCAGTGGCCAAGGTATGACCCTTGGCTACTCGACTACCACCACCTGGGCCTGCTTGGGGAGCCACAGCACCCTATGCCGAGGGACCTGTTTACTCCACCACCTCCACCAGCACAGACATCAGTGGGCAGCAGTGAGTCCATTGATGTGGTGGGCATATACCAATCTGCAGCACACACAGCAACAGCTGAGGAGGACACTTAGCCAGCAGAGGAGGACACTTAGCCAGCTGAGGAGGACTCTTCACCAGCTGTGGAGGACACAGCACCAGCTGAGGAGGACACAGCAGCAGCTGAGGAGGACACTGCAGCAGCAGAGTCATCGGGCACAACCATCTCCAGCAGTGAACGCCCCACGGTGATAGAGGCGGAGTGTATAGCCCTGCAAAGGAGACTGCTGCGGTCAAGCCACTGCACCAATGACAACATCACCAGGAGCCGTAAGGAATCCCGGGGAAACACAAACAGGACTGAGTCAAGGATCCATGCCCTGGAGTCGGAGGTCACGAGGATCAACACTCAACTCCACCAACTCCACACTGGGGTGATGGACATGTTTGCTCAGGTGCTGGTGGAGTTGAGAGAGCAGAACCGCAGGGAGAACTTACGGGTAGAGAGGGAGAACCTGCATTCCACAGAGGGGACTACTGCACCCACCAACCCCTCCAATGTGATCCCTGAAGCCACACCTAGGGGGCAAAGGGTGACCAGAAGATCACCCAGGGCATCCACTTCTGGCACACAGTCTAAGCCCCCCCTTCAATAAATAAATAAATAAATGAATAAATAAAATGCCCAACATGTTCCTTCTCCCGGAATAAAGGAACATTGTGCTTTTGAATCATGTCTGATCTGCTTTGTATTTGGTTATAGATTGGGTGGCAGTGTTGTCTCCAATGCACATACCAAAATATGCAGTGAACACAACTTCTGCCTAGGTAAAATGTTTGTGGGATGTTACAACATGGGTTCACATACACACGGTTGTACAAATTCAACTGGCAATACATTGCTGGAGCCATATTACACAACAGTGTTATATGGCGATGTTGTGTGTTGAATTTGAACAGCAAAAGATTAGCACAACAAATGGTGCAACACTGAACATTCATCCGCATCAATTGTTGTGTTTAAGGGGATAACCAAACAAACAGCTATGTGACTTAGCAGTGAAATAACAAGCAGGACAGATGGAACATGCATCACTATAGTCTTGGATTCAAACTCTTATTGTGCAACTGACTTACTGGGGAACCCAATGTTCACCCTAGAATCTCAATGTGTGTGCTATACATTGTGATCCTAGGGTAAGCATTGTATTCTCCAGTAAGTCAGTTGCACAATAACAGTGTGATTCACAGCCTAACTTACTGGAGAATCCAATTGGATTTCAATGTGTAGCACACACATTGAAATCCTGGGATGAGCATTGGGTTCTCCAGTAAGTTGAGTTGTTGTTTTCCTGAGGTTGTCACACATTTCACCACCACTTAGTCTGGTTGTTCGTTGGGTGAGCATTGTGTTCACCAGTAAGTCAGTTGCACAATAACAGTGTGATTCACAGCCTAACTTACTGGAGAATCCAATATTTACACTTGGATTTCAATGTGTAGCACACCCATTGAAATCCTGGGGTGAGCATTGGGTTCTCCAGTAAGTTGAGTTGTTGTTTTCCTAAGGTTATCACACATTTCATCACCACTTAGTCTGGTTGTTCGTTGATATATGTATACAAACTGATAGTCAAGATGGAAAACAAACTCCCCAACCACTGCGCCTCTTCCCACAGTATGTACTCAAGGTAAAAAGGTAGGGGAAAACAACCAAAAGAATAAAATAAAAAACAAACACAAATACTTGTATATCTTGATTTTCTTTCTTTAACTGTATTATGCTCTTTTGAGTCCAATGCTGCACTCTTCCAAGGAGATTGGGTTCCCACTCCAAACTGAGTAGATTAAAAAAAGAGTGGCTCAAAAGAGTCTCTCTAAGCTTAGTATATTAATCACAGAAGATAGGTCCTTCACCCAAACACCGTTGAACAAATCATCAGAATATTACTCATATTTTTCAGAGGCACACAACCTGCCTCCTAGTTTCTGCGCTTGCACTGGCTTACACCCCAGTATAGTGATCTTCTTCACTTGGGGTCACAGATGGACACAGTTCCTTACAGGATTCTCCAATAGAAGTGATGAATTATATATGTGGAATTCACCACTTAGACAGACGATATATATAAAAACTCCAGTGCTATAGTAGGCTAAACCTTATTTACTCTTATAAAGAAATTCCACACCTATTATTCAATGAGGGAACTGCTACTTATATAAAGCAGGCCAGTATTTCAAAACCTAATATGAAATATACGTGAGAATAATCCAATGTAAATTTCTTTCTTTCAAAAAAGAGAATAAAAAAGATAAAAATACAAATACAAGATAGGATCAGTGACTAAAATACTCAAAGAAACAAAATAAAATGTGCATATACTTAAACAATAATCATAAATAAAAATCTATAAAATCAATATATGCACAATAAAACAGAACAGCTAACATATTTCGTCACTACATGTGACTTTCTCAGAGCTGAACAAAGAAATAGCGTGTATCTGTAAATAGATCTTTAAATACCTACATGTATCATCAGCCACCCAATTAGGTCTTCCACTAGTCCTCATATAGACATCTTAAGTGGCGTACGTTCCATGGCATGAATCCACGTATCCCAATTGGGTTTCCGCACCGTACCCACAATTCACTTTGTGCATTCAATCCTAATACTGTGGGCGCCCGTTCAGTTTGAACGTACACACATCCGGTGTGTAGATTTATGATGTGTTTCAAAACTGAAACGCACCCATCGGATCAACCAACAGACGTGTATATCTTGATTTCCTCAAAAACCATGAAATGTCTGGTGAAAATATTCAGACTATTCACATTCAGAGTAGTATTCTATTCAGGTTTATTCAGTTTAAAACATTCCATGTGTTTATACCTCTGTGAAAAAAGCGACATGTCAAAAATTCAGTTTCAAGCTGTTTTAATGAAAGATATACAGAAGCATATGTCTTGATTTCCTGAAAAACCATGAAATGTCTCGTATAAATATGAAGACAATTTACATTCAGAGTTGTGAACTTTACAGGTTTTTACAGTTTAAAACATTCCATGTGTTTATAACTCTCTGAAAAACAGCGACATGTAAATAATTCAGTTTCAATCTGTTTTAATAAAAGAGAAACATAAGCATATATCTTGATTTCCTCAAAAACCATGAAGTGTCTGGTGAAAATATGTAGACTATTTACGTTCAGAGCAGTATCATACTCAGGTTTATACAGTTTAAAACATTCCATTTGTTTATACCTCTCTGAAAACAACGATGTATGAAAACTTCAGTATCAACCTGTTTTAATGAAAGCGATACATAAGCATATATCTTGATTTCCTCAAAAACCCTGAAATGTCTGGTGAAAATATTTAGACTATTTACATTCAGAGTAGTATTCTATTAAGGTGTATACAGTTTAAATCATTCCATGTGTTTATACCTCTCTGAAAAACAGCGACATATGAAAACCTCAGTATCAAGCAGTTTTAATGAAAGCGATACATAAGCATACATCTTAATTTCCTGAAAAACCATGAAATGTCTGATGAAAATATTTTGAATATCAACATTCAGAGTAGTGTTTTATTCATGTTTATTCAGTTTAAAACATTCCATGTTTTTATACCTAAATGAAAAACAGCGGTATGTGAAAAATTCAGTGTCAAGCTGTTTTAATGAAAGCGATACATAAGCATATATCTTGATTTCCTCAAAAACTCTGAATTATCTGGTGAAAATATTCAGACTATTAACATTCAGAGTAGTGTTCTATTCATGTTTATTCAGTTTAAAACATACCATGTGTTTTTACCTCTCTGAAAAACAGCAATATGTGAAAAATTCAGTTTCCAGCTGTTTTAATGAAAGGTATACAGAAGCATATATCTTGATTTCCTCAAATACCATGAAGTGTCTGGTAAAAATATTTAGACAATTTAAATTCAGAGTAGTGTTCTATTCAGGTTTATACAGGTTAAATCATACCATGTGTTTATACCTCTCTGAAAAACAGCAACATATGAAAACTTCAGTATCAAGCAGTTTTAATGAAAGCGATACATAAGCATACTTCTTAATTTCCTGAAAAACCATGAAATGTCTGATGAAAATATTTTGAATATCAACATTCAGAGTAGTGTTTTATTCATGTTTATTCAGTTTAAAACATTCCATGTTTTTATACCTCTCTGAAAAACAACGATATGTGAAAAATTCAGTTTCATAGTTTGAAAGATATACAGAAGCATATATCTTGGTTAATACAGTTTAAAACATTCCATTTGTTTATACCTCTCTGAAAAACAACGATGTATGAAAACATCAGTATTAAGCTATTTTAATGAAAGATATACAGACGCCTATATCTTGATTTCCTCAACAAGTATGAAGTATCTGGTGAAAATATTCAGACTATTAACATTCAGAGTAGTGTTCTATTCATGTTTATTCAGTTTAAAACATACCATGTGTTTTTACCTCTCTGAAAAACAGCGGTATGTGAAAAACTCAGTGTCAAACTGTTTTAATGAAGGCGATACATAAGCATATATCTTGATTTCCTCAAAAATTATGAAGTATCTGGTGAAAATATTCAGACTATTAACATTCAGAGTAGTGTTCTATTCATGTTTATTCAGTTTAAAACATACCATGTGTTTTTACCTCTCTGAAAAACAGCGATATGTGAAAAATTCAGTTTCAAAGTTTGAAAGATATACAAAAGCATATATCTTGGTTAATACAGTTTAAAACATTCCATTTGTTTATACCTCTCTGAAAAACAACGATGTATGAAAACTTCAGTATTAAGCTATTTTAATGAAAGATATACAGACGCATATATCTTGATTTCCTCAAAAACCATGAAATGTCTGGAGAAAATATTTAGACTATTTACATTCAGAGTAGTATTCTGTTCAGGTTTATTCAGTTTAAAACATTCCATGTGTTTATACCTCTCTGAAAAACAGCGACATGTAAAAAATCCAGTTTCAATCTGTTTTCATAAAAGAGAAACATAAGCATATATCTTGATTTCCTCAAAAACCATGAAGTGTCTGGTGAAAATATGTAGACTGTTTACATTCAGAGCAGTATCATACTTAGGTTTATACAGTTTAAAACATTCCATTTGTTTATACCTCTCTGAAAACAACGATGTATGAAAACTTCAGTATCAACCTGTTTTAATGAAAGCGATACATAAGCATATATCTTGATTTCCTCAAAAATCCTGAAATGTCTGGTGAAAATATTTAGACTATTTACATTCAGAGTAGTATTCTATTCAGGTGTATACAGTTTAAATCATTCCATGTGTTTATACCTCTCTGAAAAACAGCGACATATGAAAACTTCAGTATCAAGCAGTTTTAATGAAAGCGATACATAAGCATACATCTTAATTTCCTGAAAAACCATGAAATGTCTGATGAAAATATTTTGAATATCAACATTCAGAGTAGTGTTTTATTCATGTTTATTCAGTTTAAAACATTCCATGTTTTTATACCTCTCTGAAAAACGATATGTGAAAAATTCAGTTTCAAAGTTTGAAAGATGTACAAAAGCATATATCTTGGTTAATACAGTTTAAAACATTCCATTTGTTTATACCTCTCTGAAAAACAACGATGTACGAAAACTTCAGTATTAAGTTATTTTAATGAAAGATATACAGACACCAATAGCTTGATATCCTCAACAACTATGAAGTATCTGGTTAAAATATTCAGACTATTAACATTCAGAGTAGTGTTCTATTCATGTTTATTCAGTTTAAAACATACCATGTGTTTATACCTATCTGAAAAACAGCGGTATGTGAAAAATTCAGTGTCAAGCTGTTTTAATGAAAGCGATACATAAGCATATATCTTGATTTCCTCAAAAACTCTGAATTATCTGGTGAAAATATTCAGACTATTAACATTCAGAGTAGTGTTCTATTCATGTTTATTCAGTTTAAAACATACCATGTGTTTTTACCTCTCTGAAAAACAGCAATCTGTGAAAAATTCAGTTTCCAGATGTTTTAATGAAAGGTATACAGAAGCATATATCTTGATTTCCTCAAATACCATGAAGTGTCTGGTAAAAATATTTAGACAATTTAAATTCAGAGTAGTGTTCTATTCAGGTTTATGCAGTTTAAATCATACCATGTGTTTATACCTCTCTGAAAAACAGCAACATATGAAAACTTCAGTATCAAGCAGTTTTAATGAAAGCGATACATAAGCATTCTTCTTGATTTCCTGAAAAAATATGAAATGTCTGATGAAAATATTTTGAATATCAACATTCAGAGTAGTGTTTTATTCATGTTTATTCACTTTAAAACATTCCATGTGTTCATAACTCTCTGAAAAACAACGATGTATGAAAACTTCAGTATTAAGCTATTTTAATGAAAGATATACAGACGCATATATCTTGATTTCCTCAAAAACCATGAAATGTCTGGAGAAAATATTTAGACTATTTAGATTCAGAGTAGTATTCTGTTCAGGTTTATTCAGTTTAAAACATTCCATGTGTTTATACCTCTCTGAAAAACAGCGACATGTGAAAAATTCAGTTTCAAGCTGTTTTAATGAAAGATATAAAGAAGCATATATCTTGATTTCCTCAAATACCATGAAGTGTCTGGTGAAAATATTTAGACAATTTACATTCAGAGTAGTGAACTTTACAGGTTTATACAGTTTAAAACATACCATGTGTTTATACCTCTCTGAAAAACAGTGACATATGAAAAATTCAGTATTAAGCTGTTTTAGTGAAAGATATATAGACTCATATATCTTGATTTCCTCAAAAACCCTGAAACGTCTGGTGAAAATATTTAGACTATTTATATTCAGAGTAGTATTTTCTTCAGGTTTATACAGTTTAAATCATTCCATGTGTTTATACCTCTCTGAAAAACAGCAACATATGAAAACTTCAGTATCAAGCAGTTTTAATAAAAGCGATACATAAGCATACATCTTGATTTCCTGAAAAACCATGAAATGTCTGATGAAAATATTTTGACTATCAACAATCAGAGTAGGGCTTTATTCATGTTTATTCAGTTTAAAAGATTCCATGTGTTTATACCTCTCTGAAAAACAGCGATATGTGAAAAATTCAGTTTCAAAGTTTGAAAGCTATACAAAAGCATATATCTTGATTTCCTGAAAAACCATGAAGTGTCTGGTGAAAATATTTAGGCAATTTAAATTCAGAGTAGTGAACTTTACCGGTTTATACAGTTTAAATCATTACATGTGTTTACACCTCTCTGAAAAACAGCAATATATGAAAACTTCAGTATTAAGCTGTTTTAATGAAAGCGATACATAAGCATATATCTTGATTTCCTAAAAAACCATGAAATGTCTGGTGAAAATATTTAGACTATTTACATTCAGAGTAGTATTCTGTTCAGGTTTATTCAGTTTAAAACATTCCATGTGTTTTTACCTCTCTGAAAAACAGCGATATGTGAAAAATTCAGTTTCCAGCTGTTTTAATGAAAGGTATACAGAAGCATATATCTTGATTTCCTCAAATACCATGAAGTGTCTGGTAAAAATATTTAGACAATTTAAATTCAGAGTAGTGTTATATTCAGGTTTATACAGTTTAAATCATACTATGTGTTTATACCTCTCTGAAAAACAGCAACATATGAAAACTTCAGTATCATGCAGTTTTAATGAAAGCGATACATAAGCATACATCTTAATTTCCTGAAAAACCATGAAATGTCTGATGAAAATATTTTGAATATCAACATTCAGAGTAGTGTTTTATTCATGTTTATTCAGTTTAAAACATTCCATGTTTTTATACCTCTCTGAAAAACAACGATATGTGAAAAATTCAGTTTCATAGTTTGAAAGATATACAGAAGCATATATCTTGGTTAATACAGTTTAAAACATTCCATTTGTTTATACCTCTCTGAAAAACAACGATGTATGAAAACATCAGTATTAAGCTATTTTAATGAAAGATATACAGACGCCTATATCTTGATTTCCTCAACAAGTATGAAGTATCTGGTGAAAATATTCAGACTATTAACATTCAGAGTAGTGTTCTATTCATGTTTATTCAGTTTAAAACATACCATGTGTTTTCACCTCTCTGAAAAACAGCGGTATGTGAAAAACTCAGTGTCAAGCTGTTTTAATGAAGGCGATACATAAGCATATATCTTGATTTCCTCAAAAATTATGAAGTATCTGGTGAAAATATTCAGACTATTAACATTCAGAGTAGTGTTCTATTCATGTTTATTCAGTTTAAAACATACCATGTGTTTTTACCTCTCTGAAAAACAGCGATATGTGAAAAATTCAGTTTCAAAGCTTGAAAGATATACAAAAGCATATATCTTGGTTAATACAGTTTAAAACATTCCATTTGTTTATACCTCTCTGAAAAACAACGATGTATGAAAACTTCAGTATTAAGCTATTTTAATGAAAGATATACAGACGCATATATCTTGATTTCCTCAAAAACAATGAAATGTCTGGAGAAAATATTTAGACTATTTACATTCAGAGTAGTATTCTGTTCAGGTTTATTCAGTTTAAAACATTCCATGTGTTTATACCTCTCTGAAAAACAGCGACATGTTAAAAATTCAGTTTCAAACTGTTTTAATGAACGATATACAGAAGCATATATCTTAATTTCCTCAAATACCATGAAGTGTCTGGTGAAAATATTTAGACAATTTACATTCAGAGTAGTGAACTTTACAGGTTTATACAGTTTAAAACATAACATGTGTTTATGCCTCTCTGAAAAACAGTGACATATGAAAAATTCAGTATTAAGCTGTTTTAGTGAAAGATATACAGACTCATATATCTTGATTTCCTCAAAAACCCTGAAACTTCTGGTGTAAATATTTAGACTATTTATATTCAGAGCAGTATTCTATTCAGGTTTATACAGTTTAAATCATTCCATGTGTTTATACCTCTCTGAACAACAGCGACATATGAAAACTTCAGTATCAAGCAGTTTTAATGAAAGCGATACATAAGCATACATCTTGATTTCCTGAAAAACCATGAAATGTCTGATGAAAATATTTTGAATATCAACAATCAGAGTAGGGCTTTATTCATATTTATTCAGTTTAAAAGATTCCATGTGTTTATACCTCTCTGAAAAACAGCGATATGAGAAAAATTCTGTTTCAATGTTTGAAAGCTATACAAAAGCATATATCTTGATTTCCTGAAAAACCATGAAGTGTCTGGTGAAAATATTTAGGCAATTTAAATTCAGAGTAGTGAACTTTACAGGTTTATACAGTTTAAAACATTACATGTGTTTATACCTCTCTGAAAAACAGCAATATATGAAAACTGCAGTGTTAATCTGTTTTAATGAAAGCGATACATAAGCATATATCTTGATTTCCTCAAAAACCATGAAATGTCTGGTGAAAATATTTAGACTATTTACATTCAGAGTAGTATTCTGTGCAGGTTTATTCAGTTTAAAACATTCCATGTGTTTTTATCTCTATGAAAAACAGCGATATGTAAAAAATTCAGTTACCAGCTGTTTTAATGAAAGGTATACAGAAGCATATATCTTGATTTCCTCAAATAACATGACGTGTCTGGTAAAAATATTTAGACAATTTAAATTCAGAGTAGTGTTCTATTCAGGTTTATACAGTTTAAATCATACCATGTGTTTATACCTCTCTGAAAAACAGCAACATATGAAAACTTCAGTATCAAGAAGTTTTAATGAAAGCGATAGATAAGCATACTTCTTGATTTCCTGAAAAACCATGAAATGTCTGATGAAAATAATTTGAATATCAACATTCAGAGTAGTGTTTTATTCATCTTTATTCACTTTAAAAAATTCCATGTTTTTATACCTCTCTGAAAAACAGCGATATGTGAAAAATTCAGTTTCAAAGTTAGAAAGATATACAAAAGCATATATCTTGATTTCCTGAAAAACCATGAAGTGTCTGGTGAAAATATTTAGACAATTTAAATTCAGAGTAGTGAACTTTACTGGTTTATACAGTTTTAAACATTCCAAGTGTTTATACCTCTCTGAAAAACAGTGATATATGAAAACTTCAGTGTCAAGCTGTTTTAATGAAAGCGATACATAAGCATATATCTTGATTTCCTCAAAAACCATTAAATGTCTGGTAAAAATATTTAGGCTATTTACATTCAGAGTAGTATTCTATTCAGGTTTATTCAGTTTAAAACATTCCATGTGTTTATACCTCTGTAAAAAACAGCAACATGTGAAAAATTCAGTTTCAAGCTGTTTAAATGAAAGATATACAGAAGCATATATCTTGATTTCCTCAAAAAACATGAAATGTCTCATAAAAATATTAAGTCAATTTACATTCAGAGTTGTGAACTTTACAGGTTTTTACAGTTTAAAACATTCCATGTGTTTATAACTCTCTGAAAAACAGCGACATGTAAAAAGTTCAGTTTCAATCTGTTTTAATAAAAGAGAAACATAAGCATATATCTTGATTTCCTCAAAAACCATGATGTGTCTGGTGAAAATATTTAGACTATTTACATTCAGAGTAGTATCCTACTCAGGTTTATACAGTTTAAAACATTCCATTTCTTTATACCTCTCTGAAAAACAACGATGTATGAAAACTTCAGTATTAAGCTATTTTAATGAAAGATATACAGACGCATATATATTGATTTCCTCAAAAACCATGAAATGTCTGGAGAAAATATTTAGACTATTTACATTCAGAGTAGTATTCTGTTCAGGTTTATTCAGTTTAAAAGATTCCATGTGTTTATACCTCTCTGAAAAACAGCGACATGTGAAAAATTCAGTTTCAAGGTGTTTTAATAAAAGATATACAGAAGCATATATCTTGATTTCCTCAAATACCATGAAGTGTCTGGTGAAAATATTTAGACAATTTACATTCAGAGTAGTGAACTTTACAGGTTTATACAGTTTAAAACATACTATTTATTTATACCTCTCTGAAAAACAGTGACATATGAAAAATTCAGTATTAAGCTGTTTTATTAAAAGATATATAGACTCATATATCTTGATTTCCTCAAAAACCCTGAAACGTCTGGTGAAAATATTTGGACTATTTATATTCAGAGTAGTATTCTATTCAGGTTTATACAGTTTAAATCATTCCATGTGTTTATACCTCTCTGAAAAACAGCGACATATGAAAACTTCAGTATCAAGCAGTTTTAATAAAAGCGATACATAAGCATACATCTTGATTTCCTGAAAAAACATGAAATGTCTGATGAAAATATTTTGAATATCAACAATCAGAGTAGGACTTTATTCATGTTTATTCAGTTTAAAAGATTCCATGTGTTTATACCTCTGTGAAAAACAGCGATATGTGAAAAATTCAGTTTCAAAGTTTGAAAGATATACAAAAGCATATATCTTGATTTCCTGAAAAACCATGAAGTGTCTGATGAAAATATTTAGGCAATTTAAATTCAGAGTACTGAACTTTACAGGTTTATACACTTTAAATCATTACATGTGTTTACACCTCTCTGAAAAACAGCAATATATGAAAACTTCAGTGTTAAGCTGTTTTAATGAAAGCGATACATAAGCATATATCTTGATTTCCTCAAAAACCATGAAATGTCTGGTGAAAATATTTAGACTATTTACATTCAGAGTAGTATTCTGTTCAGGTTTATTCAGTTTAAAACATTCCATGTGTTTTTACCTCTCTGAAAAACAGCGATATGTGAAAAATTCAGATTCCAGCTGTTTTAATGAAAGGTATACAGAAGCATATATCTTGATTTCCTCAAATACCGTGAAGTGTCTGGTAAAAATATTTAGAAAATTTAAATTCAGAGTAGTGTTCTATTCAGGTTTATACAGTTTAAATCATACCATGTGTTTATACCTCTCTGAAAAACAGCAACATATGAAAACTTCAGTATCAAGCAGTTTTAATGAAAGCTATACATAAGCATGCATCTTAATTTCCTGAAAAACCATGACATGTCTGATGAAAATATTTTGAATATCAACATTCAGAGTAGTGTTTTATTCATGTTTATTCAGTTTAAAACATTCCATGTTTTTATACCTCTCTGAAAAACGATATGTGAAAAATTCAGTTTCAAAGTTTGAAAGATATACAAAAGCATATATCTTGGTTAATACAGTTTAAAACATTCCATTTGTTTATACCTCTCTGAAAAACAACGATGTATGAAAACTTCAGTATTAAGCTATTTTAATGAAAGATATATAGACGCCGATATCTTGATTTCCTCAACAACTATGAAGTATCTGGTGAAAATATTCAGACTATTAATATTCAGAGTAGTGTTCTATTCATGTTTATTCAGTTTAAAACATACCATGTGTTTATACCTCTCTGAAAAACAGCAGTATGTGAAAAATTCAGTGTCAAGCTGTTTTCATGAAGGCGATACATCAGCATATATCTTGATTTCCTCAAAAACTATGAAGTATCTGGTGAAAATATTCAGACTATTAACATTCAGAGTAGTGTTCTATTCATGTTTATTCAGTTTAAAACATACCATGTGTTTTTACCTCTCTGAAAAACAGCGATATGTGAAAAATTCAGTTTCAAAGTTTGAAAGATATACAAAAGCATATATCTTGGTTAATACAGTTTAAAACATTCCATTTGTTTATACCTCTCTGAAAAACAACGATGTATGAAAACTTCAGTATTAAGCTATTTTAATGAAAGATATATAGACGCCTATATCTTGATTTCCTCAACAACTATGAAGTATCTGGTGAAAATATTCAGACTATTAATATTCAGAGTAGTGTTCTATTCATGTTTATTCAGTTTAAAACATACCATGTGTTTATACCTCTCTGAAAAACAGCAGTATGTGAAAAATTCAGTGTCAAGCTGTTTTCATGAAGGCGATACATCAGCATATATCTTGATTTCCTCAAAAACTATGAAGTATCTGGTGAAAATATTCAGACTATTAACATTCAGAGTAGTGTTCTATTCATGTTTATTCAGTTTAAAACATACCATGTGTTTTTACCTCTCTGAAAAACAGCGATATGTGAAAAATTCAGTTTCAAAGTTTGAAAGATATACAAAAGCATATATCTTGGTTAATACAGTTTAAAACATTCCATTTGTTTATACCTCTCTGAAAAACAACGATGTATGAAAACTTCAGTATTAAGCTATTTTAATGAAAGATATACAGACGCATATATCTTGATTTCCTCAAAAACCATGAAAAGTCTGGAGAAAATATTTAGACTATTTAAATTCAGAGTAGTATTCTGTTCAGGTTTATTCAGTTTAAAACATTCCATGCGTTTATACCTCTATGAAAAACAGCGACATGTTAAAAATTCAGTTTCAAGCTGTTTTAATGAACAATATACAGAAGCATATATCTTGATTTCCTCAAATACCATGAAGTGTCTGGTGAAAATATTTAGACAATTTACATTCAGAGTAGTGAACTTTACAGGTTTATAAAGTTTAAAACATACCATGTGTTTATACCTCTCTGAAAAACAGTGACATATGAAAAATTCAGTATTAAGCTGTTTTAGTGAAAGATATATAGACTCATATATCTTGATTTCCTCAAAAACCCTGAAACGTCTGGTGTAAATATTTAGACTATTTATATTCAGAGTAGTATTCTATTCAGGTTTATACAGTTTAAATCATTCCATGTGTTTATACCTCTCTGAACAACAGCGACATATGAAAACTTCAGTATCAAGCAGTTTTAATGAAAGCGATACATAAGCATATATCTTGATTTCCTCAAAAACCATGAAATGTCTGGTAAAAATATTTAGACTATTTACATTCAGAGTAGTTTTCATTTCAGGTTTATTCAGTTTTAAACATTCCATGTGTTTATACCTCTCTAAAAAACAGCGACATGTGAAATATTCAGTTTCAAGCTGTTTTAATAAAAGATATACAGAAGCATATATCTTGATTTCCTCAAATACTATGAAGTGTCTGGTGAAAATATTTAGACACTTTACATTCAGAGTAGTGAACTTTACAGGTTTATACAGTTTAAAACATACCATGTGTTTATATCTCTGTGAAAAACAGTGATATATGAAAACTTCAGTGTTAAGCTGTTTTAATGAAAGCGATACATAAGCATATATCTTGATTTCCTCAAAAACCATTAAATGTCTGGTAAAAATATTTAGGCTATTTACATTCAGAGTAGTATTCTATTCAGGTTTATTCAGTTTAAAACATTCCATGTGTTTATACCTCTGTGAAAAACAGCGACATGTGAAAAATTCAGTTTCAAGCTGTTTATATGAAAGATATACAGAAGCATATATCTTGATTTCCTCAAAAACCATGAAGTGTCTGGTGAAAATATGTAGACAATTTACATTCAGAGTAGTATCCTACTCAGGTTTATACAGTTTAAAACATTCCATTTGTTTATACCTCTCTGAAAAACAACGATGTATGAAAACTTCAGTATTAAGCTATTTTAATGAAAGACATACAGACGCATATATCTTGATTTCCTCAAAAACCATGAAATGTCTGGAGAAAATATTTAGACTATTTATATTCAGAGTAGTATTCTATTCAGGTTTATACAGTTTAAATCATTCCATTTGTTTATACGTCTCTGAAAAACAGCAACATATGAAAACTTCAGTATCAAGCAGTTTTAATGAAAGCGATACATAAGCATACTTCTTGATTTCCTGAAAAGCCATGAAATGTCTGATGAAAATATTTTGAATATTAACATTCAGAGTAGTGTTTTATTCATGTTTATTCACTTTAAAACATTCCCTGTGTTCATATCTCTCTGAAAAACAGCGATACGTGAAAAATTCAGTTTCAAAGTTTGAAAGCTATACAAAAGCATATATCTTGATTTACTGAAAAACAATGAAGTGTCTGGTGAAAATATTTAGGCAATTTAAATTCAGAGTACTGAACTTTACAGGTTTATACAGTTTAAAACATTAAATGTGTTTATACCTCTCTGAAAAACAGCAATATATGAAAACTGCAGTGTTAAGCTGTTTTAATGAAAGCGATACATAAGCATATAACTTGATTTCCTCAAAAACCATGAAATGTCTGGTGAAAATATTTAACCATGAAATGTCTGGTAAAAATATTTAGACTATTTACATTCAGAGTAGTATTCAATTCAGGTTTATTCAGTTTAAAACATTCCATGCGTTTATACCTCTCTAAAAAACAGCGACATGTGAAATATTCAGTTTCAAGCTGTTTTAATAAAAGATATACAGAAGCATATATCTTGATTTCCTCAAATACCATGAAGTGGCTGGTGAAATTTACATTCAGAGTAGTGAACTTTACAGGTTTATACAGTTTAAAACATACCATGTGTTTATACCTCTCTGAAAAACAGCGACATATAAAAACTTCAGTATCAAGCTGTTTTAATGAAAGAGATAAATAAGCATATATCTTGATTTCCTCAAAAACCCTGAAATGCCGCTGAAAAACAGCGACATGTATAAAATTCAATTTCAATCTATTTTAATAAAAGAGAAACAAAAGCATATATCTTGATTTCCTCAAAAACCATGAAATGTCTGGAGAAAATATTTAGACTATTTACATTCAGAGTAGTATTCTATTCAGGTTTATACAGTTTAAATCATTCCATTTGTTTATACCTCTCTGAAAAACAGCAACATATGAAAACTTCAGTATCAAGCAGTTTTAATGAAAGCGATACATAAGCATACTTCTTGATTTCCTGAAAAACAATGAAATCTCTGATGAAAATATTTTGAATATCAACAATCAGAGTAGGGCTTTATTCATATTTATTCAGTTTAAAAGATTCCATGTGTTTATACCTCTCTGAAAAACAGCGATATGTGAAAAATTCAGTTTCAAAGTTTGAAAGCTATACAAAAGCATATATCTTGATTTCCTGAAAAATTATGAAGTGTCTGGTGAAAATATTTAGGCAATTTAAATTCAGAGTAGTGAACTTTACAGGTTTATACAGTTTAAAACATTACATGTGTTTATACCTCTCTGAAAAACAGCAATATATGAAAACTGCAGTGTTAAGCTGTTTTAATGAAAGCGATACATAAGCATATATCTTGATTTCGTCAAAAACCATGAAATGTCTGGTGAAAATATTTAGACTATTTACATCCAGAGTAGTATTCTGTTCAGGTTTATTCAGTTTAAAACATTCCATGTGTTTTTACCTCTCTGAAAAACAGCGATATGTGTAAAATTCAGTTACCAGCTGTTTTCATAAAAGGTATACAGAAGTATATATCTTGATTTCCTCAAAAAACATGAAATGTCCCGTACAAATATTAAGACAATTTACATTCAGAGTTGTGAAATTTACAGGTTTTTACAATTTAAAACATTCCATGTGTTTATAACTCTCTGAAAAACAGCGACATGTTCAGTTTCAATCTGTTTTAATGAAAGAGAAACATAAGCATATATCTTGATTTCCTCAAAAACCATGAAGTGACTGGTGAAAATATGTAGACTATTTACATTCAGAGTAGTATCCTATTCAGGTTTATACAGTTTAAAACATTCCATTGGTTTATACCTCTCTGAAAAACAACGATGTATGAAAACTTCAGTATTAAACTATTTTAATGAAAGATATACAGACGCATATATCTTGATTTCCTCAAAAACTATGAAGTGTCTGGAGAAAATATTAAGACTATTTACATTCAGAGTAGTATTCTGTTCAGGTTTATTCAGTTTAAAACATTCCATGTGTTTATACCTCTCTGAAAAACAGCGACATGTGAAAAATTCAGTTACAAGCTGTTTTAATGAAAGCAATACATAATCATATATCTTGATTTCCTCAAAAACCATGAAATGTCTAGAGAAAATATTTAGACTATTTACATTCAGAGTAGTGTTCTATTCAGGTTTATTCAGTTTAAAACATTCCATGTGTTTATACCTCTCTGAAAAACAGCAACATATGAAAACTTCAGTATCAAGCAGTTTTAATGAGAGCGATAGATAAGCATACTTCTTGATTTCCTGAAAAACCATGAAATGTCTGATGAAAATATTTTGAATATCAACATTCAGAGTAGTGTTTTATTCATCTTTATTCACTTTAAAACATTCCATGTTTTTATACCTCTCTGAAAAACAGCGATATGTGAAAAATTCAGTTTCAAAGTTTGAAAGATATACAAAAGCATATATCTTGATTTCCTGAAAAACCATAAAGTGTCTGGTGAAAATATTTAGACAATTTAAATTCAGAGTAGTGAACTTTACAGGTTTATACAGTTTTATACAGTCCAAGTGTTTATACCTCCCTGAAAAACAGTGATATATGAAAACTTCAGTGTCAAGCTGTTTTAATGAAAACCATACATAAGCATATATCTTGATTTCCTCAAAAACCATGAAATGTCTGGTAAAAATATTTAGACTATTTACATTCAGAGTAGTATTCAATTCAGGTTTATTCAGTTTAAAATATTCCATGTGTTTATACCTCTCTAAAAAACAGTGACATGTTAAATATTCAGTTTCAAGCTGTTTTAATAAAAGATATACAGAAGTATATATCTTGATTTCCTCAAATACCATGAAGTGTCTGGTGAAAATATTTAGACAATTTACATTCAGAGTAGTGAACCTTACAGGTTTATACAGTTTAAAACATACCATGTGTTTATACCTTTCTGAAAAACAGCGACATATGAAAACTTCAGTATCAAGCTGTTTTAATGAAAGAGATAAATAAGCATATATCTTGATTTTCTCAAAAACCCTGAAATGTCGCTGAAAAACAGCGACATGTAAAAAATTCAATTTCAATCTGTTTTAATAAAAGAGAAACAAAAGCATATATCTTGATTTCCTCAAAAACCATGAAATGTTTTGTAAAAATATTTAGGCTATTTACATTCAGGGTAGTATTCTATTCAGGTTTGTTCAGTTTAATACATTCCTTGTGTTTATACCTCTGTGAAAAACAGTGACATGTGAAAAATTCAGTTTCAAGCTGTTTTAATGAAAGATATACAGAAGCATATATCTTGATTTCCTCAAATTCCATGAAGTGTCTGGAGAAAATATTTAGACAATTTACATTCAGAGTAGTGAACTTTACAGGTTTATACAGTTTTAAACATACCATGTGTTCATACCTCTCTGAAAAACAGTGACATATAAAAAATTCAGTATTAAGCTGTTTTAAGATATACAGAAGGATATATCTTGATTTCCTGAAAAACCCTGAAACGTCTGGTGAAAATATTTAGACTATTTACAATTAGAGTAGTGAACTTTATAGGTTTTTGCAGTTTAAAACATTCCATGTGTTTATAACTCTCTGAAAAACAGCGACATGTAAAAAATTCAGTTTCAATCGTTTTAATAAAAGAGAAACAAAAGCATATACCTTGATTTCCTGAAAAACCATGAAGTGTCTGGTAAAAATATTTAGACTATTTACATTCAGAGTAGTATTCTATTCAGGTTTATTCAGTTTAAAACATTACATGTGTTTATACCACTCTGAAAAACAGCGACATGTGAAATATTCATTTCAAGCTGTTTTAATGAAAGATATACAGAAGCATATATCTTGATTTCCTCAAATACCATGAAGTGTCTGGTGAAAATATTTAGACATTTTACATTCAGAGTAGTGAACTTTACAGGTTTATACAGTTTAAAAAATACCATATGTTTATACCTCTCTGAAAAACAGCGACATATGAAAACTTCATTATCAAGCTATTTTAAGGAAAGAGATAAATAAGCATATATCTTGATTTCCTCAAAAACCCTGAAATGTCTGGTGAAAATATTTAGATTATTTACATTCAGAGTAGTATTCTATTCAGGTGTATACAGTTTAAATCATTCCATGTGTTTATACCTCTCTGAAAAACATCGACATATGAAAACTTCAGTATCAAGCAGTTTTAATGAAAGCGATACATAAGCATACATCTTGATTTCCTGAAAAACCATGAAATGTCTGATGAAAATATTTAGGCAATTTAAAATCAGAGTAGTTAACTTTACAGATTTATTCAGTTTAAAACATTCCATGTGTTTATACCTCTCTGAAAAACAGAGACATGTGAAATATTCAGTTTCAAGCTGTTTTAATTAAAGATATACAGAACCATATATCTTGATTTCCTCAAATACCATGAAGTGTCTGGTGAAAATGTTTAGACAATTTACTTTCAGAGTAGTGAACTTTACAGGTTTATACAGTTTAAAACATACCATGTGTTTATATCTCTGTGAAAAACAGTGATATATGAAAACTTCAGTGTTAAGCTGTTTTAATGAAAGCGATACATAAGCATATATCTTGATTTCCTCAAAAACCATTAAATGTCTGGTAAAAATATTTAGGCTATTTACATTCAGAGTAGTATTCTATTCAGGTTTATTCAGTTTAAAACATTCCATGTGTTTATACCTCTGTGAAAAACAGCGACATGTGAAAAATTCAGTTTCAAGCTGTTTATATGAAAGATATACAGAAGCATATATCTTGATTTCCTCAAAAACCATGAAGTGTCTGGTGAAAATATGTAGACAATTTACATTCAGAGTAGTATCCTACTCAGGTTTATACAGTTTAAAACATTCCATTTGTTTATACCTCTCTGAAAAACAACGATGTATGAAAACTTCAGTATTAAGCTATTTTAATGAAAGACATACAGACGCATATATCTTGATTTCCTCAAAAACCATGAAATGTCTGGAGAAAATATTTAGACTATTTATATTCAGAGTAGTATTCTATTCAGGTTTATACAGTTTAAATCATTCCATTTGTTTATACGTCTCTGAAAAACAGCAACATATGAAAACTTCAGTATCAAGCAGTTTTAATGAAAGCGATACATAAGCATACTTCTTGATTTCCTGAAAAGCCATGAAATGTCTGATGAAAATATTTTGAATATTAACATTCAGAGTAGTGTTTTATTCATGTTTATTCACTTTAAAACATTCCCTGTGTTCATATCTCTCTGAAAAACAGCGATACGTGAAAAATTCAGTTTCAAAGTTTGAAAGCTATACAAAAGCATATATCTTGATTTACTGAAAAACAATGAAGTGTCTGGTGAAAATATTTAGGCAATTTAAATTCAGAGTACTGAACTTTACAGGTTTATACAGTTTAAAACATTAAATGTGTTTATACCTCTCTGAAAAACAGCAATATATGAAAACTGCAGTGTTAAGCTGTTTTAATGAAAGCGATACATAAGCATATATCTTGATTTCCTCAAAAACCATGAAATGTCTGGTGAAAATATTTAACCATGAAATGTCTGGTAAAAATATTTAGACTAATTACATTCAGAGTAGTATTCAATTCAGGTTTATTCAGTTTAAAACATTCCATGCGTTTATACCTCTCTAAAAAACAGCGACATGTGAAATATTCAGTTTCAAGATGTTTTAATAAAAGATATACAGAAGCATATATCTTGATTTCCTCAAATACCATGAAGTGGCTGGGGAAATTTACATTCAGAGTAGTGAACTTTACAGGTTTATACAGTTTAAAACATACCATGTGTTTATACCTCTCTGATAAACAGCGACATATAAAAACTTCAGTATCAAGCTGTTTTAATGAAAGAGATAAATAAGCATATATCTTGATTTCCTCAAAAACCCTGAAATGCCGCTGAAAAACAGCGACATGTAAAAAATTCAATTTCAATCTATTTTAATAAAAGAGAAACAAAAGCATATATCTTGATTTCCTCAAAAACCATGAAATGTCTGGAGAAAATATTTAGACTATTTACATTCAGAGTAGTATTCTATTCAGGTTTATACAGTTTAAATCATTCCATTTGTTTATACCTCTCTGAAAAACAGCAACATATGAAAACTTCAGTATCAAGCAGTTTTAATGAAAGCGATACATAAGCATACTTCTTGATTTCCTGAAAAACAATGAAATCTCTGATGAAAATATTTTGAATATCAACAATCAGAGTAGGGCTTTATTCATATTTATTCAGTTTAAAAGATTCCATGTGTTTATACCTCTCTGAAAAACAGCGATATGTGAAAAATTCAGTTTCAAAGTTTGAAAGCTATACAAAAGCATATATCTTGATTTCCTGAAAAATTATGAAGTGTCTGGTGAAAATATTTAGGCAATTTAAATTCAGAGTAGTGAACTTTACAGGTTTATACAGTTTAAAACATTACATGTGTTTATACCTCTCTGAAAAACAGCAATATATGAAAACTGCAGTGTTAAGCTGTTTTAATGAAAGCGATACATAAGCATATATCTTGATTTCGTCAAAAACCATGAAATGTCTGGTGAAAATATTTAGACTATTTACATCCAGAGTAGTATTCTGTTCAGGTTTATTCAGTTTAAAACATTCCATGTGTTTTTACCTCTCTGAAAAACAGCGATATGTGTAAAATTCAGTTACCAGCTGTTTTCATAAAAGGTATACAGAAGTATATATCTTGATTTCCTCAAAAAACATGAAATGTCCCGTACAAATATTAAGACAATTTACATTCAGAGTTGTGAAATTTACAGGTTTTTACAATTTAAAACATTCCATGTGTTTATAACTCTCTGAAAAACAGCGACATGTTCAGTTTCAATCTGTTTTAATGAAAGAGAAACATAAGCATATATCTTGATTTCCTCAAAAACCATGAAGTGACTGGTGAAAATATGTAGACTATTTACATTCAGAGTAGTATCCTATTCAGGTTTATACAGTTTAAAACATTCCATTGGTTTATACCTCTCTGAAAAACAACGATGTATGAAAACTTCAGTATTAAACTATTTTAATGAAAGATATACAGACGCATATATCTTGATTTCCTCAAAAACTATGAAGTGTCTGGAGAAAATATTAAGACTATTTACATTCAGAGTAGTATTCTGTTCAGGTTTATTCAGTTTAAAACATTCCATGTGTTTATACCTCTCTGAAAAACAGCGACATGTGAAAAATTCAGTTTCAAGCTGTTTTAATGAAAGCAATACATAATCATATATCTTGATTTCCTCAAAAACCATGAAATGTCTAGAGAAAATATTTAGACTATTTACATTCAGAGTAGTATTCTGTTCAGGTTTATTCAGTTTAAAACATTCCATGTGTTATTACCTCTCTGAAAAACAGCGATATGTGAAAAATTCAGTTACCAGCTATTTTAATGAAAGGTATACAGAAGCATATATCTTGATTTCCTCAAATACCATGAAGTGTCTGGTAAAAATATTTAGACAATTTAAATTCAGAGTAGTGTTCTATTCAGGTTTATACAGTTTAAATCATACCATGTGTTTATACCTCTCTGAAAAACAGCAACATATGAAAACTTCAGTATCAAGCAGTTTTAATGAGAGCGATAGATAAGCATACTTCTTGATTTCCTGAAAAACCATGAAATGTCTGATGAAAATATTTTGAATATCAACATTCAGAGTAGTGTTTTATTCATCTTTATTCACTTTAAAACATTCCATGTTTTTATACCTCTCTGAAAAACAGCGATATGTGAAAAATTCAGTTTCAAAGTTTGAAAGATATACAAAAGCATATATCTTGATTTCCTGAAAAACCATAAAGTGTCTGGTGAAAATATTTAGACAATTTAAATTCAGAGTAGTGAACTTTACAGGTTTATACAGTTTTATACAGTCCAAGTGTTTATACCTCCCTGAAAAACAGTGATATATGAAAACTTCAGTGTCAAGCTGTTTTAATGAAAACCATACATAAGCATATATCTTGATTTCCTCAAAAACCATGAAATGTCTGGTAAAAATATTTAGACTATTTACATTCAGAGTAGTATTCAATTCAGGTTTATTCAGTTTAAAATATTCCATGTGTTTATACCTCTCTAAAAAACAGTGACATGTTAAATATTCAGTTTCAAGCTGTTTTAATAAAAGATATACAGAAGTATATATCTTGATTTCCTCAAATACCATGAAGTGTCTGGTGAAAATATTTAGACAATTTACATTCAGAGTAGTGAACCTTACAGGTTTATACAGTTTAAAACATACCATGTGTTTATACCTTTCTGAAAAACAGCGACATATGAAAACTTCAGTATCAAACTGTTTTAATGAAAGAGATAAATAAGCATATATCTTGATTTTCTCAAAAACCCTGAAATGTCGCTGAAAAACAGCGACATGTAAAAAATTCAATTTCAATCTGTTTTAATAAAAGAGAAACAAAAGCATATATCTTGATTTCCTCAAAAACCATGAAATGTTTGGTAAAAATATTTAGGCTATTTACATTCAGGGTAGTATTCTATTCAGGTTTGTTCAGTTTAATACATTCCTTGTGTTTATACCTCTGTGAAAAACAGTGACATGTGAAAAATTCAGTTTCAAGCTGTTTTAATGAAAGATATACAGAAGCATATATCTTGATTTCCTCAAATTCCATGAAGTGTCTGGAGAAAATATTTAGACAATTTACATTCAGAGTAGTGAACTTTACAGGTTTATACAGTTTTAAACATACCATGTGTTCATACCTCTCTGAAAAACAGTGACATATAAAAAATTCAGTATTAAGCTGTTTTAAGATATACAGAAGGATATATCTTGATTTCCTGAAAAACCCTGAAACGTCTGGTGAAAATATTTAGACTATTTACAATTAGAGTAGTGAACTTTATAGGTTTTTGCAGTTTAAAACATTCCATGTGTTTATAACTCTCTGAAAAACAGCGACATGTAAAAAATTCAGTTTCAATCGTTTTAATAAAAGAGAAACAAAAGCATATACCTTGATTTCCTGAAAAACCATGAAGTGTCTGGTAAAAATATTTAGACTATTTACATTCAGAGTAGTATTCTATTCAGGTTTATTCAGTTTAAAACATTCCATGTGTTTATACCACTCTGAAAAACAGCGACATGTGAAATATTCATTTCAAGCTGTTTTAATGAAAGATATACAGAAGCATATATCTTGATTTCCTCAAATACCATGAAGTGTCTGGTGAAAATATTTAGACATTTTACATTCAGAGTAGTGAACTTTACAGGTTTATACAGTTTAAAAAATACCATATGTTTATACCTCTCTGAAAAACAGCGACATATGAAAACTTCATTATCAAGCTATTTTAAGGAAAGAGATAAATAAGCATATATCTTGATTTCCTCAAAAACCCTGAAATGTCTGGTGAAAATATTTAGATTATTTACATTCAGAGTAGTATTCTATTCAGGTGTATACAGTTTAAATCATTCCATGTGTTTATACCTCTCTGAAAAACATCGACATATGAAAACTTCAGTATCAAGCAGTTTTAATGAAAGCGATACATAAGCATACATCTTGATTTCCTGAAAAACCATGAAATGTCTGATGAAAATATTTAGGCAATTTAAAATCAGAGTAGTTAACTTTACAGATTTATTCAGTTTAAAACATTCCATGTGTTTATACCTCTCTGAAAAACAGCGACATGTGAAATATTCAGTTTCAAGCTGTTTTAATTAAAGATATACAGAACCATATATCTTGATTTCCTCAAATACCATGAAGTGTCTGGTGAAAATGTTTAGACAATTTACTTTCAGAGTAGTGAACTTTACAGGTTTATACAGTTTAAAACATACCATGTGTTTATACCTCTCTGAAAAACAGTGACATAAAAAATTCAGTATTAAGCTGTTTTAATGAAAGTTATACAGACTCATATATCTCTATTTCCTCAAAAACCCTGAATCGTCTGTTGAAAATAATTAGGCTATTTATATTCAGAGTAGTATTCTATTTAGGTTTATAAAGTTTAAATCATTCCATTTGTTTATACCTCTCTGAAAAACAGCGACATATGAAAACTTCAGTATCAAGCAGTTTTAATGAAAGCGATACATAAGCATACATCTTGATTTCCTGAAAAACCAAGAAATGTCTGATGAAAATATTTAGGCAATTTAAATTCAGAGTAGTTTACTTTACAGGTTTATACAGTTTAAAACATTCCATGTGTTTATACCTCTCTGAAAGACAGCGATATATGAAAACTTAAGTGTTAAGCTGTTTTAATGAAAGCGATACATAAGCATATATCTTGATTTCCTCAAAAACCGTGAAGTGTCTGGTAAAAATATTTAGACTATTTACATTTAGAGTAGTATTCTATTCAGGTTTATTCAGTTTAAAACATTCCATGTGTTTATACCTCTCTGAAAAATAGCGACATGTGAAATATTCAGTTTCAAGCTGTTTTAATGAAAGAGATAAATAAGCATACATCTTGATTTCCTGAAAAACCATGAAATGTCTGGTGAAAATATTTAGGCAATTTAAATTCAGAGTAGTTTACTTTACAGGTTTATACAGTTTAAAACATTCCATGTGTTTATACCTCTCTGAAAAACAGCGATATATGAAAACTTAAGTGTTAAGCTGTTTTAATGAAAGCGATACAGAAGCATATATCTTGATTTCCTCAAATGCCATGAAGTGTCTGGTGAAAATGTTTAGACAATTCACATTCAGAGTAGTGAACTTTACAGGTTTATACAGTTTAAAACGTACCATGTGTTTATACCTCTCTGAAAAACAGTGACATATAAACAATTCAGTATTATGCTGTTTTATTGAAAGATATACAGAATCATATATCTGTATTTCCTCAAAAACCCTGAATCGTCTGATGAAAATATTTAGTCTATTTATATTCAGAGTACTATTCTTTTCAGGTTTATACAGTTTAAATCATTCTATGTGTTTATACCTCTCTGAAAAACAGCAACATATGAAAACTTCAGTATCAAGCAGTTTTAATGAAAGCGATACTTAAGCATACATCTTGATTTCCTGAAAAACCATGAAATGTCTGATGAAAATATTTTGAATATCAACAATCAGAGTAGGGTTTTATTCATGTTTATTCAGTTTAAAAGATTCCATGTGTTTATACCTCTCTGAAATACAGCGATATGTGAAAAATTCAGTTTCAAAGTTTGAAAGCTATACAAAAGCATATATCTTGATTTCCTGAAAAACCATGAAGTGTCTGGTGAAAATATTTAGGCAATTTAAATTCAGAGTAGTGAACTTTACAGGTTTATACAGTTTAAAACATTCCATGTGTTTATACCTCTCTGAAAAACAGCGATATATGAAAACTTCAGTGTTAAGCTGTTTTAAAGAAAGTGATACATAAGCATATATCTTGATTTCCTCATAAACCATGAAATGTCTGGTGAAAATATTTAGACTATTTACATTCAGAGTAGTATTCTGTTCAGGTTTATTAAGTTTAAAACATTCCATGTGTTTATACCTCTCTGAAAAACAGCGACATGTGATATATTCAGTATCAAGCTGTTTTATTGAAAGATATACAGAAGCATATATCTTGATTTCCTCAAATACCATGAAGTGTCTGGTGAAAATATTTAGACTATTTACATTCAGAGTAGTGAACTTTACAGGTTTATACAGTTTAAAACATACCATGTGTTTGTACCTCTCTGAAAAACAGCGAGATGTGAAATATTCAGTATCAAGCTGTTTTAATGAAAGCGATACATAAGCATATATCTTGATTTCCTCAAAAACCCTGAAATGTCTGATGAAAGTATTTAGACTATTTACATTCAGAGTAGTATTCTATTCAGGTGTATACAGTTTAAATCATTCCATGTTTTTATACCTCTCTGAAAAATAGCGACATATGAAAACTTCACTATCAAGCAGTTTTAATGAAAGCGATACATAAGCATACATCTTAATTTCCGAAAAACCATGAAATGTCTGATGAAAATATTTTGAATATCAACATTCAGAGTAGTGTTTTATTCATATTTATTCAGTTTAAAACATTCCATGTTTTTATACCTCTCTGAAAAACGATATGTGAAAAATTCAGTTTCAAAGTTTGAAAGATATACAAAAGCATATATCTTGGTTAATACAGTTTAAAACATTCCATTTGTTTATACCTCTCTGAAAAACAACGATGTATGAAAACTTCAGTATTAAGCTATTTTAATGAAAGATATACAGACGCCTATATATCTTGATTTCCTCAACAACTATGAAGTATCTGGTGAAAATATTCAGACTATTAACATTCAGAGTAGTGTTCTATTCATGTTTATTCAGTTTAAAACATACCATATGTTTTTACCTCTCTGAAAAAACAGCGATATGTGAAAAATTCAGTTTCCAGCTGTTTTAATGAAAGGTATACAGAAGCATATATCTCGATTTCCTCAAATACCATGAAGTGTCTGGTAAAAATATTTAGACAATTTAAATTCAGGGTAGTGTTCTATTCAAGTTTATACAGTTTAAATCATACCATGTGTTTATACCTCTCTGAAAAACAGCAACATATGAAAACTTCAGTATCAAGCAGTTTTAATGAAAGCGATAGATAAGCATACTTCTTGATTTCCTGAAAAACCATGAAATGTCTCATGAAAATATTTTGAATATTAACATTCAGAGTAGTGTTTTATTCATGTTTATTCACTTTAAAACATTCCATGTGTTTATACCTCTCTGAAAAACAGCGATATGTGAAAAATTCAGTTTCAAAGTTTGAAAGATATACAAAAGCATATATCTTGATTTCCTGAAAAACCATGAAGTGTTTGGTGAAAATATTTAGACAATTTAAATTCAGAGTAGTGAACGTTACAGGTTTATACAGTTTTAAACAGTCCAAGTGTTTATACCTCCCTGAAAAACAGTGATATATGAAAACTTCAGTGTCAAGCTGTTTTAATGAAAACGATACATAAGCAAATATCTTGATTTCCTCAAAAACCATGAAATATCTGGTAAAAATATTTAGACTATTTTCTTTCAGAGTAGTATTCAATTCAGGTTTATTCAGTTTAAAACATTCCATGTGTTTATTCCTCTCTGAAAAACAGCGACATATGAAAACTTCAGTATCAAGCAGTTTTAATGAAAGCGATACATAAGCATAAATCTTTTTTTTTATAACTTGAGATTTATTGAAGTTTTGTTTTTATACCTCCCTGAAAAACAATGATATATGAAAACTTCAGTGTCAAGCTGTTTTAATGAAAACGATACATAAGCATATATCTTGATTTCCTCAAAAACCATTAAATCTCTGGTGAAAATATTTAGACAATTTACATTCAGAGTAGTGAACTTAACAGGTTTATACAGTTTAAAACATACCATGTGTTTATACCTCTCTGAAAAACAGCGACATATGAAAACTTCAGTATCAAGCTGTTTTAATGAAAGAGATAAATAAGCATATATCTTGATTTCCTCAAAAATACTGAAATGTCTGGTGAAAATATTTAGACTATTTACATTCAGAGTAGTATTCTATTCAGGTGTATACAGTTTAAATCATTCCATGTGTTTATACCTCTCTGAAAAACAGCGACATATGAAAACTTCAGTATCAAGCAGTTTTAATGAAAGCGATACATAAGCATACATCTTTTTTTTTATAACTTGAGATTTATTGAAGTTTTTCAATATTACAATAGACAATAAAAAGAAAGAAAAGACAAAGGGAGGGAAATACAGCAACAAATACATCACAAGTACAATTACAAAAAAGAAAAAGAATAAACAAAGAGAAATAATGCCTCGAAATATCTCACATTTTGAGGGCAAGCAATAACATCTTAGCATTAAGGTGCGGTCAATATAAAGCATGAATAAACGAGATGTATAAAACCTACAGAACAAAGGCCCAAAGGCGTCGTTCAAAGCTCAGGAACCCCGTCTAACATCCCCTCTAGGCTCCACAAAAGCGAGATTCAGAGGAAGGAAGTCCCAGATGCCCCAGGAGTAAAAAGTGTTAAAACAGTAAAGAAAAACAGAAGACAACAAGTGAAGGGAAGGGTAGACACAGAAAGAGAAAAACAAGACAACAAAAGAAGGGAAGGGTAGACAAAAAAAAAAAAGGGGGGGGAGGGGGAGATCAACTCACCACCATCCCAACACCAGGGCGTCTCCACAAAGAAGTCCAAGGAATATCACAGACAGAGTGGTCACGTGAGTCATGAAACAGTTTGATCTAATTAAACCTGCGCCTCTGGGGCCTCGAGAAACAACAACCAAGGCAACCAAGTAGCAATGTACCGGTCTCTTTGACCTTCGGCCGTCAAAGCGAGCTCCTCAAGGCCACGCGTGGCCTCATCTCTGGCAATCCACTCCGGAATCGGCGGGGTCGACGGCTTACCCCAGTGTAAAGGGATAAGTGCTTTAGCTTCATTCAGCAAGTGTCTGATCACCGATTTCTTTTAAACCGCAATAGGTAAAGAGGTGTGATGTAGCAAAAGAGGTGCTGGAAGGAAAGGAGGAGGGGAGTCAGAAAACTTCCCCAAAAGTGCATGTATTTGGGACCAAAAAGGAATGATGAGAGGACAATCCCACCAAATGTGGAGCAAGGTGCCAGGGGCAGCATTACAACGCCAACAAATATCCGGAGTCCCAGGGGAAAAAGAATGCAAAAGCGCTGGGGTGCTGTACCAATGGGTGAGTAATTTATAAGATGTCTCCTGGGCCTTAGTAGACAAGGAACATTTATGGGTCAGTTCGAAGATCTTCTTCCACTGAGCATCACTAAACGTAGATTGCAGAGAGACCTCCCACTTACGAGTGAAAGCAGGAAGGGACAAATCACCGAGAGAGAGGAGCAAACGATAGAGTATCGAGACACTATGAGGAGGAAGCGCCTCTCCCAAACACAACTCCTCAAAGGAAGTGCAGGGTCAGAGCAAATTCCAAGATTGCGGAAGAGAGCGAACAAATGATTTCAGCTGGCCATAATGAAAGCAGTCAAGAACCGTCAGTACCCTATGATGCAAAATTTCTTGCAGGGAACGAAGTCGCGGAAACTCATCCTGTGAGGAATCTAAGAAGGAGCCCGAGTCTTGACCGTGTGGAAAATCAGGGTTCTGACGCAGCGGCGTAAGCGGAGACGGGAAAGTAGAGTCCAAAAATTGCAAAGCATACCATGAAAGGTAGCAACTGCAGCAGAAACCAGAGTCTGATTTCTAGAAAGTGACCTAGCATGGGAAGGCGATAGCCAGGGAAGGACCTGTAGTGGGACGTCAAGAGTAGCCCCTCTAGATCGATCCAAAGCTTCTGAGGTGGGTGGAATGTCCACTCCATAATACGCTGTAAATTACATACACGATAATAAGTACGTGGACAGGGTAATGCCATGCCACCAAAAGATTTAGGACGCTGAAGAACATGATAGCTAAGGCGAGATCGTCTCCGAGCCCACAAAAACCTTAACCATAAGGATCGAAGAGATGTGAAGAATGCCAAGGGAATACGAATTGGTAGGGTCTGAAAAAGGTAAAGCAAGCGAGGAAGGACATTCATTTTAAGGGCGTTGATACGGCCAAACCATGAAACATACAGCGGGATCCAAGCCCGGAGCTCTGAGCGTAAGGAGGACAGAAACGGAAGGAAATAAAGGCGAGATAAGTCACTGACCAAGAACACTCCCAAATATTGAAGCCGATCACAGCACCATTTAAAGGGGAAAGAAGCTGACAAAGACTGTACCTCTGAGGCCGGCAAGTTGATATTCAAAATTTCCGACTTAGAGGTGTTTAGCTTAAAATTTGCTAACTCACCATATTCCCAAAACTCCCGGAGCAAAACCGGTATAGACAACCTAGGGCAAGTAATCGGAAACAGTAGGTCGTCGTCAAAACCCAAAACCTTGTGATGAGTACCTTGCACTAGGAGGCCCCGAATATCAGTATTAGTTCAAACTGCTTCTAGAAAAGGTTCGAGGGCCAAAATAAATAACAGCGGTGAGAGGGGACATCCCTGCCGTGTTCCATTAGAGATATGGAAAGACTCCGACAGAGCACCATTGACCCGAACCCTAGCAGAGGGGCGAGAGTACAGGGACGACACCCAAGCAAGCATGTGGGGACCAAGGCCAATTTGCTTCAAGACTTCGAGCATAAAATTCCAATCCAGGCGATCGAAGGCCTTCTCCGCATCCGTTGACAAAAGAACCAACTGAGTAGATAAGCCACGAGCCCACTGTATCAAATTCAATTCACGGATAGTACAGTCCCTGGACTCCCGCCCTCGAACAAAGCCCGCCTGATCCGGGTGAACCAAATGAGGCACAAAAGGGGCCAGACGAGAGGCCAAAATCCTCGAGAACAGCTTTAGGTCCGCATTTAAGAGGGAAATGGGTCAATAACAAACCTCAGGATCCTTGCCCTCCTTAGGGATGAGGGAAATTGTGGCAGATAGGGTGTGCGGATGAATCGCACAACCCTCCAATATCGAGATGAGAGCAGAGACCAAGCGAAGACCCAAGATCTCCTGAAATTGCTTATAGTAGAGAAGCGGGAGTCCATCTGGACCCGGACATTTCCCGGCTTTAGAGTCCCGAATGGCCAGGGCCAGCTCCGTCAAGGAAATCGGGCGCTCCAGGAGCTCCGAATCTTCAGGTCTCAATCGAAGAAGTAGATGGCGACTCACGTAAGCTGACACTTTGACTGGGAGAGCCGAATCAACGGGTGTCCGCCTCAAGTTATAGAGATCCGAAAAATAAGAGACAAATTCAGATGCAATGTCTGAAGGAAGTAGGCGTGTGAGTCCCTTAGGACTCTTAATTTTAGAAATATATGTAAGTCGCCGACAATGACGTAAAGCCCTGGCAAAATACTTCCCTGGATTATCACCATGTTCATAGAATAAGGCCTTCAGTTTCCGAAAGTGGAGATGGGCTTCATGTGCAAGGATGGACGCCAATTCACGTCTCAATGTCAATAGCGGATGTAGAACCTCCGATCTCTGGAATTGTTTATGTGATCTCTCCAGAGAGGCAATTTGCGTATAGAGGTCGCAAAGCTTACGCAAGCGTTCCCTCTTAGCCTCTGAAGACAGTTTGAGCAGATGGCCCCGAACCACACACTTATGGGCTTCCCAAACTGTCAACTCAGCCACCTCTTCCGAAATGTTGTCTGAGAAGTAGTCAGTCAGGCGTGTCTTTGTCGATTCACGAACACTCTCTTGTGATAGTAAGGATTCGTTAAGCTTGCAAGAACAGTGAGCAGGGCGAGTAAGAGGAGAAGTAATGGAGACCTGAAGCGGAGCATGATCGGACCACGACAAGACTCCATAAGAAGCGGAACGGAGTAGAGGTAAGTGATAATGAGAGACAAAGACATAATCGATACGTGAGTAGCGATTATGAGGCGCCGAATAGAAGCTGTAGTCTCTGTCCTCTGGGTGCATAGCCCTCCAACAATCTACCAACTGATGGTCAAACAGCAACTTTTTAATTTTCTGCTAGAGGAACCCGAAGAAGTATCCAAAGTCGGATCCAAGGAAATATTAAAATCACCACCTAAGATTGTGAAGCCCTCCTGAAAATCACAGAGAATCGCAAGCATTGCGGCAAGATGAACGTGTTGTCGTACATTCGACAGATAGTATCAGCGATTTTCCCTTGAGAAAAACATATCGCCCCTCAGAATCTCGAAGACATCCTTCCTCAACAAAGGGCAGATGCCGTGAAAGAAGGATAGCTGTACCCTTACATTTAACAAAAGGATCAGAGCTACAATAGCAAAGGGGGTACTCCCTAGATATCAAACGGGGAGGAGAAGAGCCGCGAAAATGTGTTTCCTGAATGAAGGCAACAGTAGCACGAAGGGCACGAAGTTCACGTAGGAGATGTGACCTTTTTTCAGGGAAATTCAGTCCCTTAGCATTAAGGGTGAAGACTCGAAGGTCTGATGGGACAAACGAGAAGCCACCCGCCATGGGGACAACGGGAGAGAAGAAGAAGAGTGAAAAAAAAACAAAACATAAGCATACATCTTAATTTCCTGAAAAACCATGAAATGTCTGAGGAAAATATTTTGAATATCAACAATCAGAGTAGGGTTTTATTCATGTTTATTCAGTTTAAAACATTCCATGTGTTTATACCTCTCTGAAAAACAGCGATATGTGAAAAATTCAGTTTCAAAGTTTGAAAGCTATACAAAAGCATATATCTTGATTTCCTGAAAAAACCATGAAGTGTCTGGTAAAAATATTTAGACAATTTAAATTCAGAGTAGTGTTCTATTCAGGTTTATACAGTTTAAATCATACCATGTGTTTATACCTCTCTGAAAAACAGCAACATATGAAAACCTCAGTATCAAGCAGTTTTAATGAAAGTGATAGATAAGCATACTTCTTGATTTCCTGAAAAACCATGAAATGTCTGATGAAAATATTTTGAATATCAACATTCAGAGTAGTGTTTTATTCATGTTTATTCACTTTAAAACATCCAATGTGTTTATACCTCCCTGAAAAACAGCGATATGTGAAAAATTCAGTTTCAAAGTTTGAAAGATATACAAAAGCATATATCTTGATTTCCTGAAAAACCATGAAGTGTCTGGTGAAAATATTTAGACAATTTAAATTCAGAGTAGTGAACGTTACAGGTTTATACAGTTTTAAACAGTCCAAGTGTTTATACCTCCCTGAAAAACAGTGATATATGAAAACTTCAGTGTCAAGCTGTTTTAATGAAAACGATACATAAGCAAATATCTTGATTTCCTCAAAAACCATGAAATATCTGGTAAAAATATTTCGACTATTTACTTTCAGAGTAGTATTCAATTCAGGTTTATTCAGTTTAAAACATTCCATGTGTTTATACCTCTCTGAAAAACAGCGACATATGAAAACTTCAGTATCAAGCAGTTTTAATGAAAGCGATACATAAGCATAAATCTTTTTCTTTATAACTTGAGATTTATTGAAGTTTTGTTTTTATACCTCCCTGAAAAACAATGATATATGAAAACTTCAGTGTCAAGCTGTTTTAATGAAAACGATACATAAGCATATATCTTGATTTCCTCAAAAACCATGAAATCTCTGGTGAAAATATTTAGACAATTTACATTCAGAGTAGTGAACTTTACAGGTTTATACAGTTTAAAACATACCATGTGTTTATACCTCTCTGAAAAACAGCGACATATGAAAACTTCAGTATCAAGCTGTTTTAATGAAAGAGATAAATAAGCATATATCTTGATTTCCTCAAAAACCATGAAATATCTGGTAAAAATATTTAGACTATTTACTTTCAGAGTAGTATTCAATTCAGGTTTATTCAGTTTAAAACATTCCATGTGTTTATACCTCTCTGAAAAACAGCGACATATGAAAACTTCAGTATCAAGCAGTTTTAATGAAAGCGATACATAAGCATAAATCTTTTTTTTTATAACTTGAGATTTATTGAAGTTTTGTTTTTATACCTCCCTGAAAAACAATGATATATGAAAACTTCAGTGTCAAGCTGTTTTAATGAAAACGATACATAAGCATATATCTTGATTTCCTCAAAAACCATGAAATCTCTGGTGAAAATATTTAGACAATTTACATTCAGAGTAGTGAACTTTACAGGTTTATACAGTTTAAAACATACCATGTGTTTATACCTCTCTGAAAAACAGCGACATATGAAAACTTCAGTATCAAGCTGTTTTAATGAAAGAGATAAATAAGCATATATCTTGATTTCCTCAAAAATACTGAAATGTCTGGTGAAAATATTAAGACAATTTAAATTCAGAGTAGTGAACGTTACAGGTTTATACAGTTTTAAACAGTCCAAGTGTTTATACCTCCCTGAAAAACAGTGATATATGAAAACTTCAGTGTCAAGCTGTTTTAATGAAAACGATACATAAGCAAATATCTTGATTTCCTCAAAAACCATGAAATATCTGGTAAAAATATTTAGACTATTTACTTTCAGAGTAGTATTCAATTCAGGTTTATTCAGTTTAAAACATTCCATGTGTTTATACCTCTCTGAAAAACAGCGACATATGAAAACTTCAGTATCAAGCAGTTTTAATGAAAGCGATACATAAGCATAAATCTTTTTCTTTATAACTTGAGATTTATTGAAGTTTTGTTTTTATACCTCCCTGAAAAACAATGATATATGAAAACTTCAGTGTCAAGCTGTTTTAATGAAAACGATGCATAAGCATATATCTTGATTTCCTCAAAAACCATGAAATCTCTGGTGAAAATATTTAGACAATTTACATTCAGAGTAGTGAACTTTACAGGTTTATACAGTTTAAAACATACCATGTGTTTATACCTCTCTGAAAAACAGCGACATATGAAAACTTCAGTATCAAGCTGTTTTAATGAAAGAGATAAATAAGCATATATCTTGATTTCCTCAAAAACCATGAAATATCTGGTAAAAATATTTAGACTATTTACTTTCAGAGTAGTATTCAATTCAGGTTTATTCAGTTTAAAACATTCCATGTGTTTATACCTCTCTGAAAAACAGCGACATATGAAAACTTCAGTATCAAGCAGTTTTAATGAAAGCGATACATAAGCATAAATCTATTTTTTTATAACTTGAGATTTATTGAAGTTTTGTTTTTATACCTCCCTGAAAAACAATGATATATGAAAACTTCAGTGTCAAGCTGTTTTAATGAAAACGATACATAAGCATATATCTTGATTTCCTCAAAAACCATGAAATCTCTGGTGAAAATATTTAGACAATTTACATTCAGAGTAGTGAACTTTACAGGTTTATACAGTTTAAAACATACCATGTGTTTATACCTCTCTGAAAAACAGCGACATATGAAAACTTCAGTATCAAGCTGTTTTAATGAAAACGATACATAAGCAAATATCTTGATTTCCTCAAAAACCATGAAATATCTGGTAAAAATATTAAGACTATTTACTTTCAGAGTAGTATTCAATTCAGGTTTATTCAGTTTAAAACATTCCATGTGTTTATACCTCTCTGAAAAACAGCGACATATGAAAACTTCAGTATCAAGCAGTTTTAATGAAAGCGATACATAAGCATAATCTTTTTTTTTATAACTTGAGATTTATTGAAGTTTTGTTTTTATACCTCCCTGAAAAACAATGATATATGAAAACTTCAGTGTCAAGCTGTTTTAATGAAAACGATACATAAGCATATATCTTGATTTCCTCAAAAACCATGAAATCTCTGGTGAAAATATTTAGACAATTTACATTCAGAGTAGTGAACTTTACAGGTTTATACAGTTTAAAACATACCATGTGTTTATACCTCTCTGAAAAACAGCGACATATGAAAACTTCAGTATCAAGCTGTTTTAATGAAAGAGATAAATAAGCATATATCTTGATTTCCTCAAAAATACTGAAATGTCTGGTGAAAATATTTAGACAATTTAAATTCAGAGTAGTGAACGTTACAGGTTTATACAGTTTTAAACAGTCCAAGTGTTTATACCTCCCTGAAAAACAGTGATATATGAAAACTTCAGTGTCAAGCTGTTTTAATGAAAACGATACATAAGCAAATATCTTGATTTCCTCAAAAACCATGAAATATCTGGTAAAAATATTTAGACTATTTACTTTCAGAGTAGTATTCAATTCAGGTTTATTCAGTTTAAAACATTCCATGTGTTTATACCTCTCTGAAAAACAGCGACATATGAAAACTTCAGTATCAAGCAGTTTTAATGAAAGCGATACATAAGCATAAATCTTTTTCTTTATAACTTGAGATTTATTGAAGTTTTGTTTTTATACCTCCCTGAAAAACAATGATATATGAAAACTTCAGTGTCAAGCTGTTTTAATGAAAACGATGCATAAGCATATATCTTGATTTCCTCAAAAACCATGAAATCTCTGGTGAAAATATTTAGACAATTTACATTCAGAGTAGTGAACTTTACAGGTTTATACAGTTTAAAACATACTATGTATTTATACCTCTCTGAAAAACAGCGATATTCGAAATATTCAGTATCAAGCTGTTTAATGAAAGATATACAGACGAGTATATCTTGATTTCTGCAAAAACCATGAAGTGTCTGGTGAAAAAATTTTGACAATTTACATTCACAGAAATGAACTTTACAGGTTTATACAGTTTATAACATACCATGTGTTTATACCTCTCTGAAAAACAGCGATATACGAATTATTCAGTATCAAGCTGTTTAATGAAAGAGATACCGACTCGTATATCTTGATTTCCTCGAAAACCATGAAGTGTCTGGTGAAAAAATTTTGACAATTTACATTCACAGTAATGAACTTTACAGGTTTATACAGTTTAAAACATGCCAAGTGTTTATACATCTCTGAAAAACAGCGATATACGAAATATTCATTATCAAGCTGTTTTAATGAAAGCGATACATAAGCATATATATTGATTTCCTCAAAAACCATGAAGTGTCTGGTGAAAAAATTTAGACAATTTACATTCACAGTAGTGAACTTTACAGTTTTATACAGTTTAAAACACACAGTATCAAGCTGTTTTAATGAAAGATATACAGTTGCGTATATCTTGATTTCCTCGAAAACCATGAAATATCTGGTAAAAATATTTAGACTATTTACTTTCAGAGTAGTATTCAATTCAGGTTTATTCAGTTTAAAACATTCCATGTGTTTATACCGCTCTGAAAAACAGCAACATATGAAAACTTCAGTATCAAGCAGTTTTAATGAAAGCGATACATAAGCATAAATCTTTTTTTTTATAACTTGAGATTTATTGAAGTTTTGTTTTTATACCTCCCTGAAAAACAATGATATATGAAAACTTCAGTGTCAAGCTGTTTTAATGAAAACGATACATAAGCATATATCTTGATTTCCTCAAAAACCATGAAATCTCTGGTGAAAATATTTAGACAATTTACATTCAGAGTAGTGAACTTTACAGGTTTATACAGTTTAAAACATACTGTGTATTTATACCTCTCTGAAAAACAGCGATATTCGAAATATTCAGTATCAAGCTGTTTAATGAAAGATATACAGACGAGTATATCTTGATTTCTGCAAAAACCATGAAGTGTCTGGTGAAAAAATGTTGACAATTTACATTCACAGAAATGAACTTTACAGGTTTATACAGTTTATAACATACCATGTGTTTATACCTCTCTGAAAAACAGCGATATACGAATTATTCAGTATCAAGCTGTTTAATGAAAGAGATACCGATTCGTATATCTTGATTTCCTCGAAAACCATGAAGTGTCTGGTGAAAAAATTTTGACAATTTACATTCACAGTAATGAACTTTACAGGTTTATACAGTTTAAAACATGCCAAGTGTTTATACATCTCTGAAAAACAGCGATATACGAAATATTCATTATCAAGCTGTTTTAATGAAAGCTATACATAAGCATATATATTGATTTCCTCAAAAACCATGAAGTGTCTGGTGAAAAAATTTAGACAATTTACATTCACAGTAGTGAACTTTACAGTTTTATACAGTTTAAAACACACAGTATCAAGCTGTTTTAATGAAAGATATACAGTTGCGTATATCTTGATTTCCTCGAAAACCATGAAATATCTGGTAAAAATATTTAGACTATTTACTTTCAGAGTAGTATTCAATTCAGGTTTATTCAGTTTAAAACATTCCATGTGTTTATACCGCTCTGAAAAACAGCGACATATGAAAACTTCAGTATCAAGCAGTTTTAATGAAAGCGATACATAAGCATAAATCTTTTTTTTTATAACTTGAGATTTATTGAAGTTTTGTTTTCATACCTCCCTGAAAAACAATGATATATGAAAACTTCAGTGTCAAGCTGTTTTAATGAAAACGATACATAAGCATATATCTTGATTTCCTCAAAAACTATGAAATCTCTGGTGAAAATATTTAGACAATTTACATTCAGAGTAGTGAACTTTACAGGTTTATACAGTTTAAAACATACCATGTGTTTATACCTCTCTGAAAAACAGCGACATATGAAAACTTCAGTATCAAGCTGTTTTTAATGAAAACGATACATAAGCAAATATCTTGATTTCCTCAAAAACCATGAAATATCTGGTAAAAATATTTAGACTATTTACTTTCAGAGTAGTATTCAATTCAGGTTTATTCAGTTTAAAACGTTCCATGTGTTTATACCTCTCTGAAAAACAGCGACATATGAAAACTTCAGTATCAAGCAGTTTTAATGAAAGCGATACATAAGCATAAATCTTTTTTTTTATAACTTGAGATTTATTGAAGTTTTGTTTTTATACCTCCCTGAAAAACAATGATATATGAAAACTTCAGTGTCAAGCTGTTTTAATGAAAACGATACATAAGCATATATCTTGATTTCCTCAAAAACCATGAAATCTCTGGTGAAAATATTTAGACAATTTACATTCAGAGTAGTGAACTTTACAGGTTTATACAGTTTAAAGGGATAGTAATACTTCGTTTTAACTTTATTTTATTTTGTAGGCATTAAAAAAACATGAAGAATGATATAAGTCTTATCTCTCAAACCTTTATGGTTTATGAGATATTCACAAGCAAAGTTTCCCCCTCCCGCCCCTTTTACCTACTGTAAACAATCTCTTCTCAGATGTGGAATGCAGTCCATAGACTGGACGGATAACAGAAGGGGACACTCTTATTCCTTTGAAAACAATGAAATCCCTACCCCCCTTGACAAGCTTTTCAGGTTTTTCTGTTATCTTAATTGAAGATTGTCCCTCTCTGCAGTCTACCTGGGCAGCTCCCTTCTGCCCTGGCTGAAAAGTGTTACATCAGTAAAAGGGGCGGGAGGGGGACACTTTGCTTGTGAATATCTCTTAAACCATAAAGGTTTGGGAGATAAGACTTATATCATTATTCATGTTTTTTTAATGCCTACAAAATAAAATAAAGTTAAAACGAAGTATTACTATCCCTTTAAAACATACCATGTGTTTATACCTCTCTGAAAAACAGCGACATATGAAAACTTCAGTATCAAGCTGTTTTAATGAAAGAGATAAATAAGCATATATCTTGATTTCCTCAAAAATACTGAAATGTCTGGTGAAAATATTTAGACTATTTAACTTCAGAGTAGTGAACGTTACAGGTTTATACAGTTTTAAACAGTCCAAGTGTTTATACCTCCCTGAAAAACAGTGATATATGAAAACTTCAGTGTCAAGCTGTTTTAATGAAAACGATACATAAGCAAATATCTTGATTTCCTCAAAAACCATGAAATATCTGGTAAAAATATTTAGACTATTTACTTTCAGAGTAGTATTCAATTCAGGTTTATTCAGTTTAAAACATTCCATGTGTTTATACCTCTCGGAAAAACAGCGACATATGAAAACTTCAGTATCAAGCAGTTTTAATGAAAGCGATACATAAGCATAAATCTTTTTTTTTATAACTTGAGATTTATTGAAGTTTTGTTTTTATACCTCCCTGAAAAACAATGATATATGAAAACTTCAGTGTCAAGCTGTTTTAATGAAAACGATACATAAGCATATATCTTGATTTCCTCAAAAACCATGAAATCTCTGGTGAAAATATTTAGACAATTTACATTCAGAGTAGTGAACTTTACAGGTTTATACAGTTTAAAACATACTATGTATTTATACCTCTCTGAAAAACAGCGACATATGAAAACTTCAGTATCAAGCAGTTTTAATGAAAGCGATACATAAGCATAAATCTTTTTTTTTATAACTTGAGATTTATTGAAGTTTTGTTTTTATACCTCCCTGAAAAACAATGATATATGAAAACTTCAGTGTCAAGCTGTTTTAATGAAAACGATACATAAGCATATATCTTGATTTCCTCAAAAACCATGAAATCTCTGGTGAAAATATTTAGACAATTTACATTCAGAGTAGTGAACTTTACAGGTTTATACAGTTTAAAACATACTATGTATTTATACCTCTCTGAAAAACAGCGATATTCGAAATATTCAGTATCAAGCTGTTTAATGAAAGATATACAGACGAGTATATCTTGATTTCTGCAAAAACCATGAAGTGTCTGGTGAAAAAATTTTGACAATTTACATTCACAGTAGTGAACTTTACAGTTTTATACAGTTTAAAACACACAGTATCAAGCTGTTTTAATGAAAGATATACAGTTGCGTATATCTTGATTTCCTTGAAAACCATGAAGTGTCTGGAGAAAAAATTTTCACAATTTACATTCATAGTAGTGAACTTTACAGGTTTATACAGTTTAAAACATACTATGTATTTATACCTCTCTGAAAAACAGCGATATACGAAATATTCAGTATCAAGCTGGTTTAATGAAAGATATACAGACGCGAATATCTTGATTTCCTCGAAAACCATGAAGTGTATGGTGAAAAAATTTTGACAATTTACATTCACAGTAGTGAACTTAACAGGTTTATTCAGTTTAAAACATACCATGTGTTTATACCTGTCTGAAAAACAGCGATATACGAACTGTTCATTATCAATCCGTTTTAATGAAAGCGATACATAAGCATATATCTTGATTTCCTCAAAAACCATGAAGTGTCTGGAAAATAATGTGACAATTTAAATTCACAGTAGTGAACTTTAGAGGTTTACACAGTTTAAAACATACTATGTATTTATACCTCTTTGAAAAACAGCGATATTTGAAATATTCAGTATCCAGCTGTCTAATGAAAGATATTCAGACGCTTATATCTTGATTTCCTCGAAAACCAGGAAGTGTCTGGTGAAAAAATTTTGACAATTTACATTCACAGTAGTGAACTTAACAGGTTTATACAGTTTAAAACATACCATGTGTTTATACCTCTTTGAAAAACAGTGATATATGAACTATTCATTATCAAGCTGTTTCAATGAAAGCGATACATAAGTATATATCTTCATTTCCTCAAAAACCATGATGTGTCTGGTGAAAAATTTTTAACAATTTACATTCACAGTAGTGAACTTTACAGATTTATACAGTTTAAAACATACCATGTGTTTATACCTCTCTGGAAAACAGCGATATACGAACTACTGGGTTTGTTTACATTAGAAAAGAGATGTCTAAGGGATGATATGATTACCATTTACAAATACATTCAAGGTCAATGCAAAGAACTATCGAATGAATTATTTATGCAAAGAGCTGAGCTAAGAACAAGAGGTCATCCATTAAGACTTGAGGAAAGGTGCTTTCGAATAAAACACCGGCAGGGATTCTTTACAGTAAGGGCGGTAAGGCTATGGAATTCTTTGCCTCGTGATGTTGTGCTTGCAGATAATGTAACTGCATTCAAAAAAGCAATGGATGCCTATCTAGCACAGAACAATATTGACAGTTATGACAGATGGCTTCAAAGCAAATAGGATATTGAGCCGGGGAACTATTTCACACACACACACACACACACACACACACACACACACACACACACACACACACACACACACACACACACACACACACACACACACACACACCTACCTACACCTACACCTACACCTACACTGGAAATTGCTCCACAGGGCTTTTTTGTTGCCTTCCTTTGGATCAACAGGGGTGTTATTGGCATGGGCTGGACTTGATGGACGCATATCTTTTTTCAGCTTTAACTACTATGTTTCTATTCATTATCAAGCTGTTTTAATGAAAGCGATACATAAGCATATATCTTGATTTCCTCAAAAACTATGAAGTGTCTGGTAAAATAATGTGACAATTTACATTTGCAGTAGTGAACTTTAGAGGTTTATACAGTTTAAAATATTCCCTATGTTTAAACCTCTCTGAAAAACAGCAATATATGAAATATTCAGTAACAAGCTGTTTAATGAAAGATATACAGACGCGTATATCTTGATTTCCTGAAAAACCTTGAAGTGGCTGATGAAAATATTTATACAATTTACATTTAGAGTAGTGAACTTAACAGGTTTATACAGTTTAAAACATACCATGTGTTTATACCTCTCTGAACAACAGCGATATACGAACTATTCAATATCAAACTGTTTTAATGAAAACAATACATAAGCTTATATCTAGATTTCCTCAAAGACCATGAAGTGTCTGGTGAAAAAATGTTGACAATTTACTTTCACAGTAGTGAACTTTACAGGTTTATACTTTTTAAAACATACTATGTATTTATACCTCTCTGAAAAACAGCGATATAGGAAATATTCAGTATCAAGCTGCTTTAAAAAAAGATATACAGTTGCGTATATCTTGATTTCCTCGAAAACCATGAAGTGTCTGATGAAAAAGTTTTAAAAATTTATATTCACAGAAGTGAACTTTACAGGATTATACAGTTTAAAACATACTATGTATTTATACCTCTCTGAAAAACAGCGATATTCGAAATATTCAGTATCAAGCTGTTTAATGAAAGATATACAGACGAGTATATCTTGATTTCCTCGAAAACCATGAAGTGTCTGGTGAAAAAATTTTGACAATTTACATTCACAGTAGTGAACTTTACAGGTTTACACAATTTAAAACATACTATGTGTTTATATCTCTCTGAAAAACAGCGATATACAAAATATTCAGTATCAAGCTGTTTAATGAAAGAGATACAGACGCGTATATCTTAATTTCCTCGAAAACCATGAAGTGTCTGGTGAAAAAATTTTGACAATTTACATTCATAGTAGTGAACTTTACAGGTTTATACAGTTTAAAATATACCATGTGTTTATACCTCTTTGAAAAACAGAGATATACGAACTATTCATTATCATGCTGTTTTAATGAAAGCGATACATAAGCATATGTATTAATTTCCTCAAAAACCATGAAGTGTCTGGTGAAAAAATTTTGACAATTTACATTCACAGTAGTGAATTTTACAGGTTTAAACAGTTTAAAACATACCATGTGTTTATACCTCTCTGAAAAACAGTGATATATGAATACTTCAGTATCAAGCTGTTTTAATGAAAGCCATACTTAAGCATATATCTTGATTTCCTCAAAAAACATGTAGTGTCTGGTGAAAAAATGTTGACAATTGACATTCACTGCAGTGAAATTGACAGGTTTATACAGTTTAAAACATACCATGTGTTTATACCTCTTTGAAAAACATCGATATACGAAATCTTCATTATTATGCTGTTTTAATGAAAGCGATACATAAGCATATATCTTGATTTCCTCAAAAACCATGAAGTGTCTGGTGAAAAAATTTTGACAATTTACATTTACAGTAGTGAACTTTACAGGTTTATACAGTTTAAAACATACCATGTGTTTATACCTCTCTGAAAAACAGTGATATATGAATACTTCAGTGTCAAGCTGTTTTAATGAAAGCGAAACATAAGCATATATTTTGATTTCCTCAAAAACCATGAAGTGTCTGGTGAAAAAATGTTGACAATTTACATTCAGAGTAGTGAACTTTACAGGTTTATACAGTTTAAAACATGCCATGTGTTTATACCTCTCTGAAAAACAGTGATATACGAACTATTCATTATCAAGCTTTTAATGAAAGTGATACATAAGCATATATCTTCATTTCCTCGAAAACCATGAAGTGCCTGGTGAAAAAATTTTGACTATTTACATTCTCAATAGTGAACTTAACAGGTTCATACAGTTTAAAACATGCCATATGTTTATACCTCTCTGAAAAACAACGATATACAAAATATTCAGTATCAAGCTGTTTAATGAAAGAGATACAGAGGCGTATACCTTCATTTCCTCGAAAACCATATAGTGTCTGCTGAAAAAATTTTGACAATTTACATTCACAGTAGTGAACTTTACAGGTTTATATAATTTAAAACATACCATGTTTTTATAACTCTCTGAAAAACAGTGATATATGAATACTTCAGTGTCCTGCTGTTTTAATGAAAGTGATACATAAGCATATATTTTGATTTCCTGATAAACCATGAAGTGTCTGGTGAAAAAATGTTGACAATTTACATTCTCAATAGTGAACTTAACAGGTTCATACAGTTTAAAACATACCATGTGTTTATACCTCTCTGAAAAATAACGATATACGAAATATTCAGTATCAAGCTATTTAATGAAAGATATACAGACGCGTATATATTCATTTCCTCGAAAACAATGAAGTGTCTGGTGAAAAAATTTTGATAATTTACTTTCACAGTAGTGAACGTTACAGGTTTATACAGTTTAAAACATACTATGTATTTATACCTTTCTGAAAAACAGTGATATACGAAATATTCATTATCAAGATGTTTTAATGAAAGCGATACATAAGCATATATCTTGATTTCCTCAAAAACTATGAAGTGTCTGGTAAAATAATGTGACAATTTACATTTGCAGTAGTGAACGTTAGAGGTTTATACAGTTTAAAATATTCCCTGTGTTTAAACCTCTCTGAAAAACAGCAATATATGAAATATTCAGTAACAAGCTGTTTAATGAAAGATATACAGACGCGTATATCTTGATTTCCTGAAAAACCTTGAAGTGGCTGATGAAAATATTTATACAATTTACATTTAGAGTAGTGAACTTAACAGGTTTATACAGTTTAAAACATACCATGTGTTTATACCTCTCTGAACAACAGCGATATACGAACTATTCAATATCAAACTGTTTTAATGAAAACGATACATAAGCTTATATCTAGATTTCCTCAAAGACCATGAAGTGTCTGGTGAAAAAATGTTGACAATTTACTTTCACAGTAGTGAACTTTACAGGTTTATACATTTTAAAACATACCATGTGTTTATACCGCTCTGAAAAACAGCGATATACAAACTATTCATTATCATGCTGTTTTAATGAAAGCGATACTTAAGCATATATCTTCATTTCCTCAAAAACCATGAAGTGTCTGGTGAAAAAATTTTGACAATTTACATTTACAGTAGTGAACTTTACAGGTTTATACAGTTTAAAACATACCATGTGTTTATACCTCTCTGAAAAACAGTGATATATGAATACTTCAGTGTCAAGCTGTTTTAATGAAAGCGAAACATAAGTATATATTTTGATTTCCTCAAAAACCATGAAGTGTCTGGTCAAAAAATGTTGACAATTTACATTCAGAGTAGTGAACTTTACAGGTTTATACAGTTTAAAACATGCCATGTGTTTATACCTCTCTGAAAAACAGTGATATACGAACTATTCATTATCAAGCTGTTTTAATGAAAGTGATACATAAGCATATATCTTCATTTCCTGGAAAACCATGAAGTGCCTGGTGAAAAAATTTTGACTATTTACATTCTCAATAGTGAACTTAACAGGTTCATACAGTTTAAAACATGCCATATGTTTATACCTCTCTGAAAAACAACGATATACAAAATATTCAGTATCAAGCTGTTTAATGAAAGAGATACAGAGGCGTATACCTTCATTTCCTCGAAAACCATATAGCGTCTGGTGAAAAAATTTTGACAATTTACATTCACAGTAGTGAACTTTACAGGTTTATATAATTTAAAACATACCATGTTTTTATAACTCTCTGAAAAACAGTGATATATGAATGCTTCAGTGTCCTGCTGTTTTAATGAAAGTGATACATAAGCATATATTTTGATTTCCTGATAAACCATGAAGTGTCTGGTGAAAAAATGTTGACAATTTACATTCTCAATAGTGAACTTAACAGGTTCATACAGTTTAAAACATACCATGTGTTTATACCTCTCTGAAAAATAACGATATACGAAATATTCAGTATCAAGCTATTTAATGAAAGATATACAGACGCGTATATATTCATTTCCTCGAAAACCATGAAGTGTCTGGTGAAAAAATTTTGATAATTTACTTTCACAGTAGTGAAACATACTTTAAAACATACTATGTATTTATACCTTTCTGAAAAACAGTGATATACGAAATATTCATTATCAAGCTGTTTTAATGAAAGCGATACATAAGCATATATCTTGATTTCCTCAAAAACTATGAAGTGTCTGGTAAAATAATGTGACAATTTACATTTGCAGTAGTGAACTTTAGAGGTTTATACAGTTTAAAATATTCCCTGTGTTTAAACCTCTCTGAAAAACAGCAATATATGAAATATTCAGTAACAAGCTGTTTAATGAAAGATATACAGACGCGTATATCTTGATTTCCTGAAAAACCTTGAAGTGGCTGATGAAAATATTTATACAATTTACATTTAGAGTAGTGAACTTAACAGGTTTATACAGTTTAAAACATACCATGTGTTTATACCTCTCTGAACAACAGCGATATAGGAAATATTCAGTATCAAGCTGCTTTAAAAAAAGATATACAGTTTCGTATATCTTGATTTCCTCGAAAACCATGAAGTGTCTGATGAAAAATTTTTAAAAATTTATATTCACAGAAGTGAACTTTACAGGATTATACAGTTTAAAACATACTATGTATTTATACCTCTCTGAAAAACAGCGATATTCGAAATATTCAGTATCAAGCTGTTTAATGAAAGATATACAGACGAGTATATCTTGATTTCCTCGAAAACCATGAAGTGTCTGGTGAAAAAATTTTGACAATTTACATTCACAGTAGTGAACTTTACAGGTTTACACAATTTAAAACATACTATGTGTTTATATCTCTCTGAAAAACAGCGATATACAAAATATTCAGTATCAAGCTGTTTAATGAAAGAGATACAGACGCGTATATCTTAATTTCCTCGAAAACCATGAAGTGTCTGGTGAAAAAATTTTGACAATTTACATTCATAGAAGTGAACTTTACAGGTTTATACAGTTTAAAATATACCATGTGTTTAAAACTCTTTGAAAAACAGCGATATACGAACTATTCATTATCAAACTGTTTTAATGAAAGCTATACATAAGCATATATCTTAATTTCCTCAAAAACCATGAAGTGTCTGGTGAAAAAATTTTGACAATTTACATTCACAGTAGTGAATTTTACAGGTTTAAACAGTTTAAAACATACCATGTGTTTATACCTCTCTGAAAAACAGTGATATATGAATACTTCAGTATCAAGCTGTTTTAATGAAAGCGATACTTAAGCATATATCTTGATTTCCTCAAAAACCATGAAGTGTCTGGTGAAAAAATGTTGACAATTTACATTCACAGTAGTGAACTTTACAGATTTATACAGTTTAAAACATACCATGTGTTTATACCTCTCTGAAAAACAGCGATATACGAAATATTCAGTATCAAGCTGTTTAATGAAAGATATACAGACGAGTATATCTTGATTTCCTCGAAAACCATGAAGGGTCTGGTGAAAAAATTATGACAATTTACATTCACACTAGTGAACTTAACAGGTTTATACATTTTAAAACATACCATGTGTTTATACCGCTCTGAAAAACAGCGATATACAAACTATTCATTATCATGCTGTTTTAATGAAAGCGATACTTAAGCATATATCTTCATTTCCTCAAAAACTATAAAGTGTCTGGTGAAAAAATGTTGACAATTTACATTCAGAGTAGTGAATTTTACAGGTTTATACAGTTAAAAACATGCCATGTGTTTATACCTCTCTGAAAAACAGTGATATACGAACTATTCATCATCAAGCTGTTTTAATGAAAGTGATACATAAGCATATATCTTCATTTCCTCGAAAAACATGAAGTCCCTGGTGAAAAAATTTTGACTATTTACATTCTCAATAGTGAACTTAACAGGTTCATACAGTTTAAAACATGCCATATGTTTATACCTCTCTGAAAAACAACGATATACAAAATATTCAGTATCAAGCTGTTTAATGAAAGAGATACAGAGGCGTATACCTTCATTTCCTCGAAAACCATATAGTGTCTGGTGAAAAAATTTTGACAATTTACATTCACAGTAGTGAACTTTACAGGTTTATATAATTTAAAACATACCATGTGTTTATACCTCTCTGAAAAATAACGATATACGAAATATTCAGTATCAAGCTATTTAATGAAAGATATACAGATGCGTATATATTCATTTCCTCGAAAATCATGAAGTGTCTGGTGAAAAAATTTTGATAATTTACTTTCACAGTAGTGAACGTTACAGGTTTATACAGTTTAAAACATACTATGTATTTATACCTTTCTGAAAAACAGTGATATACGAAATATTCATTATCAAGGTGTTTTAATGAAAGATATACAGTTGCGTACATCTTGATTTCCTCAAAAACCATGAAGTGTGTAGTGAAAAAGTTTTGACAATTTACATTCAGAATAGTGAACTTTACAGGTTTATACAGTTTAAAATTTGCCATGTATTTATACCTCTCTGAAAAACAGCGATATACGAACTATTCATTATCAATCTGTTTTAATGAAAGCGATACATAAGCATATATCTTAATTTTCTCAAAAGCCATGAAGTGTCTGGTGAAAAAACGTTGACAATTAACATTCACAGTAGTGAAATTAACAGGTTTATACAGTTTAAAACATACCATGTGTTTATACCTCTTTGAAATGCATCGATATACGAAATCTTTATTATTATGCTGTTTTAATGAAAGCGATACATAAGCATATATCTTGATTTCCTTAAAAACTATGAAGTGTCTGATGCAAATATTTATACAATTTACATTTAGAGTAGTGAACTTTATAGGTTTATAAGATTTTAAAACATACCATGTGTTTATCCCTCTCTGAAAAACAGCGATATACTAACTATTCATTATCAAGCTGTTTTAATGAAAGATATACAGACACTTATAGCTTGATTTCTTCGAAAACCATGAAGTGTCTGGTGAAAAAATTTTGACAATTTACATTCACAGTAGTGAACTTAACAGGTTTATACAGTTTAAAACATACCATGTATTTATACCTCTCTGAAAAACAGCGATATACGAACTATTCATTATCAAGCTGTTTTACTGAAAGTGATACATAAGCCTATATCTTCATTTCGTCAAAAACCATGAAGTGTGTGGTGAAACAATTTTGACAATTTACATTCAAAATAGTGAACTTTACAGGTTTATACAGTTTAAAACATACTATGTATTTATACCTCTCTGAAAAACAGTGATATACGAAATATTCAGTATCAAGCTGTTTAATGAAAGATATACAGACGCGTTTGTCTTGATTTCCTATAAAACGATGAAGTGTCTGGTGAAAAAATATTGACAATTTACATTCAAAGTACTGAACTTAACAGGTTTATACAGTTTAAAACATACCATGTGATTATACTTCTTTGAAATAAAAGATATACGAACTATTCATTATCAAGCTGTTTTAATGAAAGCGATACATAAGTATATATCTTGATTTCCTCAAAAACCATGAAGTGTCTGGTGAAAACATTTTGACAATTTACTTTCACAGAAGTGAACTTTACAGGTTTATACAGTTTAAAAGATACTATGTATTTATATCTCTCTGAAAAACAGCGATATACAAAATATTCAGTATCAAGCTGTTTTAATGAAAGATATACAGTTGCGTATATCTTGATTTCCTCAAAAACCATGAAGTGTCTGGTGAAAACATTTTGACAAGTTACATTCACAGTAGTGAACTTTACAGGTTTATGCAGTTTAAAACATGCCATGTGTTTATACCTCTCTGAAAAACAGCGATATACGAACTCTTCATTATCAAGCTGTTTTAATGAAAACGATACATAATAATATTTCCTCATTTCCTCAAAAACCATGAAGTGTCTGGTGAAAAAATTTTGACAATTTACATTCACAGTAGTGAACTTTACAGGTTTATACAGTTTAAAACATACCATGAGTTTATACCTCTCTGAAAAACAGCGATATACTAACTATTCATTATCATGCTGTTTTAATGAAAGCGATACATAAGCATATATCTTCATTTCCTCAAAAACCATGAAGTGTCTGGTGAAAAAATTTTGACAATTTACATTCACAGTAGTGAACTTTACAGGTTCATACAGTTTAAAACATACCATGTGTTTATACCTCTCTGAAAAACAGTGATATATGAATACTTCAGTATCAAGCTGTTTTAATGAAAGTGATACTTAAGCATATATCTTGATTTCCTCAAAAACCATGAAGTGTCTGGTGAAAAAAGTTTGACAATTTACATTCACAGTAGTGAACTTTACAGATTTATAAAGTTTAAAACATGCTATGTATGTATACCTCTCTGATAAACAGCGATATACGAACTATTCATTATCAATCTGTTTTAATGAAAGCGATACATAAGCATATATCTTGATTTCCTCAAAAACCATGAAGTGTCTTGTGAAAAATTGTTGGCAATTAACATTCACTGTAGTGAAATTGACAGGTTTATACAGTTTAAAACATACCATGTGTTTATTCCTCTTTGAAAAACATCGATATACGAAATCTTCATTATTATGCTGTTTTAATGAAAACGATACATAAGCATATATCTTGATTTCCTCAAAAACCATGAAGTGTCTGGTGAAAAAATGTTGACAATTTACATTCACAGTAGTGAACTTTACAGGTTTATACAGTTTAAAACATACCATGTGTTTATACCTCTCTGAAAAACAGCGATATACGAAATATTCAATATCAAGCTGTTTAATGAAAGATATACAGACGAGTATATCTTGATTTCCTCGAAAACCATGAAGGGTCTGGTGAAAAAATTTTGACAATTTACATTCACAGTAGTGAACTTAACAGGTTTATACATTTTAAAACATACCATGTGTTTATACCGCTCTGAAAAACAGCGATATACGAACTATTCATTATCATGCTGTTTTAATGAAAGCGATACTTAAGCATATATCTTAATTTCCTCAAAAACCATGAAGTGTCTGGTGAAAAAATGTTGACAATTTACATTCAGAGTAGTGAACTTTACAGGTTTATACAGTTTAAAACATGCCATGTGTTTATACCTCTCTGAAAAACAGTGATATACGAACTATTCATTATCAAGCTGTTTTAATGAAAGTGATACATAAGCATATATCTTCATTTCCTCGAAAACCATGAAGTGGCTGGCGAAAAAATTTTGACAATTTACATTCTCAATAGTGAACTTAACAGGTTCATACAGTTTAAAACATACCATGTGTTTATACCTCTCTGAAAAACAACGATATACGAAATATTCAGTATCAAGCTGTTTAATGAAAGAGATACAGAGGCGTATACCTTCATTTCCTCGAAAACCATGAAGTGTGTGGTGAAAAAATTTTGACAATTTACATTCACAGTAGTGAACTTTACAGGTTTATATAATTTAAAACATACCATGTGTTTATAACTCTCTGAAAAACAGTGATATATGAATACATCATTGTCCTGCTGTTTTAATGAAAGAGATACATAAGCATATATCTTGATTTCCTGAAAAACCATGAAGTGTCTGGTGAAAAAATGATGACAATTTACATTCTCAATAGTGAACTTAACAGGTTCATACAGTTTAAAACATACCATGTGTTTATACCTCTCTGAAAAACAACGATATACGAAATATTCAGTATCAAGCTGTTTAATGAAAGATATACAGACGCGTATATAATCATTTCCTCGAAAACCATGAAGTGTCTGGTGAAAAAATTTTGACAATTTACTTTCACAGTAGTGAACGTTACAGGTTTATACAGTTTAAAACATACTATGTATTTATACCTTACTGAAAAATAGTGATATACGAAATATTCAGTATCAAGGTGTTTTAATGAAAGATATACAGTTGCGTACATCTTGATTTCCTCGAAAACCATGAAGTGTGTAGTGAAAAAGTTTTGACAATTTACATTCAGAATAGTGAACTTTACAGGTTTATACAGTTTAAAACATGCCATGTATTTATACCTCTCTGAAAAACAGCGATATACGAACTATTCATTATCAATCTGTTTTAATGAAAGCGATACATAAGCATATATCTTCATTTTCTCAAAAACCATGAAGTGTCTGGTGAAAAAATGTTGACAATTAACATTCACAGTAGTGAAATTAACAGGTTTATACAGTTTAAAACATACCATGTGTTTATACCTCTTTGAAAAGCATCAATATACGAAATCTTGAAGGGGGCATGGCTGACCAGCAGACAAGATGGCAGCATAATTCTCTTGCTCCGCTCCGGGGCCCAGATGCTTTAGCAATACTTACCTTCTACCGTGACCATGGTCAGACATAGGAAGCAGTCTAGAGACCCACAGACTCCGGGATCCCACAGAGCTCAGGGAGAGTCGCCTTTGAGAGGCTTTTTCACTGCTCCGGTGAGGACTCCGATCAGTGACGCAGGTTCCAATATGGCGGATTCTCCCACTCCCACGCGCATCTCGGAGAGATCACCTGCATCTATATCGCTGACCCTGGAGGGCGGACAACCAAGTCCTATGCCACGGGATATATTAGAAGCCATCAAGGCTATGCCATCTCGGGAGGACTTCCTGTTATTGGCGTCTGATATTAAGCAGAGTGTGCGTGAGGTTCGGGAGGATATCGCAGGCCTCCGCTCTGGCGTAGAGGCCTTGGATGCTAGAGTGTCGGCAGTAGAATCCCGAGCCAGACGCACGAAAAGTGAGTTACAAGACCTAACAACCACGTACGAGAGACTGACACCTCAGTTGGCGGAATTGCGGAGACTGCTCGAGGACTTGGACAACAGAGGCAGGCGGAACAACATCCGCGTATGTGGCCTATCTGAGGATGTCCCACCCAGGGACTTAATTCTTGTACTCACCTCACTTTTTAACATGATCCTGGGTAGGCCTGAAGACACTCCGATTACTTTTGAGCGAGCGCACCGTGCCCTTCGCCAGAGGAGCCCTCCGGATGGCCTGCCTAGAGATGTGGTGTGCTGTCTCGCCAGTTTTACCCTAAAGGAGAATATCATGCGGAGTGCTAGGACGAGGAGATTCTGGACCTTCCGGAACTCAGAGATAGCTTTGTACCAGGACCTCGTTTGGCTTACTCTTCAGAAACGGAGCCCTGAGGCCTCTCACTCAGGCCTTGTCGACCCGCGACATTCCTTACAAGTGGGGTTTTCCCTTCAGCCTCCAGGCTCGGGTTGGGAATTTAACGTTCACTGTTCGATGTCCTGCTGATGTTCCTACCCTGACCCGGGCGGTGCATTTACCAGAGATTCCGGTCCCGGATTGGGAGGCTCTGGACTTTGCTCCTCAGGTGCGTGCAGTGCGGAGGGCTCGCACCCGAGGTCGTGGTGGAGAGGCGGAGCGACCTTTGAGAAGGGTCCCTGATGAGTGAAGTCTATCTAGCCCCTGACCTGATGGTGGGTACTGTTGCCTTGGACTCCCTCCCGGGATGATTCCCTGTTTGGAACTTTTCCTGCGGACCCTCCCGACATGCCGAAGGACTTGATTTGGGGGTACCTGTTCTCTTTTTTTGTGGCGGGGGGGTGCCCTCTGTGGGTCCCTGCCGGCGGGGCCTATACCCTTGTTGGGCCTCGCTGTATGGACTGACAGACGGCCTGGAGCCTCTTACCGGGATTGGTGGCTTGAGGTGGGGAATGTTCTGGGCGGGGGATTTTGATTGTTTGTACGTTTGTTTGTTTTTTTACCCTGCTTTGGCAGATGGAGGCCTCCCTGCGCTGGGGTGCGGGGGCCCGTGGTGGCTGGGGACTCGCTATGGGTCCCATTTGTCCGTTGCGGGCCCCGGGCCCCGGTGTGTGGTGGCACTCGAGAGTACCCTGTTGGGACTTGGGGTTATGTGAATGCTCTTAGTGCCTTTTATTGACAACTGCTATGTTCTATACACTGTATTTGGTTAAAGACCGTGCTGGGTTTCCCGGAGCGGACACAACGGAACGGATCACATATATTGTTTTTTTGTTGTTTACGTTTATAGTGTTTGTGAATTTTATATGTTTTTGTCTCTGGTTTAGTTGCTCACCCTCACGGGACGTTGGCGTCCTTTTTGTCTGTTTTTTTTTGTTTTGTTTTTTTTTGTTTTGTTATCTTTTCACCCGGGGTGTTTTGCCTGATTGGCGGCATTCTCCGTGTGAGACGCAGTGTTCCACTGAGTGGTGTTTGAGGATTTTTTCTGGGACTGAGACATTCCTAGTCTCTTTCTCCCCTCTTTCTTGTGTTTCTCTCTCTGTTTCTCTCACCTGATTTCCCCTTCTTCTCTTCCCCTTCTCCTTCTTCTTTCCACCTACCCTTCTTGCCTCATCATGTCTGTTGCACCTATGCCACTCACGTTTTACTCACTCAATGTGCGGGGTCTTAATGTCCCTGAAAAGCGATCTAATTTGTTTAGGGATTTGCGCTCTCACCGTGTGTCTGTGGCTTTCCTACAGGAGATGCACTTTGTAGAGCGGAAATTCCCCTCTTTGTCTACTTCCCATTACCCCTTGGCCTTTTATAGCAATAATGCACAGTTGTTGACTCTGTTGGACGAGATTGGCCGACTTGAGCGGGCACACAAGGTCTCATTGTTGTGCTCTGACTACCAGGCTCTTTTGTCTAAGAGGCGCCAACTTGCGGATATACTCAATACTAGGAATCGCTTGGCTCATCAACGTACAAAACGCTTTTTCTTTGAAAATAGTAATAAGTGCGGAAGGCTTTTGGCGCGTATGCTACGCACGAGATCACAGCTTACTTATGTCGCTAAAATCCGAGACAAGGCTAACAGGTTAGTTCGTCTACCTACCCAGATTGCTGCGGCATTTAGAGACTATTATGCTTCGCTCTATAATCTCTCTACGATGGTGCCGGGGGAACAAGCGGCCTTGCATACGGACAATATTCGCCGCTACTTGTCGAAACATGTCTGTCGCACTCTCCCCGTGTCCATAGCGTCCTCCCTTGAGGCCCCTTTTACTGTTGAGGAACTTGCAGCGGCAATTAAGTCCTCCCGAGGGGGTAGGGCACCAGGCCCGGATGGTCTTACGCTTCGTTATTACCAATCGTTTTCCACGGAACTCTGGCAGCATTTGGTGGATATGTACAATTCTCTGCTTCAGGGCACTGCGTTTCCTGCTCAGACGTTACGTGCCACTGTTACAGTTATCCCCAAGGAAGGGAAGGATGGGGAATTATGCTCTAGTTATCGCCCTATTTCACTTCTTAACACAGATGTGAAGCTATTGGCTAAAATGCTGGCCCTGCGATTGTCCCCATACCTGCCAGACCTTGTTCACCAAGACCAGTCAGGGTTTGTGTATGGGAGAGAGGCGCGTGATAATACGAATAAAGTCCTGGGCCTTATGAGACTCGTGCAATCTGGCGGGACTCCCTCTTTGCTTCTGTCCACTGGTGCCGAAAAGGCGTTTGACAGAGTAGACTGGGAGTTCCTGATGACCACTTTAGAGTTCACGGGTCTGGGACCTAATATGAGAATCTTGGATTTCAGCCTTGTATTCTAGGCCTTCGGCGTGCGTGCGAGTTAACAGTCTCCTTTCACAACCTTTTGATATTACGAATGGGATATTACAGGGGTGCCCTCTCTCTCCCTTACTCTTTGTACTGGCATTGGAGCCCTTTCTGAACGCTATTCGTGGTAATGAGGCCATTCATGGGATTTCCTTGATGGACTCGGAATATAAAGTGGCAGCTTTTGCCAATGATATGCTGTTCCTGCTAACTCAACCTGTTGTTTCCTTGCCCTCTTTACAGGATGCTTTTGCTGAATATGGGTCCCTGTCCAACCTCAAGATAAATATGTCTAAGTCGGAAGTACTTAATCTTACTGTGCCGAACGACGTGCGTATTGGTTTGCAGGGTGCTTTCCCCTACAAGTGTGCCCCCACCGGTTACGCTACTTAGGGGTCTGGCTTACTCCGGACCCTGTTGATTTATACCGCGCCAATTTCCTCCCATTGCTATCACGGCTTTGTACAGACTTGAAGGCATGGTCCTTCCCCCATATCACATGGATTGGGAGGATTAATGTGGTGAAGATGAATGTGCTTCCTCGTTTGTTATACCTTTTTCAGACTTTACCTATTACCTTACCGCGGTTGTTTTTCTCATCGCTGAGTTCGGCGGTCCTGCGCTTCATCTGGCATGGTCGGCGTCCCCGACAGAAGCTCTCGCAATTGTACTTACCTAAGGGGAGAGGAGGCCTCTCCTTGCCTGATTTCCAGGCTTACTATCAGGCATGTCACTTACGAAGGGTGGTGGATTGGGCAGTGTCCATGCGGCATAAGCAGTGGGTCTCTATCGATTACCATAGGACGGGAGGCATACTTCAGGCGGCTCTTTGGTTGCGCCCTGATCGGAGAGATGCCAGCCTTCGACGTTGTCCCTTCATTCAAGCCACCCTGACTGTGTGGACTGCGATCGCGAGCAAATATTCTTTGACTTCCTTTCCTTCTCCAATGACACCTCTGATTCATAACCCCGACTTTACACCCGGTATAGCGGGCAGCCGTATTTTTCCTATAGCCTCCCTGCCCTCTTTGCGACTAGGCCAAGTTATGCTTGAGAACCGACTGAGGCCACTGACGGATATTTTAGGTGGTGTTTCCCAGACCTTTCTTGATGAATACCGTTACTATCAATTGAAACACTATGTGAACTCTATTGTTCAGCGGCACCAGATTATTCGACCCCTGACGGCGTTTGAGAAGGAGTGTGTCCGGGATGTCCCATTGAGTCATGAGGTATCGCGCCTCTATCTGCTGCTGTTGAACAGTAGACACTCGCAGACTCCTCCCTATGTGGGAAAATGGGAGACTGAGTTGGGAACTACTTTTACGGATCAACAGTGGGAGCAGATTATGTTTCTGACCCATCATGTTTCGATCTCTACAAAGTTGCAGGAATCTGCATATAAACTTTTGTCTAGGTGGTATCTTACCACGGTAGCTATGCAGAAAATTGATCCATCCAGTTCCGGCCTCTGTTGGAGGTGTAATTTAGCCCAGGGTACTCTTCTACATGTTTGGTGGGACTGCCCGTTGATTGTTCCTTATTGGAGAGCGATTTACTCGGTCATTCAGCATCTTGTGGCTAATCCTCCTGATTTTAGACCCGAGTATCTCCTTCTTCATCACACTCTGATGAGCACTTCCAGATATAGTAAATCATTGCTTCCCCAATTGTTAGCAGCGGCAAATGGTTTGATAGCTTTGTACTGGAGAAAGCCGATTGCTCCCGCTCTCTCGGTCTGGGTGGAGAGGGTTGAGGAGCTCAGATCCATGGCAAATCTAGACTCTTCCTCCCAGGCGGCCATAGCTCGATATTCTGAGATCTGGCTGCCTTGGATGCTATTCTTAGAGGGACCGGAGTTTCCCAGGCTCCTCCCTTTGGGGGGTGCCCCCTCTGCACCCTCCTGAGTCGATCCCTTCTATTTTGGGTATATTAGGTTGACCGTTTACTTGAGGTATGAGACCCCGCACGATAACAGTCTTATCAATATCGGTATGTAAAGTGACAAAATTGTCTGTTTCACTATGTTATATTGCAAAACTTATTTCTGACTGTACATTCCATGATTGTGGCATTATCTATTGCTTTACTGTATGATTATTAAATTCCCTTTCCCCTTCCCCTCTTTCCCTGCTTTATTTCTGTACCCTTCCCTTACCCTTTCCACTACCTAGGCCTTTTTCCTCTATTTATGTATTCTAAAATTCAATAAACTCTTTATTGACATTAATATACGAAATCTTTATTATTATGCTGTTTTAATGAAAGCGATACATAAGCATATATCTTGATTTCCTCAAAAACCATGAAGTGTCTGATGCAAATATTTATACAATTTACATTTAGAGTAGTGAACTTTACAGGTTTATAGATTTTAAAACATGCCATGTGTTTATCCCTCTCTGAAAAACAGCGATATACTAACTATTCGCTATCAAGCTGTTTTAATGAAAGATATACAGACGCTTATAGCTTGATTTCGTTGAAAACTATGAAGTGTCTGGTGAAAAAATGTTGACAATTTACATTCACAGTAGTGAACTTAACAGGTTTATACAGTTTAAAACATACCATGTATTTATACCTCTCTGAAAAACAGCGATATACGAACTATTCATTATCAAGCTGTTTTACTGAAAGTGATACATAAGCCTATATCTTCATTTCGTCAAAAACCATGAAGTGTGTGGTGAAACAATTTTGACAATTTACATTCAAAGTAGTGAACTTTACAGGTTTATACAGTTTTAAACATACTATGTATTTATACCTCTCTGAAAAACAGTGATATACGAAATATTCAGTATCATGCTGTTTAATGAAAGATATTCAGATGCGTATGTCTTGATTTCCTCAAAAACCATGAAGTGTCTGGTAAAAAAATTTTGGCAATTTACATTCACAGTAGTGAACTTTACAGGTTTAAACAGTTTAAAACATGCCATGTGTTTATACCTCTCTGAAAAACAGCGATATACGAACTCTTCATTATCAAGCTGTTTTAATGAAAGCGATACATAAGCATATATCTTCATTTCCTCAAAAACCATGAAGTGTCTGGTGAAAAAATTTTGACAATTTGCTTTCACATTAGTGAACGTTACAGGTTTATACAGTTTAAAACATGCCATGTGTTTATACCTCTCTGAAAAACAGCGATATACGAAATATTCAGTATCATGCTGTTTAATGAAAGAGATACAGACGCGTATATCTTCATTTCCTCAAAAACCATGAAGTGTCTGGTGAAAAAATTATGACAATTTGCATTCACAGTAGTGAACTTTACAGGTTTATACAGTTTAAAACATACTATGTTTTTATACCTCTCTGAAAAACAGCGATATACGAAATATTCAGTATCAAGCTGTTTAATGAAAGATATACAGTTGCGTATATCTTGATTTCCTCGAAAACCATGAAGTGTCTGGTGAAAAAATGTTGACAATTTACATTCACAATAGTGAACTTTACAGGTTTATACAGTTTAAAACATACCATGTGTTTATACCTCTCTGATAAAACAGCGATATACGAACTATTCATTATCAAGCTGTTTTCATGAAAGCGATACATAAGCATATATCTTGATTTCCTCAAAAACCATGAAGTGTCTGGTGAAAAAATGTTGACAATTTACTTTCACAGTAGTGAACTTTACAGGTTTATACAGTTTGAAACATACTGTGTATTTATACCTCTCTGAAAAACAGCGATATACGAAATATTCAGTATCAAGCTGTTTTAATGTAAGATATATAGTTGCGTATATCTTGATTTCCTCGAAAACCATGAAGTGTCTGGTGAAAAAATGTTGACAATTTACATTCACAGTAGTGAACTTTACAGGTTTATACAGTTTAAAACATACTATGTATTTATACCTCTCTGAAAAACAGAGATATACGAAATATTCAGTATCAAGCTGTTTAATGAAAGAGATACAGACGCGTATATCTTCATTTCCTCAAATCCATGAAGTGCCTGGTGAAAAAATTATGACAATTTACATTCACAGTAGTGAACTTTACAGGTTTATACAGTTTAAAACATACTATGTTTTTATACCTCTCTGAAAAACAGCGATATACGAAATATTCAGTATCAAGCTGTTTTAATGTAAGATATATAGTAGCGTATATCTTGATTTCCTAGAAAACCATGAAGTGTCTGGTGAAAAAATTTTGACAATTTACATTCACAGTAGTGAACTTTACAGGTTTATACAGTTTAAAACATACTATGTATTTATACCTCTCTGAAAAACAGTGATATACAAAATATTCAGTATCAAGATGTTTAATGAAAGAAATACAGAAGCGTTTGTCTTGATTTCCTATAAAACGATGAAGTGTCTGGTGAAAAAATATTGACAATTTACATTCAAAGTACTGAACTTAACAGGTTTATACAGTTTAAAACATACCATGTGATTATACCTCTCTGAAAAAAAAAGATATACGAACTATTCATTATCAAGCTGTTTTAATGAAAGCGATATATAAGCATATATCTTGATTTCCTCAAAAACCATGAAGCGTCTGGTGAAAACATTTTGACAATTTACTTTCACAGTAGTGAACGTTACAGGTTTATACAGTTTAAAACAGACTATGTATTTATATGTCTCTGAAAAACAGCGATATACAAAATATTCAGTATCAAGCTGTTTTAATGAAAGATATACAGTTGCGTATATCTTGATTTCCTCGAAAACCATGAAGTGTCTGGTGAAAAAATTTTGACAAGTTACATTCACAGTAGTGAGCTTTACAGGTTTATGCAGTTTAAAACATGCCATGTGTTTATACCTCTCTGAAAAACAGCGATATACGAACTCTTCATTATCAAGCTGTTTTAATGAAAACGATACATAATAATATATCCTCATTTCCTCAAAAACCATGAAGTGTCTGGTGAAAAAATTTTGACAATTTACATTCACAGTAGTGAACTTTACAGATTCATACAGTTTAAAACATACCATGTGTTTATACCTCTCTGAAAAACAGTGATATATGAATACTTCAGTATCAAGCTGTTTTAATGAAAGCGATACTTAAGCATATATCTTGATTTCCTCAAAAACCATGAAGTGTCTGGTGAAAAAATGTTGACAATTTACATTCACAGTAGTGAACTTTACAGGTTTATACAGTTTAAAACATACTATGTTTTTATACCTCTCTGAAAAACAGCGATATACAAAATATTCAGTATCAAGCTGTTTTAATGAAAGATATACAGTTGCGTATATCTTGATTTCCTCGAAAACCATGAAGTGTCTGGTGAAAAAATTTTGACAATTTACATTCACAATAGTGAACTTAACAGGTTTATACAGTTTAAAACATACCATGTGTTTATACCTCTCTGATAAAACAGCGATATACGAACTATTCATTATCAAGCTGTTTTCATGAAAGCGATACATAAGCATATATCTTGATTTCCTCAAAAACCATGAAGTGTCTGGTGAAAAAATGTTGACAATTTACTTTCATAGTAGTGAACTTTACAGGTTTATACAGTTTGAAACATACTGTGTATTTATACCTCTCTGAAAAAGAGCGATATACGAAATATTCAGTATCAAGCTGTTTTAATGTAAGATATATAGTAGCGTATATCTTGATTTCCTAGAAAACCATGAAGTGTCTGGTGAAAAAATTTTGACAATTTACATTCACAGTAGTGAACTTTACAGGTTTATACAGTTTAAAACATACTATGTATTTATACCTCTCTGAAAAACAGTGATATACAAAATATTCAGTATCAAGATGTTTAATGAAAGAAATACAGAAGCGTTTGTCTTGATTTCTTATAAAACGATGAAGTGTCTGGTGAAAAAATATTGACAATTTACATTCAAAGTACTGAACTTAACAGGTTTATACAGTTTAAAACATACCATGTGATTATACCTCTCTGAAAAAAAAAGATATACGAACTATTCATTATCAAGCTGTTTTAATGAAAGCGATATATAAGCATATATCTTGATTTCCTCAAAAACCATGAAGCGTCTGGTGAAAACATTTTGACAATTTACTTTCACAGTAGTGAACGTTACAGGTTTATACAGTTTAAAACAGACTATGTATTTATATGTCTCTGAAAAACAGCGATATACAAAATATTCAGTATCAAGCTGTTTTAATGAAAGATATACAGTTGCGTATATCTTGATTTCCTCGAAAACCATGAAGTGTCTGGTGAAAAAATTTTGACAAGTTACATTCACAGTAGTGAGCTTTACAGGTTTATGCAGTTTAAAACATGCCATGTGTTTATACCTCTCTGAAAAACAGCGATATACGAACTCTTCATTATCAAGCTGTTTTAATGAAAACGATACATAATAATATATCCTCATTTCCTCAAAAACCATGAAGTGTCTGGTGAAAAAATTTTGACAATTTACATTCACAGTAGTGAACTTTACAGGTTTATACAGTTTAAAACATACCATGAGTTTATACCTCTCTGAAAAACAGCGATATACGAACTATTCATTATCAAGCTGTTTTAATGAAAGCGATACATAAGTATATATCTTCATTTCCTCAAAAACCATGAAGTGTCTGGTGAAAAAATTTTGACAATTTACATTCACAGTAGTGAACTTTACAGATTCATACAGTTTAAAACATACCATGTGTTTATACCTCTCTGAAAAACAGTGATATATGAATACTTCAGTATCAAGCTGTTTTAATGAAAGCGATACTTAAGCATATATCTTGATTTCCTCAAAAACCATGAAGTGTCTGGTGAAAAAATGTTGACAATTTACATTCACAGTAGTGAACTTTACAGATTTATAAAGTTTAAAACATACTATGTATTTATACCTCTCTGAAAAACAGCGATATACGAACTATTCATTATCAATCTGTTTTAATGAAAGCGATACATAAGCATATATCTTGATTTCCTCAAAAACCATGAAGTGTCTGGTGAAAAAATGTTGACAATTAACATTCACAGTAGTGAAATTAACAGGTTTATACAGTTTAAAACATACCATGTGTTTATACCTCTTTGAAAAACATCGATATACGAAATCTTCATTATTATGCTGTTTTAATGAAAGCGATACTTAAGCATATATCTTCATTTCCTCAAAAACCATGAAGTGTCTGGTGAAAAAATGTTGACAATTTACATTCAGAGTAGTGAACTTTACAGGTTTATACAGTTTAAAACATGCCATATGTTTATACCTCTCTGAAAAACAGAGATATACGAACTCTTCATTATCAACCTGTTTTAATGAAAACGATACATAATAATATATCCTCATTTCCTCAAAAACCATGAAGTGTCTGGTGAAAAAATTTTGACAATTTACATTCACAGTAGTGAACTTTACAGGTTTATACAGTTTAAAACATACCATGAGTTTATACCTCTCTGAAAAACAGCGATATACGAACTATTCATTGTCAAGCTGTTTTAATGAAAGCGATACTTAAGCATATATCTTGATTTCTTCAAAAACCATGAAGTGTCTGGTGAAAAAATGTTGACAATTTACATTCACAGTAGTGAACTTTACAGATTTATAAAGTTTAAAACATACTATGTATTTATACCTCTCTGAAAAACAGCGATATACGAACTATTCATTATCAATCTGTTTTAATGAAAGAAATACATAAGCATATATCTTGATTTCCTCAAAAACCATGAAGTGTCTTGTGAAAAAATGTTGACAATTAACATTCACAGTAGTGAAATTAACAGGTTTATACAGTTTAAAACATACCATGTGTTTATACCTCTTTGAAAAACATCGATATACGAAATCTTCATTATTATGCTGTTTTAATGAAAGCGATACATAAGCATATATCTTGATTTCCTCAAAAACCATGAAGTGTCTGGTGAAAAAATGTTGACAATTTACATTCACAGTAGTGAACTTTACAGGTTTATACAGTTTAAAACATACCATGTGTTTATACCTCTCTGAAAAACAGCGATATACAAAATATTCAGTATCAAGCTGTTTAATGAAAGATATACAGACAAGTATATCTTGATTTCCTCGAAAACCATGAAGGGTCTGGTGAAAAAATTTTGACAATTTACATTCACAGTAGTGAACTTAACAGGTTTATACATTTTAAAACATACCATGTGTTTATACTAGAGATGCACCGATACCGATACCGGTATTGGTATCGGTACCGATACCCTTATTTGCGCGAGTACTCGTACTCGCGCAAATAGGGCCGATACCGGTGCCGATACCAGGGCAGGGCAACTCAATCTGCTGACCTTATGTTATCTATAGCGGATCCTGCCGGGCGCGTCAGATGTCACTGTGGAGGCCAGCCGGGACTGTGATGTAAGACGCAGGCTACGCAGCGGCGTGACTAAGAGCACTGCGAGTCTGCGTCTGGTCACGAGTCGCTGAGCGAGAGGCGGAAGCAGAGGAGTCAACTCGTCAGTAAGGTAAGTGGGTGAAGGGACTTGGGGAAACAGCGCAATTATTAAATAAAATGGGGATCAGAGGCAAGAGCAGGTGAAAGAGGCAGAGGTGGGGTCAAGAGGGAGAAAAATGGCAAGTGGCAAAATTTACTAAGAGAGAAAAAAAGGCAAGGAAGGATCAGGGGCCAAGACGATGCAAAAGGAGAGAGACTCAGGATGGGGGGAAAGAGGCAAAAGGGTGGGATCAACAGTCAAGGAGGGGAGACATTAGCAAAAGTAAGGGGGATCAGATCCCTCAGATCACTCAGAGTCAATGAGGGAGGGGGAGAAAGAGGCAAAGAGAATGGCAACAGGAAGATCAAGAGGGGGAATCAAGAGTGGGTGAAAGAGGCAGAGGGGTGTTAAGAGGGGAAAAAAGAAGCAAATGATGGTGGGGGGTATCATTAGGCAAAAGGAGAGGGGATCATGAGGGGAGAAAGAGGCAAAAGGGGAGAATCAAGACTCAGAGTCAAGGAGGGGGGGGAGAGACAAAAGTAAGGGAGATCAATCAAAAGTCAATGAGGGAGGGGGAGAAAGAGGCAAAGAGAGAATGGAACAGGAAGATCAAGAGTGGGTGAAAGAGTGAGAGGGGGGTCAAGAGAGGGAAAAAGAAGCAAATGGTGGGGGTATCATGAGGCAAGAGGAGAGGGGATCATGAGGGGAGAGAGGCAAAATGGGAGAATCAAGACTCAGAGTCAATGAGGGAGGGGGAGAAAGAGGCAAAGAGAATGGCAACAGGAAGATCAAGAGTGGGTGAAAGAGGCAGAGGGGGGTCTAGAGGGGGAAAAAGAAGCAAATGGTGGGGGTATCATAAGGCAAAAGGAGAGGGAATCATGAGGGGAGAGAGGCAAAAGGGGAGAATCAAGACTCAGAGTCAATGAGGGAGGGGGAGAAAGAGGCAAAGAGAATGGCAACAGGAAGATCAAGAGTGGGTGAAAGAGGCAGAGGGGGGTCAAGAGGGGGAAAAAGAAGCAAATGGTGGGGGTATCATGAGGCAAAAGGAGAGGGGATCATGAGGGGAGAAAGAGGCAAAAGGAGAATCAAGACTCAGAGTCAAGGAGAGTCAAGTAAGGGGGATCAATCAAAAGACAATGAGGGAGGAGGAGAAAGAGGCAAAGGGGGAATCAAGAAAGGGGAAAATGGGGGAGAGGAGAAAAAGGGAAAAGGACTGGGATCAAGATGAGTCCAGGGCGGATTAAGGCAAGAGGGGGAAAAAGGCAAAAGGGGAGAGTCAAGAGGTGGTGTGTGTGTGTGTGTATATATTAATTAATTACACATCAAGAGTCTCTCTCTATATATATTTATTATTTATATATTTATAATATAAATATAACTATGTATTGTCTTATGGTGATGAGATCTAATTATGGTGACAAATTATCTAACCATATTGCTCTGGTGGTGGCATATAATACAACTGTGTTGCTCTGGTGGTGGCATATATGTATTGCTGTGCTGGTGACATAACTGTATGTGTGACTGTGACATATAACTCTTTACTGCTCTGGCTCTGGTGGTGGCATATAACTGTGTTGCTCTGGTGGTGGCATATATGTATTGCTGTGCTGGTGACATATAACTGTATGTGTGACACATAACTCTTTATTGCTCTGGTGGTGGCATTCCAATGTGTTTTAAAATGAAAGATTTCCCTTTCCCCTTTTATGAGCAAGAAAAAAATTAAAATGCCATTATGCTATGGGACTGGTATAATTACGCAGTGCTATGGGGCTGGACTCTGGAGAGCTGCCTGTGCTCTCCGCATGCATTTCTCCGCAGTCTGCACGTGTTTCTTATCTCCTCCATGCATTTATTATTGCCTTCATGCTCCTTATCTCCTCCTACGTGTGCCTCGTGACGAGCCTCCACAAGCAGCAGGCTGGCGGCTCCCTTTATCTAAACAGTCAGCCAATGGGGAAACCTATGCTGTGCACCCCACCAATCAACTCACCAGAAAGACGGGCCAATCACATTGCAGGAAAAACGGAGCACAGACTGCACTGGGATGGGACTAGTCTGACAGCATCCAAAAGGTGAGCTGGCTGGGGGATAATTAAGTAATAATTCATTAGGGATGATGGGCTTATGCACTAATATAGTTAGTATACATTTGCCAGTCATCCCCATATATATCCTTTTCAGTTTCATAGGGCTTATGCAGCAGTGTTGCACTAATATACGTATATAAAATAATACATTTTTTTCCCAAATGGATTTTTTTTTCCCTCTTATTGAAAAGGATATATATGGGGATGATTGGCAAAAATGTGCCACCAACATGTGTAATATGCCACCAACATTTTTTTTACTACACGGTTCACCCTACCTGTATGACCATTGATTGACCAGTATGCAAAGTACCGTACCTTAAGTACCTTATTCAGAGAGCAGAGCAATCTAAGTATGTATCACAATCTGGTCAGTGTTCAATAAAGAAACTATTTTTTGCTTACATGCAAATTTTTATATAACCCTGCTTTTATACAATTTGCGTGACAATCCAGTTTGATATAGATTTTTAATTTTCTTTTTTTTCCCCACTACAGGTACAAAACTTGTTCGGTACTGACACCAGCAGACAGCATGTCAGCAGTGTGGAACTATTTTAAAATCTGCGAGGACAACCCACGCATGGCTGCATGTAAAATCTGCTCAGCCAGAATTTTGAGAGGAGGTACCAAGGTTAGCGCTTATAACACAAGCAATCTTATAAAACATCTGCGATTAAAACACCAGAGCGAGCATGCTGAATTTGTCAAGGGTACAAGTGGAAGCTCCCAGCAGCAGCTAACCTTGCAGCAAACTCTTGCAAGACGACAGAAGATGTCCAAAGAGAACCCAAGAGCCATCAAGATGACAGAGGCGCTGGTACATTTCATTGTTCTGGATGATCATCCACTGTCAGTAGTGGAAAACAAAGGTTTTCAACGACTTGTAAATGTGTTGGAGCCGAAATACGATATGCCCAGTCGCCGCTATGTCACAGACGTGGTCTTGCCCCAGGTACATGACCAAGTGAAGAAGCACATTTCCAGCATTCTGCATGATGGCATAAAAGCAATTAGCTTCACCACGGACATTTGGAGCAGCAGTGTGAGCCCAGTGTCTTTAATCAGCTTAACGGCACAGTGGATTGATGACAATTTCGAACTTCAGCAAGTCATGCTCCACGCAAAAAAGTTTCAAGGCTCGCACACCGGTGAAGCAATAGCTGGAATGCTTGAAGGAATGCTGGAGACTTGGGGGATACAGAAAAGCTCTGTCCATGTTGTGGTGCGTGACAGTGCAAGAAATATGATAAGAGGGATGGAAGATGCTGGAGTTCAGAGTATTTCTTGTGTGGCCCATACACTGCAGCTGGCTGTCTCGGAGGGTCTGCTATCACAGCGCAGCATTGCCGATGCTGTAGGAGTCGGGCGCAGAATAGTCGGCCACTTTAAACATTCTAACCTGGCTTACTCTCGCCTTCAGGACATCCAGCTAGAGCTCGGTCAGACGGTGAAGAGACTCCAACAAGATGTGCCGACACGCTGGAACAGCACCTTTTATATGCTGCAGTCTCTCCTTGAGCAGAAACGGGCGCTGGGATTGTATGCTTCGGAGTACGAGCTTCCAGCAACTCTTACTCCAAACCAGTGGAGTCTTATGGAGAAGACATTGAATATCTTGTCTCCCTTTGAAGAGTTGACTCGCCAAGTGAGTTCCTCAGATGCCGTTGCCTCAGATGTCATTCCAGCTGTCACTGTGCTGCTGCGCATGCTGTCAAGAGAGATGGACGAGGACCATGGAGTGAAGACCATGAAAAGTACTCTGCTTGCTGCTGTGAGAAAACGCTTCTCCGACACAGAGGAAAACCCGCTTTACTGCCTTGCAACTTTGCTTGATCCAAGGTAATATACGTTTAATTTATGCTGTTAGAGTGATTATTTAGTTCTGTATTGATTTTACAGTTTAATTTTTTTTTTTTACTTGTTATTTTTAAAGTGCTCTGATTTATATATTTTTTTTCTTATATATAGCAGCATACTATTCTTTCTGTGCTGTAACTAAGAAAAAAAATATAAATGTATTTATACCTCTCTGAAAAACAGCGATATTCGAAATATTCAGTATCAAGCTGTTTTAATGAAAGATATACAGTTGCGTATATCTTGATTTACTCGAAAACCATGAAGTGTCTGGTGAAAAAATTATGACAATTTACTTTCACAGTAGTGAACTTTACAGGTATATACAGTTTAAAACATACTATGTATTTATACCTCTCTGAAAAACAGTGATATACGAAATATTCAGTATCAGGATGTTTAATGAAAGATATACAGACGCGTATATCTTGATTTCCTCGAAAATGATTAAGTGTCTGGTGATAAAATTTTGACAATTTACATTCACAGTAGTGAACTTTACAGGTTTCTACAGTTTAAAACATGCCATGTGTTTATACCTCTCTGAAAAACAGCGATATACGTACTGTTGATTATCAAGCTGTTCTATTGAAAGTGATACATAAGCATATATCTTCATTTCGACAAAAACCATGAAGTGTGTGGTGAAAAATTTTTGACAATTTACATTCACAGTAGTTAACTTTACAGGTTTATACAGTTTAAAACATGCTATGTATTTATACCTCTCTGAAAAACAGCGATATACGAAATATTCATTATCAATCTGTTTTAAGGAAAGCGATACATAAGCATATATCTTGATTTCCCCAAAACCATGAAGTGTCTGGTGAAAAAATGTTGGCAATTTACATTCACAGTAGTGAACTTTACAGGTTTATACGGTTTAAAACATACTATGTATTTATTCTTCAGCGATATTCGAAATATTCAGTATCAAGTTGTTTTAATGAAAGATATACAGATGCGTATATCTTGATTTCCTCGAAAACCATGAAGTGTCTGGTGAAAAAATTATGACAATTTACATTCACAGTAGTGAACTTTACAGGTTTATACAGTTTAAAACACACTATGTATTTATACATCTCTGACAAACAGCGATATTCGAAATATTCAGTATCAAGCTGTTTTAATGAAAGATATACAGATGCGTATATCTTGATTTCCTCGAAAACCATGAAGTGTCTGGTGAAAAAATTATTACAATTTACATTCACAGTACTGAAATTTACAGGTTTATACAGTTTAAAACATACTATGTATTATTCATCTCTCAAAAACAGCGATATTCGAAATATTCAGTATCAAGCTGTTTTAATGAAAGATATACAGAATCGTATATCTTGATTTCCTCGAAAAGCATGAAGTGTCTGGTGAAAAAAATATGACAATTTACATTCACAGTAGTGAACTTTACAGGTTTATACAGTTTAAAACATACTATGTATTTATACATCTCTGAAAAAAGGCGTATTCGAAATATTCAGTATCAATCTGTTTTAATGAAAGATATACAGATGCGTATATTTTGATTTCCTCAAAAACCATGAAGTGTCTGGTGAAAATATGTTGACAATTTACTTTCACAGTAGTGAACTTTACAGGTTTATACAGTTTAAAACATGCTATGTATTTATACCTCTCTAAAAAACAGAGATATACGAACTATTCATTATCAATCTGTTTTAATGAAAGCGATACATAAGCATATATTTTGATTTCCTCAAAAACCATGAAGTGTCTGGTGAAAAAATTTTGACAATTTACTTTCACAGTAGTGAACTTTACAGGTTTATACAGTTTAAAACATGCTATGTATTTATACCTCTCTGAAAAACAGCGATATACGAACTATTCATTATCAATCTCTTTTAATGAAAGCGATACATAAGCATATATTTTGATTTCCTCAAAAACCATGAAGTGTCTGGTGAAAAAATGTTGACAATTTACTTTAACAGTAGTGAACTTTACAAGTTTATATAGTTTAAAACATACTATGTATTTATATCTTTCTGAAAAGCAGCTATATACGAAATATTCAGTAACAAGCTGTTTTAATGAAAGATATACAGATGCGTATATCTTGATTTCCTCGAAAACCATGAAGTGTCTGGTGAAAACATTTTGACAATTTACATTCACAGTAGTGAACTTTACAGGTTTATACAGTTTAAAACATGCTATGTATTTATACCTGTCTGAAAAACAGCGTATACGAACTAAACATTATCAATCTATTTTAACGAAAGCGATACATAAGCATATATCTTGATTTCCTCAAAAACAGTGAAGTGTCTGGTGAAAAAATTTTGACAATTAACATTCACAGTAGTGAACTTTACAGGTTTATACAGTTTAAAACATACTATGTATTTATACCTCTCTGAAAAACAGCGATATTCGAAATATTCAGTATCAAGCTGTTTTAATGAAAGATATACAGTTGCGTATATCTTGATTTACTCGAAAACCATGAAGTGTCTGGTGAAAAAATTATGACAATTTACTTTCACAGTAGTGAACTTTACAGGTATATACAGTTTAAAACATACTATGTATTTATACCTCTCTGAAAAACAGTGATATACGAAATATTCAGTATCAGGATGTTTAATGAAAGATATACAGACGCGTATATCTTGATTTCCTCGAAAATGATGAAGTGTCTGGTGATAAAATTTTGACAATTTACATTCACAGTAGTGAACTTTACAGGTTTATACAGTTTAAAACATGCCATGTGTTTATACCTCTCTGAAAAACAGCGATATACGTACTGTTGATTATCAAGCTGTTCTATTGAAAGTGATACATAAGCATATATCTTCATTTCGACAAAAACCATGAAGTGTGTGGTGAAAAAATTTTGACAATTTACATTCACAGTAGTTAACTTTACAGGTTTATACAGTTTAAAACATGCTATGTATTTATACCTCTCTGAAAAACAGCGATATACGAAATATTCATTATCAATCTGTTTTAAGGAAAGCGATACATAAGCATATATCTTGATTTCCCCAAAACCATGAAGTGTCTGGTGAAAAAATGTTGGCAATTTACATTCACAGTAGTGAACTTTACAGGTTTATACAGTTTAAAACACACTATGTATTTATACATCTCTGACAAACAGCGATATTCGAAATATTCAGTATCAAGCTGTTTTAATGAAAGATATACAGATGCGTATATCTTGATTTCCTCGAAAACCATGAAGTGTCTGGTGAAAAAATTATTACAATTTACATTCACAGTACTGAACTTTACAGGTTTATACAGTTTAAAACATACTATGTATTATTCATCTCTCAAAAACAGCGATATTCGAAATATTCAGTATCAAGCTGTTTTAATGAAAGATATACAGAATCGTATATCTTGATTTCCTCGAAAAGCATGAAGTGTCTGGTGAAAAAAATATGACAATTTACATTCACAGTAGTGAACTTTACAGGTTTATACAGTTTAAAACATACTATGTATTTATACATCTCTGAAAAAAGGCGTATTCGAAATATTCAGTATCAATCTGTTTTAATGAAAGATATACAGATGCGTATGTCTTGATTTCCTCGAAAACCATGAAGTGTCTGGTGAAAAAATTATGACAATTTACATTCATAGTAGTGAACTTTACAGTTTTATACCGTTTAAAACATGCCATGTGTTTATACCTCTCTGAAAAACATCGATATACGAACTATTCATTATCAAGCTGTTTTACTGAAAGTGATACCTAAGCATATATCTTTATTTCGTCAAAAACCATGAATTGTGTGGTGAAAAATTTTTGACAATTTACATTCACAGTAGTGAACTTTACCGGTTTATACAGTTTAAAACATACTATGTATTTATACCTCTCTGAAAAACAGTGATATACGAATTATTCAGTATCAAGCTGTTTAATGAAAGATATACAGACGCGTATATCTTGATTTCTTAGAAAACCATGAAGTGCCTGGTGAAAAAATTTTGACAATTTACATTCACAGTAGTGAACTTTACAGGTTTATACTGTTTAAAACATGCTATGTATTTTTACCTCGCTGAAAAACAGCAATATACTATCTAAACATTATCAATCTGGTTTAATGAAAGCGATACATAAGCATATATTTTGATTTCCTCAAAAATCATGAAGTGTCTGGTGAAAAAATGTTGACAATTTACTTTCACAGTAGTGAAATTTACAGGTTTATACAGTTTAAAACATACTATGTAATTATACATCTCTGAAAAACAGCGAGATTCGAAATATTCAGTATCAAGCTGTTTTAATGAAAGATGTACAGAGGCGTATATCTTGATTTCCTCGAAAACCATGAAGTGTCTGGTGAAAAAATTATGACAATTTACATTCACAGTAGTGAACTTTACAGGATTATACAGTTTAAAACATACTATGTATTTATACCTCTCTTAAAAACAGCGATATTCGAAATATAATGTATCAAGCTGTTTAAAGAAAGTTATAATGACGAGTATATCTTGATTTCCTTGAAAACCATGAAGAGTGTGGAGAAAAAATTTTTCACAACTTACATTCACAGTAGTGAACTTTGCAGGTTTATACAGGTTAAAACATGCTATGTATTTGTACCTCTCTGAAAACAGCGATATACGAACTATTCATTATCAATCTGTTTTAATAAAAGAGATACATAAGCATATATTTTGATTTCCTCAAAAACCATGAAGTGTCTGGTGAAAAAATGTTGACAATTTACTTTCACAGTAGTGAACTTTACAGGTTTATACAGTTTAAAACATACTATGTATTTATATCTCTCTGAAAAACAGCTATATATGAAATATTCAGTATCAAGCTGTTTTAATGAAAGATATACAGTTGCGTATATCTTGATTTCCTCGAAAACCATGAAGTGTCTGGTGAAAAAATTTTGACAATTTACATTCACAGTAGTGAACTTTACAGGTTTATACAGTTTAAAACATGCTATGTATTTATACCTCTCTGAAAAACAGCGATATACTAAATATTCATTATCAATCTGTTTTAATGAAAGCGATACATAAGCAGATATCTTGATTTCCTCAAAAACCATGAAGTGTCTGGTGAAAAAATTTTGGCAATTTACATTCACAGTAGTGAACTTTACAGGTTTATACAGTTTAAAACACACTATGTATTTATTCTTCTCTGAAAAACAGCCATATTCGAAATATTCAGTATCAAGCTGTTTTAATGAAAGATATACAGATGCGTATATCTTGATTTCCTCGAAAACCATGAAGTGTCTGGTGAAAAAATTATGACAATTTACATTCACAGTAGTGAAGTTTACAGGTTTATACAGTTTAAAACATACTATGTATTTATACCTCTCTGAAAAACAGTGATATACGAATTATTCAGTATCAAGCTGTTTAATGAAAGATATACAGACGCGTATATCTTGATTTCCTCGAAAACCATGAAGTGCCTGGTGAAAAAATGTTGACAATTTACTTTCACAGTAGTGAACTTTACAGGTTTATATAGTTTAAAACATGCTATGTATTTATACATCTCTGAAAAACAGCGATATTCTAAATATTCAGTATCAAGCTGTTTTAATGAAATATATACAGATGCGTATATCTTGATTTCCTCGAAAACCATGAAGTGTCTGGTGAAAAAATTATGACAATTTACATTCACAGTAGTGAACTTTACATGATTATACAGTTTAAAACATACTATGCATTTATACCTCTCTTAAAAACAGCGATATTCGAAATATAAAGTATCAAGCTGTTTAAAGAAAGTTATAACGACGAGTATATCTTGATTTCCTCAAAAACCATGAAGTTTCTGGTGAAAAAAGTTTGACAATTTACATTCACAGTAGTGAACTTTACAGGTTTATACAGTTTAAAACATGCTATGTATTTATAACTCTCTGAAAAACAGCGATATACGAACTATTCATTATCAAGCTGTTTTACTGAAAGTGATACATAAGCATATATCTTTATTTCGTCAAAAACCATGAAGTTTATGGAGAAAAAATTTTGGCAATTTACATTCACATTAGTGAACTTTACAGGTTTATACAGTTTAAAAAATACTATGTATTTATACCTGTCTGAAAAACAGTGATATACAAATTTTTCAGTATCAAGCTGTTTAATGAAAGATATACAGACGCGTATATCTTGATTTCCTCGAAAACCATGAAGTGCCTGGTGAAAAAATGTTGACAATTTACATTCACAGTAGTGAACTTTACAGGTTTATATAGTTTAAAACATGCTATGTATTTATACACCTCTGAAAAACAGCGATATTCTAAATATTCAGTATCAAGCTGTTTTAATGAAATATATACAGATGCGTATATCTTGATTTCCTCGAAAACCATGAAGTGTCTGGTGAAAAAATTATGACAATTTACATTCACAGTAGTGAACTTTACATGATTATACAGTTTAAAACATACTATGCATTTATACCTCTCTTAAAAACAGCGATATTCGAAATATAAAGTATCAAGCTGTTTAAAGAAAGTTATAATGACGAGTATATCTTGATTTCCTCAAAAACCATGAAGTTTCTGGTGAAAAAAGTTTGACAATTTACATTCACAGTAGTGAACTTTACAGGTTTATACAGTTTAAAACATGCTATGTATTTATAACTCTCTGAAAAACAGCGATATACGAACTATTCATTATCAATCTGTTTTAAAGAAAGCGATACATAAGCATATATCTTGATTTACTCAAAAACAATGAAGTGTCTGGTGATAAAATTTTGACAATTTACATTCACAGTAGTGAACTTTACAGGTTTATACAGTTTAAAACATATTATGTATTTATACCTCTCTGAAAAACTGCTATATTCGAAATATTCAGTATCAAGCTGTTTTAATGAAAGATATACAGTTGCGTATATCTTGATATACTCGAAAACCATGAAGTGTCTGGTGAAAAAATTATGACAATTTACATTCACAGTAGTGAACTTTACAGGTATATACAGTTTAAAACATACTATGTATTTATACCTCTCTGAAAAACAGTGATATACGAAATATTCAGTATCAAGCTGTTTAATGAAAGATATACAGACGCGTATATCTTGATTTCCTAAAAAACGATGAAGTGTCTGGTGATAAAATTTTGACAATTTACATTCACAGTAGTGAACTTTACAGGTTTATACAGTTTAAAACATGCTATGTATTTATACTTCTCTGAAAAACAGCGATATACGAACTATTCATTATCAAGCTGTTTTACTGAAAGTGATACATAAGCATATATCTTTATTTCGTCAAAAACCATGAAGTTTATGGAGAAAAAATTATGGCAATTTACATTCACATTAGTGAACTTTACAGGTTTATACAGTTTAAAAAATACTATGTATTTATACCTGTCTGAAAAACAGTGATATACAAATTTTTCAGTATCAAGCTGTTTAATGAAAGATATACAGACGCGTATATCTTGATTTCCTCGAAAACCATGAAGTGTCTGGTGAAAAAATGTTGACAATTTACATTCACAGTAGTGAACTTTACAGGTTTATACAGTTTAAAACATGCCATGTGTTTATACCTCTCTGAAATACAGCGATATACTAACTAAACATTATCAATCTGGTTTAATGAAAGCGATACATAAGCATATATTTTGATTTCCTCAAAAACCATGAAGTGTCTGGTCAAAAAATATTGACAATTTACTTTCACAGTAGTGAACTTTACAGGTTTATACAGTTTAAAACATACTATGTATTTATAGATCTCTGAAAAACAGCGATATTCAAAATATTCAGTATCAAGCTGTTTTAATGAAAGATATACATATGCGTATATCTTGATTACCTCGAAAACCATGAAGTGTCTGGTGAAAAAATTTTGACAATTTACATTCACAGTAGTGAACTTTACAGGTTTATACAGTTTAAAAAATACTATGTAATTATACCTCTCTTAAAAGTAGTGATATATGAAATATTCAGTAACCATCTGTTTAATGAAAGATATACAGACGGGTATATCTTGATTTCCTCGAAAACCATGAAGTGTCTGGTGAAAAAATTTTGACAATTTGCATTCATAGTAGTGAACTTTACAGGTTTATACAGTTTAAAAAATACTATGTAATTATACCTCTCTTAAAAATAGTGATATATGAAATATTCAGAAACCATCTGTTTAATGAAAGATATACAGACGCGTATATCTTGATTTCCTCGAAAACCATGAAGTGTCTGGTGAAAAAATTTGACAATTTGCATTCACAGTAGTGAACTTTACAGGTTTATACAGTTTTAAAAATACTATGTAATTATACCTCTCTTAAAAATAGTGATAAATGAAATATTCAGTAACCATCTGTTTAATGAAAGATATACAGACGCGTATATCTTGATTTTCTCGAAAACCATGAACTGTCTGGTGATAAAATTTTGACAATTTACATTCACAGTAGTGAACTTTACAGGTTTATACAGTTTAAAACATGCTATGTATTTATACCTCTCTGAAAAACAGCGATATACAAACTATTCATTATCAATCTGTTTTAAAGAAAGCGATACATAAGCATATATCTTGATTTCCTCTAAAACCATGAAGTGTCTGGTGAAAAAATTTTAACAATTTACATTTACAGTAGTGAACTTTACAGTTATATACAGTTTAAAACATCCTATGTATTTATACCTCACTGAAAACCAGTGACATACGAAATATTCCGTATCAATCTGTTTAATGAAAGAAATACAGACGCGTATATCTTGATTTCCTCGAAAACGATGAAGTGTCTGGTGAAAAAATTTTGACCATTTACATTCACAGTAGTGAACTTTACAGGTTTATACAGTTTAAAACATGCTATGTATTTATACCTCTCTGAAAAACAGCGATATACGAACTATTCATAATCAATCTCTTTTAATGAAAGCGATGCATAAGCATATATCTTGATTTCCTCAAAAACCGTGAAGTGTCTGGTGAAAAAATGTTGGCAATTTACATTCACAGTAGTGAACTTTACAGGTTTATACAGTTTAAAACATACTATGTATTTTTTCTTCTCTGAAAAACAGCGATATTCGAAATATTCAGTATCAAGCTGTTTTAATGAAAGATATACAGATGCGTATATCTTGATTTCCTCGAAAACCATGAAGTGTCTGGTGAAAAAATTATGACCATTTACATTCACAGTACTGAACTTTACAGGTTTATACAGTTTAAAACATTCCAGGTGTTTATACTTATCTAAAAAAACAGCAAAGTGAAAAATGCAGTTTCAATATGTTTTAAAGAAAGATATGCAGAAGCATATATTTTGATTTTCTCAAAAACAATGAAGTGTCTAGTGAAAATATTTAGACAATTTTCATTCAGAGTAGTGAACTTTACAGTTTAATACAGTTTAAAACATAACTTGAGTTTATACCTCTCTGAAACAGAGACATATGAAAAATTCATTATCAAGCTGTTTTAATGAAAGATATACAGAAGCATAGATTTTGATTTCCTAAAAAACATGAAGTGTCTAGTGAAAATATTTAACAATTTCCATTCAGAGTAGTGAACTTTACAGATTAATACAGTTTAAAACATAACTTGTGTTTATTCCTCTGTGAAAACAGAGACATATGAAAAATTCATTATCAAACTGTTTTAATGATAGATATACGAAGCATATATTTTGATTTCCTCAAAATCCTTGAAGTGTGTAGTGAAACTATTTAGACAATTTTTATTCAGAGTAGAGAACTTTACAGGTTTATACAGTTTAAAACATAACATATGTTTATACCTCTCTGAAAAACAGTGACATATGAAATGCTTAGTATCAAGCTCTTTTAAAGAAAGATATACAGAAGCATATTTCTTTATTTCCTGTAAAACCATGAAATGTCTGGTTAAAATCTTAGACTATTTACAATCAGAGTAGTATTCTATTCAGGTTTATACATTTTAAAACATACCATGTGTTTATACCTCTCTGAAAACAGAGATATATGAAAACTTCATTATCAAGCTATTTTAATGAGAGATACACTTAAAAACCATGAAGTGTCTGGTGAAAATATCTAGACAAATTACAATCAGAGTAGTGTTCTATTCATTTTCATCCAGTTTAAAACATACCAGAAGTTTATACTTCTCTAAAAACAGCGACATGAAATATGCTGTTTCAAGATGTTTAAATGAAAGATATACAGAAGCATATATTTTGATTACCTCAAAAACCATGGAATGTCAGATGAAAATATTTGGACAATTTTCATTCAGAGTAGTGATCTTTACAGGTTTATACAGTTTAAAACAAATCAGGTGTTTATTGATCTCTGAAAAACTGTGACATTTGATAAAGACAGTATCAACTTGTTTTAATGAAAGATATACAGAAGCATATATTTTGATTTCCTCAGAAACCATGAAGTGTCTGGTGAAAATATCTAGACAAATTACATTCAGAGTAGTGTTCTATTCATGTTTATCCAGTTTAAAACATGCCAGGTGTTTATACTTCTCTAAAAAAACAGCGACGTGAAAAATGCAGTTTCAAGATGTTTTAATGAAAGATATACAGAATCATTTATTTTGATTTCCTCAAAATCCATGATGTGTGTGATGAAAATATTTAGACAATTTTGATTCCGAGTAGTGACCTTTACAGGTTTATACAGTTTAAAACATAATATATGTTATACATCTCTGAAAAACAGCGACATATGAAAAACTCAGTTACAATCTCTTTTAAAGAAAGATATACAGATGCATATATAATGATTTTCTCAAAAACCATGAAGTGTCTGGTGAAAATAATTGGAGTATTTACATTTAGAGTAATTAACTTTACAGGTTTATACAGTTTAAAACATTCCATGTGTTTATAGCTCTCTGAAAAACTGTGACATATGAACTATTCAGTAACAAGCTGTTTTAATGAAAGATATACAGAAGCATAGATCATGATTTCCTCCAAAACCAAGTAGTGTCTGGTGAAAATATGTAGACAATTTACATTCAGAGTAGTGTTGTTTTCAGGTTTAGTCAGTTTAAAACATTCCATGTGTTTACACCTCTCTGAAAGAACAGCGACGTGATATATGCAGTTTCAAGCTGTTTTCATGAAAGATTTGCAGAAGCATATATTTTGATTTCCTCAAAAACCATGAAATGTCTGGTGAAAATCTTAGACTATTTACAATCAGAGTAGTATTCTATTCTGAAAAACAGAGACATATGAAAAATTCATTATCAAGCTGTTTTAATGAAAGATATACAGAAGCTTATATTTTGATTTCCTCAAAAACCATGAAGTGTCTGGAGAAAATATGTAGACAAATTACATTTAGAGAAGAGTTCTATTCAAGTTTATCCAGTTTAAAAAATACCAGGTGTTTATACCTCTCTATAAAACTGTGATATGAAAAATGCAGTTTCAAGCTCTTTTATTGAAAGATATACAGAAGCATCATGATTTCCTCAAAAACCTTAAAGAGTGAGGTGAAAATATTTAGACAATTTACATTCAGAGTAGTGAACTTCACAGTTTTATACAGTTTAATCCATACCATGTGTTTTTACCTCTCTGAAAAACAGCGACATATGAAAAATTCAGTATCAAGCTATTTTAATGATAGATATATATAAGCATATATCTTTATTTCCTGATAAACAACAAAATGTCTGGTGAAAATCTGAGACTATTTACATTCAGAGTAGTATTCTAATCAGCTTTATACAGTTTAAAACATACTATGTGTTTATACCTCTCTGAAATCAGAGACATATGAAAAATTCTTTATCAAGCTGTTTTAATGAGAGATATACAGAAGACTGTATTTTGACTTCTTCAAAAATCATGAAGTGTCGGGAGAAAATATATAGACAAATTACATTCAGAGTAGTGTTCTATTCATGTTTATCCAGTTTAAAACATTACAGGAGATTATACTTCTCAAAAAACAGCGAAGTGAAAAATGCTGTTTCAATATGTTTTAATGAAAGATAAACAGAAGCATATATTTTGATTTCCTCAAAAAACCTTGAAGAGTGTGGTGAACATATTTAAACAATTTACTTTCAGAGTAGTGAACTTCACAGGTTTATACAGTTTAACCCATACCATATGTTTTTACCTTTCTGAAAAACAGCGACATATGAAAAATTCAGTATCAAGCTATTTTAATGATAGATATACAGAAGCATATATCTTTATTTCCTCAAAAACCATGGAGTATCTGGCGAAAATATTTAGACAATATTCATTCAGAGTAGTGATCTTTACAAGTTTATACAGTTTAAAACATACCATGTGTTTATACCTCTCTGAAAAACAGTGACGTGAAAAATTCAGTATCATGCTGTTTTAATGAGAGATATACCGAAGCATATATCTGATTTCCTCAAATACCATGAAGTGTTTGGTGAAAATATTTATCCTATTTACATTCAGAGCAGTGTTCTATTCAGGTTTATACCTCTCTAAAAACAGCGACATGTGAAAAATTCAGTTTCAAGTTGTTTTAAAGAAAGCTATATAGAAGCATATATCTTGACTTCCTGAAAAAACATGAAGAGTCTGTTGAAAATATTCAAACTGTTTACATACAGAGTAGTGAACTATACAGTTTTATACAGGTTAAAACATACCATGTGTTTATACCTCTCTGAAAAACAGCGACATGTGAAAAATTCAGTATCAAGCTGTTTTAATGAAAGTTATATATCACGGTGCCCATGATTCTGCCTGAGCGACACTCTTACTTCCGAGTTTACCTTGGCTGCTTCTTATTGTATCTGGGTTTTCAACCCCTCCCAGGGCTTTCCTTTATATACACCCTCCTGTCACTGTACCGGTGCCCTTTTGTGGTGTTCCTGACCAGACTTTTGTTGCTGTATTCCTGTTCCGTGTATGATCCGGTTTCGTCTGACCTTGCTCCTGTCTTCGCTGCCCAATTTGTTTATGACACGGCTTGCCTGACTACGATTCCCGTGACCGATTCCGTTGACTACTGCTCGCTGTGTACCGATCCAGGCTTTGGCTGACTACCATTCTCTGTGTACCGATACAGGCTTTGGCTGACTATCGCTCTCTGTGTACCGATCCAGGCTTTGGCTGACTACCTCTCTCTGTGTACCGATCCAGGCCTTGGCTGACCTCCGCTCTCTTGAGTACCGTTTCTGCATTGGTTACTCTCCTAGCATTAGCTTTACCGCTAGTGTCCCTGTTGCCTATGGTCTTGTGTCCTATAGCCATTTGCTCTAGGTAGCCCAGTTGCTCTACATACAGCCTGTTCCTTAGCGGCCACATTTGGTTGCACTAGCTTTTAGCCTGCACCTTTCTATTGCCTCTGGTTGCACTAGTACACAGCCTGTGCCTTAGCGGTTATATCTGGTTGTGCCACCTTTCATCCTGTGCCTCACTGTTGCCTCCGGTTGCACTACTATACAACCTGTGCCATACGAGTATCTCCGGCTGCGCTACTAGCTACCGGTATCTTCCTGTTGCCTCTGGTTGCGCTGCTATACTGCCTGTGCCTTACCATTGGCTCAGGTTGCGCTATACTCAGCCTGTCATTACTGTTGCCTACGGTTGCGCAGTTCTATCTGTGCCTTATGATTCCCTTCGGTTGCACTATATAACGGGCTTTAGGCCGTTACTAGGGCTTCGAAGCATCGGAGTATGGGCTTTGGGCAAACTCTGGAACTGATGGCAATGCAGGGGCGTAAGAACACTATTTGAAGCCCGGGACCTGATATATTCAAGGTTTATGTCGACGGGACTTGAAGGTTCGGTAACGGCCGATGGGGCCTCGTACAACCGCATTGTACCTAACCGGGATTAGCCACTCGAACATTCAGGAGTTCTCCGGGGTCGGACAAAAGGCGGGATAGCGTGGGACTAAGTATAAGCCTTTGTTCCTCAAAATGTGTATTGGAACTCTTGGACTGTACACCCCACTGGGAACTAATAACATCACTTCTGGCCCTTTGTGTTCCCCGGTTCCGCCTTACCTGAGACTAATCCCAGGGATGACCAATCGGATATGGTGTGATACGGGCGCTCCCCTGTTCATTGGCCCTTAGTGAAGCCTAGCTTTAGCATAGCTTGCCACTCCCCTGCCCATTGTTCCTTTGTGTATTTCGTGTATAAAAGTGTGTGTTGTTTGCCAATAAAGTTGAGTTCGTTTGGAGTAAACTGTCTCCGCGTTTACTTCCTTGCTGGGTGGTTTAAAGAGTCCCTTCTGACTCCCATCCTTTACCAGCAACTGAGCAATTCACTATCTGTACCGGAGACTGCGACATCGACCCGCTCCGCGCATCATCTCGATCATTGTCACTCCTGCCCTGCTCTACGGGTCGAGATCGAACCGTTCCCGTAGCCTCGAACCTCGAAGGAGAGAGCAGCTCGAAGGTGACTGATTCCTCGGTTCGAGTTTCGGATTCGACGTTCCGGTGGCCGAGAAAAGTAGCACCGGACTGCCCCTGACACATCAGTCCTTTTCCATGTTCGATGACACTCAAGAGGATATCGATGGGTTCTTACAGGACTTTGAGAGATTATGCAGACTGTTCCAAGTCGACCAGCAGCACTGGTCAGGCATCCTTGCCGGGAAACTGACCGGGAGGGCCAGCGAGGCTTACCGCACGGTACCTGACCAGGACATCAGCAATTATGCCGCTGTCAAGAAGAAAAACACAAAGAGAGGAGGCGCTCCTAGTGTGGTATGTAGATAGTTCACAATTGGAATATTACCAGATAGACTCTACTCACAAAAAAGGTGTTCAGTGTGAAACATATATTTCCACTGAATTCCGAACTTTTAGGGAACTTGGACCGTCCCAAAGGTCTACTTCAGGGTGTGTATCTCTATGGCTGCACCTCTTCAACATCCATATCCAGGAAGCTCATATAAGAAAAACACACAAAGACAGAGGGCGCCCAATAGTGCCTGTAAACGTGATTATTTAAGTGATAACCAAAAGCATAAAGGTTATACTCACAATTTGTAGTTGCTAATTACAAGGCATATGCCCAGAACCAGCACTTTAAGCTTGTGGAGAATTCAAAGTCTGTCTCCACTCAGATCTGTTTGTAGAAATTGTTCTAATGAAAACCAAATCCAAAGGAGCAAGATGATTAAAAAGAAAAATGTAGTAGGCTGCTAAAGTTTCTAAAAACAATCAGCTTTTTATTATAAAATAAAATAAAACAACAGACCGATTGAAAAAAATAATATAGTAGCGTAACGTTTCGCAGCTCTAAGGCTGCTTTAACTGTTCCAAGTCGACCAGCAGCACTGGTCAGGCATCCTTGCCGGGAAACTGACCGGGAGGGCCAGCGAGGCTTACCGCACGGTACCTGACCAGGACATCGGCAATTATGCCGCTATCAAGAAGAGACTGTAGAAGAGGCTAGGTATGCCATTACGCAGGATACCTATCGCCGGAAGTTCAGGGACACTAAGAAAAAGGGTACAGACACCTTTTCGGAATGGGATCATAACTTTGAGCGGGTCGCTAGGAACTGGCTACAAGGTTGTGAAGCTACCACTTTTGAAGAGTGCTGCCAGCAAATGCTACTGGAACATTTTTTCCTAAATATTCCTGACCCAGTGCGGGATTGGGTGCGGGACCGGAACCCCACCACCCTCAGCCAAGCTGCCTTGCTAGCGGATCAATATGAAGACAATCGGAGCATGGGCCACAAAGTACAGTCCATCCCAGGGGGAGGGGGGTCCCGGGCCACTGCCCCTGCCCCTAATTCATACCGGTCGGGGCCCTGACCCCATCAGGACCCCTACAACCCCCCTCGCCACGCCAACCCCCCTGCACTGTGTTTTATGTGCCAGCAATCTGGCCATCGCCAAGCTAATTGCCCCAGGAACAGGGGGCCTGCCGCCAGGTACCAATCTGCCCCTCGGGCAAATCAGAACTCCACCACAGCTAGGGTTCCCCCACATCAGGCCCATTGCATAGGAGGGGAGGATACATGGAATGCCTACCCTAACCACCATAACCCAGACTGGCCCTGTCTTGTGATTATATGTGAGGCCACAGGAGACTAGCCCGAGTGGGGCTATTTCCATGAAGTTACCCTGGCCCAGGAGGACCCAAATGACAACCGGCACCAGCACATTCAGACCGAGCATCTCAATGGCAACACCACCCAATGAATGCGAGACTCTGGGGCCACCCTTACCTTAGTGCGGCCTCGCTGCTTACCCCCCAGCCTCAGAGTGCCCCGAATGGTGGAGATCCAGGTAGCTGGGGGCACAGTGTATTAACTTCCCATGGCCAAGGTACAACTTGATTGGGGGGTTGGACCCCAAGAAATGATTGTGTGGGTCATGCCAGGACTTCCTACGGACGTGCTGCTAGGAAATGACGTGGGCAATCTGGAAAGTTACTTCGGACCAGCCAGAGACCAAGAGGACTGCAATGTCATCACGAGATCCGCGGCACGCCAACAGAGGGTAAGACCAACACCATCTCCCGCCCCTCCAGCAGTGGCCCCTAATGTACCCAGTATAGCTCGGCTGCCGCCACCAGCTTTCCGGTCTGCTCTACAGACAGACCCCACTATAGCCAAGTACAGATGACAGGCAGACACCAGACAGGCAGACACAGTTTGTGTGGGAGAACGGGTTGCTATATAGGACAACTCAAACTCCCTGTCAGGGCCCCACCACAGTCATTTGCACCCAGTTGGTAGTACCCCTACAGCACAGGGACGCCCTCGTCGCCCTTGCCCATGATATTCCCTTAGCAGGACATTCGGGAATCCGGCGCACCGAAAAGCTCTTAACTCGAGCGTTCTTTTGGCCCAAATTGTCCCGGGATGTTCGCCACTTTTGCCGCACCTGCGACACCTGTCAGCGGATAGGAAAAAGGGGAGATCATCTGCCAGCACCCCTGCAACCCCTACCCAACAGGGGGCCATTGACATCATAGGTCCACTCGCTCGGCCCAGCTACACGGGTAAGAGATATATCCTTACCATTGTGGACTTTACCAGCCGTTACCCTGAGGCCGTCGCGCTGTACAGCATCTCTGCTGAAAGCGTCGCGGATGCCCTAGTGAAGGTATTTACCCGGGTAGGATTCCCTAGGGAGGTAGTATCAGATCGAGGCACCCAATTTACCTCAGATATAATGAAACAAGTCTGGAAGCTATGCGGGGTTAAACCCCTCCATTCCACACCCTACCATCCCCAGACGAATGGGCTCTGCGAGAGGTTCAATGGAACCTTGAAACAGTTGCTCAAAGCCTTCACGCAGTCACACCGTGACTGGGAACGCTATCTGCCCAACCTACTGTTCACCTACCGGGAGGTGCCTCAGGAGTCCACGGGATTTTTGCACTTTGAACTATTGTTCGGGATGAAGGTCCAGGGACCCCTGAATCTACTCCGCGAATACTGGGAGGTGAAGTGCGACTCAGAGGAGACACCTCCCGTCACATATGTCATAGAGCTTAGGGAAAAGCTGAGGACCCTTATGGGACTAGCCCACCAGAATTTAGTACAAGCCCAAACTACCCAAAAGCAGCAATATGACCGCAGGGCCCAACACCGAACGTTCCACGTGGGTGTTAGCCCTGCGCCCAGTGAAACAAAATAAGTTGCAGACCGCGTGGGAGGGACCCTACCGGGTAATTGACCAGCTAGGGGATACCATATATGTTATTGGCCGCGGGAATTCACAGCAGGACCAAAGGACCTGCCATGTTAATTACCTTAAGGCAAATCACGCTAGAGAGGAAGCCGTAATGGCCATATGTAACATGGGGGGGGAGACCCGGAGGAACAGGACATCCCTGACCTCCTGGCCAAATCCCAGACCCAGGCAAGCAGTCACCCCTTAAAGCTAGGGACCCATTTGAATGAGGTTCACCAGGGACAAATTGAGGAGATAGTGCAAAAGTGGCCCACTCTATTCTCTACACGTCCCAGTTCCACTACAGTAACCCAGCATGAGGTCTACACCACAGGGTCAGGGCCCCTACGTTAGCCAGCCTACCGGGTCCCCGAGTCAGTCAAGCGTAGTATGTGGCAGGAGTTGCAGGATATGTTAAGTATGGGGGTCATTGAGCCGTCTGCCAGTCCTTAAGCCTCCTCGGTAGTACTGGTACCCAAGAAGGATGGGACCACCCGGTTCTGTGTGGACTACCGGAGGCTCAATTATCGGACGGTCACTGATGCTTACCCCATGGCCCGGGTAGATGAGTTGTTAGACTGACTCGCGGGAGCTAGCATTGTCTCCACCCTAGACCTAAGTCGAGGGTACTGGCAGATTCCACTGGCCCCTGAGGCGGTGGCCAAGTCTGCCTTCATCACCCCTTTTGGCCTCTACCAATTCAAGGTAATGCCATTTGGGATGAAGAACGCCCCGGCTACCTTCCAGAGGCTGGTGGACCATCTGCTGGCAGGGGCACAGGAGTTTGCCTGTGCCTACCTAGATGACATCGCTGTCTTCAGCGATTCCTGGGAGGAGCACCTCCTGCACCTAGAAGCTATCTTAGGCAGGATCGCCCGCGCTGGGCTCACGATCCAGACAGATAAATGCCAGATAGGGATGGGGGAGGTCCAGTACTTAAGTCACCGGGTAGGAGGAGGGCAACAGCGGCCTGAGCCAGCTAAGATTGAAGCCATCCTAAAATGGCCTACCCCCAGGACCAAGAAACAGGTCCTGACCTTTTTGGATACCACAGGGTATTATCGCAAATTTGTGCCCCAGTATAGCACCATAGCCAAACCCCTGACAGACCTGACCAAGAAGGCCCTACCCCGTAATGTAAACTGGTCCCCAGCTTGCGAACAAGCATTTCAGGACCTAAAAGATGCGTTGGGGTGGGAACCGGTGTTGGCTGCCCCGGATTTTAACAAGACTTTCTTGGTTCACACAGATGCCTCTGACTGTGGACTAGGAGCCGTACTGAGCCAGGTGAACCAAGAAGGAGAAGAGCACCCCATTGCTTATCTGAGCCGGAAGCTATTACCGAGAGAGGCAGCATACGCCGCGGTGGAAAAAGAATGTCTTGCACTTGTATGGGCCCTTAAGAAGTTCCAGCCCTACCTGTACGGGAGAGAATTCACCGTACTGATGGATCATAATCCACTGGTATGGCTTAACCGAGTCTCAGGGGACAATGGACGGCTGTTACGGTGAGTAGAGTAATGTAACAGGCTTTAGGCCATTACTAGGGCTTCGAAGCATTGGACTATGGACTTTGGTCAAACACTCGAACTGATGACAATGCAGGGGCGTACGGACAGTATTCGAAGCCCGGGACCCAGTGTATTCAAGGTTTATGTCGACGGGAGTCGAAGTGTCGGTAACGGCTGACGGGGCCTCGTACAACCACATCGTACCTAACCGGGATTAGCCACTTGAACATTCGGGGTTCTCCGGGGTCGGACAAAAGGCGGGATAGCGTGGTACTAAGTATCAGCCTTTGTTCCTCAAAATGTGTATTGGAACTCTTCAGGACCATGCCCACCGCGGGGAACTAATCACGTCTGGCCCTTTGTGTTCCCTGTTCCGTCCTACCTGAGACTAATCCCAGGGATGACCAATCTGATATGGTGTGATACGGGCGATCCCCTGTTCATTGGCCCTTAGTGAAGCCTAGCTTTAGCATAGCTTGCCACTCCCCTGCCCATTGTTCCTTTGTGTATTTCGTGTATAAAAGTGTGTGTTGTTTGCCAATAAAGTTGAGTTCGTTTGGAGTAAACTGTCTCCATGTTTACTTCCTTGCTGGGTGGTTTAAAGAGTCCCCTCTGACTCCCATCCTTTACCAGCAACTGAGCAATTCACTATCTGTACCGGAGACTGTGACGTCGGCCCGCTCCGCGCATCATCTCGATCATCGCCACTCCTGCCCTGCTCTACTGATCGAGATCGAACCGTTCCCCTAGCCTTGAACCTCGAAGGAGAGATCAGCTCGAAGGTGACCGAATCCTGGGTTTGAGTTTCGGATTTGACGTTCTGGTGGTGCGGCCTGACCGAGGAGCTCGACATTGTGTAGCCGACCTCAAGAGAGAGATCCCCGGGCACTACGGCCCAGGACTCCCCGTTGTCTTGGGTTTCCGTTACACGCTATTATACAGCTTGTGCCTATTCTGGTTGCCTCCGGGGATAACCTTCGAGTAAGTGTATCTGAGCCGTCACGTGGGCTGCCTATACCTGGTTTTCTGGGCAAGTCTGGTAGTCTCAACTGTCTCCTTGTTCCATTGGGGATTTTTGCCCTGCAGTACTTACCTCACCTAGGGCACCTCCTGGCCAGTACTGCTGAGGTTTTGTTCCAGTTCCTGTTCCAGTTCTACACTCTGCATTACAGTTGTTTTGTACATACCTGTCTCTGTTGTACCCTGACCTGTGTCAGATCCAGAAGAGCTTATCCTCTGTCTGGGTCTGGACCTGTGAAGGGCATCTCTGTTCTTTATTATTTATTTAATAAAGCTGCATTGTTTTACCTGAACCAAATTGTCTGAGCGTTCATTAAAACTGTGACAGTACGAAAGGAACATGCAAGGTTGTTGAAGGTAGCTCCCAGAGTCTCCTATGGAGAATGGATGCTCAGGAGCAACAGTTAGACCAGTTGTCTATGGCTATCCAGACTATTTTGGAGCACACTGCCTGTCTCGAGAGACCTGTACAGCCTTTGGTGGCCACCCCAGTCCAGGCACCATTGGTACAGGCTAATACGTCTAGTCCACCCTGTAAGGGGCTATCCGCTACCGCTCCCCTCCCTCTGAGATACGACGGGGAGCCTACTCTTTGCCGAGGGTTGCTGAACCAATTTGAGATTTTTCTCGAACTTGTACCTCAGGCATTTCCTAGTGAAAAGAGCAAAGTGGGGTTCATGATCTCACTACTGACGGGTAAAGCTCTAGATTGGGCAAATCCAATTTGGGAGACTGGCAAACCGATCACTAATAATTTTGCCGAGTTTGTAAGGGCCTTCCGCAGTGTATTCGAAATCCCAGGGTGTGCCACCTCTGCTGCCAAACATCTTATGAGAATCCATCAGGGCACACTTACTGTTTCCGACTATGCCATTGAATTTCGTACCCTCGCAGCAGAGGTAGGTTGCAACGATGAGGCGCTTGTTGCTGCCTTCGCACAAGGTCTCAAGGACAGGATCAAAGATGAAATTGCGGCCAGAGACTTGCCAGAGGGTTTAGAGAGTTTCATTGATTATACTATCCTGATTGACTCCCATATAAGGGAGAGGAGTATATATAAGGATCGTAGATCAAGATCCACAAGCGAGTCTGCTACTAGGGCTAATTTCCCACCCTTGCCTCCGTCTCCTCCCATACCTCAGGGTCCTGCTACTGGGAGTGTAGAACCTATGCAACTGGGCTTCACACGATTGTCTAAGTAGGAACTCTCCTTCCGCCGCAAACAGGGCTTATGTATGTATTGTGGCAAGGCAGGTCACCTGCTAAAGACCTGTCCCGTGTGGCAGGGAAATGCACGCACCTAGGCTCAAGCAGAGGACAGATCCTAGGTGGCGTAAACCAGTCCCTGGAGGGCACGTTGAACAAGCCTGTACTCAATATTGTTTTCTCTTGGGCTTCCGATTCTGTGAATACTCCTGCTCTGATTGACTCCGGCGCTGCCGGATATTTCATGGATAGAGACTTTGCGAAACTACATAATATCTCATTGTTGGACAGGGAATCTCCGCTTGATATTGAGGCCATTGATGGGAGGCCTTTGGTTCCGCCACAGGTCACCCAGGAGACATGCCCATTATCTGTTTGCATCGGAGCACTTCACAAAGAGACCTTACAGTTTCAGATAATCCAGTCTCCCCACTTTGAGGTCATTTTGGGATTTCCTTGGTTACATACGCATAATCCCAGACTTGACTGGAAGACGTGTGAGATCTTGTCTTGGTCCGAGCACTGTAACACTCATTGTCTAAGGCACCCTACTAAGATTTTGTGTACCTCTCCCTCCCTACCGCATGAATACCAGTCATTCAGCGATGTATTCAGTAAGGGAAAGGCTAGCACTCTGCCACAGCATTGTCCATATGATTGTGCTATTGATATTGTGCCAGGCGTTATGCCTCCTAGGAGTAGAACTTACCTGTTGTGACGAAAACTGGACCATGGAGGAATACATTGGTGACGCTTTGGATCGTGGAATTATTTGTAAGTCTTCCTCACCCACTGGGGCTGGATTATTTTTTGTTAAAAAGTAGGACGGGGAGCTCCGACTATTACAGTACTAGTGCTATTTGGCGACATTCTGTCAATATTCCACTACTGCTTCCGCTATTGTCTGCTCTGTTGTTGTCCCGCCCAGCATTTGTCCTTAAATGCTGGGTTCTGGCACTTCTCCAGTGCCCTTTCGTGGTGTTCCAGTTCCAGCGCTTGTTCCTGAACTTTGTGAGCTCTCAGTGTATCGACCCGGCCTGCCTGACTACTCTGCATCTTGTTTCCTGCCTGTGCACCGACCTGGACTGCCTGACCATCCTGCTTCTCATCTCCTGTGTACCGACCCAGCCTGGCTGACGTTTCTGCTCCGTGTACCGACTTTGATTGGCTGACGTTCCTGCTCCGTGTACCGACTTGGATTGGCTGACGTTCCTGACGATTGGGCTGCTGTGGGGCCATGCCTCCTCTGCACGCTCTGACTGGTCTCCGGTTAGAGTAGTGCTAGTCCCTCGCTGTCTCTGGACAGCTCTGTAGATTGGTCTCGGTTGCCTCCATGTCGCCCAGGCGACATTCCTATGTGTCTGCCTTACTTGCAGTTCCAGGTTGGGTGCCTCTCAGGGCGAGTTGCTCAGTTTCCGTTATTGCTACGGCAGTGCTCACGTTGACCAGTTTCCGTTAACGCTATGGCAGTGTCCAGTAGCTTAGTCTCCGTTACTGCTACTGCAGTGCTCCATTTGCTCTGTCTCCGTTACTGTTCCGGCAGTGCTCAAGTTGCTCAGTTTCCGATTAGGCTACGGCAGTGTCCAGTAGCTTAGTCTCCGTTACTGTCACGGCAGTGCTCAAGTTGCTCAGTCTCAGTTACTGCTACAGCAGTGTTTAAGTTGCTAAGTCTCCGTTACTCCTACGGCAGTGTTCAAGTTGCTCAGTCTCCGTTACTGCTACGGCAGTCCACAATTGTCTGGTATTCATTATCTTGGGTGTTAATCGAGTTGAAGCTCTCACCTCTGTTTGAGCTTCTTAAAGAGCCTTGGACTATTAAGGCCTGTCAACATTCTCTGCCTAATATCAACCCTTTCAGTGCTGACAAGCTGGGACTCACACAAGATCTGCCTGACCTGTGTCAGTATATTGTTGTTCTATGGACTATCTACATATACTGGACCTGTGTGGGCCTACCTCTGTATAACCTGTCTTGTGGCTGTACTATATTATGTATATATTACAGGACCTGTGAGGGTTATTGTGTTCTTTATTGTTTAATAAAATTGTGTTTTATCCAAACCTAATGTGTGTGTGTCGAACAAACCGTTACAGTACGAAAGGGCCATGACCTCAGACAGTAAAGGTGAAGGTAACGCACAAAACATCCATTGGAGGATGGACTTACATGAGCAGCGATTGGACCAGTTAGCACTGGCCATACAAATTATCCTTGAGCGCATAGCTCACCTTGATAAACCAGCTCAGAGTCCGGTGGTCCCCTCCGTTTCAACACTGGAGACTCAATCCATGATGCAAGTGGCCTCGGGTAAAGGGTTAACCGCCTTGGCTCCGTTACCGCTCAGATATCATGGCGAACCCACACTGTGCAGAAGGTTTATTAATCAGTTGGAGATTTTTCTGGAGTTAACCCCCCATGCCTTTCCTAATGACCGCAGCAAGGTGGGTTTCATGTTATAGTTGCTGATGGGCAGAGCCCTGGTGTGGTCCAGTCCCCTGTGGGAGACTGCTAAACCCTGCACTAGAAACTTCAGGGAGTTTGTGCGTACCTTTCAAAGAGTATTTGAGGTTCCAGGTTATCACAGTGCCTGTGATTCTCCTGTCACTCTCGCTTGTGGTACACTCTGATTTGCTGAGTTGGTTTGGTCCGCCCCTGGTGACCTTTTTATGCCTGGCCTGGACACCTGTCAGATGCCCTTTCGTGGTGTTTCTGAGTCTTGCTGTTGCTGTGTTCCTGCGTTCCAGATTCTTGTGTACCGACTTGGCCTGTCCTGATTACTCTCCATTGTTCCTGATCGTGATTGACCCGGCTTGTCTGCGAACCACCTCCGTTTCCTGACCTGGCTTGGCTGATGTTCCTGCTCGTGTGTGACCCGGCTTGTATGAGAACCTCCTTCGTGCTATGCCCCAGCCTGGCTGACTTCCTGCTTCGTGATCGACTACGGCCTGTTCCAGTGACTTGCACGTTCCTGTTGTCGCCACTGCGACATTCTTCTTCTGCTGTTGCTGTTTGCCCAGCCGCTGTGTAACCACTTCATCCTTGTGTTGCCTTCGTTCAGTGCAGAGTTCAATGCTGATTTGCAGAGCTGTGCTTCCTTCATTGAGCCTCCGTACGCTTGCAGAGCTCAGAGACCATACTGAGCCTTCTGGTGTTAAACGTGCATTTTAACCCTTGCTGAGCTGCTTTACTCCCGCAAAGCCTTCATTCCCCAGTATAAAGCCTTACTCTCTGTGCTACATCTGCCGAGTCGGCCGCTTGTGGACGGTGACTCATTCGATACTACTGCAGAGTAGTCACTTTAAGCTGGTCCGGTAGGGCGCCATTGGCTCTTGGTCTCACGTTAAGTTTACCGGTGGACTCTGTTGTGGCTTATTGGCTCGGTTGCAGCAAAGAGCAGGCTCTAAGCTCAAGCAGGTTCCCCTTGGGGCTATTGGCTCAACTACCGCTAGCGATGGTCTCCGGTTTACGTCCGTAGGGGCTAATTGCCAGCTCTTGCATTTCAGGCTAGATCTAGTCACGTCCGTGGGGGCTACCTGCTCTTGCACTTGCAAAATCAGTTGTCACATTGGGTACGCCCGCGGGGGCTATTTCGGGTCACTGTTCTGCTGAATCCGCTACTGGTTACAGATTGGCTACGGCATCCATACCTTTGGTACATTGTGTTGGCTACACCTACCCAGCACCTCCTATTACCACCTTGGGCGTGCCAAACCTCCACATCTGAGACTGACTGATTACGGCAGTTAACCCTTTTGTGACCGTATACCATTATCTGTTCCTAGATGTGTGTGTTGCATTATCCTATGTAGTGAGCTTTGGGTTCTACCTGTCATTACAGTTTTATTATTTTTCCTGCTGCCTGTAGAGGGCGATCGTTTGCTTTATTTTCTATTCAATAAAATTGTGTTTAATTTTACCAACTGGTCTGAGTGTCCTAAAAAACCGTTACACAGGTACGGCCGCCTTTGCTGCCAAACGACTCATACAGGGCTCTCGTACAGTGGGCGATTATGCTATCGAATTCCGTACATTGGCAGCAGAGGTAGGATGGAACAACTAGGCACTGGTGGCAGCATTTGCTAAGGGACTTAGCAAACTAAGGGAAGTGCTTAATGATTTGGACGAATGTATTGATTTCGCTATATTAATTGATTCTCGCATCCGCGAGAGACTAATGGCCAAAGACCGCAAACAGCGGGCCAGGAATGTTGGACAAACCAGTTTTAATGTCCCACCCATGCCTCCCTCGCCTCCCATGTCTCCTGAGCGTACACATGACACCAGTGAACCAATGCAGCTTGGGTTCACCAAATTATCTAAGGAGGAACGGGCGCATCGGCGAAGGCAGGGTTTATGTCTGTATTGTGGCAAAGCCGGACACCTGTTGCATACCTGTCCTGTATGTCTGGGAAACGAACGCACCTAGGTTACCTTGGGGGACAGGCCCTAGGTGGTGTTCAGCAGTCCCTAGACCCTATTATGCAGAAACCCACGATCCAGGTGGCATTTTCCTGGGCAGAACACTCGGTGGAGGTTCTGGCCTTGGTTGATTCCGATGCAGCCGGATACTTTATGGACAGTTCATTTGCTGCGCTACATCAGATTCCGTTGGTCGAGAAGGAATTTCCCTTAGCTATTGAGGCCATTAATGGCAGACCGTTAGAACCTGCTCAGATCACCATGGAAACTATTCCGCTGTCTATGACTATTGGGGCTCTCCACACTGAAAAACAGCAGTTTCAGATTATTCATTCTCTGCATCATGCAGTCATCCTGGGGTTCCCATGGCTACTTTTGAATAATCCCCAGTTTAATTGGCAGACTTGTGAGATCATGTCTTGGTCTCAGTACTGTATGGGACATTGTGTGACTCATCCGATTAAGATCATGTGTACCTCTCCCTCCGTGCCAGATGAATATCACCAGTTCAGTGACATTTTCAGTAAGGGAGAGGCCAGCACTTTGCCCCAGCATAGGGCTTACAATTGCACTATTGATTTGCCTCCTGGCGCCGTGCCTCCTAGGGGTCGCACGTACCCATTGTCATGCAAGGAGAATCGGGCCATGGAGGAATATATTGATGATGCCCTTAAAAGAGGGATTATTAGGAAGTCTATCTCGCCCGCGGGGGCTGGTTTCTTTTTTGTCAAAAAGAAGAATGGCGAGTTGAGACCCTGCATCGATTACCGGGGACTGAATAAACTAATGTCCAAAAAACGCCTATCCCATACCACTCATTACCGAACTGTTTGACAGGTTGAAAGGTTCCTCTATTTTCACTAATGTGTACCTATGGGCTGCATATAACCTGATCAGAATAAGAGCTGGAGATGAGTGGAAAACGGCATTTAATACCAGATATTACGAATATCTAGTAATGCCTTTTGGCCTATGTAACAAACCCGCTGTATTCCAAGAATTTATTAATGATATCCTCCGTGATATGCTACAGTCCTGCGTAGTAGTCTACCTGGACGATATACTCATACACTCGTCTAGTTTGTCTCAACACATCGAGGATGTGTCCGAAGTTTTGCTCAGATTATGCAAGAATAAACTCTTCTGTAAGACTGAAAAATGTGAGCTTCACAAGTCCGTGGTGCCTTTTTTGGGCTTTGTGATTGCCAGAGATGGCATTGCTATGGATCAGGAGAAGCTCACAGCTGTATTGCAATGGCCACGACCCAAAGGGTTAAAAGCAATTCAGCGCTTCCTTGGGTTTGTGAATTATTACAGGAAGTTTATTCGGAACTTCTCCATTATTGTTAAACCTCTGTCTGACCTCACGCACAAGGGTGCCAATCCGTCCCAATGGTCTAAGGCAGCTGATCAAGCTTTTGAGACACTTAAGTCCGCTTTCGCATCTGCTCCTGTACTGTCCCACCCCAACCCTTCCCTTCCATTTATGTTGGAGGTTGATGCCTCTGAAACTGGGGTAGGGGCAGTACTGTTACAGCGTCCGGTCGCTGGGAGTACTTTGAGACCATGTGGGTTCTTCTCTAAAAAGCTGTCTAGTGCCCAGAGTCACTATGAAATTGGGGACAGAGAACTCCTGGCTATTATTCTTGCTCTGAAAGAATGGCTTCACTTGCTAGAAGGTACAAGAACTCCTGTATTAATCCTGACAGACCACAAAAATCTGACATATTATCACTGTGCCCGTGATTGCTGTCTTTGGGTTCCTATCACCTGTAGGGGGCTCCCATTGGCTGCTTGCCTTCAGCCCGCCCCACTTTGCCTATTTAGACTGTGTCTGGGGACCCTTTGGTTGCCCTTTCGTGGTGTCTCTAGGCTGCTTCTATTTTCATCATGTTCCTGAAGTTCTATGGGCCATAAGTGTTCCTGCTATCCTGAGATCGTCCAGTTCCTGAGTCTCCTGATCAGCGGTTCCTGGTCCCATTCCTGTTCCGGTTGGAGTCGCCCAACGTTGCTGCTTCCTGCTGCCAGTCCTCGTTGCCGTTCCTGATCCAGTTGACCATCGTAGTGCTGGTTCCTGCTTTGTCTACAGCGTCCAGTTTCCTTCTCATCTGTGGCGGCTGCGATCTCCGGTCGCTCAGGCGACATTTCTACTCTGTTGGATTGCTCCCCTGCCATACGGCTGACAATACATTGAGACTGTTGGTTCCGAGCGCACGGGCGCTGGTTCGCCCCACTGCCTTATGGCTTACAATACATTTATACTGTTGGTTCCCAGTGCGAGGGCGCTGGTTTGCTCCACTGCCTCACAGCTGACATTTCAGTGATACTGAAGGTTCCTGGTGCACGGGCACTGGTTCACTTCACGCTGGTTGCTGTCCAGTCCTAGACAGCTAGTTATTTGTCCAATACGCGGGTACTGGTGTTTGCAGTATACCTGGTAATACCACTAGCTCATTTAGCCTCCATATATCATCTCTATACTGTCGTTGTCATCTGACAGTCATTGAGGCCATAGTGGTTGACATCATCTCCTTTAAGGCTGCCTTGCCCGGTATATTGGTAAGGCCGGTAAAACCTTCCTGTCATTTTCATTTTGGGTTGCCTTACCCGGAAGAGCCTGTATCATATGGTGTTCCGTTAGGCTGCCTTGCCCGGTATATTGGCAGGGCCGGTAGAGCCTGTATACTCCTGGTAGTCCGTTAGGCTGCCTTGCCCGATATATTGGCAGGGCCGGTAGAGTCATCTATATTTCGTTGCATGCCAAGGCTGCCTTGCCCGGTATATTGGCAAGGCAGGTAGAACCTGTTTCTCCTGGTATTCTGATAGGCTACCTTGCCCGGTATGGGATTGTCTTAAACTTTTCAATAAAGTTGTGTTTTTACCTAACTGCGTCTGAGAGTCTTAACAAACCGTGACACATATCTCTCAGAGGCTAAGAGATTGTCCTCACGACAAGCCAAATGGGCCTTGTGTCACGGTTTGTTACGACTCTCAGACACAAGGTTTAGGTAAAAACACAACTTTATTGAAATAATTAAGATTATCCCTTAGGATTGTAAACACACACATATAAACATAGAATGAATGGTAAATACGAATAATTCAGACTCTACCGGTCTTGCCAATGTACTGGTCAAGACAGCCTGGGTAATCAGGAGTAAGAGGCTCTACCGGCCTTGCCAATACCGGGTAAGGCAACCTCCAGATGGAATGAGGTGCAAGGTTCTACCGGCCTTACCAATACCGGGTAAGGCAACCTCCAGATGGAATGAGGTGCAAGGTTCTACCGGCCTTACCAATACCGGGCAAGGCAGCCCAAGGATACGTGGAGTCGGACAAGGTCCCAAATGCTGTCAGGTGACAATGACAGTAGAAACTCAGTGAGTAGCCAGATCAGGGAGAGACCTAGGCAAACGGTACCCTGTCGCAACAGGAAAGGCCAGACCGCCGCTGTTAGAACTGGACAGCGCTCAATGTCAGCAACACTAAAGGATCTGCCGACAGAGAGTAGCCTTAAGACTTTGGAGCAAACCAGCGTCCGCACGCTGGGACAAACAAGGGAATCGTGTAGCCGCAAGGCTTTGAAGTAACCCAACGTCCGCATGCTGGGACTAACAATATAATCGTATAGCCGCAAGGCTTTGGAGCAAACCAGCGTCCGCATGCTGGGCCCAACTAGTGAATCGTATAGCCGCAAGGCTTTGGAGCAAACCAGCGTCCGCACGCTGGGACCTACAAGTGAATCGTATAGCCGCAAGGCTTTGGAGCAAACCAGCGTCCGCACGCTGGGACCTACAAGTGAATCGTATAGCCTCAAGGCTTTGGAGCAAACCAGTGTCCGCACGCTGGAACCAACAACATGTATCGTAAAGTCGCAAGGCTTTGGAGCAACCCAACGTCCGCACGCTGTGACTAACAATATATATCGTAAAGCCGCAAGGCTTTGGAGCAAACCAGCGTCCGCACGCTGGGACCAACAAGGGAATCGTATAGCCGCAAGGCTTTGGAGTAACCCAATGTCCGCACGCTGGGACTAACAATATGTATCGTATAGCCACAAGGCTTTTGGAGCAAACCAGCGTCCGCACGCTGGGACCAACCAGTGAATCGTATAGCCGCAAGGCATTGGAGCAAACCAGCGTCTGCACGCTGGGACCAACAAGTGAAACGTATAGCCACAAGGCTTTGGAGTAAACCAGCATCCGCACGCTGGGACCAACAAGTGAATCATATAGCTGCAAGGCTTTGGAGTAAACCAGTGTCCGCACGCTGGGACCAACAAGGGAATCGTATAGCCACAAGGCTTCGGAACAAACCAGCGTCCGCACGCTGGGACTGACAAGGAATGTCGCCTACGCGACCGAGCAGAAGGACGAACAGCCGGGTCAGGAAACAGCAGTGAAGATGGTCAGCAGGAAACAGCAACCTCAGGAGACTTGGCCGGAACCAGGACTGGAACAACTCTGCAGACAGGAGGCACTGGAACCAGATGCAATCAGGAACTCAGGAACACAGCAAAAAGGCCCAAATGACTACTGGACAAGGTGAAAGCGAATGTGGTCAGAGACACCATGAAAGGGCAACCGAGGGGTGCCCAACCCAGGTTTAAATAGGCAATATGAGGCGGGCTAAAGGCAGACAGCCAATGGAAGCCCCCTACTGGTGATAGGCAAGAAAATGCCTAGCACCGTGATACCTTGTTTTTGTCTTGCTTTAACTTTATCGTATCTTACTTGCCTGGCTCCAAGAATGTTAGGGCTGATGCTCTGTCCAGGCAATTTGGGCCAGAAATGGATAAAGGTGAGTTTCCCGTACCCATCATTCAACCTGATCACATTTTGGCTACCTTACGTACTAGCATCACTTTGCCGCTGGGGGAGGAGATTCTGGCTACCCAGGCTGCGGTTCCCCCAGATACCCCAGTAGGCAAGTGCTTTGTAGATGAGCCATTTCGTACCCGCTTGCTTGAAGCCTACCATTTATCTCGGGCTGCTGGACATATTGGGATGGATCAATTAATTTGGTATCTTTCACAATTATTTTGGTGTCCTTCCCTATGGGCCGACTGCTCCGCATTCACTGCAGCCTGTACCACCTGTGATTGTGCCAAATCCCCTAGACATCTCCCAGTGGGCTTACTCCAACCAGTACCTAATGCCGAGCATCCTTGGTCCCACGTGTCCATTGATTTTCTGGAAGAACTGCCAGGGGTTACTCCTTCATCCTTATGGTGGTTGATAGATTCTCTAAGATGGCTCACTTCACCCCTTCCTGGCCTTCCCTCGGCCCAGGAGTTGGCTGTTGTCTTTGCTAGACAGGTGTTCCGGTTGCATGGGGTACCTAGAGTGCTGGTGTCGGACCGTGGGAGTCAATTTGTGTCCAGGTTTTGGAGAGCATTTTGTAACCAGATGGGCATTCAGCTGTCCTTTTGTCTGTCTACCATCCCCAGACCAATGAAGCCACTGAGCATGTCAATCAAGGATTGGAGCAATTCTTGCTCTGTTTCGTGTCTGATCATCATGATAATTGGGCCGACCTCTTGCCATGAGCAGAGTTCACCAGGAACTGTGCGGTTAATTCATCATCCGGGAGCTCCCCGTTTCTCCTCAACTACGGGTTTCAGCCATGTTTGCTCCCGGACTCATTCCAGTCGCAGCAGATTCCAGCGCTTGACGAGCATATCGAGCAACTCCGCTCCACCTGGGCACAGGTTCAGCGGGCCCTCAGTAATTCGTTCCAGCACCACGCTAATCGCAGACGACTGCCAGCGGTCTCCTTCCAGTTTGGGGACAGGGTATGGCTTTCCTCCAGAAATCTAAACTTGCAAGTTCCATGTAATAAGTTGGGTCCCCGGTTTATTGGTCACTTCAAGGTGATCCGCAAAGTTAGCCCTGTTTCTTATGCCCTGGACCTCCCAGCATCCATGTGCAATCACAATGTGTTCCACTGAATCCTCTGGTATGCAACCATTACACTATCACTTCTGCGGTCCCCGGTCCTGTGGAAGTTCAGGGTCAGGAGGAGTACGAAGTTCAAAGCATCATTGATTCAAGTAGATTCAGAGGGAAATTGCAATATCTGGTTCATTGGAAGGGCTATGGTCCTGAGGAACGTTCCTGGGTTGATCAGAGTGATCTTCATGCTCCCAGATTGCTGCACATTTTTCATGCTAAATATCTGCAGAAACCAGATCCCTTTTCTAGGAGAGGGGGTCTTTGAGAGGGGGGTACTATCACGGTACCCATGCTATTTGGTGACATTCTGTCAATATTCCACTACTGCTTCCGCTATTGGCTGCTCTGTTGTTGTCCCGCCCAGCATTTGTCCTTAAATGTTGGGTTCTGGCATTTCTTCTGTGCCCTTTCGTGGTGTTCCAGTACCAGCGCTTGTTCCTGAACCTTGTGAGCTCTCAGTGTATCGACCCGGCCTGCCTGATCATTCTGCTTCTCATATCTTGTGTACCGACCCGGCCTGGCTGACATTCCTGCTCCGTGTACTGACTTGGATTGGCTGACGTTCCTGCTCCGTGTACCAACTTGGATAGGCTGACGTTCCTGCTCCATGTACCAACTTGGATTGGCTGACGTTCCTGCACAGTGTACCGACTTGGACTGTCTTACATTCCTGCTCTGTGTGGATCCTGCCCGATTGGGCTGCTGTGGGGCCGTGCCTCCTCTGCACGCTCTGACCGATCTTCGGTTATGGTAGTGCTAGTCCCTCGCTGTCTCCGGATAGCTCTGCAGATTGGTCTCGGTTGCCTCCGTGTCGCCCAGGTGACATTCCTATGTGTCTGCCTTACTTGCAGTTCCAGGTTGGGTGCCTCTCATGGCGAGTTGCTCAGTTTTCCGTTATTGCTACGGCAGTGCTCAGGTTGACCAGATTCCGTTAACGCTGCAGCAGTTATTGTGTTTTTTCTTGTTTAATAAAATTGTGTTTTATCCAAACCTACTATGTCTGTGTGTCGAACAAACCGTTACACCAACCCTGTATTGATTATAGGGGTCTCAACAAAATAATCATAAAAAAACGCTTATCCCATTCCACTCATCACCGAACTGTTCGATCGGTTAAAGGGGGCATCCATTTTTACTAAACTAGACCTTAGGGCGGCATATAATCTAGTCCGGATTAAGGAAGGTGATGAGTGGAAAACTGCTTTCAATACTCGTACGGGGCACTACAAATATTTGGTTATGCCATTTGGTCTTTGCAGTGCCCCGGCGGTATTCCAAGAATTTATAAATGATGTACTGAGGGATTTGTTACAACATTTTGATATATTCTCCTGACCTGGAGACTCACCACAGACATGTCTCGGCGGTCTGGCAGAGGCTAAGAGAAAAAAAGCTATATTGCAAACTCGAGAAGTGCGATTTCCAAAGGTCTAGTGTGTCTTTTCTTGGCTATGTTATCTCTAAGGAGGGTTTCGCTATGGATAAGGACAAGCTTGCAGCAGTGTTGCAGTGGCCGCGCCTCACGGGCCTCAATCCCTTGCAGCGATTTTTAGGGTTTGCAAATTATTATAGGAAATTTATTTGCGATTATTCTGGAATAGTTAAGCCACTCACTGATATGACCCATAAGGGTGCCAGCGCCTCAGAGTGGTCCCCAGAGGCGGTCAGGACATTAGAAATTTTGAAAACCGCATTTTCCACTGCCCCAGTTCTGTCACATCCTATTCCTGGGCTACCATTTACATTGGAGGTGGATGCCTCTGAAAGCAGAGTAGGGGCAGTGTTGAGCCAAAGACCAGGTCCTGATAAGACTTTGAGACCATGCAGATTTTTCTCGAAAAAGATGACCAAAGCCCAGAGTCTGTATGACATTGGTGAACTCTTGGCAATTATTCTGGCTTTACGTGAATGGCGCCACCTGTTGGAGGGCACTAGGGCGCCAATATTGATTTTGACCAATCATAAGAACCTAATGTACCTCTCTGAGGCCAAGACAACCTAGATGGGCACTGTTATAGTCTCGTTTCAATGTCATTGTCTCCTACTTACCTGGTACAAAGAATGTGCGAGCCGATGCCTTGTCCAGACAATTTGGTCCTGATCTGGAATCTGACTCTGTACCAGTGCCTATCATCCCTCCGGACCGTATACTCGCCACATTGCGGACGAGCATCACTTCACCGTTGGGGAAGGAGATTTTGGCATCTCAGGCCAATACTCCCCCAGAGAAGCCTATGGGCAAGTGTTTTGTGGCAGAGCCCTTTTGGGCTAAATTAATGGAGACTTACCACGGTTCCCAGGCCGGTCATGTGGGAAAAATCAATTAATCTGGTCTATGTCCCGGATGTTTTGGTGGCCTGGAATGAGAGATGACTGTGCGTCATTCACCGCAGCCTTTGCCACTTGTGCCCGCTCTAAGACTCCTAGACACCTCCCGGTGGGACTATTGCAAGCTATTCCCAATGGTGACCGTCCTTGTTCACACATTTCTTTTGACTTCCTGGGGGAGCTGCTGGTTTCCAAAGGCTATATGGTGATGCTCATGGTAGTTGACAGACTCTCCAAAATGGCCTATTTCGTGCCACTCCCTGGCTTGCCGTCTGCTAAGGATCTGGCTACAGTGTTTGCCAGGGAGGTACTCCGACTCCACGGGGTACCCAAGGTGCTGGTCTTGGACCGTGGGAGTCAATTCATGTCGAGATTTTGGAGGGCCTTTTGTAACCAGATGGGGATTCTGTTGTCCTTTTCCTCCGCCTATCACCCCCAGACTAATGGGGCTGAGCGTTCCAACTAGGGCTTGGAACAGTTTTTACTTGTTTCATATCCAACCATCACGACAATTGGGCTGACTTGTTGCCATGGGCAGAGTTCGCCAGGAACTGTGCGGTACGTAACGCATCCGGGAGCTCACCCTTTCTGATTAATTGTGGGTTTCAGCCATGCTTGCTCCCGGACACTTTACAAGTACAACAGATTCCAGCTCTGCATGAGCATATTAGGGAACACCGCTCCACATGGCCACGGTCCAGAATTCCCTACGTGATTCCATCCTACAAGTCCAGTGGCATGCCAACAACAGACGATTGCTGGCTCCTGTATTTCAGGTGGGGGACCGTGTCTGGTTGCCCTCCAAGAATCTTAGGTTGCAAGTACCTTGTTACAAGTTTGCTTCTCGGTTTGTGGGTCCGTTCTGGGTACTCCGTCGAGTCAACCCTGTATCCTATGCATTAGAATTACCTGCCTCCATGAAGATACATAATGTGTTCCATGTGTCCCTTTTCAAACCCTTGGTGTGTAACCGTTATACCACCACCCCTGCAGTTCCAGGTCCAGTGCGCATCCATGATCATGACGAATATGAAGTACAAAGTGTTTTGGATTCACATAGATTCCGTGGAGAGATCCAATATTTGGTGCACTGGAAGGGATATGGCCCAGAGGAACGCTCATGGGTGAACCACTCGGACATCCATGCCCCATTATTGTTGCGCAGATTCCATGCTAAGTTTCCTGCCAAGCCTAGACCTCCTCAAGACAGGAGGGGGAGTCTTTGAGAGGGGGGTACTATCACGGTGCCCTTGATTCTGCCGGAGTGACATTCTTACTTCCGGGTTTACCTTGGCTGCTTCTTATTGGCTCTGGGTTTTCAACCCCTCCCAGGGCTTGCCTTTATATACGCCCTCCTGTTACTATACCGGTGCCCTTTCGTGGTGTTCCTGACTAGATGTTTGTTGCTGTGTTCCTGTTCCATGTATGATCCGGTTTCGTCTGACCTTGCTCCTGTCTTCGCTGCCCAATTTGTTTACGACCCGGCTTGCCTGACTACAATTCCCATGACCGATTCCGTTGACTACTGCTCTCTGTGTACCGATCCAGGCTTTGGCTGACTACCTCTCTCTGTGTACCGATCCAGGCCTTGGCTGACCTCCGCTCTCTAGAGTACCGTTTGTACATTGGCTACTCTCCTAGCATTAGATTTACCACTAGTGCCCCTGTTGCCTCCGGTCTTGTGTCCTATAGCCATTTGCTCTACGGTAGCCCGGTTGCTCTCCATACAGCCTGTGCCTTAGCGGTCACTTTTGGTTGCACTACCTTTCAGCCGGCACCTTTCCGTTGCCACCGGTTGCTCTACTATACAGCCTGTGCCTTAGCGGTTATCTCTGGTTGCACCACCTTTCAGCCTGTGCCTCACTGTTGCCACCGGTTGAGCTACTATACAGCCTGTGCCATACGAGTATCTCCAGCTGTGCTACTAGCTACCGGTATCTTCCTTTTGCCTCCGCTTGCACTGCTATACAGCCTGTGCCTTACGATTGCCTCCGGTTGCGCTATACTCAGCCTGTCATTACTGTTGCCTCCGGTTGCGCTGTTCTATCTGTGCCTTATGATTGCCTCCAGTTGCGCTACTATACAGCCTGTGCCTATTCCAGTTGCCTCCGGGCATAATCTCCGAGTAAGTGTATCTGAGCCATCACGTGGGCTGCCTATACCTGGTTTTCTGGGCAAGTCTGGTAGTCTCAACTGTCTCCTTGTTCCATTGGGGATTTTTGCCCTGCAGTACTTACCTCACCTAGGGCACCTCCTTGCCAGTACTGCTGAGGTTTTGTTCCAGTTCTACACTCTGCATTACAGTTGTTTTGTACATACCTGTCTCTGTTGTACCCTGACCTGTGTCAGATCCAGAAGAGCTCATCCTCTCTCTAGGTCTGGACCTGTGAAGAGCATCTCTGTTCTTTATTATTTATTTAATAAAGCTGCATTGTTTTACCTTAATCAAATTGTCTGAGCGTTCATTAAAACCGTGACAGTATACCTAAACATATATCTTGATTTCCTGAAAAACCATGAAGTGTCTGGTGAAAATATTTAGACTATTTACATTCAGAGTAGTGTTCTATTCAGGTTTCTACAGGTTAAAACATACCATGTGTTTATACCTCTGAAAAACAACGACATGTGCAAAATTCAGTATCAAGCTGTTTTAATGAAGGCTATATAGAAACATATATTTTGATTTCCTGAAAAACCATGAAGAGTCTGGTGAAAATATTTCGACTATTTACATTCAGAGTAGTGAACTATACACCTTTATACAGTTTAAAACATACTATGTGTTTATACCTGTCTGAAAAACAGCGAAATGTGAAAAATTCAGTATCAAGCTGTTTTAATGAAAGATATACAGAAGCGTATATCTTGATTTCCTCAAAAACCATGAAGTGTCTGGTGAAAATATTTACACTACTTACATTCAGAGTCGTGTTCTATTCAGGTTTATTGTAACGGTTTGTTTGACACTCAGAAACAGTAGTTTACGTAAAAACACAGTTTTATTGAACAAGGTAATATAATAATAACCCTCACGGGTCCAGTAGCAAGAAACAATGAGATACTGACACAGGACAGGTTACAAATAAATACCCACATGGGTCCAGTAATTGTACAGACAGGATAACAATGTACTGACACAGGTCAGGTATAGTGTGATATGCATACAAGACAGCACTTAACGGATTACTGATAGTCCAATGAGACTAGACGGGACCTATCAGAGTGAGGCCCTGGAGACTCTCCCTGAGAGGGGAGAGTAGAAATGTAGAGTAATGCCACAGATAGGAGCAGAGGCCCTTAGCAAATTGGATGCTGCCGTAGCAGTAGAGGAGGACAATGGTATGCCCGGAGTTTGCCCAACGGAGACTACAATGGCATCAACTGGTGATGTATACTGCCGTAGCAGTAATGGAGGACTGAACCGTATACCCAGGGTTTGCCCAATGGAGACTAAAGTGCCGTATAACCGGTAGTGTGCTACCCTTCAGACCATATGGATATATGCGTAAAGGCCACAATCGGCTGCCAGAATGGAAGAGCCTGAGGCGCCCAACAAACCCAACCTCAGCTGATGGCAGGAGTAAAGATCTATAGAAAGGAGGCACGGAGAGCAAAGCACACACCGGAATGTCGCTCGCGGAGCCAGACTGCAGCAAGAGGCACAGAACAGGAGTGTCGCCCGCGCGACAAGGAGACAACGGATACAGGGCTGCAGTACTGGACCACACTGCCCGGATGCCAAGCCCAACCGGAGACTACATGAACGGAGGCAATCCAGGACAGGCAGTAAAGGAAGGCCCAACAGGTCGGCACACAGGGCAGGAACGGCAGTCAACTGGAAATGGAGAATGACTGGAACGTCAGCAAGTCAGGTCGGTACACTGAGCAGGAACGTCAGCCGGGCCGGGTCAGTAACAGAGGAGGAACGCCAGCCAGGCTGGGTCGGTACACACGCAGGAACGTCAGCCAATCGAAGTCGGTAACAGAGCAGGAACGTCAGCCGGGCCAGGTCGGTACACAAGCAGGAACATCAGCCAATCCGAGTCGGTATCAGAGCAGGAACTTCAGCCAGGCTGGGTCAGGATACAGAGCAGGAACAACAGCAGTAGAATGGTCAGGCTATCTGGGTCACACACTGATATCACACAAGGACTAGAATAACGCTGGCACAGGAACACCACGAAAGGGCAACAAGTAAGTGACAGGACCCAGTATTTAAGGATACATACTGGGCGGGCCAATGGGAGCAGACTGAGAGTCCAATTAACAGAATGTCACCCGTATAGCACGGGCACCGTGATATTTATACAGTTTAAAACATTCCATGTGTTTATATCTCTCTGAAAAACAGCGACGTGAAAAATTCTGGTTCAAGCTGTTTTAATGAAATCTATATAGAAGCATATATCTTGATTTCCTGAAAAACCATGAAGAGTCTCGTGAAAATATTTTGACTATTTACATTCAGAGCATTGAACTATACAGGTTTATACAGTTTAAAACATACCATGTGTTTATACCTCTCTGAAAAACGGCGACATGTGAAAAATTCAGTATCAAGTTGTTTTAATGAAAGCTATATATCACGGTGCCCGTGATTCTGCCTGAGCGACATTCTTACTTCCGGGTTTACCTTGGCTGCTTCTTATTGGCTCTGGGTTTTCAACCCCTCCCAGGGCTTGCCTTTTTATACGCCCTCCTGTCACTATACTGCTGCCCTTTCGTGGTGTTCCTGACCAGACGTTTGTTGCTGTGTTCCTGTTCCGTGTATGATTCGGTTTCGTCTGACCTTGCTCCTGCCTTCGCTGCCCAATTTGTTTATGACCCGGTTTGCCTGACTACGATTCCCTTGACTGATTCCATTGACTACTGCTTGCTGTGTACCGATCCAGGCTTTGCCTGACTACCGCTCTCTGTGTACCTATCCAGACTTTGGCTGACTACCGCTCTCTGAGTACCGATCCAGGCTTTGGCTGACTACCGCTCTCTGTGTACCGATCCAGGCCTTGGCTGACCTCTGCTCTCTAGAGTACCGCTTCTGCATTGGCTACTCTCCTAGCATTAGCTTTACCTCTAGTGCCCTGTTGACTCCGGTCTTGTGTCCTATAGCCATTTGCTGTACGGTAGCCCGGTTGCTCTCCATACAGTCTGTGCCTTAGCGGTCACTTTTGGTTGCACTACCTTTCAGCCTGCACCTTTCCGTTGCCTCCGGTTGCACTACTATACAGCCTGTGTCTTAGCGGTTATCTCTGGTTGCACCACCTTTCAGCCTGTGCCTCACTGTTGCCTCCGGTTGTGCTACTATACAGCCTGTACCATACGAATATCTCCGGCTGCGCTACTAGCTACCGGTATCTTCCTGTTGCCTCCAGTTGCACTGCTATACAGCCTGTGCCTTACAATTGCCTCCGGTTGTGCTATTATACAGCCTGTGCCTATTCCGGTTGCCTCCGGGCATAACCTCCGAGTAAGTGTATCTGAGCCTTCGTCACGTGGGCTGCCTGACTACTCTTCAGCCTGATTCCAGTGGCCCTGACTAACCAGTGTACCGAACCTGCCTGCCCAACTACTCTTCTGCCTGATCCTTGTGGTCCTGATTTTCGTGTGTGCCGAACCTGCCTGCCTGACTATTCCTTCTCTGATACAGGTATATCCCTTTAGCTGTATACCAATGGGGTAGTCTTTTCCAGACCTTCTGCCATCTACCCGCTAGCCTGTCGAGAGGTTCCTTTGGGATCCCATCTCCAGGTCAGTGCCTTTCTCCTCTGTCCTCTATTCTTTGGGTGTCTGGGTTTTCCCGGGGAGTTTCAGCTACAGGGTGGCCTCTGCCCGCTAGCTACGCACCCTACTCTGCACACTCCAGCCTTCACTTGCCCCTGCAGGGGAGCCTGTACTGTTAGTGGTGTTGCCATCCGGGTCTGGGTTCCGGCTGAACCGGGATCGGACATCTGGCTTCTCAGCCAGCAACTATATCCGACCGTGGCTGCAGCAAGGTCTCGCTCCTAACAGTCCCTGCTCACAGGCTCCGTACTCTAGAGTCGCTCCCCAGCACACACTTCCCTGCAGGAAGGTTCCTGCACCCCGTTAGCCTTGTAGTTGTGACAGAGTGAGAGTGCCAGTACCGTCACCATGTCCTTTGACCCCACGGAGATCACTCAGGCCGTGCTCCAGCAGGGGGCTGTGTTGGAACAACACGCCTCTCACATTCAGTGCCTTGATGAAAAATTAGATTCCATAACTGCCTTACTACAAAGAATGCAACAGAGACTGGAGTCCCCGAGACCCCCTGCCACTCCTGTCCCAGTCTCCACAGCGGTTCTGACACCTCAGCCAGGCCTAGGTCCATCAAGGTACCTTTGCCAGATAAGTATGAGGGGGATCCTTCGTTATTGCGAGGATTCATACATCAGTGCTCTTTCAACTTCTGCAACCAGCCGGAGCACTTTGCATCCCATCAGACACGGATCACATTTTTCGTGTCTCTTCTCAGAGGTCGGGCCCTGGCCTGGGTGACACCACTCATGGACCGACAATCACCTCTGTTTGACGACTTTGATAATTTCCTGGGAGCCTTTCGAGCTACCTTCGACACCCCCGGCTGTCAAGCCAAGGCAGAGTCCTCTTTATTAGACCTCTAACAGGGTACCCAGTCTTTGCGGCACTCTATGCCATAGAGTTCCGTACTCTGGCCTATGATACCAACTGGGGGAACGGCGCCTTAAAAGCCGCCTTTCGTTGGGGACTATCGGAACGGCTTAAGGACGAACTGGTGACTAGGGACATACCTGAGACCCTCAACGCCTTGATAGCCTTGTGTACCAGACTTGATACACGTATCCAAGAGAGGCGTCTGGAGAGAGACCATGATCGCTCCAAGCGCTCAGTGTCCCGTCAACCCATACGTCTAGTGCCTCGCTTCCAGAACACATCCACACCGACAGACTCGTCTCCAGAAATAGGAAGGGTGATGCACCTCACGGAGGACGAGAAGACTAGGCGTCGGCAGTGTGGCCTTTGTCTTTACTGTGTCCAGTCCGGTCATTTTGCCTTTCAGTTCCTCTCCAGTTGTCATGGGGTTCTGCCACAGCTACTGCCGAGGCTATGATTGATTCTGGGGCAGCCGGGATCTTCATGGATCTTCTCTTCGCCCAGCGTCTGGGGATACCACTAGTGTAAAAGATTCACCGGTTAACATTACCGTCATCGATGGCTCCCCCTTGGGTTCAGGTGTAGTAACCCTCATGACAGTCCCTCTTCGGGTCCTGTTGGCACCCAACCAGCACGAGCTTTTGTCCTTCGACATTATCACTGCTTCCCACACAACCTTTGATTCTGGGGTATCCATGGCTCCTGAAACATAATCCCCAGATTGACTGGAGGAAGGGGGTTATCACGGTGCCCGTGATTGTTGCACTTCCTTGTCAGTCACCATTAGGGGGCTCCTATTGGTTGTCTGCCTTTAACCCGCCTCATTCTGTCTATTTAAACCTGGTCTGGGCACCCTATGGTTGCCCTTTCGTGGTGTCTCTGACCACATTAGCCTTGACCATGTTCCAGTATTCGTTAGTACCTGTAGCTGTGTTCCTGAGTTCCAGAATGCATCTTGTTCCTGAGTCTCCTGTCTGCAGAGTTGTTCCAGAGTGGTTCCGGCCTAGTCCTGAGAGGTTGATGTTTCCTGCTGATCGCCTTCACTGAGACTTCCTGGTTGCTTGGTTTCCTGCGGGTTCCTGTCGTCTCTTGTCCAGCCAGATGTATCCCTGACGCTTGGTCGCTTTGGCGACATTCTTAGCTCCAGCGTGCGGACGCTGGTTTGCTCCAAAGCCTTGCGGCTATCCACGTTACTGTTGGTTCCAGCGTGCGGACGCTGGTTTGCTCCAAAGCCTTTCGGCTATCCACATTACTGTTGGTTCCAGCGTGCGGACGCTGATTTGCTCTAAAGCCTTGCGGCTATACACATTACTGTTGGTTCCAGCATGCGAACGCTGGTTTGCTTCAAAGCCTTGCGGCTATACACATTACTGTTGGTTCCAGCGTGCGGCCGCTGGCTTGCTCCAAAGCCTTGCGGCTATACACATTACTGTTGGTTCCAGCGTGCGGACGCTGGTTTGCTCCAAAGCCTTGCGGATATACGAATTACTGTTGGTTCCAGCGTGCGGGCTCTGGTTTACTCCAAAGCCTTGTGGCTATACGTTTTCTGTTGGTTCCAGCATGCGGACGCTGGTTTGCTCCTAAGCCTTGCGGCTATACACATTATTGTTGGTTTCAGCGTGCAGACGCTGGTTTGCTCCAAAGCCTTGCGGCTATACGAATCACTGTCGGTTCCAGCGTGTGGACGCTGGTTTGCTCCAAGAGCATTATAACGTACTCTCTGTTGGGCATTCCTAGAGTGAGTTCCTTTGGGGTGCCTTGCCCAGTATTGTTAAGGCTGGTAGAACCTGGTACATATTCCATATGCAGGTTGCCTTACCCGGTATTAGCAAGGCTGGGAGAGCCTATTGTTTTAAGTATCTGGCTGTCTTGCCCGGTGTATTGGCAAGACCGGTACAGCCTACGCAAGCTCCTTTGGGCTGCCTTGCCCGGTATTGGTAAGGCCGGTAGAACCTGGTACATATTCCATCTGCAGATTGCCTTACCTGGTATTGGCAAGGCTGGGAGAGCCTATTGTTTTAAGTATCTGGCTGTCTTGCCCGGTGTATTGGCAAGACCGGTACAGCCTACGCAAGCTCCTTTGGGCTGCCTTGCCCGGTATTGGTAAGGCCGGTAGAACCTGGTACATATTCCATCTGCAGATTGCCTTACCTGGTATTGGCAAGGCCAGTAGAGCCTATTGTATTAGACTAACTGGCTGTCTTGCCCGGTATATTGGCAATACAACAGGGCAGGAATACAGTGGGCGATTATGCCATCGAATTTCGCACATTGGCAGCAGAGGTGGGGTGGAACAATGAGACATTGTTGCAGCCTTTGCCCAAGGTCTTAATGACCAGATTAAAGATGAGATTGCAGCTAAAGAATTGCCTACTGATCTTGATGATTATATTGACTATGTTATATTGATTGATGTCAGAATACGGGAAAGAGCTACCGCAAAAGACTGTAGGTTCCGGTCTAAAAATAATGGGGTTAGCAGTACATTTTGCCCACCCAACCCTCCCGTGGCATCTAAACCTAGTGAACCTATACGGGAACCAGGTGAACCTATGCAACTAGGTTTCACTAGGTTAACCGAAGAGGAAAAAAGTTATCGCAGGAAACAAGGCTTGTGTCTGTACTGTGGTAAGAATGGGCATTTGTTAAAATCTTGCCCATTACGTCCGGGAAACGAACACACGGTACCTTGGGGGACAGGCCCTAGGTGGTGTACAATCGTCCCCAGTGTTGGGAACACTGAAACCCAGCATACGGGTGGTATTATCCTGGGCACAACGTTCAGTGGAGGTTTTGGCCCAGGTTGATTCTGGCGCAGCAGGGTATTTTATGGATAATACCTTTGCTGAATTGCACGGGGTTCCTCGTATTGAAAGGGAAACCCCCTTGGCTACTGAAGCAATTGATGGTAGACCTTTGGAACCTGCTCAAGTCACATTTGAATCTATGCCTTTATCCATGACTATTGGGGCTCTCCATAGAGAGGAACAGCAATTCCAACTTATTAATTCTCCTCACCATGCGGTAATATTGGGATTTCCTTGGTTACAGTTACACAATCCACAATTTGATTGGCAAAAGTGAGAAATCTCGGCTTGGTCTCCGTTTTGTATGGATAAGTGCGTCACCCATCCTATTAAGGTCCTGTGCACCTCATCTGCAATACCAGATGAATACCAGCAGTTTGGAGATGTTTTTAGCAAAGGAGAGGCTGGCTTTTTACACCAGCACAGACCTTATGATTGTAGGATTGAATTGCCTTCCGGAGTAGTACCTCCTAGGGGACGCACATATCCACTATCTTGTGAGGAAAATAAGGCTATGGAAGATTATATTTCTGATGCCCTTGCTAGAGGGATCATAAGAAAATCTACCTCTCCGGCGGGGGCTGGATTCTTTTTTGTGAAAAAGAAAAATGGCGAATTGAGACCATGCATTGACTACCGTGGCTTGAATAAACTGATGGCTAAGAACGCTTATCCGATACCACTCATCACCGAGCTTTTTGACAGACTTAAGGCTCCTCGATTTTTACCAAATTAGATTTACGGGCGGCATACAATTTGGTTTGGATTCGAGCCGGTGATGAGTGGAAAACTGCCTTTAACACCAGATCTGGGCACTATGAATACCTAGTCATGCCATTCGGCTTGTGTAACGCACCTGCAGTTTTTCAGGAACTGATAAATGATGTTCTCAGAGATATGTTACAGTCATGTGTCGTGGTGTACCTTGACGACATACTGATTAATTCCCAAAATGTGTCACAACACATCAAGGATGTGTCTGAAGTATTGCTACGGCTACGAAAGAATAAGCTCTATTGTAAATTGGAGAAATGCGAGTTTCACAGAACCAGTGTGCCATTCTTGGGGTTTATGATTGGCAAAGATGGCATCGCCATGGACAAAGAAAAGTTGACAACAGTCCTACAGTGGCCACGACCTAAGAGTCTTAAAGCTATACAGCGATTCTTGGGTTTCGCTAATTATTACAGGAAGTTTATTAAGAACTTTTCTTCCATTGTTAAACCATTGTCTGACCTTACGCATAAGGGCGCTAATCCATCCTGTTGGGCAGCAAGTGCTGAGGAGGCCTTTCGAAAATTGAAACTGGCTTTTGTGGAGGCCCCTGTGTTAGCTCACCCCAATCCTTTGCTTCAGTTTATGTTAGAGGTTGATGCCTCGGATATTGGGGTTGGGGCAGTACTTTCTCAACGACACAATAAAGGTGGAACACTCAATCACTATGAGATTGGGGACAAAGAGTTATTGGCCATTATCCTTGCCCTTAAGGAATGGCATCATTTACTGGAAGGCACCAAAAATCCTGTCTTAATTTTGACGGATCATAAAAACCTGACTTATCTCTCTGAGGCCAAGAGATTGTCTTCTCGTCAGGCCAGATGGGCGTTATTCTTATCGCGATTCAATTTCATTGTATCACATTTACCGGGATCTAAGAATGTTAGGGCTGATGCATTGTCAAGACAATTTGAGGCTGAGAGTGACAGAATGGAAGCACCAGCACCTATCATTCAACCCGATCGAATATTGGCTACGATACGTACTAGTATCACTTCTCCATTAGGAGAAGAGATTTTGGCTTCTCAGGCTTCCGCACCTCATGAGACCCCGACGGGCAAATGTTTTGTCGCTGAACCATTCCGTACTCGATTACTTGAAACGTACCATTCCTCTAAGGCTGCGGGACATATTGGTAGAGACCAATTGCTATGGTCCCTTTCTCAGTTATTTTGGTGGCCTTCTATGAGATACGATTGTGCCAAGTTTACTAATGCCTGTGCCACCTGCTCCCGTGCTAAGACCCCTAGACATATCCCGGTGGTCTTGCTTTAACCTGTGCCTAATGGCGAGCACCCCTGGTCTCATGTTTCCATTGACTTTATGGGAGAATTGCCTATGTCTAGAGGATATTCCTTCATAATGATGGTGGTGGACAGGTTTTCTAAAATGGCTCATTTCGTGCCCCTCCGTGGCCTTCCCTCGGCTAAGGAATTGGCAATTGTGTTTGTCAGAGAAGTATTCCGGTTGTATGGAGTGCCCAGGGTACTGGTGTCCAACAGGGGGAGCCAGTTTGTGTCTAGGTTCTGGAGGGCATTTTGCGAGCAGATGGGCATACAGCTGTCCTTTTCCTCGGCCTACCATCCCCAGACCAATGGAGCCGCTGAATGGGCCAATCAGGGCTTGGAACAATTTCTGCGCTGTTTTATTACTGACCATCACGACAACTGGGCCGACTTGTTGCCTTGGGCAGAGTTCGCCAGGAACTTTGCGGTTAATTCTTCATCTGGCAGCTCTCCGTTTCTGATCAATTACGGGTTTTAGCCCTGTTTGCTCCCAGATTCTTTTCAGATGCAACAGATTCCAGCTCTGGATGAGCATATCGAGCAATTCCGTTCCACATGGGCACAAGTTCAGAGGGCACTTGGTCAATCATTTCAGCGTCATCAGCGCTATGCTAATCGCAGAAGGCTTCCAGCGGTTTCCTTTCAGGTTGGGGATAGAGTGTGGCTTTCTTCCAGAAATCTTAAGCTCCAGGTTCCGTCTCATAAGTTGGCTCCCCGGTTCATTGGTCCATACAGAGTTATTCGCAAAATTAACCCTATTTCCTATGCACTAGACATACCTGCATCTATGTGTATCCATAATGTGTTTCATGTGTCCCTTCTTAAGCCTCTCGTATACAACCGTTATACCACTACACCTGTGGTACCAGGGCCTATTGAGGTCGAGGGTCAGGAGGAGTACGAAGTACACAGCATTATTGATTCCCGAAGGCTTAGAGGAAGGGTACATTACCTGGTGCATTGGAAGGGATATGGTCCTGAAGATCGATCATGGGTAGACAGTAAGGACCTTCATTCACCTAGGTTATCTAGTGCTTTTCACGCGAAATATCCACAGAAGCCTAGACCCTATTCTAGGAGAGGGGGTCTTTGAAAGGGGGGTACTATCACGGTGCCCGTGATTGTTGCACTTCCTTGTCAGTCACCATTAGGGGGCTCCTATTGGTTGTCTGCCTTTAACCCACCTCATTCTGTCTATTTAAACCTGGTCTGGGCACCCTATGGTTGCCCTTTCGTGGTGTCTCTGACCACTTTAGCCTTGACCATGTTCCAGTATTCGTTAGTACGAATGCATCTTGTTCCTGAGTCTCCTGTCTGCAGAGTTGTTCCAGAGTGGTTCCGGCCTAGTCCTGAGAGGTTGATGTTTCCTGCTGATCGCCTTCACTGAGACTTCCTGGTTGCTTGGTTTCCTACGAGTTCCTGTCGTCTCTTGTCCAGCCAGATGTATCCCTGGCGCTTGGTCGCTTTGGCGACATTCTTAGCTCCAGCGTGCGGACGCTGGTTTGCTCCAAAGCCTTGCGGCTATCCACATTACTGTTGGTTCCAGCGTGCGGACGCTGGTTTGCTCCAAAGCCTTACGGCTATCCACATTACTGTTGGTTCCAGCGTGCGGACGCTGATTTGCTCTAAAGCCTTGCGGCTATACACATTACTGTTGGTTCCAGCGTGCAGACGCTGGTTTGCTCCAAAGCCTTGCGGCTATACACATTACTGTTGGTTCCAGCGTGCGGACGCTGGCTTGCTCCAAAGCATTGCGGCTATACACATTACTGTTGGTTCCAGCGTGCGGACGCTGGTTTGCTCCAAAGCCTTGCGGCTATACAAATTAATGTTGGTCCCAGCGTGCGGACGCTGGTGTACTCCAAAGCCTTGTGGCTATACGTTTTCTGTTGGTTCCAGCGTGCGGAAGCTGGTTTGCTCCTAAGCCTTGCGGCTATACACATTATTGTTGGTTCCAGCGTGCGGACGCTGGTTTGCTCCAAAGCCTTGCGGCTATATGAATCACTGTTGGTTCCAGCGTGTGGACGCTGGTTTGCTCCAAGAGCATTATAACGTACTCTCTGTTGGGCGTTCCTAGAGTGAGTTCCTTTGGGCTGCCTTGCCCAGTATTGTTAAGGCCGGTAGAACCTGGTACATATTCCATCTGCAGGTTGCCTTACCCAGTATTGGCAAGGCTGGTAGAGCCTTCGCAAAGCTCATTTGGGCTGCCTTGCCCGGTATTGGTAGGGCCGGTAGAACCTGGTACATACTCCATCTGCAGGTTGCCTTACCCGGTATTGGCAAGGCCGGTAGAGCCTATTGTTTTAAGTATCTGGCTGTCTTGCCCGGTGTGTTGGCAAGACCGATAGAGCCTACGCAAGCTCCTTTGGGCTGCCTTGTCCGGTATTGGTAAGGCCGGTAGAACCTGGTACATATTCCATCTGCAGGTTGCCTTACCTGGTATTGGCAAGGCCGGTAGAGCCTATTGTATTAGATTAACTGGCTGTCTTGCCCGGTATATTGGCAAGACCGGTAGAGCTGTAATTCGTATCTCTCAATTATTGTGTGTTGTATGTCATGTTGGAATCCTAAGGGATCATTTTTTAAATTATTTTCAATAAAGTTGTGTTTTTACCTAACTTTGTGTCTGAGAGTAGTAACAAACCGTGACAGGGGTGCTGTCTTTCCGGACCACCCTGATTCCCTCCATGTCTATAGCTGCCTTGGACACGTCCCTTGACTCCACCCTGGAGTTCGCTCTACCCATACCCGACCCGTACAAATCCTTTTCGGACGTTTTCTCCAAGGTCAAGTCTGAGGTGTTGCCTCCGCATTGGGCATATGATCTTGTTCCAGGAGCAGTTCCCCCCAGAGGGAGAACGTACCCGTTGTCTCTGCCCAAGACCGCAGCCCTCGAGACTTACATTCAGGACAACTTAGCTCGGGGCTTCATTCGCCCATCCACCTCATCGGCAGGAGCAGGTTTCTTCTTTGTAAAGAAGAGAGACTGATCCTTGAGACCCTGTATTGACTACAGAGGCTTGAACGCCATCACACGCAAGAATTGCTACCCTCTTCCTCTTATACCGGAATTACTAGAACGCTTGCGGGGTTCCACAGTCTTTACTAAATTGGACTTACGCGGGGCGTACAATCTGGTTCGGATGCGCGATGGGGACGCGTGGAAAACCACTTTCAACACATGTTTCGGTCACTATGAATATCTAGTAATGCCCTTTGGCTTACGTAATGCTCCAGCGGTTTTTCAAGCCCTCGTTAAAGACATCTTCCGGGACCTCCTTTTGTCGTATGTCGTTGTCTATCTGGACAACATACTGATTCATTCCCGGACTCTGTCCGAACACCGGAATCACATCAGTGTGGTTTTGCAGAGGCTGAGCCAACACCGCTTATACGCCAAGCTTGAGAAGTGTGATTTCGAGCAATCCTCCTTGGCCTTCCTGGGATATATCATATCTGTCTCCGGTTTGGCCATGGATCCAGGCAAGGTAAGAGCCATTCTAGAATGGCAGGTCCCCCGCGCTGTTAAAGCCATTCAGTGTTTCGTCGGGTTTGCCAACTATTACCGGAGGTTCATCCGGCACTTCTCCCAGGTCATGCGGCCCATCATCCAACTGACCTGTAAGGGGGCCAATTCGGCTGTTTGGCCTCCTGAGGCCCTACTATCCTTCCACGCCCTCAAGGACGCGTTTACTACGGCACCTGTATTGGTATATCCAGATCCCACTCTGCCCTTTAAGCTCGAGGTCGATGCATCCGAGAATGCGGCAGGGGCCGTCTTATCCCAGAGCACCGGTATTAATAACTCGCTCCAACCCTGCTGCTTCTCGCCGTTTTTCCCCAGCGGAGAGGAATTATGACACAGGGAATCGGGAGTTGCTTGCCATTAAACTGGCCCTTGAAGAATGGCGATATCTCCTGGAGGGGGCAGCACATCCAGTTAGTGTCCTCACTGATCATCACAACCTGGCCTATTTGGCCTCAGTATCACGGTGCCCGTGATTTGCTGCAGTTACTTGTCTGTCACCAGTAGGGGGCTTCTATTGGCTGTCTGCAGATAGCCCGCCTCTTATTGACTATTTAAACCTGGATTGGGCACCCTTTGAGTGCCCTTTCGTGTTGTTTCTGACCTTCTTGCTACCACTATGCTAGTGATAGCTGGGCCTCTGTTCCAGTGTTCCTGAGTTCCTGATCTCATGTGTTCCTGAGTTCCTGATCTCTACTGTTCCAGTGTTTCCTGCATGCTGAAGTACTTCCAGTCCTGGTTCCGGCCTAGTCTCTGGTGTTGCAGTTCCTGCTGAACTTCTCTGCTGTTTTCTGACCTGACTGATCGTTGCTGGTTCCTGTCATCTCATCACCTGTCTTCAGTATCCTGGCGACCTTCTGCCTGGTCGCGTTGGTGACATTGCTACAAATCTGTGTTGGTCCCAGCGTGCGGACGCTGGTTTGCTCCTAAGCCTTGCGGCTATACAAACTCGCTTGTTACACCAGTGTGCGGTCACTGGTTTGCTCCAAAGCCTTTCAGCTATACAAATCTGTGTTGGTCCCAGCGTGCGGACGCTGGTTTGCTCCTAAGCCTTGCGGCTATACAAACTCGCTTGTTACACCAGTGTGCGGTCACTGGTTTGCTCCAAAGCCTATCAGCTATACAATTCTGTGTTGGTCCCAGCGTGCGGACGCTGGTTTGCTCCTAAGCCTTGCGGCTATACAAACTCACTTGTTACACCAGTGTGCGGTCACTGGTTTGCTCCAAAGCCTTTCAGCTATACAAATCTGTGTTGGTCCCAGCGTGCGGACGCTGGTTTGCTCCTAAGCCTTGCGGCTATACATACTCGCTTGTTACACCAGTGTGCGGTCACTGGTTTGCTCCAAAGCCTATCAGCTATACAAATCTGTGTTGGTCCCAGCGTGCGGACGCTGGTTTGCTCCTAAGCCTTGCGGCTATACTACTCGCTTGTTACTCCAGTGTGCGGTCACTGGTTTGCTCGCTAAGCCTAACGGCTATACTATTCAGTGTTGTTTCCAGCGTGCGGACGCTGGTTTGCTCCAAAGCCTTGCTGCTTAACGATTCTGCTAATTTGCCAGTTCCATCTGACTGCTGCTATTATCTCTGGGCTGCCCTGCCCGGTATTGGTAAGGCCGGTAGAACCTTTTGCCACATTCCATCTGAGGTTGCCTTACCCGGTATTGGCAGGGCCGGTAGAGCCTACATTGTGTATCTATTGAGGCTGCCTTGCCCGGTAATTTGGTAAGGCCGGTAAAACCGTTATGCTATTCCATCTGCAGGTTGCCTTACCCGGTATTGGCAAGGCCGGTAGAGCCTAAAGACTGTCCTGTCCGGTATTTGACAGGACCGGTAGAGTCTGCCTTCTGTCTGTGCTATATTCTGTATATATATATATGTATGTTATTGCCATCCTAATTTATCATTTATTATTTCAATAAAATTGATTTTTTTTTACCTAAAACTTGTGTCTGAGAGTCATAATAAACCGTGACAGTACGAAAGGGCCATGACCTCAGACAGCAAGGGTGAAGGTAACGCACAGAATATCCATTGGAGGATGGATGTGCTCGAGCAACGTTTGGATCAGTTGGCAGTTGCAATTCAAACGATCCTTGAACGCACGGTACCTGCTGACCAATCTAGCTCTAGCCCGGTGGTCTCGCCAAGTCAGACACCGGAAAGTGATACCAGACCCCTAGGGGGTACTGTTAAAGGGTTAACGGCTTCTGCACCCTTGCCGCTAAGATATGATGGTGACCCTAGTCTCTGCAGAGGGTTCATCAATCAACTCGAAATCTTTATGGAATTGACGGCACACGCATTTCCCAATGATCGTAGTAAAGTGGGGTTCACGATATCACTGCTCACTGGCAGAGCATTGGCTTGGGCTAACCCCTTGTGGGAGAATGCTAAACCTTGTACTAAGAACTTTAGTGAATTTGTGCGTTCCTTTCGAAGAGTGTTTGAGCCTCCTGGTAGAACCACCTCTGCTGCCAAACGCCTTATGGAGATACAACAGGGCAGGCGTACAGTGGGCGACTATGCCATCGAATTCCGCACATTGGCAGCAGAGGTAGGTTGGAATAACGAGGCATTATTGGCAGCCTTCTCTCAAGGCCTGAATGACCACATTAAAGACGAAATCGCTGCTAAAGATCTACCTATTGATCTAGATGATTACATTGAGTATGTTATGATAATTGACTCCAGAATACGTGAGAGATCAATTGCCAGAGATCGTAAGTTACGGTCAAAAAATAATGAGCCTAGTAGCATGTTTTGCCCACCCATCCCTCCCTTGGCATTGAAGTCTAGTGAACCAGTACGGGAAACAAGTGAACCTATGGAAATAGGCTTCACTAGACTATCCAAGGCAGAGAGACTATATCGCAAAAAACAAGGGTTATGTTTATACTGCGGTAAAAAAGGGCACTTGCTAAATTCCTGTCCGGTACGTCCGGGAAACGCACACACCTAGGGTATCTTGGGGGACAGGCCCTAGGTGGTGTACAATCGTCCCCAGTGTCGGGCATAATGAAACCCACCATACAGGTGGTATTGTCTTGGGCACAACGCTCTGTGGAGGTTTTGGCCTTGGTTGACTCCGGTGCAGCAGGGTATTTTATGGATAATACCTTTGCTGAATTGCACGGAGTTCCACGCATTGAAAGAGAAAACCCCTTGACTATTGAAGCGATTGATGGTAGACCCTTAGAACCGCCTCAGGTTATATTTGAAACTATGCCATTGTCTATGACTATTGGGGCACTTCACAGAGAAGAGCAGCAGTTTCAACTGATTAATTCCCCGCACCATGCGGTGATATTGGGATTTCCGTGGTTACAGTTACATAACCCACAATTCGATTGGAAAAAGTGTGAAATTGCTGCTTGGTCCCAGTTTTGTATGGACAAGTGCGTCATCCAGCCTATTAAGGTCATGTGCACCTCCTCTGCTATGCCGGATGTGTACCAACAGTTTGGCGATGTTTTTAGCAAAGGAGAGGCTAGTATGCTACCCCAGCATAGACCTTATGATTGTTGCATTGAATTGCAGCCTGGTGCAGTACCTCCGAAAGGACGCACTTATCCATTATCTTGTGATGAAAATAAGGCTATGGAGGATTACATTTCTGATGCCCTTGCTAGAGGGATCATACGTAAATCTACCTCTCCAGCTGGGGCTGGGTTCTTTTTTGTAAAAAAGAAAAATGGCGAATTAAGACCATGCATTGACTACCGGGGCTTGAATAAACTAATGGCAAAAAACGCATACCCAATACCACTCATCACCGAGCTTTTTGACAGGCTTAAGGGCGCTTCGATATTTACCAAGTTGGACCTACGGGCCGCTTACAATCTGGTTCGCATTCGAGCAGGTGATGAGTGGAAAACTGCCTTTAATACTCGAGCTGGGCACTACGAGTATCTAGTAATGCCTTTTGGGCTGTGTAATGCACCCGCAGTTTTCCAGGAACTGATAAATGATGTTCTGAGAGATATGTTACAGACATGTGTTGTGGTGTACCTCGACGACATACTGATTTACTCCCAAAACATGGCACAGCACATCAAAGATGTATCCGCAGTATTGCTACGACTCCGTGAGAACAAATTATTTTGTAAAATGGAAAAATGTGAGTTTCATAGAACCAGTGTGCCATTCTTGGGGTTCATAATTGGCAATGATGGCATTGCCATGGACAAAGAAAAGTTGTCAGCTGTCCTACAATGGCCAAAACCCAAGGGTCTTAAAGCCATACAGCGTTTCCTGGGTTTCGCTAATTATTATAGGAAGTTTATTAAGAACTTTTCTTCCATTGTCAAACCTCTGTCCGATCTTACGCACAAGGGTGCTAATCCTTCTTGTTGGCCGGTATCTGCTGAGAAAGCCTTTGAGAATTTGAAGCTGGCATTTGCTGCGGCTCCTGTGTTATCCCACCCCAATCCTTTACTTCCATTTACGTTAGAGGTTGATGCCTCAGATATTGGGGTCGGGGCAGTACTTTCGCAGCGACACGAGAAAGGTGGAACTCTCAGACCTTGTGGGTTTTTCTCTAAAAAGTTGACTGTCACTCAAAGCCACTATGAGATAGGTGACAGAGAATTATTGGCCATTATCCTTGCTCTTAAGGAATGGCGTCATTTGCTTGAAGGTACTAAGAATCCTGTCTTAATCCTAACAGATCATAAGAATCTGACCTATCTCTCGGAGGCCAAGAGATTGTCCTCTCGTCAGGCCAGGTGGGCACTGTTCCTGTCTCGATTTAATTTCATTGTATCATATTTACCAGGGTCAAAAAATATCAGGGCTGATGCACTGTCAAGACAATTTGAGGCCGACAGTGACAGAGTGGAAGCACCAGCTCCTATCATCCAACCTGATAGAATACTGGCTACTATACGCACGAGTATCACTTCTCCTCTAGGGGAGGAGATCCTGGCCTCTCAGGGGTCCGCTCCCCATGAAACCCCAGTGGGCAAATGTTTTGTCGCTGAATCATTTCGTACTAGGCTGCTCGAAACCTACCATTCCTCTAAGGCTGCGGGACATATTGGTAGAGACCAATTGTTATGGTCCCTTTCTCAGTTATTTTGGTGGCCTTCCATGAGAAACGATTGTGCCGAATTTACGAATGCCTGTGCCACCTGCGCCCGCGCTAAGACCCCGAGACATCTCCCTGTGGGCTTGCTTCAACCGGTGCCTAATGGCGAACGCCCCTGGTCTCATGTTTCCATTGATTTTATGGGAGAGTTGCCTATGTCGAAGGGGTACTCCTTTATATTCATGGTGGTGGACAGGTTTTCTAAAATGGCTCATTTCGTGCCCCTCCGTGGTCTTCCTTCAGCGAAGGAATTGGCAATGGTGTTCGCCAGAGAAGTATTCCGGTTGCATGGAGTGCCTAGGGTACTGGTGTCTGACAGGGGGAGCCAGTTTGTGTCTAGATTTTGGAGGGCATTTTGCCAACAGATGGGCATACAGCTGTCCTTCTCCTCTGCCTACCATCCCCAGACCAATGGAGCCGCTGAACGAGCTAATCAGGGCTTGGAACAATTTCTCCGTTGTTTCGTTACTGACCATCATGATAATTGGTCCGACTTGTTGCCTTGGGCAGAGTTCGCCAGGAACTGTGCGGTCAATTCTTCATCTGGGAGCTCTCCGTTTCTGATTAATTATGGGTTCCAGCCCTGTTTGCTTCCAGACTCATTTCAGACGCAACAGATTCCAGCTCTGGATGAGCATATCGAGCAACTCCGTTCCACATGGGCACAAGTTCAGAGGGCACTTGGTCAGTCATTTCAGCGTCATCAGCGCCATGCTAATCGCAGAAGGCTTCCAGCGGTTTCCTTTCAGGTTGGGGATAGAGTATGGCTTTCCTCCAGAAATCTCAAGCTGCAGGTTCCGTCTAATAAGTTGGCTCCTCGGTTTATTGGTCCATACAGAGTTATTCGCAAAATTAACCCTGTCTCCTATGCACTAGACCTACCTGCATCCATGCGTATCCATAATGTGTTCCATGTGTCCCTTCTTAAGCCTCTGGTTTGCAATCGCTATACTACCACACCTGTGGTGCCAGGACCTGTTGAGGTCGAGGGCCAGGAGGAGTACGAGGTTCAGAGCATTATTGATTCCCGCAGGCTTAGAGGAAGGGTACAGTACCTGGTACATTGGAAAGGGTATGGTCCTGAGGATCGATCATGGGTGGATAGTACGGACCTTCATGCACCTAGGTTAACTAGGGCCTTTCATGCCAATTACCCGCAGAAACCTAAACCCTATTCTAGGAGAGGGGGTCTTTGAAAGGGGGGTACTATCACGGTGCCCGTGATTTGCTGCAGTTACTTGTCTGTCACCAGTAGGGGGCTTCTATTGGCTGTCTGCAGATAGCCCGCCTCTTATTGACTATTTAAACCTGGATTGGGCACCCTTTGAGTGCCCTTTCGTGTTGTTTCTGACCTTCTTGCTACCACTATGCTAGTGATAGCTGGGCCTCTGTTCCAGTGTTCCTGAGTTCCTGATCTCATGTGTTCCTGAGTTCCTGATCTCTACTGTTCCAGTGTTTCCTGCATGCTGAAGTACTTCCAGTCCTGGTTCCGGCCTAGTCTCTGGTGTTGCAGTTCCTGCTGAACTTCTCTGCTGTTTTCTGACCTGACTGATCGTTGCTGGTTCCTGTCATCTCATCACCTGTCTTCAGTATCCTGGCGACCTTCTGCCTGGTCGCGTTGGTGACATTGCTACAAATCTGTGTTGGTCCCAGCGTGCGGACGCTGGTTTGCTCCTAAGCCTTGCGGCTATACAAACTCGCTTGTTACACCAGTGTGCGGTCACTGGTTTGCTCCAAAGCCTTTCAGCTATACAAATCTGTGTTGGTCCCAGCGTGCGGACGCTGGTTTGCTCCTAAGCCTTGCGGCTATACAAACTCGCTTGTTACACCAGTGTGCGGTCACTGGTTTGCTCCAAAGCCTATCAGCTATACAATTCTGTGTTGGTCCCAGCGTGCGGACGCTGGTTTGCTCCTAAGCCTTGCGGCTATACAAACTCACTTGTTACACCAGTGTGCGGTCACTGGTTTGCTCCAAAGCCTTTCAGCTATACAAATCTGTGTTGGTCCCAGCGTGCGGACGCTGGTTTGCTCCTAAGCCTTGCGGCTATACATACTCGCTTGTTACACCAGTGTGCGGTCACTGGTTTGCTCCAAAGCCTATCAGCTATACAAATCTGTGTTGGTCCCAGCGTGCGGACGCTGGTTTGCTCCTAAGCCTTGCGGCTATACTACTCGCTTGTTACTCCAGTGTGCGGTCACTGGTTTGCTCGCTAAGCCTAACGGCTATACTATTCAGTGTTGTTTCCAGCGTGCGGACGCTGGTTTGCTCCAAAGCCTTGCTGCTTAACGATTCTGCTAATTTGCCAGTTCCATCTGACTGCTGCTATTATCTCTGGGCTGCCCTGCCCGGTATTGGTAAGGCCGGTAGAACCTTTTGCCACATTCCATCTGAGGTTGCCTTACCCGGTATTGGCAGGGCCGGTAGAGCCTACATTGTGTATCTATTGAGGCTGCCTTGCCCGGTAATTTGGTAAGGCCGGTAAAACCGTTATGCTATTCCATCTGCAGGTTGCCTTACCCGGTATTGGCAAGGCCGGTAGAGCCTAAAGACTGTCCTGTCCGGTATTTGACAGGACCGGTAGAGTCTGCCTTCTGTCTGTGCTATATTCTGTATATATATATATGTATGTTATTGCCATCCTAATTTATCATTTATTATTTCAATAAAATTGATTTTTTTTTACCTAAAACTTGTGTCTGAGAGTCATAATAAACCGTGACACTCAGCCAAGCGTCTGACGCCCCGTCAAGCACGGTGGTCCTTGTTCTTTGTACGCTTTGACTGCACCATTTCGTATCTGCCTGGTACGAAGAACCACAAGGCCGACGCCCTGTCCAGACTCCATGATGTAGATCCTCCCCTGTCGCCTTCTGTCGATCCTATCCTGCCCTCATCTAGGATTTTAGGGTCCTTGTCCCATCGTTCTTTAGAGGGCATTCAGCAGTCTCAATCCCCGGGATGCCCATCCTCCCCCCAGTCCCCGGACCGGCTTTTCATACCAGAAGCATATTGTTCTGATGTTCTATCATGGGCACATCAATCCCGGTCTGCAGGACACCCTGGAATCCAGCATTCCTTGGACCTGCTGATGCGCTATTTTTGGTGGCCTACCTGTCTTTCGGAGGTCCGTACTTGGGTGCGGACCTGCTCTATCTGTGCCTGGATGAAGGTACCCAGGAACAGGCCTCTCAGTCTATTACATCCCCTTCCGGTCCCTGCCTTGTCATGGACCCACCTTGCCATGGATTTTATGGTGGACCTGCCTCCATCTTCCGGGAATACCACTATTCTAGTAGTCATTGACCGATTCTCCAAGCACTTCCTACCACTTCCTAAGCTCCCCACCACCTCAGAATTAGCTGAGACCTTTTTCTCCGAAGTGGTGCGCCACCATGGGGTTCCTCTTCACATAGTATCGGATAGGGGTACTCAGGTTGTCTCTCGCTTTTGGAGGGCCCTTTGTTCTCGTTTGGGTATCACCCTGCATTTCTCTTCTGCTTACCATCCACAGACCAATGGAGCGGTTGAACCAGAACCTAGAGCATTACCTGAGGTCCTATTGCAATCAACGGCAGAACAACTGGTCTGCCCTACTCTCCTGGGCTGAGTTGTCTTATAATTCCCTTCGTCACTCATCTCTTGGTTGTTCCCCGTTTTTTGCTGCTTTGGGGTACAACCCACGCCTCCTCCTGCTTGCCCCTGGAGTGTCATTAGTACCAGCTGCAGAGGTCCGAGTACGTTCCTTGGTTGACCACTGGCGTTCTCTTCGAGTGGGTCTTTTACGGGCACAGAGGATACAGAAAAGAGCCGCTGACCGGTGTCGTACCACTCTATCCTTGTTTCATGTGGGGCAACGTGTTTGGCTCTCCACCAAGCACATACGCCTGGCGCAACCCTCGGTTAAACTCGGTCCACGTTACACAGGCCCTTATCGAATTGTGCAAAGGTTGTCTCCCGTTTCCTACCGGATCCATCCTGTGTTTCATGTGTCCTTACTAAAGGCCTATCTTCTGTCCAGCGGTCCACCCAGTGCACCCCCGCCACCTGCTCCGGTCCTTGTAGACGGTCAGGAAGAATACGTCATAGATGGTATTCTGGATTCCCGCTGTAACCGGGGCGGGGTGCAGCATCTGGTGAACTGGAAGGGATACGGTCCGGAGGAATGATCCTGGGTGCCTGCCCGCAACGTCCACGCTTCTGCATTGGTTTGGGCCTTTCACCGTGCCTTTCCTGCTCCTTAGGATACCCAGAGGGTCTCCCTGGGTAGGTGGAAGTGTCACGGTGCTTGCCCCTACCTCCGTTAAGGCTCTCGCAGCTTGTCTCATGGCGGCGCTTCTACCCGCCGTCCGGGTCCTCTTCATCTGGCTGTCCTTGCGGGTGCCTGTGTTTTTTTTCCTCCAGTGTGTCCGCGTCCTGCCGATGACGTCATCTGTAGACGTCTATATCTGGGGCATCCTCCCAGCAGCCGGTGCACTCTCACAGTGTGTCCTGGCTCACCCCTAGCGTGCCTAGCCTTAGTCCAGAACGTCTGCTTACCTGTGTACCGAACCTGCCTGCCTGACTACTCTTCTGCCTGATCCTTGTGGTCCTGATTGTCCTGAGTGCCAAACCTGCCTGCCTGACTACTCTTCAGCCTGATTCCAGTGGCCCTGACTAACCTGTGTACCGAACCTGCCTGCCTGACTACTCTTCTGCCTGATCCTTGTGGTCCTGATTTTCCTGTGTGCCGAACCTGCCTGCCTGACTATTCCTTCTCTGATACAGGAGCTGCAGTATACCCCTTTAGCTATATACCAGTGGGGTAGTCTTTTCCAGACCTTCTGCCATCTACCCGCTAGCCTGTCGGGAGGTCCCTTTGGGATCCCATCTCCAGGTCAGTGCCTTTCTCCTCTGTCCTCTTCCAAGAGTTTGCGGCATTCAGGAGGAGTGGAATACATTCCCACTCGGAAGAGTGGGTTCTAGGTTTGGTACATAACGCCGGGAAAATAAACATATGAAGGGGCCTAGTTGAAGATGTATCCCGGTGGAGTGATAGATGTGGTCCACCACCGTGGACCAGAAAGAAGTAATGTGGAGACACAACCACCATATATGGAAAAGGGAGCCTTTATGCTGGGAACACCTCCAGCAGGATCCTGATCCATTACGAATGATACGTGCGATGCGAGTGGGGGTATAGTACCAACGCGAAAGTAATTTAGTTCCCTGGTTTTAACATCACGAGCCCTCTTTAGTCGAGATTTAATAATCAAAGACCATTGAGGCATGGTGATTTCCTGCTCTAGGTCTGCATTCCACGCTACCAAGTAGTAAGGGATAGAGTTCGAGACTTTTAAACTGATGAGGGAATGGCATACAGATAGAGGGCGTAAAGATGGTTGCTGAGTGTTAACGAGGGTTTCTAAGGTGGTCAGTCGTCTAAAAGGAGAAGTGCATAGAGAGGATTTGTACCAATTTCTAACTTGGAACCATTGCCACCACGGGATTTTAGGAATTTGTAGAAGTCTTTGAAGAGATTGAATGGAAATAAATCTCGACTCCTCTGTAAGGTCCTGAAGAGTAGTAATTTTCCTTTCCTTCCATAATTCGAAAGCTCGGTGTTGGAGGCCAGCCGGGAAAGCTGGGTTTCCAAGAATAGAGGATAGTGGTGAAGGAAACGGCGCTAACTGCAAGGCGTCATTAATGCACGTCCAGATATGGTGAATATGCTGCAATATGGGATGGTCCAATGTTCTAGCTGTTTTACCGGCTCTTGAACCCCAACAAATTTGGAGGAAATCCATACCATCAAAGGCTGAGGTTGAGGTCCAAAGTTTGGGAGGTTGAGAGGAGAAGTCAAATAATTAAGCAATAGCTGCTGCCTTATAATATCTATGTACGTCAACAGCATGAGTTCTGGATAACTGACAGAGACTTAACCTGGGTGTTTTGCGATTCCAAATGAATGCAGACATAGTCATTTGCAGGGAGTTGAGAAGATTCTGCAGTATAGAGATAGGTAGAGCTATCACGGTGCCTGTGATTCGTGCTGCTCTGTGTCTATCACCTGCTGAGTATTCGTGATTGGCTGTCTGTCATTAGCCCTCCTCACACAGCCTTTTTAAACCCAGGATGAGCACTTCCAGGTTGCCCTTTCGTGGTGTCTCTGACTCCACTCTGCCTGACCTGCTTGTCAGATCTCTGGGCCTGTTTCCAGTGTTCCTGTATGCTACATTCCGGTGTTCCAGGGTTCCAGTGTTCCTGTACATTAACATTCCGGTGTTCCAGTGTTCCAGTGTTCCTGTACGTTAATGTTCTGGTGTTCCAGCGTTCCTGTATGATAACGTTCCGGTGTTCCAGCGTTCCAGCGTTCTGGTGTGCCTGTATTCCGGGGTTCCTGTGCTCCAGCATTGCACGGGTTAACCTGTACGAGTTCCTGAGTCTCGCGCTCCAGCTGTCGCTCCGGCGACATTGTTCTCCTTGCTATTGCATACACATTGTTGGTTCCAGCGTGCGGACGCTGGTTTGCTCCACTGAACCTGGTTGCGATATACATTGTTGGTTCCAGCGTGCGGTCGCTGGTTTGCTCCACTAAACCTGGTTGCGATATGCATTGTTGGTTCCAGCGTGCGGACGCTGGTTTGCTCCACTAAACCTGGTTGCGATATCATTGTTGGTTCCAGCGTGGGTCGCTGGTTTGCTCCACTAAACCTGGTTGCGATATACATTGTTGGTTCCAGCGTGTAGAACCTTTTGTATGTTCTATTGATGTTATATTGTTATGTATGTTTACCCTACGGGGACTGCCTTTAACTTTTAATAAAGTTAAATTTTAGTAAACCTAAAGTCTGAGAGTCTTCAAAAACCATGACAGTACGAAAGGGCCATGACCTCAGACACTAAGAGTGATGGTAACGCACAGAATATCCATTGGAGGAGTATGATGTACAAAGCATTATTGATTCCCGCAAACGTAGAGGAGGGGTACAGTATCTGGTGCATTGGAAAGGTTATGGTCCTGAGGATCGTTCCTGGGTTGACAGTAAGGACCTTCATGCACCTAAATTACTATGAGTATTTCATGCCAAATACCCTCAGAAGCCTGGACCCTACTCTAGGAGAGGGGGTCTTTGAAAGGGGGGTACTATCACGGTGCCCGTGATTCGTGCTGCTCTGTGTCTATCACCTGCTGAGTATTCGTGATTGGCTGTCTGTCATTAGCCCTCCTCACACAGCCTTTTTAAACCCAGGTTGAGCACTTCCAGGTTGCCCTTTCGTGGTGTCTCTGACTCCACTCTGCCTGACCTGCTTGTCAGATCTCTGGGCCTGTTTCCAGTGTTCCTGTATGCTGCAATCCGGTGTTCCAGTGTTCCCGTGTTCCTGTACATTAACGTTCCGGAGTTCCAGTGTTCCAGTGTTCCTGTACGTTAATGTTCTGGTGTTCCAGCGTTCCTGTATGATAATGTTCCGGTGTTCCAGTGTTCCAGCGTTCCGGTGTGCCTGTATTCCGGGGTTCCTGTGCTCCAGCACCGTGCGGGTTAACCTGTACGAGTTCCTGAGTCTCGCACTCCAGCTGTCGCTCTGGCGACATTGTTCTCCTCGCTATTGCATACACATTGTTGGTTCCAGCGTGTGGACGCTGGTTTGCTCCACTGAACCTGGTTGCGATATACATTGTTGGTTCCAGCGTGGGTCGCTGGTTTGCTCCACTAAACCTGGTTGCGATATACATTGTTGGTTCCAGCGTGTAGAACCTTTTGTATGTTCTATTGATGTTATATTGTTATGTATGTTTACCCTACGGGGACTGCCTTTAACTTTTAATAAAGTTAAATTTTAGTAAACCTTAAGTCTGAGAGTCTTCAAAAACCATGACAATACGAAAGGGCCATGACCTCAGACACTAAGAGTGATGGTAACGCACAGAATATCCATTGGAGGAGTATGATGTACAAAGCATTATTGATTCCCGCAAACGTAGAGGAGGGGTACAGTATCTGGTGCATTGGAAAGGTTATGGTCCTGAGGATCGTTCCTGGGTTGACAGTAAGGACCTTCATGCACCTAAATTACTATGAGTATTTCATGCCAAATACCCTCAGAAGCCTGGACCCTACTCTAGGAGAGGGGGTCTTTGAAAGGGGGGTACTATCACGGTGCCCGTGATTCGTGCTGCTCTGTGTCTATCACCTGCTGAGTATTCGTGATTGGCTGTCTGTCATTAGCCCTCCTCACACAGCCTTTTTAAACCCAGGTTGAGCACTTCCAGGTTGCCCTTTCGTGGTGTCTCTGACTCCACTCTGCCTGACCTGCTTGTCAGATCTCTGGGCCTGTTTCCAGTGTTCCTGTATGCTACAATCCGGTGTTCCAGTGTTCCCGTGTTCCTGTACATTAACGTTCCGGAGTTCCAGTGTTCCAGTGTTCCTGTACGTTAATGTTCTGGTGTTCCAGCGTTCCTGTATGATAATGTTCCGGTGTTCCAGTGTTCCAGCGTTCCGGTGTGCCTGTATTCCGGGGTTCCTGTGCTCCAGCACCGTGCGGGTTAACCTGTACGAGTTCCTGAGTCTCGCACTCCAGCTGTCGCTCTGGCGACATTGTTCTCCTCGCTATTGCATACACATTGTTGGTTCCAGCGTGTGGACGCTGGTTTGCTCCACTGAACCTGGTTGCGATATACATTGTTGGTTCCAGCGTGCGGTCGCTGGTTTGCTCCACTAAACCTGGTTGCGATATACATTGTTGGTTCCAGCGTGCGGTTGCTGGTTTGCGCCACTAAACCTGGTTGCAATATACATTGTTGGTTCCAGCGTGCGGACACTGGTTTACTCCTTAAACCTGGTGGCGCTATTTACCATTAGTCCCAACGTGCGGACGTTGGTTTGCTCCTGAACATCCAGTACTGTGGTCAGTCGCTGTCCACTTCCTTGCAGTTGTCTGATTATCCCTGGCTATAGACTTCTGCTGAGTAAGACCTGTAGGCTTATGCTCTCTGCTGTCTTAGTCACCTAACAGCTGGTCTATTTGCTCAGGCTGCCCTGCCCGGTATTGGTGAGGCCGGTAGAACCTTGACGTTACCATCCTGTAGGTTGCCTCACCCGGTATTGGCAGGGCCGGTAGAGCCTACTACAGTACCTCCTTGGGCTGCCCTGCCCGGTATTGGTAAGGCCGGTAGAACCTTGTAACTCACCATCTTAAAGGTTGCCTTACCCGGTATTGGCAGGGCCGGTAGAGCCTACATTCAGCATCCCATTGGGCTGCCTTGCCCAGTATTTGTAAGGCCGGTAGAACCGGAATTATCATCTCACGGTTGCCTTACCTGGTATAGGCAAGGCCGGTAGAGCCTGTTATTAAGATTGTCACTTGGGTTGCCTTGCCCGGTATTTAGGCAAGGCCGGTAGAACCTTTTGTATGTTCTATTGATGTTATATTGTTATGTATGTTTACCCTACGGGGACTGCCTTTAACTTTTAATAAAGTTAAACTTTACCAAACCTTAAGTCTGAGAGTCTTCAAAAACCGTGACAAGAGCATTGAGAATGAAAAAAATTTTGGGCAAGATCATCATCTTAACAACATTGATCCTGCCCATCCAAGAAAGGCGTAAACAGCTCCAGGTAGCAAAGCCAAGTCCGCTGATAGTTGGATCCCCAAATACTTAATACTTGTGTCCGCCCATTGGAAATTAAACTCCCATTTCAACGAAGTAATAGTGCGAGGAAGAGAACATATGTTTAGAATCTCAGATTTAGAGTAGTTAATTTTTGCCTGTGAGAGATAGGAGTATTCTTCAAGTAGATTAACCAAAGGTGGAATAGACTTTTGAGGTTTGGTAATATAGTATGCCCCAATGGAAATACCATGTATCAATGGATCATTTCATAAGCAACATAGCAGAGGTTTCAATGTAACGATGAATATTAACGGAGACAAGGGACATCCCTGCCAAGTACCATTTGATATGGGAAAAGGTTCTGAAAGCATGCCGTTAACCAAAAGTCGTGCTGATGGATTGGTGTAAAGACTCATGATGGCCGAAAGCATATGCGGGCCAATGCCTAAGTATTTGAGCGTTTCTGAGATGTAATGCCAGTTCACTCTGTCAAATGCTTTCTCCGCGTCTGTGGAAATTAGAACAGACTCAGGGCTCGATTTAAAGGCAGCCGTTAGTAAAAAAAATCAAGTGTCATGTAGCAATTCAAAGATCCATCTAAAGAAGAGCTAACGGAAGTTGCAGAATCCTTACGGACGATACACTTACGTGCATTCAGACGCATGGAAAAACATACCCCAGAGCCATTCCAAGGCTTGCAGTACTGGTAAAGGCTGAAAAAAAGACACACCTAATGGCAAAAAGTTAAGACCCACTTTTCTTAGCCGTTAGACACTTAACGGGCAAAAAAACCCACCCGTTACATAGGAAAATACATAAAATGTTTACCGCACAAGCATGTAAATGGAAAAATGAACCCGTGCAATGCCAAAACAACACAAAAACATGGACACACAGCAAAATCACTCCACACACAACAACAAGCAACACCACAGGGACAATGACACCCAAAAAAACAACAATACAACATGGCACGGAACAATGGGGGTTATCACACAAAGCTGACACCTGCAAATATAAGCTCACCTGTGCAACATCAACACGCGACCTGCACCCCACAACTGCACACCCGCAAATGGCAGACACATAACAAGCACAACACACCACATCTTATAACACACACACACACCTGCAAACACTTACCTGGACAAAAACAGCTCTCCATTGGCACTCACCTCATCACCACACCTACACAATGCCCTATCAAGTACTTAAAGGAACAACTCAACACACTCACTTGTGGCTTGTTTTCCACTCAGGGAGGGAGAGATAGAGAGAGATAGAGAGAGCAAACAGTATGTTGGGTTGCAAATTGTTGCGAAGACTGCAGAGAAGGCGTGCAAGGGAGAGAGCTAGGGAACATCAGCAACCTCCAGCCTTCACCTGTTGCAAGTGAGGAGGCTCTGGCTCAGCAGCCACACAGGAGTCCATCCCCACCTGGAGGGCAGAGGATGTATAGACGACCACCAAGGCCCAGTGTATACCGCCCAAGGGTCACCCTCTTTGGAATGACTGATGATGAGGTCATTGATCGCTACAGGTTGAGGCCTGACAGCATCATTGCCTTGTATGAGGTCATCAAAGATCAGGTGGATCCCATCTACATCCACAACCATGCCCTAACTGGCCTGCAGAAACTACTGTGTGCCATACACTTCATGGCAAGTGGGGCCTTCCAGTCCACTGAGGGTTACACATCTGGCATGTCACAGGCCACATTCTCCAGGGTGCTGGCCCAGGTCCTGCCAGCCCTCAAAAGCAAGGCCAGTACCTATATACATTTTCCCACCACCGACATGGACTGGATACACTTCAAGCAGGCCTTTTACGCAAGGGGAGGCATGCCCAGGGTCATGGGTGCTATAGATTGCACCCATGTCCGGATTAAGGCCCCAGCACGTGATGCACAGCTATTCATCAACAGGAAGAACTTCCACTCCATCAACGTGCAGATGGTGTGTGACAGCAACATGAGGATAATGAATGTCTGTGCAAAATATCCTGGCAGCTCACATGATGCATACATTCTCCAAAACTCTTCAGTCCACAGAGATTTTGAGAATGGAACCTTTACAGGGGGATGGCTTTTGGGTGAGTTCAAAAAACAAAATCACACCACATACACAGGCGTACACACAACGCTGCTCAGCATGCACCTGACCCACAGCTACTACGTCCACCACACAAAACATCATTCACACAACATGTGTTCCCTGTCTCACCATGTCACTCACATTACACAGGTGATGCTGGCTATGGATGCAAGTCCTGGCTACTGACCCCTGTGTCCAATCCCCAAACACATGCCCAGGAAAGGTACAACCAGGCTCATGCCAGAATGAGGAATGCTATTGAGCGGACATTTGGGCTCCTCAAGTCAAGATTTCGATGTCTGGACCACTCTGGGGGAGCACTGCAGTATGCACCTGCTAAGGTGTGCAACATCATTGTGGCGTTCGCAATACTGCACAACATCTCAGTGGATACCAGGCTGCTGGATCACATCCAGGACCCCCCGATACATGAAGTGGCCATGGACATCGGCCATGTGAAGGAGACCTTGAGAGGGGCACAGATCAGAGACACGCTCATCACGGAACACTTCACCTGTGAGTATAACACAGGCATGCAAACAATCCATGCAAGTCCCCCATCAGTCCTGTGACACTAACCACACTGCACATTATGTTCTGTCTCACCCCACAGGAACAGTGACACAGCACTGCACTGGCAGTGGACGTGGCCAATTGTGTGTATGTATTCAAAAACCATCCTCCATTCTACTCTCCACGTTGACATACGACCCCAAGGATATCACGCACACCCCCAGGAGAAACAAGGTACAACATATTACCCATGTTCATCACCTTGATTGGGCTTGATTGACAGCAACTAACTGGATATGCCATGATCGTAGCCTGAGCAACCATGCTAGCCGAGTAGCGAAAGAGTATTATCCAATGCTATGCATTGGATAATACTCAGGCACATCAGGGGTTAAAGGGACATTGGACTCAATATGGGACCTGTATGTGCTAGAGCTGAGAAGAGAAGTAGAGGGGTGGATGTACAGTGATATTGTCACACAATGTAGAGGTCATGAAACGTAGATCAGATAACCAGTGACTCCATGCTGACCTTTGAGTGTGCAGGCATATGTGCCCCTGACATGAATACACACATCAACAAATACGTCCTAACAGTTCCATGGAACAAATGACATTGGGCTGCCACTGTCACTTTCACAGTGGCAGCACAATGTCATTACTTCCATGGAGCTCTCAGAACACTTGTTAATGTGTGTATACATGTCAGGGGCACATATCCATAGGGCTGGTGCACATGTCCTTAGTTCCCCACAGAATTGGTTACAGATGAGTACACAACACTTTGTCAAGCAATGGTTTGTGTACTCACCTGTAACTGTGAAAATTGAGGGGATTAAAAAGACTAAATTGTTGCTGCTTGATGATCAGTTCAGGTCTACTGCTCCAAATCCTGTCCTCTTGTCCCACATGATCCATCCTTGAACTGAAGATCTTCTATGTGACTGGATTGATGTCTTGACAACACCTTCATGAAGATCACCCCTTGCTGATTATGGTGATGTTCTTGGTGATACAATGTTTGACCTGAGGTTCACACAAACCTCTACTGGAACATTCTCATATAGACACAGAAAACACTAATTCTTGAGTGTTATAACCTGTACAGTTAGGATGCTCAGCTACAGAGTTGTCAAACCTTGTGGACAACACATGAGCAGGGCAGCAATATTACTGAAGTAGGACGATTTAGTTTCAAAGTACATTTAGTGTTCTCATACAGGTGTTAAATGCATATAGGCAATACACACAGAATTTCACCCAGGATAGAGTATCCCCCACATACATGGAAAGGCATCACCCACATCACAGGAGTCCACCACTTGTTTGCCAGTGGGTGGACTCTGTGATATATCCATGCACACAGATGATGGTGGCAGTGATGCACCAATGTTTTGTGGGAGTGATAAAGAGGTGATACAGGGGACATACTTCCACAGTGAATACCTGTCCACAGTATCTGTATTGCTCAGTATAATCAATGTTCTGAGACTGTGCTCCACTTTGACATATCTCAGTACATGGGCTATATCAACGAACAACCAGACTAAGTGGACATGTGTTATCACTGGTGAAGTCTGTTACACCCTCAAGGAAACAACTTACTGGAGACCCCAGTGCTCACCCCAGGATATCAATGTGTGTGGTACACATTGAAATCCTAGGTTAAAAACATTGGCTTCCCCAGTAAGTAAGTTGCACAATGAGTGTTTTAATCCAAGACAATATTGATACATGTCCCATTTATCTGTCCTGCTTGTTATGTCCCCGCTAAGTCATAGAGCTGTTTGTCTGGTTATCCCATTAACCCACTGAGTGCCAGAGTGGTCCCCAATGCATTTCTTTGCAATGCGTTGCCTACCACTCTGTCACTCAAAGGGTTAAACACAACAAATGCTGTAGACGAATGTTCAATGTTGTACCATTTGTTGTGCTAAGGGATATGTTTTGTTGTTCAAATTCAACACACAACATCGCCATATAACACAGTGGTGTAATATGGCTCCAGGGATGTATTTTCAGTTGAATTTGTACAACGGTGTGTGTGTGTGAACCCATGTTGTAGCATCCCACAAACATTTCACCCAGGCAGAGGTTGTGTTCACTGCATTGTATGGCAATGCATTGGAGACAACCCTACCACACAATCCATAACTGAAGACACAACAGATCAGACAGGAATCCAAAAAAAGGTTTCTTTATTGAGGGGAAAGTTAACAGGTTGGGCCTTTCATTTTTTCCTTTTTGGATGGGGGGCCTTAGCCTGGGTGCCAGAGGTGGATGCCCTTGTTGATCTCCTGGTAACCCTCTGCCCCCTAGGTGTGGCTTCAGGGGTAACACTGGAGGGGGTGGTGGTTGCAGTAGACCCCTCGGTGGAATGCAAGTTCTCCCTCTCCATCCTCAGATTCTCCCTGTGGTTGATCTCCTTCAACTCCACAAGGACCTGTGTCAACATGTCCATGAGACCAGTCCTGAGCTGGTGGAGTAGTGTGTTCCCCCTGGCCACCTCCGACTCCAGGGCTTGGATTCTGGTCTCCAATTGGGCAATGTTCCTCCTGGATTGCCTCCTGCTCCTGGTGATGTTGCTGTCAGTACTCCTGCTCGACCGGAGTAGTCTTCTCTGAAGGGCCATACACTCCGCCTCCATCCTTGTGAGGCGTGAGGTGCTGACGGTGGATGTGCCCGGTGTCCCTGGTGCTGCTGTTTCCTCTGCTGCCGAGGGTGCTGTTTCCTCTGCTGCTGAGGGTGCTCTTTCCTCCTGTGCTGCTGCTGGAGGTGCTGTTTCCTCTGCTGCTGAGGGTGCTGTGGCTGCTGTTGGAGTGGCTGGTGCAGATGATGGGCATATGCCCACCACATCAAGTGATCCTGAGCTGCCCAATGATGTGTGGCTGGTGGAGGTGTGAAAATGTCCCTGGGTAGGGGGCGCTGGGGATCACCAATCAGGCCCAGGTGTGGGTAGTCCAGTGGCCAAGGGTCATATGGTGGCCACTGATAGGTGCTTGGACCCCAACTGGGATCATACCTTGGGGCATGCTGTGGAGCCATCCAGGAGGGTGGGTTGATCTGGGAGGCATATGGCCCATATTGGGTGGTGGCCACTGTCCCTGGCAGCCATTGCCTCCCTGGCGGTGGTGGTGCTGCTGATGGAGGGTAGTAGCTGGTGGAGGTTGCTGGATACGTCCATCTCTCCTCCTGTTCCATCCAACCACTGTACTGAGGAGGTGCAGCTTGAAGGGGTGCAGCCTGTGGTGGTCCAGCTTGGAGGGGTGCAGTAGGTGGTGGTGCAGCCTGTGTTGGAGGGGATGGTGATGGTGGGTAAGGTGACCACCAGCTGGTCCCCTCCTCTCTGTACTCCTCACTGGGGGGTGACATTGTCTCCTCCACTGTCTCCCGCTGCGCTTGAGGGCAGTAAGCTGTGTGGAGAAATAAGATGTTGTGATTAGTGACCTTAGCCATATGTTTGTGAAGACAGTTATACTTTGATATGTGGTGAAGAAAAATATATGTGTTTGGGTTAATCCACCTGGGTAAACAAGGGTACTCTCACTGCTGGAAGGTGTTGTTTGAGTTATTACGGGTGAAGGTTTCATTTTGAGTTGCAATATCACAGTGGCCCAAAATAGTACAGTGGGGCTATTGCAACACCCTCCCATGTAGATATCTGGTCCCTGTACCAGAGCTGTCCATATTATTGTGTAGTAACAGCACCACCTGAAATATACATGTCTGAGCTGTGATACCTTTTGAATCAACACACCTTTCAGCAGTAGGAATACCATTGTTTAACTCGGGGGGGGGGGGGAATCCAACAACATATATTTGTCTTCACAACTTTTAGGGATGGCTATCCCTACAGGGGGATGGCAAAGGTTAAGTCCACCTTGATGTCATATTGTAGACATTGTGAAAACAGATGTTCGCTGTTAGTCCTATCCCTCCTACCCTCATGGTTGTTCAGATATTGCTCTATGTGATAGATGTAGATTTCAGTCATTTGTCCACATGATGGCTTTTCAGCAGAGCCCAAATCGCCCCATTTAGTGAACAATCCTTAAATGAAATGGTGTACAGAGTGTGCATGGTTTGCAAATTTGGCTCTGCTGAAGAGCCTCCGTGTGGTCAAATGATAGATATCTCCACCTGTCGCATAGAGCAATATCTGTATAACCATGAGTGTTGGAGGGATAGAACTTAGATCGAGACACATCTTTTAACGATGGCAATGATATGACATCATGATGACATTACCCATTGCTATCCCATTACAGTCACACACAAGTAGAAATGGTCATATATGTATGTGGATATGTACCCTTCATATGTATAGAGTAATATCCTTCCAAGATGTGAAGCCAGAGAGCAGTTCAGTAGGTGTGATTGCCTTACTGGCTATATATATGCACCCATCCAACAATACATTGGATTGATATGATGGATATGAACATACCTCGTATATCCCATCTACGTAGAGTGTGATATACTATGTATGTGTATTTGGATGGTAGCAATGTAGGTTGATTTGTGATGGGTGCACATACCTGGCCAGTAAGGCAATCACATCCAGTGAACTGATCTCTGTGTTCACATCGTGTTGGAACATATTTAGTAACATTTGAATCCTAAGGGCAACAATCCAGCCAGTAGTGAGGGATATCTTTGATTGAGGCCTGTTTTTTTCTCTGTGTATGAGCCCATCCATCCTTCTGTGTGAGGCAACCGTACCCAATCCTAGATATCCATCAGTCATGGCCTGTTGGTGTCCAAGGTACAATGTTTGCTATTTGTTTCCCATGTGTATTCTGCAAAGAGCGGCTGGTGTACCATCCATCCATGGCATCAGCACCCCTGTGGATCCATGTTGGAATGAGATATGGGATATGTAATTTCAAGTCAGAGTAAATGATTGCAGCCACAACACCAATGCCTACCTTTTCCAGCTTTAATTCTGTGGAATAGTTTTCAGCCTGTATGTTGCACATACAAGCATTTATTCTGTGGGATACTGTGATGGGTAACCTGATGCCCCCTTTTTGTGATTTAGTAAGCGGTGATGTTGAACTGATGAAGTGAACATGATGGTGACTTCTCCAGTGATCTCCTTTCCCCATTTCCAGTGTTTTCCATGGAGTCTGTACAATGGGACCTTATAAACTTGATTCTTGTTTTTGCATATTCTCCATGGACTAACACTGGTATTGGTGAAGTGAGGGTTTGTGAGGGTTACTTTGTGTCCACCATCTCTTTGTCTCCGCTTAGTGAATGTCCCCTGTGTAGCATTTGATCGTTGGCCTATTAACTTGTTTGTTGTCTGGTTAACCCCTTGAGTCCCAGAGGGGTTGCCAACACATTGTTGATCAATGCATTGATGATCCCTCTAGCACTCAAGGGGTTAGGGTGGGGGTGGGGACATGGGTGACATTGTGTGTGAACAGTGATGATCCATGACAGACGACATTTTGAACATAACGGTTTGTGTATTGTGTGTGATGAACACAGCGACAGGAGGGTTGAAGTAGGACTTTGAAAGGTTTGTCCCAAGTTGGACCTTGCCAATTGTCCTGGTGTTGTGTCCTTTTTTTAACCCCCAGGGTGCTGTGTTGGTGCAGTTGTATGGCTGAGTGATGGGTATGTGTTGAGGTGTGACTGTGTGTGCAGCTGGTGTTGGTTGCTGTAGTGTGTTGTTCTGTAGTGTTGCACTTACCGGTAGTGTGGAGGCTCCTCTCATCCCCAGTGTCAGTTCCTCCAACGACCCCCCCGATCAGGGTCGGGGACATGGTCTGCCGCACCATCTCCTCCCAGCCGCAGAATGTGATGGGCACAGATGGGCCACCTCTGGCCATGGCTTGGCCATGTCAGACAGCTTGTTCTTTACCACCCTCCGGCAGTCGCCCCATCTCTTCTTCACAGACTTCACGTCCCACCTGCATGTAGCCACTGCGTTCACCCGGCTGCAGATCTGGTTCCAGGCTGCCTTCCTCCTCGCTGACAGGCCAGGGACCTTTGCCGTAGGGTGGAGAACACTCTGCCTCTCCAGGACAGCTTCCACGAGAGCCGTGTTCTCCTCCTCTGTGTATTTGGGGTCCCTGATCCTGCCCTCGTCACCTCCGGCATGGGATGACTCAGAGCCGGAGTGCCCTGCCTGGTCTGACCCTGACTGTGTGGGGTGCTCCCCAGCAACTACCCCTCGTCCCATTGCAGGTTCTGTCCCTGTCCTGCGTGTGCCTACTCTTGTGGGCCGGGTCCCCCTCCACCCTGCAGATCTCCCTCTCCCACCCCTGCTCTGCTGTGGGATACCCTCCTGACCTTCCTCCTCCTCCACTACTCTCCCCATCCCTCTCCCCTGTCCTCTTCTCCTGGCCATCATTCACCCACTCACACCCAGGCACTCCCACAGGCCCTCACAGACACACTCGATCCACTCACTCTCTGTCACACACTTTCACTCACAGATTCACACTGTCAAAATAAAAGGTAAAATGTGTAAGGTGTTATAAAATAAAAGGACTATGTGTATGTATGTGTATGTGTTTGTGTTTGTATGTGTATATGTAATATGTGCAAATGTGTGATATGTGTATATTTAGTGCACCTCTCTCCAAACTCCAAAATCCAAAACTCCTCTACCTCCAATGAACGCTCCTGTCTCCCTCTCTCTAATCACTATCCTCCGCTCCTGGGTCCTGATATCTGGCTCTGAAGAACTCGATAACAGACAGTGTGTGATGGTTATTTTTGGGTATATATAGGTGTATTTTAAATTATTTGATACATTGGGGATTTGTGATTGGCTGTGTGTTTGAATTTGTTTTTGCATCAATCATGGTTGCTAGACAACGGCAGCCGTTATGTTACATGTTGTTTTGAGCGATGTTATCGTGTGATTTGGCCACCCGTTGTGCATTAACATGAGCGACAACAGCTTTTGTGTTACGTGTTTTGTGTGTGCCTACGCTCGATAGCTATTCTCATAGAGTACCTATTGAATCTGCCGTAACTCATGTTTTATTTGCGAGCGATGTGCATTTTTCACTTAGCGGCTGGTGTAACGGCTGCCTTTAAATCTAGCCCTCAGTCTGTTGTCGAATAGCTGCATGGATAAAGGAGATCGCGGAGGACAAATCCTGCCTGATCAGGGTGAATAATGAACGGGATGATGCGTTTAAGACGATTTGCCAAGATTTTGGTGAAGAGTTTAAGATCTACATTCAAAAGTGAAATTGGACGGTAGTTTGCACAGAGGGAGCGATCTTTATTTGGTTTAGGCAGGACCACTATATGGGCTTGCAATGCTTGGGTCGGAAATTGTTTTCCTGTCAAAACTTCATTGACTGCTGTAAGCATATGAGGAATAAGCACATGGTGAAATTTCTTATAGTACGGAGCAGAAAACCCATCAGGACCTGGGCTCTTCCCTGGTTTCAATTCCTTAATCGAGGACAAAAGTTCTTCTCCTGAAATGAGGCTTTCCAATGCGTTAGATTGCGATGGGTCAAGGACAGGGAGTTTGGATTTTCAGAGAAAGGATTCGAGTTTAGCGTGCCAATCGTTGGAAGGGGTCACTGCGTTGGGGTCAAGATTGTAGAGAGATTTGTAGAACTCCCTGAAAAGGTTTGCAATATCAGGGAATTTATGTACCACCGAGCCGTTTGAGTTACGCAAAGATGTGACTAGTCTCTGTTGTCGTTTATGTTTCACCAGTCTCGCTAAGGATTTGCCTCTTCTGTTAAAGGAAACATATTGGTGATATTTATACCACATATAAGAGCGAACAGAGATCGCTCTGAGCAATTGGTTAAGTTCCTCTCTAGTGGTTTGTATGGAGGTTAGCGTGGAAGGTTTATTCGAAGATTTGTGTGTAAGTTCCAACTGTTTCAGTTTATCAATAAGAATTTCAATTTGTTTCCATTTCGCTCTACGTTTAGAGGCTCCTAATTTGATAAGAGTACCTCTGAGCACACATTTGTGAGCTTCCCATACAATTGTACCTGAGGCATCTGGAGTGACATTTAAGCGAAAATATTCTGTCAATCCATCTGCTATTTTCTGCGTATCATGCAGGTTTTGTAGTAGTCGCTCACTGAAACACCAAATCTTGGGATCGGTGGGAGCAGAGTCCAGATGGTGAAGTAGAAATTGAGAAAGAAATAAGTAGTCAATTCTACTGTAGGTAGAATGTGGAGGAGAAAAGAAAGAGTAGTCTTTATCTAGTGGGTGAAGGGTACGCCATGTGTCAATGAGGGTTAGGCTGGCGAATCTTTTGCGCAAATTTCGTAAATGGGAGAGTTTAAAGGGCGATTTACCTGCAGATGAGTCTAGAAAAGGGTCAAGAGCTAAGTTGAAATCGCCCCCTACGAATATTCTACCTTCAGGTAGGTCGGTCAAAAGGTCTAGGACCCTAGAAAGAAATGAGATCTCATTATTGTTTGGGCCATAAATATTTAGAATGGTGTATGGTTTATTGTAGAGCAACCCTCTGAGGAGAATGAAACGGCCATCAGGGTCCGAAAGGACATCAATCGTAGACCAAGATAAAAATGCCTTCAAAAGTATGCCTACTCCCCTTTTTTTTCCGGGGCTGAGGCAAAGAAAGTGGTAGGATATTTATGATTAGAAAATTTTGGGGCAGCGGAAGCCAGGAAGTGAGTTTCCTGGATAAGTATGATATCTGGCGCTAAACATTCAATTTCACGCAATGCTATGGACCTTTTCTCGGGGCTATTGAGTCCCTTAACGTTGAGCGAAGTCACCTTAACAGGAGACATGATGGGACTGATTTAGTGACAGTAAGACTGGAAGAACGGAAAGGGTTCCTGGATGGCCGATGTCGGATAAGGGGAGTGGAAGAGGAAAAAAAAAAAAAGGGGGGGTGCGAAGGAGGAGTACAACAAATGGTAAGCAAAGGAGAGAGGAGGAAGGGAGAGAGTAAAGAAGAGTACTGCAAACAAAACCATATCTGTTGAATAGATATGGCCCATGGTTAGCCCTTAGGCTCTGGGGGTGGTAGGGAATAGGTATCAAAGAGAGACCAGAGAAGTGTGTCTAGTAGAGTATCAAGCTGCTTTAATTAAGGATATACAAAAGCATTTTCTTGATTTCCTGAAATACCATGAAGAGTCTCTTAAAAAATATTTTAACTATTTACATTCAGAGTAGTGTTCTATTCAGGTTTATACAGTATAAAACATACAATGTGTTTATACCTCTCTGAAAAATTCAGTATCAAGCTGTTTAAATGAAAGATATACATAAGCATATATCTTCATTTCCTGAAAAACCAAGAAGTGCGGTAAAGGAGAGGTTAAAAAACAAATCTTTGGGTTTTGTTTTCCCTCTCTTTGCTGTGAGACAAGCAAATAATTGAAGTCTGGTGTGATGGGAGTGACTAATTGCAGTGTTTGTAATTGGTGGATTCCTGGATTAAATAGCAGATACATAGTGAATACTTGAACGTGTGAATCTTGCATCAGTGTGTAAGTGCAGAAGTGTGGTAAGTGCGGGAATTTAAAACAGGGGAATTCAAGTGCAGAAGTGTGGTAAGTGCAGGAATTTAAAACAAGGGAATTCAAGTGCAGAAGTGTGGTAAGTGCGGGAAATTAAAACAGGGAAATTCAAATACAGGGGACTGCTATTACAAGGGACTGGTTCCAAGTGAAGAGTTAGAAGGAATCTGGTTAAGTACATAAGAGTGTGTTTGGTGTTTTATTGATATTTTATTAAGGTTTAAAAAAAAAAATGTGTGTGGGTATTGCAAGAGTTAAAAAAACTGTTTATTGGGTTATGCTCTGGTCTGTGTGATTAGGGCTGATTGCTAAGGGATTTCACCTGGCTGCTAGTTACTATAAATACAGTGCATTAGCTCTGTGGAGATGGCTCTGTGAGACTGCTATTACAAGTGACTGGTTCCAGGTGAAGAGTTAGAAGGAATCTGGTGACTATCATTTCAAAGGATTTATTGCATTCACATTTAAGGTTGGTTACTTACCATATAGTGAGCATTAGAGGATAATATAAAGCTATTTGAATTGTAAAACCAAGCATGAGTGATAGCAGGTTAGCCAATCTCACGCAGTGCACATCTTGTCACATGTTTGAACACTTGGAGCAATCGTTCCAGGGGTCATACCGCTGTGCCAAGTGTGACCATATTTTCTCTTTAGAGTCTAAGATATTGGATTTGGAGAGAAATATTGCAACATTGCGAGACATTGGAAACCTGGAAAGGAGTTTAGAACTCACAGAGCAGGTAGTATGTGGGGTTAGTGGTGAAGAGGGTGGAGTTGTAGATGAGGAGCGACAGGTAGGCAGCTGGGTAACAGTAAGTAGTGGGCAGAGGAAGAGGAAGGCCAGTTCTGAGTTGACTCAGTCCAACAGATTTGCAAGATTGTGTGAAGATGTTGATGAGAATTGCTCAGAATTGGCAACACTGGAGAGGGCTGATTCCTCTAGCAGCCAGGGGAACAGTCCTCCTTCCAGGCTAGATGGGATGCAGAGCAGGCAGAAACCAAGGCAGGTGGTGGTAATAGGGGACTCTATTATTAGGAGGGTAGATAGGGTAATCTGCTGCCAGGAATGCGAATGCCGAACAGTATGCTGTCTCCCGGGTGATCGGGTTCGGCATGTTGCGGACAAGGCTGACAGATTATTGGGAGGGGCTGGAAGTGATCCAGCTGTCTTGGTACATATTGGAACCAATGACAAAATAGGAGGAAGATGGAGGTCCCTAAAGAATGATTTCAGGGATTTAGGGTGCAAGCTCAAGGCAAGGACCTCTAAGGTAGTATTTTCTGAAATACTACCTGTGCCATGCGCCAGTGCAGGTAGGCAGAAGGAGCTCAGGGAGCTTAATGCATGGTTCAAGCAATGGTGTAGGAAGGAGGGTTTTGGGTTTTTAGAACACTGGTCAGACTTTGCTGTTGGGTACAATCTATATGGAAGAGATGGATTGCACCTAAATGGTAGAGGAGCCTCTGTGTTAGGGGAGAGAATGCTACGAAGCTTGGAGGAGCTTTTAAACTAGGAAAGGGGGGGGGGGTATAGATAGCAAAAATGGGGTAGATAGAGCAGATAGGAACTGGGTCCAAGTAAATGACCAGGGGGGGTGGAGAAAGGGTGGGGAGAAATTTAGTCAGTAGGGAGGAACTCCTAGTAAATGAAGGTGAAGAAAAAAGGCATGTAGGGATTAATATATGTAAAGACTTCAAAATCAATTGTATGCTAGGAAATGCAAGAAGTATGGTAGATAAAATAGGAGAACTAGAATTGCTGGCGGTTAATGAGCAACTGGACATAATTGGAATAACAGAAACATGGTGGAACGATGCACGTGACTGGACTGTAAATATAGAGGGCTATTCCCTGTTTAGAAGAGACAGAATTAATAGAAAAGGTGGAGGTGTGTGCTTATATTTGAAAACAGAGCTAAATCCAGTTTTGCGATTTGATATTAGTGAGGAAACTGGCCAAACTGTGGAGTCCATGTGGGTAGAAATCGAAACTAAATGTGGTGTGAAAGGTAAAAAAAAGTTGTTGGTGGGCATATGCTACAAACCACCAAATATCGATGACAATGATGAGGCCCAACTGCTATTGCAAATGAGGAAAGCTGCCCAGTTTGGGCATACTATAATTATGGGAGATTTTAATTATCCAGATATCAACTGGAAAAATGAGACCTGTCAGAGTGCTAAGGGTAGCAGGTTTTTGAACACACTTTGTGAAAGCTACATGTCACAAATGGTGGAAGCGCCGACAAGAAATAACAATGTATTGGACCTAGTGATCACTAATAACACAGAAATGGTATCCAATATTAAGGTAAGAGAACATTTGGGAAACAGTGATCACAACATGGTTACATTTGAGATCAGTCTCGCAAAGTAAAAATGTATAGGTTCAACCAAAACTCTTAATTTTAAAAAAGCTAACTTCAAATTGTTAAGGGCGGCAATGTAACACATAGACTGGGATATTTTATTTAAAGGCAAAATACTGAGGGAAAAATGGTCAGAATTCAAATTTAGGTTGCAGAAATGTACCCAACAGTATATACCAATGGGGAACAAATGCAAAAGAAGTAGGTCACAGCCAATGTGGTTAACTGCACATATAAAGAAGGAAATGGCAAGGAAAAAAATACATTCAAATTATTTAAGTCTGAAGGAACTGAACAATGTTTCTTAAGATACAGACAGTGCAACAAAGATTGCAAAAAGGCAATTAGGGTAGCAAAAATGGATAATGAAACTCGAATTGCAAGGGAAAGCAAGACTAATCCAAAGAAGTTTTTCAGATATATAAATAGCAAAAAACTTAAGAGGGAGTACATTGGACCATTCAAAAATGAGATGGGTGAGTTTGTTAGTGAGGATAAGGAAAAGGCCGATGTTTTAAACACTTTCTTTGCATCAGTATACACAAGGGAGCAAGGAATGGTAGAAGAGCCTCCGCAAGTAACAAATAAAACAATACAATTAATAGAGATTGGGTTAACTCAAGGAGATGTCATGGGAAGACTGAACAAAATTAAGACCGACAAAGCACCGGGTCCTGATGGTATACATCCAAGGGTTCTTCAGGAACTTAGTGCAGTGTTAGCAAAACCCCTATATTTACTCTTTAAAGATTCTATTACCACAGGCTCAGTGCCACAGGATTGGCGAAGAGCTAACATAGTGCCTCTATTTAAGAAGGGAACTAAAACAGAACCTGGGAATTATAGACCAGTGAGTTTGACCTCTGTAGTGGGAAAACTGTTAGAAGGGATCATAAGGGACTATATTCAGGATTACAACACAAAAAATAAAATCATTAGCATGAATCAACATGGTTTTATGAAGAATAGATCATGCCAAACTAATCTTTTCAGCTTCTATGAGGAGGTAAGCAGCAACCTAGACAATGGCAAGGCAGTAGATCTAGTATATCTAGACTTTGCAAAGGCATTTCATACAGTACCACACAGAAGGCTGGTGTATAAAATACGGAAATTTGGGCCTTTGCAATTGGATACAAAACTGGCTGAAGGATAGGGAACAGTGTGTGGTTGTAAATGGAAAACTCTCCAAAGAGTGGAGTACCTCAGGGTTCAGTATTGGGTCCGCTGCTTTTTAACATGTTTATAAATGACCTGGAAATAGATATAGAAAGCAAAATATCAATATTTGCAGATGATACTAAATTATGCTAAGTCATTAATTCAGAACAGGATATTTTCTCTCTACAGAGGTACTTACATACAATGTTAGATTGGGCAAACATGTGGAATATGAAGTTTAATGTGGGGAAGTGTAAAGTCATGCATTTGGGAGGAAACAATCCCAAGGCTACTTATAAACTTAATGGAATAATTTTAGATGACTCATTGCTAGAAAAAGACCTGGGTATCCTTATCAACTACAAACTTCGAAACAGTGACCAGTGTCAAACAGCAGTAGCAAAGGCAAACAAAATCCTGTCTTGCATAAAAAGAGGTATCGAAGCAAGAGTGGATAACATTATTTTGCCATTATACAAATCATTGGTAAGACCTCACCTTGAGTATGCAGTGCAATTTTGGGCACCGGTTATGAAAAAGGATATACTAGAACTAGAGAGGGTACAGTGGAGAGCAACAAAATTAATTAAAGGAATGGAGGACTTAACATATGAGGAACGACTAAACAAACTTGGCTTATTTACTCTAGAGAAAAGACGACTAAGAGGAGACCTTATCACATTGTACAAGTATATGAGAGGTCAATACAGGGATCTCTGCGGTGAGCTATTTATTCCAAGGCCTGACCAGGGGACACCCCTTGAGATTAGAGGAAAGGAGGTTTAAACTTCAGCAGAGGAAGGGTTTTTTTACGGTACGGTCTGTCAAATTGTGGAATTCATTGCCCAGGGAGGTAGTTATGGCAGATACAATGGATACATTTAAGAGAAGATTAGATACGTTTCTTTCAAATGGGAACATACAGAGTTATACTGTTTATCAGTAGGCTGATCAGGAAGGTCTGATAAAGACTAATTTAATTGGTAGCAGGAAAGCTATAAAATTCTCAGTTACTAAGGTATGAGGCGAAGGTTGAACTTGATGGACTTGTGTCTTTTTCAACCTAATTTACTATGTTACTATGTAAGTGTCTGGTGAAAATAATTAGACTATTTACATTCAGAGTAGTGTTCTATTTAGGTTTATACAGTATAAAACATTCCATGTGTTTATACATCTCTGAATAACAACGACATCTGAAAAATTCTGTATCAAACTGTTTTAATGAAAGCTATACATAAGCATATATCTTGATTTCCTGAAAAAACCATTTAGAGTCTCATCAAAATATTTGGACTATTTACATTCAGAGCAGTGAACTATACATATTTCTATGCAAATTGCTCTTGGGGTTAGTCACCCTAAGGTTAATGGGGGAATCCAGACGTGGACCCCTTGCTCACAAGTCCCTAGAGGGATCAGCTGCACCTAACTGATGAGGTCCAAAAAGGCTAAATTATATGTTTTGGGTTAGCTGCTTCCCTTGTTCAGAGAAGCATTGTCAGGCATGCTGTGGTTGGACTTTCTTTTTGACATGATCTTTAAAATATGCTTCAGAATATTTATTCTCTGTATATGATATTTGTGAGCTAAAAGACATTGCACCCTGGGTTTGAGGACACTGCCCCAGTGATCTTTTGTATACATTTGCATGCTCATGAGACTAGTTGAGCATCTCTGACTTCTTCTACTTCTATACAAATTACACTTGGGGTTTGTCACTTAAGGGTAATGGGGGGAATCCAGACTAGGACCCCTTGCTCACAAGTGCCTAGATGGATCAGCTGCTCGTCACCAACAAGGCCCAAAACGGCCGAAATCTACGTCTGGGGTTAGTTGCTTCCCTTGTTCAGAGAATAATTGTTTGCCATTTCGTGACTGGACTGTCAGTTTGGCAGGACCAGTATGTTATGCTTCAGAATATTTCTTCTCTGTGTATGGCATTTGTGAGCTAAAAGAGTTTGCACCCTGGGTGCGAGGACAGAGTCCCAGTGAGCTTTTCCATTCCCTTGCAGGCTCATAAGTCTAGTTGAGCATCTCTGACTTCTTCTACTTCTATGCAAATTGCTCTTTGGGTTAGTCACCCTAAGGGTAATGGGGTAATCCAGATGTGGACCCCTTGCTCACAAGTGCTCTAGAGGGATCTGCCTCATCTTGCTGGCAAGGCCCAAAAGGGTTGAAGCGTACGTCTGGGGTAAGCTGCTTAATTTGTTTAGAGAAGAGTTGTCTGTCATTTTGTGGCTGGACTGTAATTTTGGTAGGACCTGTATGACATGCTTCAGGAAATTTCTTCTTTGTGTATGGCATTTGTGAGCTAAAAGAGATTGCACCCTATGCGTGAGGGCACAGTCCCAGTGAGTTTTTGCATACCATTGCAGGCTCATGAGACTAGTAGAGCATCTCTGACTTCTTCTACTTTTATGCAAATTGCTTTTGGGGTTAGTCACCCTAAAGGTAATGTGGGAATCCTGACGTGGACCCCTTGCTCATAAGTGCCTACAGGGATCAGCTGCACCTCACTAACGAGGCCCAAGAAGTCCAAAATGTACGTCTAGGGTTAGCTGCTTCCCTTGGTCAGATAAGAGTTGTCTGGCATTTCGTAGTTGGACTGTTATTTAGGCTGGTCCTGTATGATATGCTTCAGAATATTTCTTCTCTGTGTATGGCATTTGTGAGCTAAAAGAGTTTGCACCCTGGGTGCGAGGACACAGTCCCAGTGAGCTTTTGCATACCATTGCAGGCTCATGAGTCTAGTTGAGCATCTCTGCCTTCTTCTACTTCTATGCAAATTGCTTTTGGGGTTAGTCACCCTATGGGTAATGGGGGAAGCCAGGCGTGGACCACTTGCTCACAAGTGCCTAGAGGGATTAGCTGCACCTCACTGACGAGCCCCAAAACGGCCGAAACGTACGACTGGGGTTAGTTGCTTCCCTTGTTCAGAGAAGAATTGTCTGGCTTTTTGTGGCTAGACTTTCATTTTGGCAGGACCTGTATGATGTGCTTAAGAATATTTCTTCTCTGTGTGTGGCATTTGTGAGCTAAAAGAGATTGCGCTCTGGGCGTGAGGACACATTCCCCGTGAGCTATTGCATACTCTTGAAAGCTCTGAGTCTAGTTGAGCATCTCTGACTTCTTCTACTTCTATGCAAATTGCTCTTGGGGTTAGTCACCCTAAGGGTAATGGGGGAATCCAGACATGGACCCCTTGCTCACAAGTGCCTAGATTGATCAGCTGCACCAAGAAGGCAAAAACATTTGTTTGGGGTTGTCTGCTTCCCTTGTTTAAAGAAGAATTAACAGGCGAGTTGTTGTTGGACATTCTTCTTGGCAGGACCTGAATAATATGCTTCAGAATTTTTCTTCTCTGTGAAGTGCATTTGTGAGCTAAAAGAAATTGCATTCTGGGTGCGAGGACATAGTCCCAGTGAGCTTTTGCATACCCTTGCAGACTCATGAGAGTAGTTGAGCATCTCTGACTTCTTCTACTTCTATACAAATTGCACTTGGGGTTTGTCACCTAAGGGTAATGGGGGAATCCAGACATGGACCCCTTGATCACAAGTGCCTAGAGGGATCAGCTGCACCTCACTGACGAGGCCCAAAACGGCCTAAAACGTACGTCTGGGGTTAGCTGCTTCTCTTGTTCAGAGAAGAATTGTCTGGCATTTCGTGGTTGGACTATAATTTGGGAAGGACCTGTATGATATACTTCAGAATATTTCTTCTCTGTGTATGGCATTTGTGAGCTAAAAGAGATTGCACCCTGGGACGAGGACACAGTCCCAGTGAGCTTTGCATACTCATACAGACTCATGAGTATACTTGAGCATATCAGACTTCTCCTACTTCTATGGAAATTGCTCTTGGGGTTAGTCACCTTAAGGGTAATGGGGGAATAATAAGGTTGACCCCTTGCTCACCAGTACCTTCTGGTATCAACGGCACCTCACTGATGAAGCCTTAAAAGGCTGAAATGTATGTCTGGGAATAGCTGCTTCTTTTATTCAGAGAAGAATTGTCTAACGTTTTGTGGCTTGACTGTCATTTTGGCGGGACCTGTATGACATTCTTCAGAATATTCCTTCTCTATGTGTGGCATTTTGTGAGCTAAAAGAGATTGCACCCTGGGTGTGAGGACATAGTTCCCGTGAACTTTTGCATGAGTCTATTTGAGCATCTCTGACTTTCTCTACTTCTATGCAAATTGCTCTTGGGGTTAGTCACCCTAAGGGTAATGGTGGCATCCAGACGTGGACCCCTTGCTCACAAGTACATAAAGGAATCAACTGTATCTCACTGATGATGCTGAACATGGCCGAAACGTACGTCTGGCGTTTCGTGGCTGGGCTGTTGTTTTGGCAGGACCTGTATTGTATGCTTCAGAATATTTCTTCTCTTTGTATGGCATTTGTGAGCTAAAAGAAATTGCAACCTGGGCGCGAGGACACAGTCCCAGTGAGCTTTTGCATACCTTTGCAGGGTCATAAGTCTAGTTGAGCATCTCTGACTTCTTCTACTTCTATGCAAATAGCTCTTGGGGTTAGTTACCCTAAGGGTAATGGGGGAACCCAGGCGTGGACCCTTTCCTCACAACTGCCTAGAGGGGTCAGCTGCACCTCACTGATGAGGTCCAAAAAGACCAAAACGTACGTCTGGTTTTAGCTGCTTCCTTTATTCAGAGAAGAATTGTCTGGCGTTTTGTGGCTTGACTGTCATTTTGGCAGGACCTGTATGATATGCAAATTGCTCTTGGGGTTAGTCACCCTAAGGGCAATGGGGGAATCCAGACATGGACACCTCACTGACAAGGCCCAAAAAGGCCAAAACGTACATCGGGATTTATTTTGGATAGCACTTAAAAACACTGAAAATTGCCGCAGTGGGGCTGGGTCGGAAGACTCGAGCTTTGTTTTGGGGTGGGGTTGCCCTCGGGCCTCCACCCCCTGAAAGACTCGGATGCTCCTCTCCCCGGAGGGAGTTGAAGAAAAAGGTCCTGGGTTTAAAACCCCAGGGCGAAGACCCTTCTCTCCCTTTGGGGGGAGGAGGAGAAGCTAAAGGACCCCCCGATCCTTCAATGGTGAGGGGGGTTGAAGGCTGACCCGGCCCCAGGAAATGCACTGGAGCACCTTTATGGACACAGCGAACGACCGGGAAGCACGGGATGCACAGCAAAAGTCTGCACAGCACCTCGGGCTAATCAATAACATCGGGATTTAGCTGCTACTTTTGTTCAGAGAAGAATTGTCTGGCATTTCGTGGCTGTACTGTCATTTTGGCAGGACCTGTATGATATGCTTCAGAATATTTCTTTTTCTGTGTATTGCGTTTGTGAGCTTAAAGAGCTTGCATTCTGGGCGCGAGGACACAATCCTAGTGAGCTTTTGCATACCATTGCAGGTTCATGAGTCTAGGTGAGCATCTCTGACTTTTACTTCTATGCAAATTGCTCTTGGGGTTAGTCACCTTAAGGGTAATGGGGCAATAATGAGGTTGACCCCTTGCTCACAAGCACCTTCTGGTATCAACGGCACCTCACTGATGAGACATTAAAAGGGTGAAACGTACATCTGGGAATAGCTGCTTTTCTTATTCAGAGAAAAATTGTCTGGTGTTTTGTGGCTGGACTTTCATTTTGGCAAGACCTGTATGATATGCTTCAGAATATTTGTTCTTTGTGTATGGCATTTGTGAGCTACAAGAGATTGCACCCTGGGAGCGAGAACCCAATCCCAGTGAGCTTTTGCATAGCCTTGCTGGCTCATGAGTCTAGTTGAGCATCTCTGACTTCTACTTCTATGTAAATTGCTCTTGGGGTTAGTCACCCTAAGGGTAATGGGGGAATCCAGACCTGGACCCCTTGCTCACAAGTGCATATAGGAGTCAGCTGTACCTTACTGGCAAGGCTCAAAAAGGCTAAAACTTATGTCTGGTGTTAGTTGCTGCCATTATTCATGGAAGAATTGTCTGGTGTTTCGTGGCTGGACTGTCATTTTGGCAGGACCTGTATGATATGCTTCAGAATATTTCTTTTCTGTGTATGCCATTTGTGAGCTAAAAGAAATTGCACCCTGGGCACAAGGACACAGTCCCAATGAGCTTTTGCATACCCATGCAGGCTCATGAGTCTAGTTGAGCATCTCTGACTTCTTCTACTTCTATGCAAATTGCTCTTTGGGTTAGTCACCCTAAGGGAAATGGAGGAATACAGACGTGGACCACTTGCTCACAAGTGCTTATAGGGTTCAGCTGCACCTCACTGACGAGGCCCAAAAAGACCAAAATGTACGTCGGGGGTTAGCTGCTTACTTTGTTCAGAGAAGAATTGTCTGTCATTTTGTGGCAGGACCGTCATTTTGGCAGGACCTGTATGATATGTGTCACAGGAACCCCTGGCTCCTGGTGGGGTCTGAGGGCCAGCTTCCTGACCACAGACTATGAGCCTAGCCCTGGAATAGGGTATGGCCTCTCCCTGAGACTGTTAAACAAGGAACTGTTTTCCCAAGAACCCCAGAGACTGTGGATATTTCTGGGCCCAAAGAGACTGACAACCATGGACTGCTGGCTTGCTTTTATTCAAGATTTTTCCACGATCGTTAAGCCATTGTCTGACCTTACGCATAAGGGTGCCAACCCCTCCCAATGGTCTGAAGCAGCATATCAAGCTTTCACTACACTCAAGTCAGCTTTTGCATCCGCTCCTGTGCTATCTCACCCTAACCCTTCTCTTCCATTTACTCTACAGGTTGATGCCTCTGAGACTGCGGTAGGGGCAGTGTTGTCACAACATCTGGCCTCTGGGAGTGTGCTAAGACCATGTGGGTTCTTCTCCAAAAAGCTGTCTAGTGCCCAGAGCCATTATGAGATTGGGGACAGAGAACTCCTGGCTATTATCCTCGCTCTTAAGAATGGCGTCACTTACTGGAAGGTACTAGGACCCGGGGTATTAATCCTGACTGACCACAAAAACCTGACATACCTTTCGGAGGCTAAGAGGTTGTCATCACGACAAGCCAGATGGGCTTTATTTCTGTCCCACTTTAATTTCATTGTATGTTACTTGTCTGGTTCCAAGAATGTTAGGGCAGATGCCCTGTCCAGGCAGTTTCACCCAGAGATAGATAAAGATGAGGTTCCTGTACCCATCATTCAGCCTGATCGCATTTTGGCTACATTACTTAAAAGTATCACTTCACCTCTGGGGGAGGAGATTCTTGCTACCCAGGATACGGCTCCTCCTGACACCCCTGTGGGCAAGTGCTTTGTAGCTGAGCCATTCCGTATCCGTTTACTCGAGACATACCACGCATCATGGCAGCTGGGCACATTGGGAGGGATCAATTGATTTGGTCTATTTCACAATTCTTTTGGTGGCCTTCCCTACGAGCTGACTGCACCGCATTCACTGCAGCTTGCACTACATGTGCCCGGGCCAAGTCACCTAGACACCTCCCAGTTGGTTTACTTCAGCCAGTACCTAATGGTAAGCGTCCTTGGTCCAATGTTTCTATTGATTTTCTGGGGGAGTTGTAAGTGTCTAGGTGCTACTCTTTTATCCTGATGGTGGTCGCTAGATTTTCCAAAATGGCCCACTTTGTACCTCTTCCTGGTCTTCCCTCGGCCCAGGAGTTGGCTATCGTATTTGCCAGAGAGGTGTTACGGTTGCATGGGGTACCCAGGGTGTTGGTGTCAGACTGTGGAAGCCAAAATGTGTCCAGATTTTGGAGAGCATTATGTAACTAGATGGGCATACAGCTGTCCTTTTCATCTGCCTACCATCCCCAGACCAATGGAGCCTCTGAGCGGATTGGAACAATTCTTACACTGTTTCAAGTTCGATCGTCATGATAATTGGGCCGACCTGTTGCCATGGGCAGAGTTCGCCAGGAACTGTGCAGTTAATTCATTGTCTGGGAGCTCCCCGTTTCTCATCAACTACTGGTTTCAGCTATGCTTGCTCCCGGTCTCATTCCAGATGCAGCAGATTCCAGCTTTGGATGAGCATATCGAGCAACTCCGCTCCACCTGGGCACAGGTTCAGCAGGCCCTCAGTAATTCGTACCAGCATTATCAGCGCCACGGTTACGGATATCCAGGTTGGGGATAGGGTATGGCTATCCTCCAGAAACCTCAATTTGCAAGTTCTATATAATAAGTTGGCTCCCCGGTTCATTGGCCCTTTAAGGTGGTCCGCAAAATTAACCCTGTTTCGTACGCTCTGGATCTCCCAGCATCTATGCGGATTCACAATGTCTTCCATGTATCCCTTCTGCAATCTCTGATATGCAACCGTTACACTACCACTCCTGCGGTCCCCAGTCCTGTGAAAGTTCAGGGTAAGGAGTACGAAGTCCAAAGTATTATTCATTCACGTACATTTAGAGGAAAATTGCAATATTTGGTACACTGGAAGGGCTATAGCCCTGAGGAGCGTTCCTTGGCTGATCAGAGTGAAAAGAAAAGCCAGAGATGCTCAACTAGGCTCACGAGCTAGCAAATACATGCAAGAAGCTCACTGGGACTGTGTCCTTGTGCCCAGAGTGCAATCTCTGTTAGCTCACCAGTCCCATACACAGAAATGCAATCCTATGAAGCACATCATACTGGCCCTACCAAATGACAATCCAGCCACGAAATGCCAAACAAGTCCTCTCTGAACAAAGGAAAAAGCTAACCCCAGGCGTACGTTTCAGCCATCTTGGACCTCATCGGTGAGGTGCTGCTGATTCCTCTAGGCACTGTGAGCAAGGGGTCCACATCTGGAATCCCCTCATTACTTTTAGGGTGACGAACCACAAGAGCAATTTTGCATATGTAGAAAGAAAAGCCAGAGATCCTTAACTAGGCTCATGAGCTAGCAAATACATGCAAGAAACTCACATGGACTGTATCCTCACACAAGGGTGCAATCTCTTTTAGCTCGCCAGCACCATACACCTAGAGATAAAATCTTCTGAAGCATGTCATATTGGTCCTGTCAAATGATAGTCCAGCCACGAAATGCCAGAAAAATCCTCTCTGAACAAGGTAAACAGCTAAAACCAGACATACGTTTCGGCCTTCATGGCTCATCAGTGAGAAACAGCTGATCCCTGTAGGCACTGTGAGCAAGGGGTCCACGTCTGGATTCCCTTCATTACTCTTAGGGTGACCAACCCCAAAAGCAATTTGCATATGTGGAATAAAAAGCCAGAGATGCTCAACTAGGCTCATTAGCTAGCAAATACATGCAAGAAGCTCACTGGGAGTGTGCCCTCGCACCCATGGTGAAGTCTCTTTTAGCTCACCAGCGCCATACAAAGAGAAGAAATCTTCTGAAGCAAATAATACTGGTCCTACCAAATGAACGTCCAGCCATGAAATGCCATACAAGTCATCTCTAAACAATGGAAAAAGCTATCCCCAGACATACGTTTCAACCTTCTTGGGTCTCATCAGTGAGGTACAGCTGATCCCTCTAGGCACTGTGAGTAAGTGGTCCATGTCTGGATTCACCTCATTACTCTTAGGGTGCCCAACCCCAAAAGCAATTTTCATATGTAGAAAGAAAAGCCAGAGATGCTCAACTAGGCTCATGAGCTAGCAAATACATGCAAGAAGATCACTGGGACAGTGGAGTCACGCCCAAGGTGCAATCTCTTTTAGCTCACCAGTGCCATACACAGAGTGTAAATCTTCTGAAGCATATCATACTGGTCCTGCCAAATGACAGTCCAGCCACAAAATACCAGACAAGTCCTCTCTGAACAAAAGAAACAACTAACTCCAGAAGTACATTTCAATCTTTTTGGGCCTCATCAGTGAAGTGCAGCTAATTTCTCTAAGCACTGTGAGCAAGGGGTCCATGTCTGGATTCCCCTCATTACAATTAGGGAGACGAACCCCACGAGCAACTTGCATATGTACAAAGAAAAGCCAGAGATGCTCAACTAGGCTTAGGTATCAAATACATGCAAGAAGCTCACAGGGACTTTGACCTCACGCCCAAGATGCGATCTCTTTTACATCACCAGTGCCATACACAGAGAGGAAATCTTCTGAAGCATATCATTCTAGTCCTGCCAAATGACAGTTCAGCCACGAAATGCCAAACAAGTCCGCTCTGAACAAGGGAAACAGTTAACCCCAAATGTACGTTTCAGCCTTTTTAGGCGGGATCGGTGAGGTGCAGCTAATTCCTTTAGGCACTGTGAGCAAGGGATCCATGTCTGGATTCCCCTCATTACTATTAGGCTGACCAACCCCAAGCACAATTTGCATATGTAGAAAGAAAAGCCAGAGATGCTCAACTAGGCTCATGAGCTAGCAAATACATGCAAGAAGCTCACTGGGACTGTGTCCTCATGCCCAGGGTGCGATCTATTGTAGACCACCAGTGCCATACACAGAGAGGAAATCTTCTGATGCATATCATACTGGCCCTGCCAAATCACAGTTCAGCCATGAAATGCCAGGTAAGTCCACTCTGAACAAGTGAAACAGCTAACCCCAGACATATGTTTCAGCCTTTTTGATCCTCATCAGTGAGGTGCAGCTAATCCCTCTAGGCTCTGTAAGCAAGGTGTCCACGTATGGATTCCCCTCATTACGCTTAGGGTGACTAACACTACCAACTATTTGCATATGTAGAAAGAAAAGCCAGAGATGCTCAACTAGGCTAACGAGTTAACAAATATATTCAGAAAGCTCACTGGGACTGTGTTTTCATGCCTAGAGCACAATCTCTTTTATCTCATCAGTTCCTTACACATAGAAGAAACCTTCAGAAGCACCTCATACTGGTCCTGTCAAATGACAGTTCAGCCACAAAATACTAGGCAAGCCCTCTTTGAACAAATAAAACAACTGACCCCAGGTGTATATTTCAGTCTTCTTGGACCTCTTCAGTGAGGTGCAATTAAGTCTTCTAAATACTGTGAGCAAGGGGTCCATTTCCGGATTCCCCTCATTACTCTTAGGGTGAACAACCCCAAGAGCAATTTACATATGTAGAAAGAAAATCCAGAGATGCTCAACTAGGCTCATGAGCTAGCAAATACATGCAAGAAGCTCACTGGGACTGTGTCATCACACAAAGGCTGAAATTACTTTTAGCTCACCAGTGCCATACACAGAGAGGAAATCTTCTGAATCATATCATACTGGTCCTACCAAATGACAGTCCAGCCACGAAATGCTGGACAAGTCCTTTTTGAACAAGGGAAACAGCAAACCCCAAACGTAAGTTTCAGACTTTTTCGGCCTCATCGGTGAGGTGCAGCTGGTCCTTCTAGGCACTGTGAGCAAGGGGTCCATGTCTGGATTCCCCTCATTACTCTTAGGCTGACCAACCCCAAGAGCAACGTGCATATGTAGAAAGAAAAGCCAGAGATGCTCATCTAAGCTCATGAGCTATCAAATACATACAAGAAGCTCACTGGGACTGTGTCCTCGTGCCCAGGCTGCAATCTCTTTTAGCTCACCAGTGCCATACACAGAGAAGAAATTTTCTGAAACGTACCATACCGGTTCCGCCAAATTACAGTCCAGCCACGTAATTAATGACAAGTTCTCTCTGAACAAGGCAAACAGCTAACCACAGACATACGTTTCGGCCTTCTCGAGCCTCATCAGTGAGCTACAGCTGATCCCTCTAGGTACTGTAAGCAAAGGGTCAACATCTAGATTCCCTTCATTCTTCTTATGGTGACCAACCCTAAGAGCAATTTGCATATGTAGAAAGAAAAGCCAGAGATGCTCAACTAGGCTCATGAGTTAGCAAATACATGCAAGAAGCTCACTGGGAGGAGAGAGGAAATCTTCTGAAGCATTTCATACTGGTCTTACCAAATGACAGTCCAGCCACGAAATACTAAACAAGTCCTTTTTGAACAAGGGAAGCAGCTAACTCCAGACGAACGTTTCAGCCTTCTTGGTGAAGTGCATCTGATACCTTTAAGCATTCTTCGGTCTCATCAGTGAGGTACAGCTGATCCCTCTAGGCACTGTGAGTAAGGAGTCCATTTCTCGATTCACCTCATTACTCTTAGGATGACCAACCCCAAGAGCAATTAGCATATGTAGATAGAAAATCTAGAGATGCTCAACTGAGCTCATGAGCTAGCAAATACTTGCAAGAAGCTTACTGGGACTGTGTCATCGCACCCAGGCTGCAATCTCTTTTAGCTCAACAGTGCCATACACAGAGAAGAAATCTTCTGAAGCATATCATACTGGTCCTGTCAAATGACAGTCCAGCCACGAAACACTAGACAAGGCCACTCTGAACAAGGGAAACAGCTAACCCCAGACGAACGTTTCGGACTTCTTGGGCCTTATCGGTGAAGTGCATCTGATCCCTTTAGGCATTCCTCAATCTCATCGATGAGGTACAGCTGATCCCTCTAGTCTCTGTGAGTAAGGAGTCCATTTCTCGATTCCCCTCATTACTCTTAGGGTGACCAACCCCAATAGCAATTTGCATATGTAGAAAGAAATGCCAGAGATGCTCAACTAGGCTCATGAGCTAGCAAACACATGCAACAAGCTGAGACTGTGTTCTCGCACCTAGAGTGCCATCTCTTTAGCTCACTAGTGCAATACACATAGAGGATATCTTCTGAAGCATATCATATTGATCCTAGCAAACGAAAGTCCAGCCACGAAATACCAGGCAAGTCCTCTCTAGACAAGGGAACCAGCTATTCTCAGACGTACGTTTCGCCGTCTTGGGCTCATGGGTGATTTGCAGCTGATCCCTCTAGGCACTGTGAGCAAGACGTCTATGTCTGGATTCTCCTCATTACTATTAGGGTGACCAACCCCAAGAGCAATTTGCATATGTAGAAAGAAAAGCCAGAGATGCTCAACTAGGTTCATGAGCTTGAAAATACATGCAAGAAGCTCACTGGGACTGTGTCCTCGCACCCAGGTTGCAAACTCTTTTAGCTCACCAGTCCCACACCCAGAGAGAAAACCTTCCATTGCATATCATACTGGCCTTAGTGCCAAATAACTGTCCAGCCAAAAAATATTAGACAAGTCCTCTCTGAACAAGGTAAACAGCTAACCTCAGACATACATTTCAGCCTTCTCGGGCCTTGTCAGTGTAGGGCAGCTGATGCATCAAGGCACTGTGAGCAAGGGGTCCATGTTCTGGATTTCCCTCATTACTCTTAGGGTGACCAACCCCAAGAGCAATTTGCATATGTAGAAAGAAAAGCCAGAGATGCTCAACTAGGTTGATGAGCTTGAAAATACATGCAAGAAGCTCACTGGGACTGTGTCCTCGCACCCAGGCTGCAATCTCTTTGAGCTCACCAGTGCCATACACAGAGAGGAAATCTTCTGAAGCATATCATACTGGTCCTATCAAATGACAGTCCAGCCACAAAATAATACACAAGTCCTCTCTGAACAAGGGAAACAGCTAACCGCAGACACACATTTTGGCCTTTATCAGTGAAGTGCAATTTGCATATGTAGACAGAAAAGCCAGAGATACTCAACTAGGCTCATGAGCTAGTAAACACATGCAACAAGCTCACTGGGACTGTGTCCTCGCGCCCAGAGTGCAATCTCTTTTAGCTCACCAGTGCCATACACACAGAGAAAATCTTCATAAACATATGATTCTTGTTCTGCCAAATGTCAGTCCAGCCACAAAATGCCAGACAAATTCTCTCTGAACAAAGAAAACAGCTAACCCCAAACATACGTTTTGGTTCTCTTGGGTCTCATCAGTGAGGTGCAGCTGGTCCCTCTAGGCACTGTGAGCAAGGGGTCTATATCTAGATTCCCCTCATTACTCTTATGGTGACCAACCCCAAGAGCAATTTGCATATGTAGAAAAAAAAAAAAAAAAGGCAGAGATGCTCAACTAGGCTCATGAGCTAACAAACACATGCAACAAGATCACTGGGACTGTGTCCTCACGCCCAGAGTGCAATCTCTTTTTGCTCACCAGTGCAATACACACAGAGAAAATCTTCTGAAGCATATAATACTGGTCCAACCAAATGACAGTCCAGCCACAAAATGCCATACAAGCCCTCTCTGAACAAGGCTAACCCCAAACATACATTTCAGCCATCTTGGCCCTCGTTGGCGAGGTGCAGCTGATCCCTCTAGGCACTGTGAGCAAGGGGTCCATGTCTGGATTCCCCGTATTACTCTTAGGGTGACCAACACCAAGAGCAATTTGCATATGTAGAAAGAAAAGCCAGAGATGCTCAACTAGGCTCATGACTTAGCAAATACATGCAAGAAGCTCACTGGGAGGAGAGAGGAAATCTTCTGAAGCATATCATACTGGTCTTACCAAATGACAGTCCAGCCACGAAATGCTAGACAAGTCCTTTTTGAACAAGGGAAACAGCTAATCCCATACAAACATTTCAGCCTTCTTGGTGAAGTGCATCTGATCCCTCTACGCATTCTTCTGTTTCATCAGTGAAGTACAAGTGATCCCTCTAGGCACTGTGAGTAAGGGGTCCATTTCTCGATTCCCCTCATTACTCTTAGGGTGACCAACCCCAAGAGCAATTTGCATATGTAGACAGAAAAGCCAGAGATGCTCAACTAGGCTCATGAGCTATCAAATACATGCAAGAAGCTCACTAGGACTGTGTCCTCGCACCCAGGGTACAATCTCTTTTAGCTCACCAATGCCATACACAGAGAGGAAATCTTCTGAAGCATATCATACTTGTCCTTCAAATGACAGTCCAGCCACAAAATGCTACACAAATCCTCTCTGAACATTGTAAACAGCTAACCCCAGACAAACGTTTTGGCCTTATCTGTGACATGCATCTAATCCCTTTAGGTACTGTGAGCAAGGGGTTCTGTCTGGATTTCCTTCATTACTCTTAGGGTGACCAACCCCAAGAGCAATTTGCATAAGTAGACAGAAAAGGCAGAGATGCTCAACTAGGCTCATGAGCTATCAAACACATGCAAGAAGCTCACTGGGACTGTGCCCTCGCACCCCAGGTGCAATCTCTTTTAGCTCACCAGTGCCATACAGAGAAAGAAAATCTTCTGAACCATATCATACTGGTCCTGCCAAATGACAGTCCAGCCACAAAATGCTATACAAGTCCTCTCTGAACAAGGAAAACAGCTAGCGCCAAAGATACATTTCAGCTTTCTTGTGTGTCGTCAGTGACGTGTAGCTGATCCCAATTGGCACATGTCTGGATTCCCCTCATTACTCTTAGGGTGACCAACCCCAAGGGCAATTTGCAAATGTAGAAAGAAAAGCCAGAGATGCTCAACTTTGCTCATGGGCTAGCAAATAGATACAAGAGGCTCAGTGGGACTGTGTCCTTGCACCCAAGGTGCAATCGCTTTTAGCTCACCAATGCCATACCTTCAGAAAAGGAAATCTTCTGAAGCATATCATACTGGTTCTGCCAAATGACAGTTCAGTCACGAAATGCCAGACAAGTCCTCTCTGAATAATGGAAACAGCTAACCCCCGACGTACGTTCCGGCCTTCTCGGGCCTCATAGGTGAGGTGCAGCTGATCTCTCTAGGCACTGTGAGGAAGGGGTCCACTGTAGGATTTCCCACAATTCGCTTAGGGTGACCAACCCCAAGACCAAATTTCAAATGTAAAAAGAAAAGCCAGAGATGCTCAACTAGGCTCATGAGCTAGCAAATACATACAAGAAGCTCACTGGGACTGTGTCCTCACGCCCAGGGTGGAATTTGTTTTAGCTCACCAGTGCCATACACAGAGAGGATATCTTCTAATGCATATTATACTGGTCCTGCCAAATGACAGTCAAGCCACAAAACACCACACAAGTCCTCTCTGAACAAGGGAAACAGCTAACCTCAGATATACGTTTCGGCCTTCTTTGGTCTCATCGATGAGGTGCAGCTCATCCCTCTAAGCACTGTGAGCAAGGGGTCCACGTCAGGTTTCCCCTCATTACTTTTAGGGAGACCAACCCCAGGAGCAATTTGCATATATAGAGAAAAAAACTAGAGATGCTCAACTAGGCTCATGAGCTAGCAAATACATACAAGAAGCTCACATCATGGGCCTCATCAGTGACGTGCAGCTGATCCCTCTAGGCACTGGGAGTAAGGGGTACACGTCTGGATTCACCTCATTACTCTTAGGGTGACCAACCCCAAAAGCAATTTTCATATGTAGAAAGAAAAGCCAGAGATGCTCAACTAGGTTCATGAGCTAGCAAATACATGCAAGAAGTTAACTGGGACTGTGTCCTCGCATCCAAGAATCAGCCTCTTTAGCTCACAAGTGCCATACACAGAGAGGAAATCTTCTGAAGCATATCATACTGGTACTGCCAAAAGCCAATCCAGTTACAAAACGCCAGACAAGTCTTCGCTGAACAAGGCAAACAGCTAGCCCTGGCCGTTCATTTCAGCAGACTCCAGTTTCTTCAGTGAGGTGCAGCTGATCCCTCTTAGCACTGTGAGCATGGAGTCCACATCTGGATTCCCCTCATTACTCTTAGGGTGACCATCCCCAAGAGCAATTTGCATATGTAGAAAGAGAAGCCAGAGATGCTCAACTAAGCTCATGAGTTAGTAAATACATGCAAGAAGCTCATTGGGACTGTGTCCTTGCACCCAGAATACAATCTCTTTTAGTTCACCAGTTCCACACATAGAGAGAAAATTTTCTTAAGCATATCATACCAGTTCTGCCAAATGACAATCCAGACACAAAAAGCCAGACAAATCCTCTCTGAACAAGGGAAACAGCTAACTCCCGACGTACGTTTCAGCCTTCTTGGCCGTCATCAGTGAAGTGCATCTGATCCCTCTAAGCACTGCGAGCAAGGGGTCCACGTCTTGATTCCCCTCATTACTCTTAGGATGACTAACCCTAAGAGCAATTTGCATATGTAGAAAGAAAAGCCAGAAATGTTCAACTAGGCTCATGAGCTAGCAAATACATGCAAGAAGCTTACTGGGACTGTGCCCTCGTGCCCAGAGTACAATTTCTTTTAGCTCACCAGTTCCATACAAAGAGAAGAAATCTTCAGAAGCATATTATACCGGTCCTACAAAATGACAGTCCAGCCACAAAATGTTTTTTAAGTACTCTCTGAACAAGGGAACTAACTAACCACAGACATACGTTTCGTCCTTTTTGGGCCTCATCAGTGAGGTGCAGCTGATCCCTATAGGCATTGTGAGCAAGGGGTCCATGTCTGGATTCCCCTCATTACTCTTAGGGTGACCAACCCCAATAGCAATTTGCATATGTAGAAAGAAATGCCAGAGATGCTCAACAAGGCTCATGAGCTAGCAAACACATGCAACAAGCTGAGACTGTGCCATCGCATCTAGAGTGCAATCTCTTTAACTCACTACTGCAATACACATAGAAGATATCTTCTGAAGCATATAATATTGGTCCTAGCAAACGACAGTCCAGCCACAAAATACCAGACAAGTCATCTCTGGACAAGGAAGACAGCTATCTGCAGACGTACGTTTCGGCCGTCTTGGGCTCATGGGTGATTTGCAGCTGATCCCTATAAGCACTGTGAGCAAGACGTCTATGTCTGGATTCTCCTCATTACTCTTAGGGTGACCAACCCCAACAGCAATTTGCATATGAAGAAAGAAAAGCCAGAGATGCTCAACTAGGTTCATGAGCTTGAAAATACATGCAAGAAGCTCACTGGATCTGTGTCCTCGCACCCAGGTTGCAATCTCTTTTAGCTCACCAGTCCCATACACAGAGAGAAAATCTTCCAAAGCATATCATACTGGTCCTATCAAATAACAGTCAAGCCACGAAATGCTAGACAAGTCCTTTATAAACAAGGGAAACAGCAAACCCCAAAAGTAAGTTTCAGACTTTCTCGGCCTCAACGGTGAGGTGCAGCTGATCCTTCTAGGCACTGTGAGCAAAGGGTCCATGTCTGGATTCCCCTCATTTCTCTTAGGCTGACCAACCCCAAGAGCAACTGGCATATGTAAAAGAAAAGCCAGAGATGCTCAACTAGGCTCATGAGCTATCAAACACATACAGGAAGCTCACTGTGACTGTGTCCTCATTCCCAGGGTGCGATCTATTTTAGATCACCAGTGTCATACACAGAGAGGAAATCTTTTGATGCATATCATACTGGCCCTGCCAAATGACAGTTCAGCCATGAAATGCCAGGCAAGTCCGCTTTGAACAAGGGAAACGGCTAATCCCAGACATACGTTTCGGCCTTTTTGGTCCTCATCAGTGAGATGGAGCTGATCTCTCTAGGCTCTGTGAGCAAGGTGTCCACGTCTGGATTCTCCTCATTACTCTTAGGGTGACTAACATTAAAAATAATTTGCATATGTAGAAAGAAAAGCCAGAGATGCTCAACTAGGCTTATAAGTTAGCAAATATATTCAGGAAGCTCACTGGGACTGTGTTCCCGTGCCCAGGGTACAATCTCTTTTAGCTAACCAGTTCCTTACACAGAGTGGAAATCTTCAGAAGCATATCATACTGGTCCTGTCAAATGACAGTCCAGCCACAAAATGCTAGACAAGTCTTCTCTGAACAAGGGAAACAAATACCCCCACATGAACATTTCAGACTTCTTGGGGAAGTGCATCTGACCCCTCTAAGCATTCTTCAGTCTCATCAGTGAAGTACAGCTGATCCCTCTAGGCACTGTGAGTAAGGGGTCCATTTCTCGATTCCCCTCATTACTCTTAGGGTGACCAACCCCAACAGCAATTTGCATATGTAGACAGAAAAGCCAGAGATGCTCAACTAGGCTTATAAGTTAGCAAATACATGCAAGAAGCTCACTGGGACTGTGTCCTCGCACCCAGGGTACAATCTCTTTTAGCTCACCAATGCAATACACAGAGAGAAAATCTTCTGAAGCATATCATACGTGTACTTCCAAATGACAGTCCGGCCACGAAATAATACACAAGTCCTCTCTGAACAAGAAAAACATCTAACCCCAGACAAAAATTTTGGGCTTATCGGTGAAGTGCATCTGATCCCTCGCGGTACTGTGAGCAAGGGATTCATGTCTGCATTTCCTTCATTACTCTTAGGGTGACCAACCCCACGAGCAATTCGCTTATGTAGAAAGAAAAGCCAGATATGCTCAACTAGGGTCATGAGATAGCAAATACATGCAAGAAGATCACTGGGACAGTGGCGTCGCGCCCAGGGTGCAATCTCTTTTAGCTCACCAGTGCCATACACAGAGTGTAAATCTTCTGAAGCATATTATACTGGCCCTGCCCAATGACAGTCCAGCTACGAAATGCCAGACAAGTCCTCTCTGAACAAAGGAAACAACTAACTCCAGATGTACATTCCAACCTTTTTGGGCCTCATCAGTGAGGTGCAACTAATTTCTCTAAGAAGTGTGAACAAAGGGTCCATGTCTGGATCCCCCTCATTACAATTAGGGAGACGAACCCCACGAGCAAATTCCATATGTACAAAGAAAAGCCAGAGATGCTCAACTAGGCTTAGGTATCACATACATGCAAGAAGCTCACTGGGACTTTGACCTCACGCCCACGGTGCGATCTCTTTTACATCACCAGTGCTATACACAGAGAGGAAATCTTCTGAAGCATATCATTCTAGTCCTGCCAAATGACAGTTCAGCCAGTAAATGCCAAACAAGTCCGCTCTGAACAAGGGAAACAGCTAACCCCAAATGTACGTATCAGCCTTTTTAGGCCTGATCGGTGAGGTGCAGCTAATTCCTTTAGGCACTGTGAGCAAGGGATCCATGTCTGGATTCCCATCATTACTATTAGGCTGACCAACCCCAAACGCAATTTGCATATGAAGAAAGAAAAGGCAGAGATGCTCAACTAGGCTCATGAGCTAGCAAATACATGCAAGTAGCTCACAGGTACTGTATCCTCACGCCCAAGCTTCAATCTCTTTTATCTCACCAGTGCCATCCACAGACAGGAAATATTTTGAAGCATATCATACTGGTCCTGCCAAATGACAGTTCATCCACAAAATGCCAGACAAGCCCTCTCTGAACAAGGAAAACAACTTACACCAGACGTATATTTCAGCCTTCTTGATCTTCATGAAGGAGTTGCAGCTGATCCCTCTAGGCATTGTGAGCAAGGGGTCCACGTCTGGATTCCCCTCATTATTCTTAGGGTGACTAACCCTAAAAGCAATTTGCATATGTAGAATGAAAAGCCAGAGATGTACAACTAGGCTCATGAGCTAGCAAATACATGCAAGAAGCTTACTGGGACTGTGTCCTCGTGCCCAGGGTGCAATTTCTTTTAGCTCACCAGTTCCATACACAGAGAAGAAATCTTCTGAAGCATATTATACCGGGCCTACAAAATAACAGTCCAGCCACAAAATGTCTTTTAAGTCTTCTCTGAACAAGGGAACTAACTAACCACAGACATACGTTTCGTCCTTCTTGGGCCTCATCGGTGAGGTGCAGCTGATCCCTCTAGGCATTGTGAGCAAGGGGTCCATGTCTGGATTCCCCTCATTACTCTGACGGTGACCAACCCCAATAGCAATTTGCATATGTAGAAAGAAATGCCAGAGATGCTAAACTAGGCTCATGAGCTAGCAAACACATGCAACAAGCTGAGACTGTGTCCTTTCACCTAGAGTGCAATCTCTTTAGCTCACTAGTGCAATACACATAGAGGATATCTTCTGACGCATGTCATATTGGTCCTAGCAAACGACAGTCCAGCCACGAAAAACGAGACAAGTCCTCTCCGGACAAAGGAAACAGCTATCCGCAGCCGCACGTTTCGGCCATCTTGGGCTCATGGGTGATTTGCAGCTAATCCCTCTAGGCAATGTGAGCAAGACATCTATGTCTGGATTCTCCTCATTACTATTAGGGTGACCAACCCCAAACGCAATTTGCATATGTAGAAAGAAAAGCCAGAGATGCTCAACAAGGGTCATGAGCTTGAAAATACACGCAAGAAGCTCACTGGGACTGTGTCCTCGCACCCAGGTGGCAATCTCTTTTAGCTCACCAGTCCCATACCCAGAGAGAAAATTTTCCATTGCATATCATACTGGCCTTAGTGCCAAATAACTGTGCAGCCAAAAAATATTAGACAAGTCCTCTCTGAACAAGGTAAACAGCTAACCTCAGACATACATTTCAGCCTTCTCGGGCCTTATCAGTGTGGAGCAGCTGATGCCTTAAGGCACTGTGAGCAAGGTGTCCATGTCTGGATTCTCCTCATTACTCTTAGGGTGACTAATCCTAAAATCAATTTGCATATGTAGAAAGAAAAGCCAGAGATGCTCAACTAGGCTTATAAGTTAGCAAATATATTCAGAAAGCTCATTGGGACTGTGTTCTCGTGCCCAGAGCGTAATCTCTTTTAGCTAACCAGTTACTTACACAGAGGAAATCTTCAGAAGTATATCATACTGGTTCTGTCAAATGACAGTCCAGCCACAAAATGCTAGACAAGTCCTCTCTTAACAAGGAAAACACATACCCACATATGAACATTTCAGACTTCTTGGTGAAGTGCATCTGATCCCTCTAAGCATTCATCAGTGAGGTACAGCTGATCCCTTTACACACTGTGAGTAAGGGGTCCATTTCTCGATTCCCCTCATTACTCTTAGGGTGACCAACCCCAAGAGCAATTTGCATATGTAGACAGAAAAGCCAGAGATACTCAACTAGGCTCATGAGCTATCAAATACATGCAAGAAGCTCACTGGGACTGTGTCATCGCACCCAGGGTACAATCTCGTTTAGTTCACCAATGCAACACACAGAGAGGAAATCTTCTGAAGCATATCATACTGGTCCTTCCAAATGACAGTCCAGCCACAAAATAATACACAAGTCCTCTCTGAACAAGGGAAACAGCTAACCCCAGACAAACATTTTGGGCTTATCTGTGAAGTGCATCTGATCCCTCGAGGTACTGTGAGCAAGGGGTTCATGTCTGGATTTCCGTCATTACTGTAAGGGTGACCAACCCAAAGAGCAATTCGCTTATGTAGAAAGAAAAGCCAGATATGCTCAACTAGGCTCATGAGCTAGCAAACACATGCAACAAGCTCACTGGGACTGTGTCCTCGCACCCAGAGTGCAATCTCATTTAGCTCACCAGTGCCATACACATAGAGAAAATCTTCTAAAGCATATAATACTGGTCCACCCAGATGACAGTCCAGCCACAAAATGCCAGACAAGCCCTCTCTGAACAAGGGAAACAGCTAACCCCAAACATACGTTTCAGCCATCTTTGCCCTCGTTGGCGAGATGCAGCTGATCCCTCTAGGCACTGTGAGCAAGGGGTCCATGTCTGGATTCCCCGTATTACTCTTAGGGTGACCAACCCCAAGAGCAATTTGCATATGTAGACAGAAAAGCCAGAGATGCTCAACTAGGCTCATGAGCTATCAAATAGATGCAAGAAGCTCACTAGGACTATGTCATCGCACTCAGGGTACAATCTCTTCTAGCTCACCAATGCCATACACAGAGAGGAAATCTTCTGAAGCATATCATACTGGTCCTTCCAAATGACAGTCCAGCCACAAAATGCTACACAAGTCCTCTCTGAGCAATAAAAACAGCTAACCCCAGACAAACATTTTGGCCTTATCTGTGAAGGGCATCGAATCCCTTTCGGTACTGTGAGCAAGGGGTTCATGTCTGGATTTCCTTCATTAATCTTAAGGTGACCAAACCCAAGAGCAATTTGCATAAGTAGACAGAAAAGGCAGAGACGCTCAACTAGGCTCATGAGCTGTCAAACACATGGAAGAAGCTCACTGGGACTGTGCCCTTGTGCCCAGTGTGCAATCTTTTTTAGCTCACCAGTGCCATATACAGAAAGAAAATCTTCTGAACCATATCATACTGATCCTGCCAAATGACAGTCCAGCCACAAAATGCTATACAAGTCCTCTCTGAACAAGGGAGATAGCTAGCCCCAAAGATACATTTCAGCTTTCTTTGGTCTCATCAGTGATGTGTAGCTGATCCCTATTGGCACATGTCTGGATTCCCCTCATTACTCTTAGGGTGACCAACCCCAAGAGCAATTTGCAAATGTAGAAAGAAAAGCCAGAGATGCTCAACTTTGCTCATGGGCTAGCAAATAGATACAAGAGACTCACTGGGACTGTGTCCTTGCACCCAAGGTGCAATCGCTTTTAGCTCACCAATGCCATACCTTCAGAAGAGGAAATCTTCTGAAGCATATCATACTGGTTCTGCCAAATGACAGTTCAACCACGAAATGCCAGTCCCCTCTGAACAACGAAAACAGCTAACCCCCGACGTACGTTCCGGCCTTCTCGTGCCTCATAGGTGAGGTGCAGCTGATCCCTCTAGGATTTCCCACAATACTCTTAGGGTGACCAACCCCAAGAGCAAATTTCAAATGTAGAAAGAAAAGCCAGAGATGCTCAACTAGTCTCATGAGCTAGCAAATACATACAAGAAGCTCTCTGGGACTGTGTCCTCACGCCCAGGGTACAAATTGTTTTACTTCACCAGTGCCATACACAGAGAGAATATATTCTAAAGCATATCATACTGGTCCTGCCAAATGACAGTCAAGCCACAAAACCCCACACAAGTCCTCTTTGAACAAGGGAAACAGCTAACCCCAGATATACGTTTCGGCCTTCTTTGGTCTCATGAATGAGGTGCAGCTGATCCCTCTAAGCACTGTGAGCAAGGGGTCCACGTCTGGATTCCCCTCATTACTCTTAGGGAGACCAACCCCAAGAGCAATTTGTATATATAGAGAAAAAAGCCAGAGATGCTCAACTAGGCTCAGGAGCTAGCAAATACATACAAGAAGCTCACTGGGACTGGGTCCTCTCGGCCAGGGTGCAATCTCTTTTAGCTCATCAGTGCCATACACAAAGAGAAAATCTTCTGAAGCTTATCATACTGGCCCTGCCAAATTACAATCCAGCCATGAAATGCTAGACAAGTTCTCTCTAAACAAGGGAAAATACTAACACCAGATGAAACTTTAGGCCGTCTTGGGCCTCATCAGTGAGGTGCAGCTGATCCCTCTAGGCACTGTGAGCAAGGAGTCAACGTCTGGATTCCCCTCATTACTCTTAGGATGACCAACCCCAAGAGTAATTTGCATATGTAGAATGAAAAGCCAGAGATGCTCAACTAGGCTCATGAGCTAGCAAATACATGCAAGAAGTTAACTGGGACTGTGTTCTCGCACCCAGAATACAATCTCTGTTAGCTTACCAGTGCAATATACAGAGAGAAAATCTTTTAAAGCATATCATACTGGTCCTACCAAAAGACAGTCCAGCCACAAAACGCCAGACAAGTTTTCTCTGAACAAAGGAAAACGCTAACCCCAGATGTACGTTTCAGCATTCTCGGGCTTTATTAGTGAGTTGCAGCTGATCCCTCTATACACTGTGAGAAAGGAGTCCACACCTGGATTCCCCTCATTACTCTTCGGGTGACCAACCCCAAGAGCAATTTGCATATGTAGAAATAAAACCCAGACATGATCAACTAGGCTCATGAGTTAGCACATACATCCAAGAAACTCTTTTGGACTGTGTCTTCACGACTTGGGTGCAATCTCTTTTAGCTCACAAGTGTCATGCACAGAGATGAAATCTTCTGAAGCATATCTTACTTGTCCTGCCAAATAACAGTTCCGACAAGAAATGCCAAAGAAGCCCTTTCTGAACAAGGGAAACAACTAACCCCTGATGTACGCTTCAGCCTTCTTGGATCACATCAGTGAGGTGCAGCTGATCCCTCTAGGCACTGTGAGCAAGGGGTCCATATCTGGATTCCCCTCATTACTCTTAGGGTGACCAACCCCAAGAGCAATTTGCATATGTAGAAAGAAAAGCCAGAGATGCTCATCTAGGCTCATGAGCTAGCAAATACATGCAAGAAGCTCAATGGGACTGTATCCTCACGCCCAAGGTGGAATCTTTTCTTGCTCACCAGTTCCATACACAGAGAGGAAATCTTCTGAAGCATATCATACCAGTCCTGTCAAATGACAGTCTAGTCACAAAATGCTAGAAAAGTCCTCTCTGAACAAGAAAAACAGCTAACCACAGACGTCCATTTAGGCCATCATGGGCCTCTTCAGTGACGTGCAGCTGATCCCTCTAGGCACTGGGAGAAAGGGGTGCACGTCTGGATTCACCTCATTACTCTTAGGGGGACCAACCCCAAAAGCAATTTTCATATGTAGAAAGAAAAGCCAGAGATGCTCAACTAGGTTCATTAGCTAGCAAATACATGCAAGAAGTTAACTGGGACTGTGTCCTCGCGCCCAAGAATCAATCTCTTTAGCTCACAAGTGCCATACACAGAGAGGAAAATTTTCTGAAGCATATCATACTGGTACTGCCAAAAGCCAGTTCGGTTACAAAACGCTAGACAAGTCTTCTCTGAACAAGGCAAACAACTAGGCCTGGATGTACATTTCAGCATATTCCAGTTTTTTCAGTGAGGTACAGCTGATCCCTCTAAGCACTGGGAGCATGGAGTCCACATCTGGATTCCCCTCATTACTCTTAGGGTGACCATCCCCAAGAGCAATTTGCATATGTAGAAAGAGAAGCCAGAGATGCTCAACTAACCTCATGAGTTAGTAAATACATGCAAGTAGCAAATTGGGACTGTGTCCTTGCACCCAGAGTACAATCTCTTTTAGTTCACCAGTTCCATACATAGAGAGAAAATTTTCTGAAGCATATCATATCAGTTCTGCCAAATGAAAATCCAGACACAAAAAGCCAGACAAATCCTCTCTAAACAAGGGAAACAGCTAACTCCCGACGTACGTTTCAGCCTTCTTGGACCTCATCAGTGAAGTGCATCTGGTCCCTCTAAGCACTGCAAGCACGGGGTCCACGTCTTGATTCCCCTCGTTACTCTTAGGGTGACTAACCCTAAGAGCAATTTGCATATCTAGAAAAAAATCCAGAAATGTTCAACTAGGCTCATGAGCTAGCAAATACATGCAAATAGCTTACTGGGACTGTGACCTCGTGCCCAGGGTGCAATTTCTTTTAGCTCACCAGTTCCATACAAAGAGAAGAAATCTTCTGAAGCATATTTTACCGGTCCTACAAAATAACAGTCCAGCCACAAAATATCTTTTACGTATTTTCTGAACAAGGGAACTCACTAACCACAGACATACGTTTCGTCCTTCTTGGGCCTCATCAGTGAGGTACAGCTGATCCCTCTAAGCATTGTGAGCAAGGGGTCCATGTCTGTATTCCCCTCATTACTCTTAGGGTGACCAACCCCAATAGCAATTTGCATATGTAGGAAGAAATGCCAGAGATGCTCAACTAGGCTCATGAGCTAGCAAACACATGCAACAAGCTGAGACTGTGTCCTCGCACCTAGAGTGCAATCTCTTTAGCTCACTAGTGCAATACACATAGAGGATATCTTCTGAAGCATATCATATTGGTCCTAGCAAACGACAGTCCAGCCACGAAATACCAGACAAGTCATCTCTGGACAAGGGAAAACAATTATCCGCAGACGTACGTTTCGGCCGTCTTGGGCGCATGGGTGATTTGCAGCTGATCCCTATAGGCACTGTGAGCAAGATGTCTATGTCTGGATTCTCCTCATTACTCTTAGGGTGACCAACCCCAACAGCAATTTGCATATGTAGAAAGAAAAGCCAGAGATGCTCAACTAGATTCATGAACTTGAATATACATGCAAGAAGCTCACTGGGACTTTGTCCTCGCACCCAGGTTGCAATCTATTTTAGCTCACCAGTCCCATACCCAGAGAGAAAATCTTCCTTTGCATATCATACTGGCCTTAGTGCCAAATAACTGTGCAGCCAAAAAATATTAGACAAGTCCTCTCTGAACAAGGTTAACAGCTAACCTCTGATATACATTTCAGCTTTGTCAGTGTGGGGCAGCTGATGCCTCAAGGCACTTTGAGCAAGGGGTCCATGTCTGGATTTCCCTCATTACTCTTAGGGTGACCAACCCAAAGAGCAATTTGCATATGTAGAAAGAAAAGCCAGAGATGCTCAACTAGGTTCATGAGCTTGAAAATACATGCAAGAAGCTCACTGGGACTGTGTCCTCGCACCCAGGCTGCAATCTCTTTGAGCTCACCAGTGCCAAACACAGAGAGGAAATCTTCTGAAGCATATCATGTATGTATGTATGTATGTATCTTTATTTATATGGCGCCACACAGTGTACGCAGCGCCTTACAATAGACATATGTTACAATAAATAAGAGGGGATGAAATAAGTGCGACATTCATAGAAACAATGGGAGAGAGGTCCCTGCCCCAAGGAGCTTACAGTCTAAAGGTAAGCTTACAGTCTAAATGTAATCTAAATGTAATATCATACTGGTCCTATCAAATGACAGTCAAGCTACGAAATGCTAGACAAGTCCTTTTTGAACAAGGGAAACAGCAAACCCCAAAAGTAAGTTTCAGACTTTCTCGGCCTCATCGGTGAGGTGCAGCTGGTCCTTCTAGGCACTGTGAGCAAGGGGTCCATGTCTGGATTCCCCTCATTACTCTTAGGCTGACCAACCCCAAGAGCAACTTGCATATGTAAAAGAAAAGCCAGAGATGCTTAACTAGGCTCATGAGCTATCAAACACATACAAGAAGCTCACTGTGACTGTGTCCTCATGCCCACGGTGCGATCTATTTTAGATCACCAGCGCCCTACGCAGAGTGAAAATCTTTTGATGCATATCATACTGGCCTTGCCAAATGACAGTTCAGCCATGAAATGCTAGGCAAGTCCGCTCTGAACAAGGGAAACAGCTAACCCCAGATATACATTTCGGCCTTTTTAGTCCTCATCAGTGAGGTGCAGCTGATCCCTCTAGGCTCTGTGAGCAAGGTGTCCACGTCTGGATTCTCCTCATTACTCTTAGGGTGACTAACCCTAAGAGCAATTTGCATATGCAGAAAGAAAAGCCAGAGATGCTCAACTAGGCTTATAAGTTAGCAAATATATTCAGGAAGCTCACTGGGACTGTGTTCTCGTGCCCAAAGTGCAATCTCTTTTAGCTAACCAGTTACTTACACAGAGAGGAAATCTTCAGAAGCATATCATACTGGTTCTGTCAAATGACAGTCCAGCCACAAAATGCTAGACAAGTCCTCTCTGAACAAGGAAAACACATACCCACAGATGAACATTTCAGACTTCTTGGTGAAGTGCATCTGATTCCTCTAAGCATTCTTCAGTCTCGTCAGTGGGGTACAGCTGATCCCTCTACACACTGTGAGTAAGGGGTCCATTTCTCGATTCCCCTCATTACTCTTAGGGTGACCAACCCCAAGAGCAATTTGCATATGTAGACAGAAAAGCCAGAGAAACTCAACTAGGCTCATGAGCTATCAAATACATGCAAAAAGCTCACTGGGAGTGTGTCCTCGCACCCAGGGTACAATCTCGTTTAGTTCACCAATGCAACACACAGAGAGGAAATCTTCTGAAGCATATCATACTGGTCCTTCCAAATGACAGTCCAGGCACAAAATAATACACAAGTCCTCTCTGAACAAGGGAAACAGCTAACCCCAAACATACATTTCAGCCATCTTAGCCCTCGTTGGCAAGGTGCAGCTGATCCCTCTAGGCACTGTGGGCAAGGGGTCCATGTCTGGATTCCCCGTATTACTCTTAGGGTGACCAACACGAAGAGCAATTTGCATATGTAGAAAGAAAGGCCAGAGATGCTCAAATAGGCTCATGAGTGAGCAAATACATGCAAGAAGCTCACTGGGAGGAGAGAGAGGAAATCTTCTGAAGCATATCATACTGGTCTTACCAAATGACAGTCCAGCCACGAAATGCTAGACAAATTCTTTTTGACCTAGGGAAACAGCTAATCCCAGACAAACATTTCGGCCTTCTTGGGCCTTATCGGTGAAGTGCATCTGATTCCTCTAAGCATTCTTCAGTCTCGTCAGTGGGGTACAGCTGATCCCTCTACACACTGTGAGTAAGGGGTCCATTTCTCGATTCCCCTCATTACTCTTAGGGTGACCAACCCCAAGAGCAATTTGCATATGTAGACAGAAAAGCCAGAGAAACTCAACTAGGCTCATGAGCTATCAAATACATGCAAAAAGCTCACTGGGAGTGTGTCCTCGCACCCAGGGTACAATCTCGTTTAGTTCACCAATGCAACACACAGAGAGGAAATCTTCTGAAGCATATCATACTGGTCCTTCCAAATGACAGTCCAGGCACAAAATAATACACAAGTCCTCTCTGAACAAGGGAAACAGCTAACCCCAAACATACATTTCAGCCATCTTAGCCCTCGTTGGCAAGGTGCAGCTGATCCCTCTAGGCACTGTGGGCAAGGGGTCCATGTCTGGATTCCCCGTATTACTCTTAGGGTGACCAACACGAAGAGCAATTTGCATATGTAGAAAGAAAGGCCAGAGATGCTCAAATAGGCTCATGAGTGAGCAAATACATGCAAGAAGCTCACTGGGAGGAGAGAGAGGAAATCTTCTGAAGCATATCATACTGGTCTTACCAAATGACAGTCCAGCCACGAAATGCTAGACAAATTCTTTTTAACCTAGGGAAACAGCTAATCCCAGACAAACATTTCGGCCTTCTTGGTGAAGTGCATCTGATCCCTCTACGCATTCTTCTGTCTCATCGGTGAGGTACAGCTGATCCCTCTAAGTACTGTGAGTAAGGGGTCCATTTCTCGATTCCCCTCATTACTCTTAGGGTGACCAACCCCAAGAGCAATTTGCATATGTAGACAGAAAAGCCAGAGATGCTCAACTAGGCTCATGAGCTATCAAATACATGCAAGAAGCTCACAAGAATTGTGTCATCGCACCCAGGGTACAATCTCTTTTAGCTCACCATTGCCATACACAGAGAGGAAATCTTCTGAAGCATATCATACTGGTCCTTCCAAATGACAGTCCAGCCACAAAATGCTACACAAGTCCTCTCTGAACAATGAAAACAGCTAACCCCAAACAAACGTTTTGGCCTTATCTGTGAAGTGCATCTAATACCTTTAGCTACTGTGAGCAAGGGGTTCATGTCTGGATTTCCTTCATTACTTTTAGGGTGACCAACCCCAAGAGCAATTTGCATAAGTAGACAGAAAAGCAGAGATGCTCAACTAGGCTCATGAGCTATCAAACACATGCAAGAAGCTCACTGGGACTGTGCCCTCATGTCCAGGATACAATCTCTTTTAGCTCACCAGTGCTACACAGAGAAAGAAAATCTTCTGAACCATATCATACTGGTCCTGCCAAATGACAGTCCAGCCACAAAATGCTATACAAGTCCTCTCTGAACAAAGGAAACAACTAACCCCAAAGATACATTTCAGCTTTCTTGGGTTTGAGCGGTGAGGTGCAGCTGATCCCTATTCGCACATGTCTGGATTCGCCCCATTACTCTTACGGTGACCAACCCCAAGAGCAATTTGCAAATGTAGAAAGAAAAGCCAGAGATGCTCAACTTTGCTCATGGGCTAGCAAATAGATACAAGAGGCTCACTGGGACTGTGTCCTTGAACCCAAGGTGCAATCGCTTTTAGCTCACCAATGCCATACCTTCAGAAGAGGAAATCTTCTGAAGCATATCATACTGGTTCTGCCAAATGACAGTTCAGCCACGAAATGCCAGACAAGTCCTCTCTGAACAATGGAAACAGCTAACCCCCGATGTACGTTCCGGCCTTCTCGGGCCTCATAGGTGAGGTGCAGCTGATCCCTCTAGGCACTGTGAGGACGGGGTCCACTGTAGGATTTCCCACAATACTGTGTCCTCACGCCCAGGGTGCAATTTGTTTTTATTCACCAGTGCCATACACAGAGAGAATATCTTCTAAAGCATATCATATTGGTCCTGCCAAATAACAGTCAAGCCACAAGACACCACACAAGTCCTCTCCGAACAAGAAAAACAGCTAACCCCAGATATACGTTTCAGCCTTCTTTGGTTTCATCAATGAGGTGCAGCTGATCCCTCTAAGCATTGTGAGCAAGGGGTCCACGTCTGGATTCCCCTCATTACTCTTAGGGAGACCAACCCCAAGAGCAATTTGCATATATAGAGAAAAAAGCCAGAGATGCTCAACTAGGCTCATGAGCTAGCAAATACATACAAGAAGCTCACTGGGACTGGGTCCTCTCAGCCAGGGTGCAATCTCTTTTAGCTCATCAGTGCCGTACACAAAGAGAAAATCTTCTGAAGCTTATCATACTGGCCCTGCCAAATTACAATCCAGCCACGAAACGCTAGACAAGTTCTTTCTAAACAAGGGAAAATACTAACCCCAGATGTAACTTTAGGCATTCTTGGGCCTAATCAGTGAGGTGCAGCTGATCCCTCTAGGCACTGTGAGCAAGGAGTCAACGTCTGGATTCCCCTCATTACTCTTAGGATGACCAACCCCAAGAGCAATTTGCATATGTAGAAAAAAAAGCCAGAGATGCTCAATTAGGCTCATGAGCTAGCAAATACATGCAAGAAGTTAACTGGGACTGTGTTCTCGCACCCAGAATACAATCTCTGTTAGCTTACCAGTGCCATATACAGAGAGAAAATCTTTTAAAGCATATCATACTGGTCCTGCCAAAAGACAGTCCAGCCACAAAACGCCAGACAAGTTTTCTCTGACCAAGGGAAACCGCTAACCCCAGATGTACGTTTCAGCATTCTCGGGCTCTATTAGTGAGGTGCAGCTGATCCCTCTATACACTGTGAGCAAGGAGTCTACACCTGGATTTCCCTCATTACTCTTCGGGTGACCAACCCCAAGAGCAATTTGCATATGTAGAAATAAAAGCCAGACATGATCAACTAGGCTCATGAGTTAGTACATGCAAGAAACTCTTTGGGACTGTGTCCTCACGCCCTGGGTGCAATCTCTTTTAGCTCTCAAGTGTCATGCACAGAGAAGAAATCTTCTGAAGCATATCTTACTGGTCCTGCCAAATAACAGTCCAGACAAGATATGCCAGAGAAGCCCTTTCTGAACAAGGGAAACAACTAACTCCTGACATACGCTTCAGCCTTCTTGGATCACATCAGTGAGGTGCAGCTGATCCCTCTAGGCACTGTGAGCAAGGGGTCCACGTCTGGATTCCCCTCATTACTCTTAGGGTGACCAACCCCAAGAGCAATTTGCATCTGTAGAAAGAAAAGCCAGAGATGCTCATCTAGGCTCATGAGCTAGCACATACATGCAAGAAGCTCAATGGGACTGTAACCACACGCCCAAGGTGCAATCTTTTCTTGCTCACCAGTTCCATACACAGAGTGAAAATCTTCTGAAGCATATCATACCGGTCCTGTCAAATGACAGTCCAGTCACAAAATGCTAGACAAGTCCTCTCTGAACAAGAAAAACAGCTAACCACAGACTTATGTTTAGGCCATCATGGGCCTCTTCAGTGACGTGCAGCTGATCCCTCTAGGCACTGAGAGTAAGGGGTGCACGTCTGGATTCACCTCATTACTCTTAAGGTGACCAACCCCAAAAGCAATTTTCATATGTAGAAAGAAAAGCCAGAGATGCTCAACTAGGTTCATGAGCTAGCACATACATGCAAGAAGTTAACTGGGACTGTGTCCTCACACCCAAGAATCAATCTCTTTAGCTCACAAGTGCCATACACAGAGAGGAAATCTTCTGAAGTATATCATACTAGTACTGCCAAAAACCAATCCAGTTACAAAACGCCAGACAAGTCTTCTCTGAACAAGGCAAACAGCTAGCCCTGGACGTACATTTCAGCATACTCCAGTTTCTTCAGTGAGGTGCAGCTGATCCCTCTTAGCACTGTGAGCATGGAGTCCACATCTGGATTCCCCTCATTACTCTTAGGGTGACCATCCCCAAGAGCAATTTGCATATGTAGAAAGAGAAGCCAGAGATGCTCAACTAAGCTCAAGAGTTAATAAATACATGCAAGAAGCTCATTGGGACTGTGTTCTTGCGCCCAGAGTACAATTTCTTTTAGTTCACCAGTCCATACATAGAGAGAAAATTTTCTGAAGCATATCATACCAGTTCTACCAAATGACAATCGAGACACAAAAAGCCAGACAAATCCTCTCTGAACAAGGGAAACAGCTAACTCACGACGTACGTTTCAGCCTTCTTGGACCTCATCAGTGAAGTGCATCTGATCCCTCTAAGCACTGCGAGCAAGGGGTCCACGTCTTGATTCCCCTCATTACTCTTAGGGTGACCAACCCCAATAGCAATTTGCATATGTAGAAAGAAATGCCAGAGATGCTCAACTAGGCTCATGAGCTAGCAAACACATGCAACAAGCTGAGACTGTGTCATCGCACCTAGAGTGCAATCTCTTTAGCTCACTAGTGCAATACACATAGAGAATATCTTCTGAAGCATATAATATTGGTCCTAGCAAACGACAGTCCAGCCACGAAATACCAGACAAGTCATCTCTGGACAAGTGAAACAGCTATCCGCAGACGTACGTTTCAGCCATCTTGAGCTCATGGGTGATTTGCAGCTGATCGCTATAGGCACTGTGAGCAAGACGTCTATGTCTGGATTCTCCTCATTACTCTTAGGGTGACCAACCCCAAGAGCAATTTGCATATGTAGAAAGAAAAGCCAGAGATGCTCAACTAGGTTCATGAGCTTTAAAATACATGCAAGAAGCTCACTGGGCTTGTGTCCTCGCACCCAGGTTGCAATCTCTTTTAGCTCACCAGTCTCATACACAGAGAGAAAATCTTCCAAAGCATATTGTACTGGCCTTAGTACCAAATAACCATCCAGCCAAAAAATATTAGACAAGTCCTCTCTGAACAATGTAAACAGCTAACCCCAGACATACATTTCAACCTTCTCGAGCCTTGACAGTGTGGGGGCAGCTGATGCCTCAAAGCACTGTGAGCAAGAGGTCCACGTCTTGATTCCCCTCATTACTCTTAGGATGACTAACCCTAAGAACAATTTGCATATGTAGAAAGAAAAGCCAGAAATGTTCAACTAGGCTCATAAGCTAGCAAATACATGCAAGAAGCTTACTGGGACTGTGACCAACCCAAAGTGCAATTTGCATATGTAGAAAGAAAAGCCAGAGATGCTCAACTAGGTTCATGAGGGACTGTGTTCTTGCACTCAGACTGCAATCTCTTTGAGTTCCATACACAGAGAGGAAATCTTCTGAAGCATATCATACTGGTCCTATCAAATGACAGTCAAGCCACAAAATGCTAGACAAGTCTTTTTTGAACAAGGGAAACAGCAAACCCCAAAAGTAAGTTTCAGACTTTCTCGGCCTCAACGGTGAGGTGCAGCTGGTCCTTCTAGGCACTGTGAGCAAATGGTCCATGTCTGGATTCCCCTCATTACTCTTAGGCTGACCAACCCCAAGAGCAACTTGCATATGTAAAAGAAAAGCCAGAGATGCTCAACTAGGCTCATGAGCTATCAAACACATACAAGAAGCTCACTGTGACTTCATTCCCAGGGTGCGATCTATTTTAGATCACCAGTGCTATACACAGGGAAGAAATCTTTTGATGCATATCATACTAGCCCTGCCAAATGACAGTTCAGCCATGAAATGCCAGGCAAGTCCGCTCTGAACAAGGGAAACAGCTAACCCCAGACATACATTTTTGCCTTTTTGGTCCTCATCAGTGAGGTGGAGCTGATCCCTCCAGGCTCTGTGAGCAAGGTGTCCACGTCTGGATTCTCCTCATTACTCTTAGGGTGACTAACATTAAAAACAATTTGCATATGTAGAAAGAAAAGCCAGAGATGCTCAACTAGGCTTGTAAGTTAGCAAATATATTCAGGAAGCTCACTAGGACTGTGTTCTGGTGCCCAGGGTGCAATCTCTTTTAGCTAACCAGTTCCTTACACAGAGTGGAAATCTTCAGAAGCATATCATACTGGTCCTATCAAACGACAGTCCAGCCACAAAACGCTAGACAAGTCCTCTCTGAACAAGGGAAACACATACCCCCACATGAACATTTCAGACTTCTTGGTGAAGTGCATCTGACCCCTCTAAGCATTCTTCAGTCTCATCAGTGAAGTACAGCTGATCCCTCTAGGCACTGTGAGTAAGGGGTCCATTTCTCGATTCCCCTCATTACTCTTAGGGTGACCAACCCCAAGGGCAGTTTGCATATGTAGACAGAAAAGCCAGAGATGCTCAACTAGGCTCCTGAGCTATCAAATACATTCAGAAGCTCACTGGAGCTGTGTCCTCGCACCCAGGGTACAATCTCTTTTAGCTCACCAATGCAATACACACAGACAAAATCTTCTGAAGCATATCCTACTGGTCCTTCCAAATGACTGTCCAGCCACGAAATAATACACAAGACCTCTCTGACAAGGGAAACAGCTAACCCCAGACAAATGACTTGGCTTTATCAGTGAAGTGCATCTAACCCCTCGAGGTACTGTGAGCAAGGGGTTCATGTCTGGATGTCCTTCATTACTCTTAGGGTTACCAACCTAAAGAGCAATTCACTTATGTAGAAAGAAAAGCCAGATATGCTCAACTAGGCTCATGAGCTAGCAAACACATGCAACAAGCTCACTGGGACAGTGTCCTCGCGCCCAGAGTGCAATCTCTTTTAGCTCACCAGTGCCATACAAAGAGAGGAAATCTTCATAAGCATATCATACTTGTTCTGCCAAATGTCAGTCCAGCCACGAAATGCCAGACAAGTTCTCTCTGAACAAAGAAAACGGCTAACCCCAAACATACATTTTGGCTTTCTTGGGTCTCATCGGTGAGGTGCAGCTGATCCCTCTTGGCACTGTGAGCAAGGGGTCCACATCTGGATTCCCCTCATTACTCTTATGGTGACCAATCCCAAGAGCAATTTTTCACATTTAGAAAGAAAAAGCCAGATATGCTCAACTAGGCTCATGAGCTTGCAAATACATACAAGAAGCTCACTGGGACTGTGTCATCGCGGCCAGGGTGCAATCTGTTTTAGCTCACCAATGCAATACACAGAGAGGAAATCTTCTGAAAGATAACATACTGGTCCTGCGAAATGACAGTCCAGCCACAATATGCCAGACAAGTCTTCTCTGCGCAAGAGAAACAGATAATCCCAGACATACTTTTCAGCCTACTCAGACCTCATTGGTGAAATGCAACTGATCCCTCTAGGCACTGTGAGCAAGTGGTCCACGTATGGATTCCCTTCATTACTCTTAGGGTGAACAACCCCAAGAGCAATTTGCATATGAAGAAAAAAAAAAGCCAGGGATGCTCCACTAGGCTCATGAGCTAACAAACACATGCAACAAGATCACTGGGAGTGTGTCCTCACGCCCAGAGTGCAATCTCTTTTTGCTCACCAGTGCAATACACATAGAGGAAATCTTTTGAAGCATATAATACTGGTCCTACCAAATGACAGTCCAGCCACAAAATGCCAGACAAGCCCTCTCTGAACAAAGGAAACAGCTAACCCCAAACATACGTTTCAGCCATCTTGGCCCTCGTTGGCGAGGTGCAGCTGATCCCTCTAGGCACTGTGAGCAAAGGGTCCACGTCTGGATTCCCCGTATTACTCTTAGGGTGACCAACACCAAGAGCAATTTGCATATGTAGAAAGAAAAGCCAGAGATGCTCAACTAGGCTTATGAGTTAACAAATACATGCAAGAAGCTCACTGGGAGGAGAGAAGAAATCTTCAGAAGCATATCCTACTGGTCTTACCAAATGACAGTGCAGCCACGAAATGCTAGACAAGTCCTTTTTGAACAAGGGAAACAGCTAACCCCAAACGAACGTTTCAGCCTTCTTGGTGAAGTGCATTTGATCTCTCTAAGCATTCTTCAGTCTCATCAGTGAAGTACAGCTGATCCCTCTAGGCACTGTGAGTAAAGGGTCCATTTCTCGATTCCCCTCATTACTCTTAGGGTGACCAACCCCAAGATCAATTTGCATATGTATACAGAAAAGCCAGAGATGCTCAACTAGGCTCATGAGCTATCAAATACATGCAAGAAGTTCACTGGGACTGTGTCCTCGCGGCCAGGGTGCAATCTCTTTTAGCTCACCAGTGCCATACACAGAGAGAAAATCTTCTGAAGCATATCATACTTGTCCTGCCAAATGACAGTCCAGCCAAAAAATGCTAGACAAATTCTCTTTGAACATGGGAATCAGCTAACACCAAGCTTAAGTTTCAGACTTTTTGGGCCTCATCGGTGAGATGCAGCTGGTCCTTCTAAGCACTGTGAGCAAGGGGTCCATGTCTGGATTCCCCTCTTTACTCTTAGGCTGACCAACCCCAAGAGCAATTTGCATATGTAGAAAGAAAAGCCAGAGATGCTCCACTAGGTACATGAGCTGGCAAATACATGCAAGAAGATCACTGGGACTGTGTCCTCATGCCCAGGGTGCAATTTCTTTTAGCTCACCAGTTCCATACACAGAGAAGAAATCTTCTGAAGCATATCATACTTGTCCTTCCAAATGACAGCCCAGCCACAAAATGCTACACAAGTCCTCTCTGAACAAATGGGGGAAAAAAGAAAGAAAGAAAGAAAGAAAGAAAGAAAGAAAGAAAGAAAGAAAGAAAGAAAGGAGAAAAAAAAAAAAAAAAGCTAACCCCAGACAAACGTTTTGGCCTTATTTGTGAAGTGCATCTAAACCCTCTTGGCACTGTGAGCAAGGGGTTCATGTCTGGATTTCCTTCATTACTCTTAGGGTGACCAACCCCAAGAGCAATTTCCATAAGTAGACAGAAAAAGCAGAGATACTCAACTAGGCTCATGAGCTATCAAACACATGCAAGAAACTCACTGGGACTGTGTCCTCGCGCCCAGGGTGCAATCTCTTTTAACTCACCAGTACCATACACAGAAAGAAAATCTTCTGAACCATATCATACTGGTCCTGCCAAATGACAATCCAGCCACAAAATGCTAGACAAGTCCTCTCTGAACAAGGGAAACAGCTAACCCCCAACTGTACATTTTGGCTTTCTTGTGTCTCATTGGTGATGTGTAGCTGATCTCTATTGGCACATGTCTTGAGTACCCTCATTACTCTTAGGGTGACCAACCCCAAGAGCAATTTGCAAATGTAGAAAGAAAAGCCAGAGATGCTCAACTTTGCTCATGGGCTAGCAAATAGATACAAGAGGCTCACTGGGACTGTGTCCTTGCACCCAAGGTGCAATCGCTTTTAGCTCACCAATGCCATACCTTCAGAAGAGGAAATCTTCTGAAGCATATCATACTGGTTCTGCCAAATGACAGTTCAGCCGCGAAATGCCAGACAAGTCCTCTCTGCACAACAGAAACAGCTAACCCCCGACGTACGTTTCGGCCTTCTCGGGCCTCATAGGTGAGGCGCAGCTGATCCCTCTAGGCACTGTGAGGAAGGGGTCCACTGTAGGATTTCCCAAAATACTCTTAGGGTGACCAACCCCAAGAGTAAATTTCAAATGTAGAAAGAAAAGCCAGAGATGCTTAACTAGGCTCATGAGCTAGCAAATACATACAAGAATTTCACTGGAACTGTGTCCTCACGCCCAGAGTGCAATTTCTTTTAGTTCACCAGTGACATACACAGAGAGAATATCTTCTAAAGCATATCATACTGGTCCTGCCATATAATATTCAAGCCACAAAACACCACGCAAGTACTCTCTGGACAAGGGAAACAGCTAACCTCAGATATACGTTTCAGCCTTCTTTGGTCTCATCGATGAGGTGCAGCTGATCCCTCTAAGCACTGTGAGCAAGGGGTCTACGTCTGGATTCCCCTCATTACTCTTAGGGTGACTAACCCTAAAAACTATTTGCATATGTAGAAAGAAAAGCCAGAGATGCTCAACTAGGCTCATGAGCTAACAAATACATACAAGAAGTTCACTGGGACTGTGTCCTCGCGGCCAGGGTGCAATCTCTTTTAGCTCACCAGTGCCATACACAGAGAGAAAATCTTCTGAAGCATATCATACTTGTCCTGCCAAATGACAGTCCAGCCAAAAAATGCTAGACAAATTCTCTTTGAACATGGGAATCAGCTAACACCAAGCTTAAGTTTCAGACTTTTTGGGCCTCATCGGTGAGATGCAGCTGGTCCTTCTAAGCACTGTGAGCAAGGGGTCCATGTCTGGATTCCCCTCTTTACTCTTAGGCTGACCAACCCCAAGAGCAATTTGCATATGTAGAAAGAAAAGCCAGAGATGCTCCACTAGGTACATGAGCTGGCAAATACATGCAAGAAGATCACTGGGACTGTGTCCTCATGCCCAGGGTGCAATTTCTTTTATCTCACCAGTTTCTTACACAGAGAGCAAATCTTCAGAAGCATATCATACTGGTCCTGTCAAATGACAGTTCAGCCACGAAATACTATGCAAGTCCTCTTTGAACAAAGAAAACAACTGACCCCAGATGTACATTTCGGTCTTCTTGGGTCTTCTCAGTGAATTGAAGGTATGTCTTCTAAGCACTGTGAGCAAGGGGTCCATTTCTCGATTCCTCTCATTACTCTTAGAGTGACCAACCCCAAGAGCAATTTGCATATGTAGACAGAAAAGCCAGAGATCCTCAACTAGGCTTATAAGTTAGCAAATACATGCAAGAAGCTCACTGGGACTGTGTCCTCGCACCCAGGGTACAATCTCTTTTAGCTCACCAATGTAATACAAAGCGAGAAAATCTTCTGAAGCATATCATACGGGTCCTTCCAAATGACAGTCCAGCCACAAAATAATACACAAGTCCTCTCTGAACAAGGGAAACATCTAACCCCAGACAAACGTTTTGTGCTTATCGGTGAAATGCATCTGATCCCTCGAGGTACTGTGAGCAAGAGATTCATGTCTGGATTTCATTCATTACTCTTAGGGTGACCAACCCCAAGAGCAATTTGCTTATGTAGAAAGAAAAGCCAGAGATGCTTAACTAATCTCATGATGTAGCAAATACATGCAAGAAGATTACTGGTACTGTGTCCTCGTGCCCAGGCTGCAATCTCTTTTAGCTCACCAGTGCCATACAGAGAGAAGAAATTTTATGAAACATACCATATCGGTTCCACCAAATTACAGTCCAGCTACGAAATGAATGACAAGTTCTCTCTGAACAAGGGAAACAGCTAACCCCAAACATACGTTTTAGCCTTCTTGAGTCTCATCAGCAAGCTCCAGCTGATCCCTCTACGTCCTGTGAGCAAAGGGTCAACATCTAGATTCCCTTCTTTCTTCTTATGGTGACAAACCCTAAGAGCAATTTGCATATGTAGAAAGAAAAGCCAGAGATGCTCAACTAGGCTCATGAGCTATCAAATACATGCAAGTAGCTCAGTGGTACTGAGTCCTTGCACCTAGGGTGCAATCTCTTTTAGATCACCAGTGCCATACACAGAGAGGAAAACTTCGAAGCTTATCATACTGGTCCTGCCAAATGACAGTTCATCCACAAAATGCCAGACAAGTCCTCTCTGAACAAGCGAAACAACTAACTCCAGATGTACGTTTTATCCTTCTTGGTCTTCATTAGAGAGGTGCAGCTGATCCCTCTAGGGCACTGTGAGCAAGGGGTCCCTGTCTGGATTCCCCTCATTACTCTTAGGGTGTCTAACCCTAAGAGCAAATTGCATATGTAGAAAGAAAAGCCAGAGATGCTCATCTAGGCTCATGAGCTATCAAACACATGCAAGAAGCTCACTGGGACTGTGTCCTCGCACCCAGGTTGCTATCTCTTTTAGCTCACCAGTCCCATACACAGAGGAAAAATCTTCCAAACCATATCATACTGGCCTTAGTGCCAAATGACAGTCCATCCAAAAAAATATTAGACAAGTCCTCTCTGAACAAGGTAAACAGCTAACCCCAGACATACATTTCAGCCTTCTCAGTGAGAAGCAGCTGATCACTAAAGGCACTGTGAGCAAGGGGTCCATGTCTGGATTTCCCTTATTACTCTTAGGGTGACCAACCCCAAGAGCAATTTGCATATGTTGAAAGAAAAGCCAGAGATGCTCAACTAGGTTCATGAGCTTGAGAATACATGCAAGAAGCTCACTGGGACTGTGTCCTCGCACCCAGGCTGCAATCTCTTTGAGCTCACCAGTGCCATACACAGAGAGGAAATCTTCTGAAGCATATCATACTGGTCCTACCAAATGACAGTCAAGCCACAAAATGCTAGACAAGTCCTTTTTGAACAAGGGAAACAGCAAACCCCAAAAGTAAGTTTCAGACTTTTTCGGCCTCATCGGTGAGGTGCAGCTGGTCCTTCTAGGCACTGTGAGCAAGGGGTCCATGTCTGGATTCCCCTCATTACTCTTAGGCTGACCAACCCAAAGAGCAACTTGCATATGTAAAAAAAAGCCAGATATGCTCAACTAGGCTCATGAGCTATCAAACACATACAAGAAGTTCACTGGGACTGTGTCCTCATGCCCAGGGTGCGACCTATTTTAGATCACCAGTGCCATACACAGAGAGGAAATCTTCTGATACATATCATACTGGCCCAGCCAAATTATAGTTCAGCCATGAAATACTAGGCAAGTCCGATTTGAACAAGGGAAACAGCTATCCCCAGACATACATTTCAGCTTTTATGTTCCTCATCAGTGAGGTGCAGCTGATCCCTCTAGGCTCTGTGAGCAAGGTGTCCACGTCTGGATTCCCCTCATTACTCTTAGGGTGACTAACCCTAAAACTATTTGCATATGTAGAAAGAAAAGCCAGAAATACTCAACTAGGCTAGCGAGTTAGCAAATTTATTCAGGAAGCTCACTGGGTCTGCGTCCTCATGCCCAGGGCGCAATCTCTTTTATCTCACCAGTTTCTTACACAGAGAGGAAATCTTCAGAAGCATATCATACTGGTCCTGTCAAATGACAGTTCAGCCACGAAATACTATGCAAGTCCTCTTTGAACAAAGAAAACAACTGACCCCAGATGTACATTTCGGTCTTCTTGGGCCTTCTCGGTGAGTTGAAGTTAAGCCTTCTAAGCACTGTGAGCAAGGAGTCCATTTCCGGATTCCCCTCATTACTCTTAGGGTGACCAACCCCAATAGCAATTTGCTTATGTAGAAAGAAAAGCCAGAGATGCTCAACTAGGCTCATGATCTAGCAAATACATGCAAGAAGCTCATTAGGACTGTGTCCTCGCTCTCAGAGTGCAATCAGTGTTAGTTCACCAGTTCCATATACAGAGAGGAAATCTTCTGAAGCTTATCATACCGGTCCCGCCAAATGACAGTCCAACCACGAAATGCCAGACAAGTTCTCTCTGAACAAAGGAAACAGTTAACTCTATATGTACGTTTCAGCCTTTTTGGGTTTCTTCAGTGAGATACAGTTGATCCCTCTAGGCACTTTGAGCAAGGGGACCACGTCTGGATTTCCCTCATTACGCTTCGGGTGACCAATCCCAAGAGCAATTTGTATATGTAGTAAGAAAAGCTCAACTAGGCTCATGAGCTTGCAAATACATGCAAGAATCTCACTGGGACTGTGTCCTCGCACCCAGGGTACAATCTCTTTTAGCTCACCAGTGCCATACACAGAAAGAAAATCTTATGAAGCATGTCATACTGGTCCTGCGAAATTACAGTCTATCCACAAAATGCTAGACAAGTCCTCTCTGAACAAGGGAAACAGCTAACCACAGACAAACGTGTCCTCTCTAAACAAGGGAAACAGCTAACCACAGACAAAAGTTTCAGCCTTCTTAGGCCTCATCAGTGAGGTGCAGCTGAAACCTCTAGGCACTGTGAGCAAGAGGTCCACGTCTGGATTCCCCATATTACACTTATTACACATATTACACTTTGACCTCTGTAGTGGGAAAACTATTAGAAGGCATAATAAGGGACTATATTCAGGATTACAACACAAAAAATAAGATCATTAGCACGAATCAACATGGTTTTATGAAGAATAGGTCATGCCAAACTAATCTTTTCAGCTTCTATGAGGAGGTAAGCAGCAACCTTGACAATGGCAAGGCAGTAGATGTAGTATATCTAGACTTTGCAAAGGCATTTGATACAGTACCACACAGAAGGCTGGTGTATAAAATAAGGAAATTGGGGCTAGGAGATAACCTTTGCAATTGGATACAAAACTGGTTGAAGGATAGGGAACAGTGTGTGGTTGTAAATGGAAAATTCTCCAGTATAGTTAAAGTGGAGAGTGGAGTACCTCAGGGTTCAGTATTGGGTCCGCTGCTTTTTAACATGTTTATAAATGACCTGGAAATAGATATAGAAAGCAAAATATCAATATTTGCAGATGATACTAAATTATGCAAAGTCATTAATTCAGAACAGGATATTTTCTCTCTACAGAGGGACTTACATACAATGTCAGATTGGGCAAACATGTGGAATATGAAGTTTAATGTGGGGAAGTGTAAAGTCATGCATTTGGGAGGAAACAATCCCAAGGCTACTTATAAACTTAATGGAATAATTTTAGGTGACTCGTTGCTAGAAAAAGACCTGGGTATCCTTGTCAACTACAAACTTGGAAACAGTGACCAGTGTCAAACAGCAGTAGCAAAGGCAAACAAAGTCCTGTCTTGCATAAAAAGAGGTATTGAAGCAAGAGTGGATAACATTATTTTGCCATTATACAAATCATTGGTAAGACCTCACCTTGAGTATGCAGTGCAATTTTGGGCACCGGTTCTGAAAAAGGATATACTAGAACTAGAGAGGGTACAGCGGAGAGCAACAAAATTAATTAAGGGAATGGAGGACTTGACATATGAGGAACGACTAAACAAACTTGGTTTATTTACTCTAGAGAAAAGACGACTAAGAGGAGACCTTATCACATTGTACAAGTATATGAGAGGTCAATACAAGGATCTCTGCGGTGAGCTATTTATTCCAAGGCCTGCTCAGGTGACCAGGGGACACCTCTTGAGATTAGAGGAAAGGAGGTTTAAACTTCAGCAGAGGAAGGGTTTTTTTACGGTAAGGTCTGTCAAATTGTGGAATTCATTGCCCAGGGAGGTAGTTATGGCAGATACAATGGACACATTTAAGAGAAGATTAGATACATTTCTTTCAAAAGGGAACATACAGAGTTATACTGTTTATCAGTAGGCAGATCAGGAAGGTCTGATAAAGACTAATTTAATTGGTAGCAGGAAAGCTATAAAATTCTAAGTTACTGAGGTATGAAGCGAAGGTTGAACTTGATGGACTTGTGTCTTTTTTCAACCTAATTTACTATGTTACTATGTTACTATGTTACTATGTTACTTAGGGTGACCAACCCCAAGAGTAATTTGAATATGTAGAAAGAAAAGCCAGAGATGTTCAACTAGGCTCATGAGCTAGCAAATACATGCAAGAAGCTCACTGGGACTATGTCCTCACGCCCAAGATGCAAATCTCTTTTAGCTCTCCAGTGGCATACACAGAAAGAAAATCTTGTGAAGCATATCATACTGGTCCTGCCAAATGTCAATCAAGCCACGAAATGCCAGACAAGGTCTCTCTGAACAAAGGAAACAACTAACCCACAGACATACATTTCAGCCTTCTTGGGCCTCATCAGTGAGGTGAAGCGGATCCCTCTACTCACTGTGAGCAAGGGGTCCACATCTAGATTCCCCTCATTACTCTTATGGTGACCAACCTCAAAAGCAATTTGCCTATGTAGAAAGAAAAGCCAGAGATGCTCAATTAGGCTCATGAGCTAGCAAATACATGCAAGAAGCTCACTGGGACTGTGTCGTAGCACCCAGGGTGCAATCTCTTTTAGCTCACTAGTGCCATACACAGAACACATGTCTGGATTCCCCTCATTACTCTTAGGGTGACCAACCCCAAGAGCAATTTGCATATGTAGAAAGAAAAGCCACAGATGCTCAACTTTGCTCATGGGCTAGCAAAGAGATGCATGAAGCTCACTGGGACTGTGTCCTTGTGCCCAGGATGCAATCTCTTTTTGATCACCTGTGCCAGACACAGAGAGAAAATCTTCAGAAGCATATCATACTGGTTCTGCCAAATGACAGTTCAGCCACAAAATGCCAGTCAAGTCCTCTCTGAACAATGGAAACAGCTAACCCCAGACCTATTTTTCTGTCTTCTTGGGCCTCATAGGTATGGTGCAGCTGATCCCTCTAGGCACTGTGAGGAAGGGGTCCACTATTGGATTTCCCACATTACTCTTAGGGTGACCAACCCCAAGAGCAAATTTCAAATGTAGAAAAAAAAGCCAGAGATGCTCAACTAGGCTCATGAGCTAACAAATACATACAAGAAGCTCACTGGGACTGTGTCCTCACACCCAGTGTGCAATCTCTTTTAGCTCACCAGTGCCATACACAGAGAGGATATCTTCTAAAGCATATCATACTGGTCCTGCCAAATGACAGTCCAGCGACAAAACACCACACAAGTCCTCTCTGAACAAGGGAAACAACTTTCCCTTTCCTGGGCTTTGTGATTTCTAAAGATGGCATTACTATGGACAAGGAAAAGCTTGCAGCAGTGTTGCAATGGCCACGACCCAAGGGACTGAAAGCTATACATTGCTTTCTTGGCTTTGCCAATTATTATAGAAAATTTATTTGAGATTTTTCCACGATCGTTAAGCCATTCTCCGACCTTACTCATAAAGGTGCCAACTCCTCCCAATGGTCTGATACAGCAGATTGAGCTTTCACTGCACTAAAGTCCGCCTTTGCATCCACTCCTGTGCTATCCCACCCTAACCCTTCTCTTCCATTTACCCTATAGGTTGATGCCTCTGAGACTGGGGTATGGGCATTGTTGTCACAACGTCCAGCCTCTGGGAGTGCGCTAAGACCATGTGGGTTCTTCTCCAAAAAGCTGTCTAGTGCCCAGAGCCTTTATGAGATTGGGGACAGAGAACTCCTGGCTATTATCCTCGCTCTTAAAGAATGGCGTCACTTACTGGAAGGTACTAGGACCCAGGTATTAATCCTGACTGACCACAAAAACCTGATGTACCTTTCGACAAGCCAGATGGGCCTTATTTCTGTCCCGCTTTAATTTCATTGTATCTTACTTGCCTGGTTCCAAGAATGTTAGGGCAGTTGCCCTGTATAGGCAATTTGGCCCAGAGATAGATAAAGATGAGGTTCCTGTACCCATCATTCAGCCTGATCGCATTTTGGCTACCTTACGTACCAGCATAATTTTGCCTCTGGGGAGGAGATTCTTGACACCCCTGTGGGCAAGTGCTTTGTAACTGAGCCATTCCGTACCAGTTTACTTGAGACATGCCATGCATCACGGGCAGCTGGGCACATTGGGAGGGATCAATTGATTTTGTCTCTTTCACAATTCTTTTGGTGGCCTTCTCTACGAGCTGACTGCACCGCATTCACTGCAGCTTGCACTACATGTGCCCGGGCCAAGTCCCCTAGACACCTCCCAGTTGTTTTACTTCAGCCAGTACCTAATGGTGAGCGTCCTTGGTCCAACGTTTCTATTGATTTTCTGGGGGAGTTGCCAGTGTCTAGGGGCTACTCTTTTATCCTGATGGTGGTCGATAGATTTTCCAATATGGCCCACTTTGTACCTCTTCCTGGCCTTCCCTCGGTCCAGGAGTTGGATATCGTTTTTGCCAGAGAGGTGTTCCGGTTGCATGGTGTACCCAGGGTGTTGGTGTCAGACTGTGGGAGCCAATTTGTGTCCAGATTTTGGAGAGCATTCTGTAACCAGATGGGCATACAGCTGTCCTTTTCGTCTGCCTACCATCCCCAGACCAATGGAGCCGCTGAGCGTGCGAATCAAGGATTGGAACAATTTTTACGCTGTTTCGTGTCCAATCATCATGATAATTGGGCCGACCTGTTGCCATGGGCAGAGTTCGCCAGGAACTGTGCTGTTAATTCATCGTCCGGGAGCTCCCCGTTTCTCATCAACTACGGGTTTCAGCCATGCTTTCTCCCGGACTCATTCCAGACGCAGCAGATTCCAGCTCTGGATGAGCATATCGAGCAACTCCACTCTACCTGGGCCCTCAGCGCCACGCTAATCGCAGACGGTTAGGGATATCCAAGTTGGGGATAGGGTATGGCTATCCTCAAGAAACCTCAATTTGCAAGTTCCGTGTAATAAGTTGGTTCCCCGGTTCATTGGTCCACTATCACGGCGCCCGTGATTATGCAACATTTTGACAGGCTTATTTTACTGGTGCCTTCTCACTGGCTGCGCTGTACAGCTCCTCCCAGTGACAGCCTTTATGTACCCTGGGCTGTCACTTTGAGTTTGCCCTTTCATGGTGTACCTGATGCCTAGCGCTAGTTCCGTTTGTTTGATACCAGTGAATGACTGCCTGACTACGCTTTTGTTACTTTTCCTGCTCCTGTGTACCGATTCGGATTGGCTGACGTTCCTGCTTCCTGTTCTGACTTGGCCTGGCTGACGTTCCTGCTCCGTGTACCGACCAGGCGAGAACGATGACCCTGCTCCGTGTACTGACCCAGCGAGACCAACGACCCTGCTCCATGTACTGACCTGGCTTGGCTGATGTTCCTGTGCTGTGTACTGAATCGGTTTGGCTGTAGTTCCTGCTTCCTCCATGCCCGGCTGGACGAAGAAGCTGTCAGTGCCTGCTGCTACCATCTGTGCACATCTCTCACGTTATTGTGCATCCCAGAGCTACGGTACTCTGTTACCATTTGTAGTCCAGTCCGTGGGTTTGAGTCTCAGTGTATCATTGCTCCTCCACACCGTTCACTTGATCACTTGGTCTACTGCTTTGGGTTCACTTGGGCGCATCCGGTAGTCTTCCGTATCCGGACCATAGCGTTCATTAACCCCTTCGGGGGTGGTGCCTTGTGCCGCTACTTGTTTCACCAGTGCTGTTCTCTTCTCCGGTATACTTGTGCGCTTGGTCTTCCACTCTAGGTTCAGTTGGGCACTTCCGGTTGCCATCATAAGACCATAGCGTACATTAACCCCTTCAGGGGTGGCACAGGCCCACGGTGGTGGATAGTCTCAGTAGGGCGTTCCTTCCTGGTATGAGCTCTGACACACACAGTTGTAGTCTCCGGTGGGCGTCCACCGTTGCAACCCTCCGTTCTGATCTCTACTGCCATTCTATCACTGTCGCTTCCCCTGTCTATAGGCGACTATTGGGCCTCCGTTTATCTGGGCTATGGAGTCAGTGGCTTCACTGGCATTACTGGACTCTATTACACTGTATCTATCATAGTTACCTGACCTGTGTTAGTAGTATATTCTATAGTACATACTGGACCCATGTGGGTTAACTTGCTATGTAACCTGTCTTGTGTCAGTTATTTGCTGCTTTATACTGGATCCGTGAGTGTTACATTATTCCTTGTGTGCTTAAATAAAATTGTGTTTTTACCAACATCTACCGTGTCTGAGTCTACTGAACCGTAACAGTACAAAAGGGCCATGACCTCAGACGGTAACGGTGACGGTAATGCACAGAGTATCCATTGGAAGATGGATCTCCATGAACAGTGGTTGGATCAGTTGGCATTGGCTGTTCAAACGATTCTTGAGCGCACGGCACACTTAGATAGACCAGTACCTGCTCCGGTGGTCCCCTCCGTTTTGACACCGGGAGCACAGTCTTTAACGCAAACTTACTCTAACAGAGGGCTACCGCTCCATTACCTCTCAGGTACGATGGTGAACCTACCCTGTGCAGAGGGTTCATTAATCAGCTGGAGATCTTCCTAGAATTAACTCCTCATGCATTTCCCAGTGATCGCAGTAAAGTGGGATTCATGATTTCCTTGCTGACGGGTAAAGCCCTGGCATGGGCAAACCTTTTGTGGGAAGCTTCCAAATCATGTACTAAGAACTTCACTGAGTTTGTAAGGGCGTTTCGTAGAGTCTTTGAGGTTCCTGGTGTAAAAAATACTTATGGAGGTCCAACAAGGGTCTCGCACAGTTGCCGACTATGCCATAGAATTTAGCACTTTAGCAGCAGAGGTGGGCTGGAACAACGACGCGCTGGTGGCAGCCTTTGCACAGGGACTTTGCGAACATTTAAAGGATGAGACGACAGCATGAGAACTTCCAACGGATCTTGATGAATTCATTGATTTCTTGATTTTGATGGATTCCCGTATTAGGGAACGTATGGCAGCCAAGGACCGGAAACAGAGGGCCAGAGAAATGGGATCAGCAAGATCAAGCTTCCCACCCATGCCTCCCTCACCTCCCATACCTTCAGGACAAGCTGGTGAGAGTGGTGAACCAATGCAATTGGGGTTCACTAGGTTGTCCAAAGAGGAGAGGGCGCATTGCCACAGACAAGGTCTCTACTTATATTGTGGTCAGGCTGGTCATTTGCTACTTTCTTGTCCGACTCAGCCGGGAAATGAACGCACCTAGGGTACCTTGGGGGACAGGCCCTAGGTGGCGTTCAGCAGTCCCTGGATCCAACTAGTCAAAAGCCTACTATACTGGTTGTAGTCGCCTGGGCCGACCTGGCTGTGGAGGTCCTGGCACTTATTGATTCCGGTGCTGCCGGATATTTTATGGACGAATCGTTTGCTGCCTCCCATAACATTCCACTGGTGGTGAAAGAATCTCCTTTGACGATTGAGGCCATTCATGGTAGGCCATTGGTACCTGCCCAAATTACTATGGAGACTATTCCCTTATCTTTGCGTATTGGGGCACTGCATTCTGAGGTTTAACGATTTCAGATTATCCGTTCCCCGCATCATGCTCTCATATTGGGGTTTCCTTGGCTACATATGCACAACCCCAGGTTTGACTAGCAGACTTGCAAGATTACAGCCTGGTCTGAATTCTGCGATAAACACTGTATATCCCACCCTACTAGGATCATGTGTACCTCTTCCTCAGTGCCAGCTGAGTATTGCCAATTCAGCGATGTGTTCAGTAAGGGAGAGGCCAGTGCACTGCCGCCTCACAGGGCTTGTGACTGTGTGGTTGATCTGCCTCCTGGTTCCGTTCCTCCTCGGGGTCGTGCGTACCCGTTGTCTTGCAAGGAGAATCGGGCCATGGAGGAGTATATTGCTGATGCCCTGAAGAGGGTCATTATCAGGAAGTCATCCTCGCTCGCGGGGGCAGGATTCTTTTTCGTTAAGAAAAAAGTGGCGAACTACGTCCCTAGATTATCGTGGATTGAATAAACTGATGCCTAAGAATGCTTATCCTATACCACTCATCACCGAGCTGTATGATCGATTGAAGAGTTCCTCTATCTTTACTAAACTTGATTTGTGGGCCACCTATAATTTAGTAAGGATAAGGGCCGGTGATGAGTGGAAAACGGCATTCAATACCAGATCAGGCCACTATGAATATCTGGTAATGCTGTTCGGGCTATGTAACGCACCAGCAGTGTTTCAAGAGTTTATTAATGATATCTTACGTGACATGCTACAGTCCTGCGTAGTTGTATATCTTGATGATATTCTCATTCATTCATCTAACTTGTCGCAGCACATCAAGGATGTAACAGCCGTTTTGCTTAAACTTCGTAAGAGTAAAGAATATCAGGGCGGATGCCCTGTCCAGGCAATTTAACCCTGACACCGAGAAGGTTCCGGTACCGATTATCCAGCCTGATCGCATTTTAGCTACATTGCGAACCAGAATTACTTCACCGCTGGGGGAGGAGATTCTCGCTAATCAAGCTAATGCTCCACCTGGGACCCCAGTGGGCAGATGTTTCGTGGTCGAGCCACTCCGTACCCATCTTCTCAAGACATATCACACTTCTAAGGCTGCTGGGCATGTTGGCAGGAATCAATTAATTTGGTCACTCTCGCAGTTATTCTGGTGGCCTTCCTTGCATGCTGACTGCACAGCATATACTGCAGCTTGTTCTACCTGTGCCCGTGCAAACTCCCGGTGGGCTTGCTACAGCCGGTACCCAATGGAGAACGTCCTTGGTCTCATGTCTCTATCGACTTCATGGGGGAATTACCGGTGTCTAGGGGATATTCTTTTATTCTGATGATAGTCGATAGATTTTCTAAAACGGCACACTTTGTGCCTCTGCCTGGCCTTCCCTTTGCCCAGGAGTTGGCAAGGGTGTTTGTCAGGGAAGTTTTCCGATTGCATGGTGTACCCAGAGTTTTGGTGTCCGACTGTGGGAGCCAATTTGTGTCTAAATTCTGGAGGGCATTCTGTGCGCAGATGGGCATTCAATTATCATTTTCCTCTGCATATCATCCCCAGACCAACGGAGCCGCCGAGCATGCCAATCAGGGCTTGGAACAGTTTTTGCTCTGTTTTGTGTCTGACCATCATGATAATTGGGCGACCTGTTGCCTTGGGCGGAGTTTTCCAGGAATTGTGCGGTTAATTCATCGTCCGGGAGATTCCCGTTTCTCATCAATTACGGGTTCCAACCTTGTCTGCTCCCGGACTCATTTCAGACGCAACAAATTCCAGCTCTGGATGAGCCTATGGAGCAACTCCGTTCCACTTGGGCACAGGTGCAGAGGACCCTCAGTACCTCGTTCCAGTGTTATCAGCGCCAAGCTAGACGTAGATGGCTGCCGGTGGTCTCATTTCAGGTTGGGGACAGGGTATGGCTCTCCTCGAAGAATCTCAATCTTCAGACCCCTTGCAATAAGTTGGCTCCCCGGGTCATTGGGACGTTTAAAGTTATTCGTAAAATAAACCCTGTGTCATATGCTCTGGACCTTCCAGCATCCATGCATATCCAACATGTGTTCCACGTATCATTGTTAAAACCTCTGATTTGTAATCGATACACTACTACGCCTTTGGCTCCGGGCCCTGTTCAAATACAAGGTCAAGAGGAGTATGAGGTACAAAATACGCATATTCAGAGGGAAACTTTAATATTTGGTCCATTGGAAAGGCTACGGTCCGGAAATACAAATACGCATATTCAGAGGGAAATTACAATATTTGGTCCATTGGAAAGGCTACGGTCCGGAGGAGCAGTCATGGGTTGATTCTAAGGACCTCCATGCTCCCAGATTACAGTGCAACATCCATGCCAAGTATCCCTTTAAGCCAGGTCCCTCTTTTCGGAGAATGGTCTTTGAGAGGAGGGTACTATCACGGCGCCCGTGATTATGCAACATTTTGACAGGCTTATTTTACTGATGCTTTCAAATTGGCTGCACTGTACAGCTCCTCCCAGTGACAGCCTTTATATACCCTGGGCTGTCACTTTGAGTTTGCCCTTTCGTGGTGTACCTGATGCCTAGCGCTAGTTCCGTTTGTTTGATACCAGTGTATGACCCCGGACTGCCTGACTACGCTTTTGTTACTGTTCCCTGCTCCTGTGTACCGATTCGGATTGGCTGACGTTCCTGCTTCCTGTTCTGACCCGGCCTGGCTGATGTTCCTGCTCCGTGTACCGACCCGGCGAGAACGACGACCCTGCTCCGTGTACCAACCCAGCGAGACCAACGACCCTGCTCCGTGTACCGACCCGGCTTGGCTGACGTTCCTGTGCTGTGTACCGAATCAGTTTGGCTGTAGTTCCTGCTTCCTCCGTGCCCGGCTGGGCGAAGAAGCTGTCAGTGCCTGCTGCTACCATCTGTGCACATCTCTTACGTTATTGTGCATTCCAGAACTACGGTACTCCGTTACCGTTTGTAGTCCAGTCCGTGGGTTTGAGTCTCAGTGTGTCATTGCTCCTCCACACCGATCACTTGATCGCTTGGTCTACCGCTTTGGGTTCAGTTGGGCACATACGGTAGTCTTCCGTATCTGCACCATAGCGTTCATTAACCTCTTCGGGGGTGGTGCCTTGTGCCGCTACTTGTTTCACCAGTGCTGTTCTCATCTCCAGTATACTTGTGCGCTTGGTCTTCCACTTTAGGTTCAGTTGGGCGCTTCTGGTTGCCTTCCATCTTAAGACCATAGCGTACATTAACCCCTTCGGAGGTGGCACAGGCCCACGGTGGTGGATAGTCTCAGTAGGGCGTTCTTTCCTGGTATGAGCTCTGACTCACACAGTTGTAGTCTCCGGTGGGCGTCCACCGTTGCAAACCTCAGTTCAGGTGAACCTTGCCTGATCTCTGCTGCCATTCTCTCACTGTCGCATCCCCTGTCTATAGGCGACTATTGGGCCTCCATTTATCTGGGCTATTGAGTCAATGGCTTCACTGGCATTACTGGACTCTATTACACTGTATCTATCATAGTTACCTGACCTGTGTCAGTAGTGTATTCTATAGTACATACCGGACCCGTGTGGGTTAACTTTGTATGTAACCTGTCTTGTGTCAGTTATTTGCTGCTATATACTGGACCCATGAGGGTTACATTATTCCTTGTGTGCTTAAATAAAATTGTGTTTTTACCAACATCTACCGTGTCTGAGTCTACTGAACCGTAACATCCCTTTAAGGTGATCCACAAAATTAGCCCTGTTTCGTACGCTCTGGATCTCCCAGCATCTATGCGGATTCACAATGTGTTCCATGTATCCCTTCTGAAACCTCTGATATGCAACCGTTACACTACCACTCCTGCGGTCCCCGGTCCTGTGCAAGTTCAGGGTCAGGAGGAGTACAAAGTCCAAAGTATTATTGATTCATGTAGATTTAGAGGAAAATTGCAATATTTGGTCCATTGGAAGGGCTATGGCCCTGAGGAGCATTCCTGGGTTGATCAGAGTGACCTTCATGCTCCTAGATTGTTGCGCAGTTTCCATTCCAAATACTCTCTGAAAACAGGTCCCTCTTCTAGGAGGAGGGGGGTCTTTGAGATGGGGATACTATCACGGTGCCCATGCTATGCTGGCGACATTCTGTCAGTTTCCTCTACTGATCTCGCTCTTTGGTTAAAGTGACTTGTCCCCGCCCAGTATTTGTCCTTAAATGCTGGACCTGGTCACTTATCCGGTGCCCTTTCGGGGTGTTTCTGTACCAGCACTTGTTCCTGTACTTCGTGTGATCTCTGTGTACTGACCCGGCCTGCCAGACTTGTTCCTTGTTCCTGCCTGTGTTCCGACACGGACTGTCTGACTATTCTGCATCTTGTTCCTGTCCTTTGTACCGACTCGGATTGGCTGGCGTTCCTGCTCTGTGTCCCGACCCCGGCACGGCTAGGCTCCTGTGGTTGCGTATCACTCCTGCTACGCCATATCCGGTCTCTGGTTGGGGTTTTGACAGGATCCTCTCTGTCTCCAGACAGTCTCTCTCTGCAGTCTAGTCTCCGTTGTTACCGGTGTCGCCCAGGCGACATTGCAGTGTGTTTCTTCCCTCCGTGCAATCCCCGATTGGGTGCCTCTCCAGGCAAGTTGCTCTAGTCTCCGTTACTGCTACGGCAGTCCACAAGTTGCCCTGGTCTCCATTACTGCTACAGCAGTCCACAAGTTGCCCTGGTCTCCGTTACTGCTACGGCAGTCCACAAGTTGCACTGGTGTCCGTTACTGCTACGTCAGTCCACAATTTGCCCTGGTCTCCGTTACTGCTACGGCAGTAAACAAGTTGCTCTGGTCTCCGTTACTGCTACTGCAGTCCACAAGTTGCTCAGGTCTGCGTTACTGCTTGGGCGTTACTCGATATTGTGCTCTCTCTTCAAGATTGAGTTTATTAAAGGGCCTCAAGCTATTAAGGCCTGTTAGTCCTCCCGGCCTAATAGTAACTGATTCAGTGCTGCCTAACTTGAGTATCACATGAAAACTGCCTGACCTGTGTCAGTATATTGTATTCTGTATTACTTGCATATACTGGACCCATGTGGGTATACCTCATTGTAACCTGTCCTGTGTCTGTACTATATTGCTGATATATTACTGGGCCCGTGAGAGTTATTGTTGTTACAACTGTCCAATAAATCTGTGTTTTATCCAAACCTACTTTGTCTGTGTGTCAAACAAACCGTTACAGTATGCTTCTGAATATCTTTCATTAAAACAGTTTAAAACTAAATTTTTCACATATCACTGTTCTTCCGAGAGGTATAAACACAGGGTATGTTTTAAAATGTATAAAACTGTACAGTTCACTACTGTGAATGTAAATAGTCTAAATATTTTCACCAGATACTTCATGGTTTTTGAGAAAATCAAGATATATGCTTACATATAACTTTCATTAAACAGCTTGAAACTGAATATTTCAAATGTCGCTGTTTTTCAGAGAGGTATGAACACTTGGAATGTTTTAAAGTCTATAAACCTGAAAAGAACACTACTCTGAATGTAAATAGTCTAAATATTTTCACCAGACACTTCATGATTTTTCAGGATATCAAGATATATTCTTATGTATAGCTTTCATTAAAACAGCATGATACTGAAATTTCATGTCGCTGTTTTTCAGAGAGGTATACACACTTGTTATGTTTTAAACTGTATAAAACTGTATAGTTCACTACTATGAATGTAAATAGTCTAAATATTTTCACCAGACTCGTCATGGTTTTTCATGAATTCAAGATATATGCTTCTATATAGCTTTCATTAAAACTGCTTGAAACTAAAATTTTCACATGTCGCTGTTTTTCAGAGAGGTATAAACACATAGAATGTTTTTACCTGAATAAACCTAAATCGAACACTACTCTGAATGTAAATAGTCTAAATATTTTCACCAGACACATCATGTTTTTTCAGGAAATGAAGATATATGCTTATGTATAGCTTTCATTAAAACAGCTTAATACTGAATTTTTCACATGTTGCTGTTTTTCAGAGGTATAAACACATGGAATGTTTTAAACTGTATAAACCTGATGTCACAGTTCGAACGGAGCAGGTATCTTCATGCAGAGAAGGGAATGCTCGGGAGCGACGCTGGGGTTCGGAGCTCGTGAACGAGGACTGTCAGCAACAAGGCCTTGCTGCAGCCGTAGCCGGATAGAGTTGCTGGCCGCGAAGCCAGATGTCCGATCCCGTTTTAGCTGGAACCCAGACCTGGATGGCGACCCTGCCAATAGTACAAGCTCCCCTGCAGGGGGGAGTGAAGGCTAGGGTGCGCTGGATAGGGATCGTGGTTAGGGAGCGGGGGCCACCAGGTAGCTAAAACTCCCCACTATGCTAGGATACCCCAAAAGAAGAAGCAACACTGACCTGAGGTACAGGGAGCGGTGAAGGATGCAGACAGGCAACAGGAGAGCTGGAATGAAGCCTGAGAAGGTCAGACAAGCTGGTTTGGTACACAGAGCTAGGAAGAGACAACAGGGAGGCAGCTGAAGAGTAGTCAGGCCAGCCGGTTCGGTACACTAGAGATCAGGTCAGAAGGTGAACGGATCAAGCAGAGGAATCGTCAACAAGCCGAGTCAAACACCAGGAGACTAAACAGAAAGCCAGAACAAGGGCTAGAAGACAAGGCAGACACGCAAGAAGCAGGTCTACTGACACTGTGAGAGTACACCGAAGACTGAGGGAGGATGCCTGTTATAGACACCTTGTGATGACGTCACCACAAGACGCACCGAAGCCGGAAGTGCACGGGCATCCGACAGAACAGCCTAACAGAACGGGACCGGAGCGAGGAGGCAACACGGGCAGACACGGAGAACGGAAGGTAGTGGCAAAGACCATGACACTGCCCCCCTCCCAAATGGGAACCTCCGGGACCCAATGGGCTCAGTTTAGTCGGAAAAGTGTGGTGAAAGGCTTGAAGCGAAGTGGCAGTGTGGATGTCACGAGAAAGAACCCAAGAGCGTTCCTCTGGGCCTTATCCTTTCAGGTTCACCAGGTACTGTACCCCACCTCGGGAGAGATGAGAATCAAGTATGCCATCTATGACGTACTCCTCTTGGCCATCGACCATGACTGGAGCAGGCGGCAGGGGTGTGCCTTGTGGGCCACTGGAAGGCAAATAAGACTTCAGCAGGGACACAGGAAACACAGGGTGGATCCGTAGACTCCGGGGTAGAGCCAGGCAGTAGGACACTGGAGACAATCGCTGTGGCACCCGATATGGACCAATACATAACGTGGACTAAGCTTGACTGAGGGTGAGCCAGACGTATGTGCTTGGTGGAGGGCCAGACACGTTTTCCTACATGAAACAGGCGAGCGGGAACAGAACGCCGGTCGGCGGACTTCTTCTGCATAGCCTGTGCCCTCAGAAGACCGGCTCCAAGAGAACGCCAGTGTTCGGCTAGGGAACGTACCTGAGCCTCGGCGGCAGGTACCAGCAACACCCCAGGAGCAAGCAAGAGGAGACGTGGATTATTCCCAAGAACTGCGAAAAAAGGAGAACACCCGAGAGAGGAGTGACAGAGGGAGTTATAGGATAAATCTGCCCAGGGCAACAAAGCTGACCAGTCATTCTGATTCTGGTTACAATAAGCCCTAAGGTAGTGTTCCAGGCAGTGGTTCAGTTGCTCAGTCTGCCCATTAGTTTGGGGGTGATAAGCAGACGAAAAATGCAAGGAGATTCCCAGACGAGAACAAAGTGCCCTCCAAAACCGAGAGATATGTTGGACACCTCTGTCCAATACAATGTGCAGAGGGACCCCGTGGAGGCACACTACCTGGCCAAAGAAGGTCTCAGCCAATTCCGTGGCCGTAGGTAACTTAGGAAGGGGTAGGAAGTGCCACTGAGAAGCGGTCTATGACCACTAAAATGTTAGTGTTCCCAGAAGAAAGAGGCAGGTCTACAAAAAAATCCATGACCAAGTGGGTCCGTGGAAGGAGAGGACTGGAAGAGAGTGTAGCAGACTGATGGGTCTATTCCTAGGCACCTTCACCCGAGAACACACTGAGCAGGACTGCACCCAATTACGGACATCCGAAAGACAAGAAGGCCACCAAAAGTACCATGTAAGCAAGTCTTGAGTGTGTTCGATTCCAGGATGTCCTGCGGATCGGGAATGATGAGCCCAGGTCAGAACATCTGGACGGTATTCCTCCGGCACGAAGAGCCAATCAGGGAACTGGGGTGAGGACGGACAGGCTAGAGATTGAGCCCCTTGAATACCACACAGGGCTCGGAGGGTCAAAGACCCCAATATCCTTGATAAGGGCACTATGGGCTCCACAGAGGAAGAGAGAAGAGGTTCTACGTCATGGAGTCTGGACAAGGCATCAGCCTTGCGGTTCTTGGTACCAGGCAGGTATGATGTAGTGAAATCAAAGCACATGAAGAACAAAGACCACCGGGCCTGGCAAGGAGTCAGGCGTTTGGCCGAAGCCAAATAGGCGAGGTTGCGATGGTCAGTAAGGATGCTGACAGGATGTACTGCACCATCCAGGAGATATTGCCACTCCTGGAGAGCCAGTTTGATGGCGAGCAACTCCGTATTCCCGGCATCATAATTCCTCTTCGCCGGGGAGAAACATCGAGAGAAGTAGGAGCAGGGTTGAAGTACTTTGCAAGAACCGGTGTGCTGGGAAAGAACGGCCCCTGCCACACTCTCGGAAGCATCGACCGCAAGCGTAAAAGGCAAGGTCGGGGTCTGGAAAGACTAACACAGGTAAACGCGTCTTTGTGAGAACGGAAGGCCTTGAGGGCTTCAGGAGACCAAAGGGCTGGATCGGCCCCCTTCCAGGTTAATTGGATGATGGGCTGAACGACGTGTGAGATGCTCTGAATAAACCTCCAATAATAATTGGCGGACCCGAGGAAATGCTGAATGGCATTCACGGTACGGGGAACCGGCCATTCCAGCACAGCTCTCACCTTACCTGGGTCCATGGCCAAACCGGAGGCGGAAACGATATTACCCAGGAAGCGTAAGGAAGCTTTTTTCGAGGTCACATTTTTCGAGCTTCGCATACAGTTTATGATGGCGTAGCCTTTGCAGTACCGCAAAGATATGTTCCCGGTGCTCAGACAGAGTCTGAGAATGGATTAATATGTTGTCCATATAGACAACAAGAAATGAAAAAGGTAATCTCAGAAGATGTTGTTGACGAGGGCCTGGAAAACGGCAGGGGCATTGCACAAACCTAACTGCATCACGAGATATTCGTAATGACCGAAACACGTGTTGAAGGCGGTCTTCCACTCATCCCCTTCGCGTATCTGTACTAGGTTGAATGCCCCTCGTAAGTCTAGTTTCGTGAAGACAGTGGACCCCCGTAACCGTTCAAGCAACTCCGGGATGAGGGGAAGCGGGTAGCAGTTCTTGCGATTGATAGCATTTAGGCCTCTGTAATCAATACAGGGCCTCATGGACCCGTCTTTTTTCTTTACAAAAAAGAAACCAGCACCTGCTGGCGAAGTGGAGGGGCGGTGAATCCTTGTGCTAGGTTCTCCGGGATGTAAGTCTCTAAGGCCGCAGTCTCGGGCAAGGACAATGGGTACGTCCTCCCTCTGGGAGGCACTGCTCTGGGAACTAGGTCTATGGATTTGGCCTTAGAAAAGACGTCCGAAAAAGACGTGTAAGGCTTAGGTATAATAGTAGCGGAATCCAAGGGGGGTTCAAGAATCATACCCACGGAAACAGACGAGGGCGAAATAGGGGCAGTTGGAAAAGACAGTACTCCTTGTCACCAGTCAATCTGAGGTTTGTGCTTAAGGAGCCATGGGAACCCCAGAATCAGTGGTGTATGAGGTGCTGTAATAATATCAAAAGATAACAGTTTGTGCTGGCTGGGCGCCAAGAGAACCCGAAGAGGAACTGTCATGAGTGTTACCACACCCGTTCCTAGAGGGGAACCATCAATCACGGTGATAGTGACCGGTGGTTCCTTAGAGACCAGGCGCTGAGCAAATCGAAGATCCATGAAAACCCCAGCAGCCCCTGAGTCTATCAGAGCCTCGGCATGACTGGTAGCAGAACAGGAACGGAAAGATGTTGTTGAGGGACAGAAGGAAACATGATGTGAGTTAGAGAGAGTCCCTCATCCCTCCCTAAGCTTGATCGTTTTCCCAGCTTATGTGGACACAGGCGGGCGAAGTGACCAGGCTGTCCGCAGTACAAAGAGAGAACACGCTGACGACTCCTTGTCTTCTCCTCTTCCGAGAGGCACATCACTCGTCCAATCTCCATCGGTTCTGGAGAGGAGTCTGTTGGCGTGGGAGTGTGCTGGAAACGAGGAGCTAGGCGTATGGGTGGATGAGTTGCCGGGCGCTCGGAGCGATCACGGTCTCTTTCCTGACGTCTCTCTTGTATACGTGTCTCAAGCCTAGTCTTTTAACTGGTCAGACAACCCTCGACGGAAGGCGGCCTTTAAAGCACCGTCTCCCCAGTCGGTGTCGTAGACCTGAGTACGAAACTCAATGGCATACTGAGATAGTGACTGGGAACGCTGCTGGAGATCTAAAAGGGAGGACTCTGCCTTGGTCTGGGTGTCAAAGGTGTCTCGAAAGGCAGCCAAAAAGGCATCAAAGACATCCAGCAAGGGTGAATGATGATCCATAAGCGGTGTAACCCAAGCCAGAGCCCGACCCCTAAGAAGGGAGACAGGAAAAGTAATCCTTGCCTGATGGGACACAAAGTTGTCTAGCTAATTGCGGAAGTGCAGGAAGCACTGGTGTACAAAACCCCGCAGAAGCAATAGATCTCCCTCGTATTTATCTGGCAATGATACCTTAATGTACCTAGGTCTGGCATTGGGGTCAAGGGCCGTTTTGGGAGGAGAAGCCACTGCGGCGGCTAATGTTGGAGCCTCCATTCTCTCCATCCTGTGTTGCATGCGTTGTAGCAAGGATGTGATGGAGTCCAGCTTTTGGTCCAAACGCTGTATATGTATCACGGTGCCCCATGATTATTATCCGATGCTGCTGTCTGATTGCTGGTCTTAATTGCTACTCCTGGCCCTTTCTTGGTGTATGTTTCATGTGATTCTCCTGTGATTTCTGCTCTGTGTACGACCTGGCCTGCCTGACTACGACTTGTTCCTGTGTTCCTGTTTTACACTTCGTTGCTGACTAGTATTCTGGCTGAGAACCCGCTCTGTTGCTGACTCGTATTCTGGCTGAGAACCTGCTCTGTTGCTGACTCGTATTCTGGCTGAGAACCCGCTCCATTGCTGACTCGTATTCTGGCTGAGAACCCGCTCCATTGCTGACTCGTATTCTGGTGGAGAACCCGCTCCATTGCTGACTGTATTCTGGCTCAAGATCCTGCTCCGTCGCTGACCGTCCCTGGATGAGTACCTGCTTCGTTGCTGACTGTGTTCTGGCTGAAGATCCTGCTCCATCGCTGATCGTTCCTGGAGGAGACCCCTCTCCGTTGCTGATTGTATTCTGTCTGAGAACCACTCCTATGCTGTATCCTGGCTGAAGACTGTTGCTGACTGTATTCTGGCATAGAACCGCTCCGTTGCCGACCAGTAGGGGCGCTGTTGCTTTCCGTTGCAGTATCCCTATTCCGCTTAACGGGCTCCGGTGCCTACCGTACCGCCTGTCTCAGAGCGACCCCTGGTGGCTATTATTTATTCTGGGCATTCGTTACATGCAGTGTTGCGCTGCGTGGCGCTATTCCTTCTCGACCAAAGTCTTACGCTGGGCTTAAGCTGCTCCTTAACTGCTGCTAGAGGTGTGCACATTCGAAGTACAGTACCTGAGTTCTACTCTGACTGTGTTACTCTGATCTCCCTCTGTGGCCTTCCTACCTGCTACGCTCTGCTCACTCCCTCTGGGAGTTACTCTGTTTGGTAGGGCTTACCACTGCCTTGGGCAGTTCCACCGCTAGAGACAGCGTTATACTATCCATACTGCAGGCTAAGGGCCATTAGCTGTTTGACAGCTACCTACTGTTGCCTCGATCCACCCCTAGCGTTCTAGGGTTTATAATTAGCAGCTACCTTGGTCTCTATTATCCCTCCTGAGGGGAGACGGTTACTCAACAGTTGCCCGGTATTTGGAGACCGTATTCGGTTCTAGCCTCCACTGTGCCAGTTTCGTTCCATACAGTCTGGGTGTGAGTTGCCTCATTCCAGAGTCATGGTGTCCAGGCCTCTGGACAGTGCCAGTTTCGTTTCATACAGTCTGGACAGAGTTGCCTCGTTCCTCAGGGTTTTGGTACCCAGGCGTCTGGGTAGTGCCAGTTCTGTTTCCAGTACTCCTCCTGTGTACGTTCACCTGGTCAGCTTCCCTATGGGTTGCCAGTTACTCCTCCTGTGTACGTTCACCTGGTCAGCTTCCCTACTGGTTGCCAGTTACTCCTCCTGTGTACGTTCACCTGGTCAGCTTCCCTACGGGTTGCCAGTGCCAATACACGAACTATACATTCAGTTGTGCCAGTCTAGTATTCTAATATTGCATTCCTGCAAGCTACCGTGTATTACCTGTTTCTGTGTGCTCTGCCTTGTGGTCCCTTGGGCCTTGTTCAGTATATGCTCTTTTTCAATAAAGTCTTTTATCCTTACCAATCTGTTTGAGTGTTCATCTAAAACCATAACAATATGCGAAGCGTGCTGCTCCAATGCCGTCTCCTGCTGGAGCACGGCCTGGGTGATTTCAGAGGGATCAAAGGACATAGTGTTGGTACTGGCACTCTCACTCTGTCACAGTTCGAACGGTGCAGGTATCTTCCTGCTGGGAAGGGAGTGCTCAGGAGCAACGCTGGAGTTCGGAGCTCATGAACAGGGACTGTCAGCAACGAGGCCTTGCTGTGGCCGTAGCCGGATAGACTTGCTGGCCGCGAAGCCAGATGTCTGATCCCGTTGAGCCGGAACCCAGAACTGGATGGCGACCCTGCCAACAGTACAAGCTCCCCTGCAGGGGGGAGTGAAGGCTAGGGTGCGCTGGATAGGGATCGTGGCTAGGGAGCGGGGGCCACCAGGTAGCTAAAACTCCCCACAAAGCTAGGATGCCCCAAAAGCAGAAGCAACACTGACCTGAGGTACAGGGAGCGGTGAAGGATGCAGACAGGCAACAGGAGAGCAGGAATGAACCCTGAGAAGGTCAGATAAGCTGGATTGGTACACAGAGCTAGGAAGAGTCAACAGGGAGGCAGCTGAAGAGTAGTCAGGCCAGCTGGTTCGGAACACTAGAGATCAGGTCAGAAGGTGAACGGATCAGACAGAGGAATCGTCAACAAGCCGAGTCAAACACCAGGAGACTAAACACAGAGCCAGGACAAGGCCTAGAAGACAAGGCAGACATGCAAGAAGCAGGTCTACGGACACTGTGAGAGTGCACCGAAGACTGAGGGAGGACGCCTGTTATAGACACCTAGTGATGACGTCACCGCAAGAAGCACCGAAGCCGGAAGTGCACGGGCGTCCAACAGAGCATCCTAACGGAACGGGACCAGAGCGAGGAGGCAACACGGGCAAACTCGGAGAACAGCAGGTAGTGGCAAAGACCATGACACTGCCCCCCTCCCAAAAGGGAACCTCCGGGACCCTATGGGCCCAGTTTAGTCGAAAGTGCGGTGAAAGGCTCAAAGCAAAGCTGGAGCGTGGATGTCACGAGAAGGAACCCAAGAGCATTCCTCTGAGCCTTATCCTTTCCAGTTCACCAGGTACTGTACCCTGCCTCTGGAGCAACGAGAATCAAGTATGACGTCTATGACATACTCCTCTTGGCCATCGACCAAGACCGGAGTAGGTGGCGGGAGTGTGCCTTGTGGGCCACTGGAAGACAAATAAGCCTTCAGCAGGGACACATAGGGTGGATCCATAGACTCCGGGGTAGAGCCAGGCGGTAGGACAGCGGAGACAATCACTGTAGCACCAGATATGGACTGATGTAACATGGACCAAGCTTGACTGAGGGCTGAGACAGACGTATGTGCTTGGTGGAGAGTGAAGACACATTGTCCTACATGAAACAGGCGAGCGGGAGCAAGACGCTCGTCAGTGGACTTCTTCTGCATAGCCTGTGCCCTCAGAAGACCGGCTCGAAGAGAACGCCAGTGTTTGGCTATGGCACGCACCTGAGCCTAGGGGGCAGGTACCAGCTACACCCCCCGGGAGCAAGCAAGAGGAGACATGGATATAGGAGAACACCCAAGTGACAGAGGGAGTTATAGGATAAATCTGCCCAGGGCAACAAAGCTGACCAGTCATTCTGATTCTGGTTACAATAAGCCCTAAGGTAGTGTTCCAGGTATTGGTTCAGTCTGCCAATTAGTCTGGGGGTGATAAGCAGACGGAAAATGCAAGGAGATTCCCAGACGAGAACAAAGTTCCCTCTAAAACCCAGAGATGAATTGGACACCTCTGTCCGATATAATGTGCAGAGGGACCCCGTGGAGGTTCACTACCTGGGCAAAGAAGGTCTCAGCCAATTCCGTGGCCGTAGGTAACTTAGGAAGGGGTAGGAAGTCCCCTGCTAAGAGAAGTGGTCTAGTGTTTCCAGAAGAAAGAGGCAGGTCTACCATAAAATTCATGGCCAAGTGGGTCCATGGTAAAAGACGGGGACTGGAAGAGGGTGTAGCAGACCGACAGGCCTATTCCTAGGCACCTTCACCCGAGAACACACTGAGCAGGACTGCACCAAGAACGGACATCCGGAAGACAAGAAGGTCACCAAAAGTACCATGTAAGCAAGTCTTGAGTGCGTTCGATTCCAGGATGTCCTGCGGATCGGGAATGATGAGCCCAGGTCAGAACATCTGGACGGTATTCCTCTGGCACGAAGAGCCAATCAGGGAACTGGGGTGAGGATGAACAGGCTGGATATTGAGCCCCTTGAATACCACGCAGGGCTCATAGGGTCAAAGACCCCAATATCCGTGATAAGGGCACGATGGGCTCCACAGAGGAAGAGAGAAGAGGTTCTACGTCATGGAATCTGGACAAGGCATCAGCCTTGTGTTTCTTGGTACCAGGCAGGTACGATATAGTGTAATCAAAGAAGAACAAAGACCAGCGGGCCTGGCGAGGAGTCAGGCGTTTGGCCGAAGCCAAATAGGCGAGGTTGCGATGGTCAGTAAGGATGCTGACAGGATTTGCTGCACCCTCCAGGAGATATCGCCACTCCTGGAGAGCCAGTTTGATGGTGAGCAACTCCGTATTCCCGGCATCATAATTCCTCTCCGCCTGGGAGAAACAGTGAAAGAAGTAGGAGCAGGGTTGAAGCACTTTGCTAGAACCGGTGCACTGGGAAAGAACGACTCCTGCCGCACTCTCGGAAGCATCGACTGCAAGCGTAAAGGGCAAGGTCGGGTCTGGAAAGACTAACACAGGTAAACGCGTCTTTGTGAGTGCGGAAGGCCTTGAGGGCCTCAGCAGACCAAAGGGCTGGATCGGCCCCCTTACAGGTTAATTGGATGATGGGCTGAACGATGTGTGAGATGCTCTCAATAAACCTCCAATAATAATTGGAGAACCCAAGGAAACGCTGAATGGCATTCATGGTACGGGGAACAGGCCATTCCAGCACAGCTCTCACCTTACCTGGGTCCATGGCCAAACCGGAGGCAGAGACGATATACCCCAGGAAGCATAAGGAAGCTTTTTCGAAGTCACATTTTTGAATCTTCGCATACAGTTTATGATGGCGTAGCCTTTACAGTACCGCAAAGACATGTTCCCAGTGCTCAGACAGAGTCCGAGAATGGATTAATATGTCGTCCAGATAGACAACGACAAATGACAAAAAGTAATCCTGTAAGATGTCGTTGACGAGGACCTGGAAAACGACTGGGACATTGAGCAAACCTAACGGCATCACGAGATATTCGTAATGACCGAAACGCGTGTTGAAGGCAGTCATCCACTCATCCCCTTCGCGTATCCGTACTAGGTTGTATGCCCCTCGTAAGTTTAGTTTCGTAACCGTTCAAGCAACTCCGGGATGAGGGGAAGCGGGCAGCAGTTCTTGAGAGTGATAGCATTTAGGCCTCTGTAATCGATACAGGGCAACATGGACCCATCTTTTTTCTTTACAAAAAAGAATCCAGCACCTGCTGGCAAGGTGGAGGGGCGGATGAATCATCGTGCTAGGTTTTCCTGGATGTAAGCCTCTAAGGCCGCAGTCTCGGGCAAGGACAATGGGTACGTCCTCCCTCTGGCAGGCACTGCTCCGGGAACTAGATCTATGGAGTATTTATAAGCCCGATGAGGGGGCAGAACCTCCGATTTGGCCTTAGAAAAGACGTCCGAAAAAGACATGTAAGGCTTAGGTATAACAGTAGTAGAATCCAAGGGGAGGTTCAAGAATCATACCCACGGAAACAGACGAGGGCTAAATAGGAGCAGTCGAAAAAGACAGTAGTCTTTGTTGCCAGTCAATCTGAGGATTGTGCTTAAGGAGCCATGGGAACCCCAGAATCAGTGGTGCTGTAATAATATCAAAAGATAAGAGCTCGTGCTGGTTGGGAACCAAGAGAACCTGAAGAGGAACTGTCATGAGTGTTACCACACCCGTTCCTAGAGGGGAACTATCAATCACGGTGATAGTGATAGGTGGGTCCTTAGAGATCAGTGGTACCCCCAGGCGCTGCGCAAATCGAAGACCCCAGCAGCCCCTGAGTCTATCAGAGCCTCGGCGTGAGTGGTAGCGGAACAGGAACGGAAAGACATTGTTGAGGGACAGAAGGATACACGGTGTGACTTAGAGAGAGTCCCTCATCCCTTCCTAAGCCCGATAGTTTTCCCGGCTTATGTGGACACAGGTGGGCGAAGTGACCAGGCTGGCCACAGTACAAAGAGAGACCACGCTCACGACGCCTTGTCTTCTACTCTTCCGAGAGGCGCATCACTCGTCCAATCTCCATCGGTTCTGGAGAGGAGTCTGTTGGCGTGTGCTGGAAACAAGGAGCTAGGGTGGACGAGTTGCCGGGAGCTTGGAGTGGTCACAGTCTCTCTCCTGACATCTCTCTTGTCTCAAGCCTAGTGCACAAAGCGATCAGACCATCAAGAGTCTCTGGAACGTCACAAGTCTCCAATTCGTCTTTTAACCGGTCAGACAACCCTTGAAGGAAGGCGGCCTTTAAAGCACCATCTCCCCAGTCGGTGTCGTAGACCTGAGTACGGAACTCAATGGCATACTGAGATAGTGACTGGGAAAGCTGCTGGAGATCTAACAGGGAGGACTCTGCCTTGGTCTGGGTGTCAAAGATGGCTCGAAAGGCAGCCGAAAAGGCATCGAAGACATCCAGCAAGGGTGAATGATGGTCCATAAGCGGTGTAACCCAAGCCAGGGCCCGACCCCTAAGAAGGGAGACAGGAAAAGTAATCCTTGCCTGATGGGATGCAAGTGGTCCAGCTAATTGTAGAAGTGCAGGAAGCACTGGTGTACAAAATCCCGCAGAAGCAATGGATCTCCCTCGTATTTATCTGGAAATGGTACCTTCATGTACCTATGTCTGGCATTGGGGTCAAGGGCTGTTGCGGGAGGAGAAGCCGCTGCGGTGGCCATTGTTGGAGCCTCCATTCTCTCCATCCTGTGTTGCATGTGTTGTAGCAAGGATGTGATGGAGTCCAGTTTTTGGTCCAAACGCTGGATATGAGAAGCGTGCTGCTCCAATGCCGTCATCTGCTGGAGCACGGCCTGGGTGATTTCGGAGGGGTCAATGGACATAGTGACGGTACTGGCACTCTCACTCTGTCACAGTTCGAACGGCGCAGGTATCTTCCTGCAGGGAAGGGAGTGCTCGGGAGCGACGCTGGGGTTCAGAGCTCGTGAACGGGGATTGTCAGCAATGAGGCCTTGCTGCGGCTGTAGCCAGATAGAGTTGCTGGCCGCGAAGCCAGATGTCCGATCCCAGTTGAGCCGGAACCCAGACCTGGATGGCGACCTTGCCAACAGTACTAGCTCCCCTGCATGGGGGAGTAAAGGCTAGGGTGCGCTGGATAGGGATCGTGGCTAGGGAGCGGGGGTCACCAGATAGCTAAAACTCCCCACTAGGCTAGGATACCCCAAAAGAAGAAGCAACACTGACATGAGGTACAGGGAGCGGTGAAAGATGCAGACAGGTGAGAGAGAGCTGGAATTAACCCTGAGAAGGTCAGACAAGCTGGATTGGTACACAGAGCTAGGAAGAGTCAACAGGGAGGCAGCGGAAGAGTAGTCAGGCCAGCTGGTTCGGTACACTAGAGATCAGGTCAGAAGGTGAACGGATCAGACAGAGGAATCGTCGACAAGCCGAGTCAAACACCAGGAGACTAAATACAGAGCCAGGACAAGGGCTAGAAGACAAGGCAGACACGCAAGAAGCAGGTCTACGGACACTGTGAGAGTGCACCGTAGACTGAGGGAGGACGCCTGTTATAGATGCCTAGTGATGACGTCACCGCAAGACGCACCGAAGCCGGAAGTGCACGGGCATCCAACAGAGCATCCTAACGGAACAGGACCGGAGCGAGGAGGCAACACGGGCAGACACGGAGAACGGCAGGTAGTGGCAAAGGCCATGACACCTGAATAGAACACTGCTCTGAAAGTAAATAGTGTAAATATTTTCACCAGACACTTCATGGTTTTCACATGTCGCTGTTTTTCAGAGCGGTATAAACACTACTCTGAATATAAATAGTCAAAATTTTTTCACGAGACTCTTCGTGGTTTTTGAGGAAATCAAGATATATGTATCATGGTGCCCGTGCTATGCTGGTGACATTCTGTCAGTTTCCTCTATTGATCTCGCTCTTTGCTTAAAGTGACTCCCCCCCCCCAGTATTTGTTCTTAAATGTTAGACCTTGTCACTTATCCGGTGTCCTTTCGTGGTGTTTCCGTACCAGCGCTTGTTCGTGTACTTCGTGTGATCTCTGTGTACCGACCTGGCCTGCCAGATGACTCTGCATCTTGTTTATGCCTGTGTACTACCCGGACTGTCTGACTATTCTGCATCTTGTTCCAGTCCTGTGTACCGACTCGGATTGGCTGACGTCCCTGCTCTGTGTACCGACTCAGATTGGCTGGCGTTCCTGCTCTGTGTCCCAACCCAGCCCGGCCGGGCTCCTGTGGTTGCGAATCACTCCTGCTACGCCTTAGCCAGTCTCTGGTTGGGGTTGTGACTGGATCCTCTCTGTCCCCGGACAGTCTCTCTCTGAAGTCTAGTCTCTGTTGTCACCGGTGTCGCCCAGGCGACATTGCTGTGTGTTCCTTTCCTCCGTGCAGTACCCGGTTGGGTGCCTCTCCTGGCAAGTTGCTGTAGTCTCCGTTACTGCTACGGCAGTCCACAAGTTGCCCTGGTCTCCATTACTGCTACGGCAGTCCACAAGTTGCCCTGGCCTCCGTTACTGCTACGGCAGTCCACAAGTTGCTCTAGTCTCCGTTACTGCTACAGCAGTCCACAAGGTGCTCTGGTCTCCATTACTGCTACGGCAGTCCACAAGTTGCTCTGGCCTCCGTTACTGCTTGGTCGTTACTCGATATTGTGCTCTCTCTTCAAGACTGAGTTTCTTAAAGGGCCTCGCGCTATTAGGGCCTGTCAGACCTCCCGGCCTAATAGTAACCCATTCAGTGCTACCTAACTTGAGTATCACACGAAAACTGCCTGACCTGTGTCAGTATATTGTATTCTGTATTACTTGCATATTCTGGACCCATGTGGGTATACCTCATTGTAACCTGTCCTGTGTCTGTACTATATTTCTGATATATTACTGGACCCGTGAGGGTTATTGTCATTACAACTGTTCAGTAAAACTGTGTTTTATCCAAACCAACTGTGTCTGTGTGTCAAACAAACCGTTACAGTATGAAAGGGCCATGACCTCAGATGGTGCAGGTGAAGGTAATGCACAAAGCATCCATTGGAGGATGGACGTACATGAGCAGCATTTGGACCAGTTGGCACTGGCCGTACAAACTATTCTTGAGCGCACTGCTCACCTTGATAAACTGGTTCAAGCCTTGGTGGTCTCCCCCGTTTCGACACCGGGAGCTCAATCTGTGACGCAAGTGGCCTCGTGTAAAGGGTTAACCACCACAGCTCCGTTACCACTAAGATACGATGGCGAACCTACCCTGTGCAGAGGGTTTATTAAGCAATTGGAGATTTTTCTGGAATTAACTCCCCAAGCCTTTCCTAATGACCGTAGTAAGGTGGGCTTTATGATATCGTTACTGACGGGCAGAGCCCTGGCATGGGCTAACCCCTTGTGGGAATCTGCCAAACCCTGCACTAAGAATTTCAAGGAGTTTGTGCGTGCCTTCTGCAGAGTATTTGAAGTCCCAGGCAGAGCCGCCTCTGCTGCCAAACGATTAATGGAGATACAACAAGGTTCTCGTACGGCGGGAGATTACACTATTGAATTTCGTACACTGGCAGCACAGGTAGGTTGGAACAACGAGGCACCGATACCAGCATTTGCTCAGGGACTAGCTGACCGTATTAAAGATGAAACGGCAGCCAGAGATTTGCCTAACGATCTAGACGAGTTTATTGATTTCGCTATACTGATTGATTCCCGCATCCGTGAAAGACTTGCGGCTAAAGATCGTAGGCAGCGGGCCAGAGGTGTCGGACTAGCTAATCAAAATTTCCCACCCATGCCTCCCTCGCCTCCCATGCCTCCAGAGTGTACCCAGAAGACAAGTGAACCTATGCAGCTAGGGTTCACCAGATTAACCAAGAAGAAACGGGCGCATCACCGTAGGCAGGGGCTATGTCTGTATTGTGGCCAACCTGGACACCTGCTACGTACCTGTACTGTACGGCCGGGAAATGAACGCACCTAGGTTACCTTGGGGCACAGGCCTTAGGTGACGTTCAGCAGTCCCTAGACCCAATTATGCAGAAACCCACGATTCAGGTGGCATTTTCTTGGGCAGAACACTCAGTAGAGGTTCTGGCCCTGGTTGATTCCGGCGCAGCCGGATACTTTATGGACAATTCCTTTGCTAGTCTACACCAGATTCCGCTGGTTGAGATGGAGTCTCCCTTAGCTGTTGAGGCCATTGATGGCAGACCTTTGGTACCAGCTCAGATCACTATGGGGCACTACTGGGCCTCTCCACACTTAGAAACAGCGGTTCCAGATCATCCAGTCTCCTCACCATGCTGTTATTCAGGGGTTCCCATGGTTACATTTACACAATCCCCAGTTTGACTGGCAGACTTGCGAGATAACGTCCTGGTCTGAGTATTGTATGGGGCATTGCGTTTCTCATCCAACTAAAATCATGTGTAACTCTCCCTCCGTGCCGGCTGAGTACCATCAATTCAGCAACGTTTTTAGTAAGGGAGAGGCTAGCATTTTGAGGCAGCAGATCGAGCTTTCACTACACTCAAGTCCACTTTTGCATCTACTCCTGTGCTATCCCACCCTAACCCTTCTCTTCCGTTTACCCTAGAGGTTGATGCCTCTGAGACTGGGGTAGGGGCAGTGTTGTCACAACGTCCGGCCTCTGGGAGTGCGCTAAGAAAGCTGTATAGTGCCCAGAACCATTATGAGATTGGGGACAGAGAACTCCTGGCTAGGACTAGGACTCCGGTATTAATCCTGACTGACCACAAAAACCTGACGTACCTTTCAGAGATTGTCATCATGACAAGCCAGATGGGCCTTATTTCTGTCCCACTTTAATTTCATTGTATCTTACTTGCCTGGTTCCAAGAATGTTAGGGCAGATGCATGGGGTACCCAGGGTGTTGGTGTCAGACCGTGGGAGCCAATTTGTGTCCAGATTTTGGAGAGCATTCTGTAACCAGATGGGCATACAGCTGTCCTTTTCACCTGCTACCATCCCCAGACCAATGGAGCCGCTGAGCGTGCCAATCAAGGATTGGAACAATTCTCACGCTATTTCGTGTCCGATCATCATGATAATTGGGCCGACCTGTTGCCATGGGCAGAGTTCGCCAGGAACTGTGCGGTTAATTCATTGTCCAGGAGCTCCCCGTTTCTTATCAACTACGGGTTTCAGCCATGCTTGCTCCAGGACTCATTCCAGAAGCAGCAGATTCCAGCTCTGGATGAGCATATCGAGCAACTCCGCTCCACCTGGGCACAGGTTCAGAGGGTCCTCAGTAATTCGTACCAGTGTTATCAGCACCACGCTTATCGCATACGGTTAGGGATATCCAGGTTGGGGATAGGGTATGGCTATCCTTCAGAAACCTCAATTTGCAAGTTCCATTTAATAAGTTGGCTCCCCGGTTCATTGGTCCCTTTAAGGTGATCCTCAAATCTAACCCTGTTTCGTACGCTCTGGATCTCCCAGCATCTATGCGGATTCACAATGTCTTCCATGTATCCGTTCTGAAACCTCTGATATGCAAACGTTACACTACCACTCCTGCGGTCCCCGGTCCTGTGCAAGTTCAGGGTCAGAAGTAGTATGAAGTCCAAAGTATTATTGATTCACCTAGATTTAGAGGAAAATTGCAATATTTGGTCCATTGTAAGGGCTATGGCCCTGAGGAGCATTCCTGGGTTGAACAGAGTGACCTTCATGCTCCTAGATTGTTGCGCAGTTTCCATTCCAAATACCCTCTGAGACCAGGTCCCTCTTCTAGGAGGGGGGTGGTTTTTGAGAGTGGGGTACTAACACAGTGCCCGTGACTTGCTGGCGACATTCTTCAGTTTCCTCTATTGATCTCGCTCTTTGGTTAAAGTGACTTGTACCTGCCCAGTATTTGTCCTTAAATGCTGGACCTTGTCACTTATCCAGTGCCCTTTCCTGGTGTTTCCGTATCAACGCTTGTTCCTATACTTCGTGTAATCTCTGTGTACCGACCCGGCCTGCCAGATGACTATGCATCTTGTTCCTGCCGGTGTACCGACATGGACTGTCTAACTATTCTGCATCTCGTTCCTGTCCTGTGTACCGACTCGGATTGGCTGACGTTCCTGCTCTGTGTACCGACCCGGCCCGGCTGACGTTCCTGCTCTGTGTACCGACTCGGATTGGCTGGCGTTCCTGCTCTGTGTCCCGACCCGGCCCGGCTGGACTCCTGTGGTTGCGTATTACTCTTGCTACGCCTTAGCCAGTCTCCGGTTGGGGTTGTGACAGGATCCTCTCTGTCTCCAGATAGTCACTCTCTGCAGTCTAGTCTCCGTTGTTACCGGTGTCGCCTAGGCGACATTGCTGTGTGTTCCTTCCCTCGGTGCAGTCCCCGGAAGGGTGCCTCTCCGGGTAAGTTGCTCTAGTCTCCTTTACTGCTAAGGCAGCCAACAAGTTGCCCTGATCTCCGTTACCGCTACGGCAGTCCACAAGTTGCTCTGGTCTTTGTTGCTGCTACTGCAGTCCACAAGTTGCTCTGGTCTGCGTTACTGCGTGGGCGTTACTCGATATTGTGCTCTCTCTTCAAAATTGAGTTTATTAAAGGGCCTTGCGCTATTAGGGCCTGTTAGTCCTCCTGGCCTAATAGTAACATATTCAGTGCTGCCTAAGTTGAGTATCACATGAAAACTGTCTGACCAGTGTCAGTATATTGTATTCTGTATTACTTGCATATACTGGACCCGTGTGGGTATACCTCATTGTAACCTGTCCTGTGTCTGTACTATATAGCTGATACATTACTGGACCCGTGAGGGATATTGTTATTACAACTGTTCAATAAAACTGTGGTTTTTTTTTCTTTTTTGTTTTTGTTTTTTTAATATATGTTTATTCATTTTAAAGGAATTTTTGTAACAGACAACATTAACAGATAAGACATACATGACTTGTTTAACAAAGAAAAAAAGAGTAAGGTGAGCACCAGGATTGGAAACATATGTGAAGCATAGTAAGAAAGTACAAAAACCCTTAGAAATCATCAAAACAGTAAAAAAGAAAAATGAGCCAAAGAGGAGAAGAAAGGAGAGGAGCAAAGAAAGGAATACGCAGAAAGAAAAAGAAAAAGGGGAAAGAAAGAAGAGAGAGAGGATCAAGGTCATGTGCGCATTGAAATGGGGGGAAAGTTGTCGGATCAAGAAGGGTCCACCGCCAGCCGTTCCTGAAAGTCCCTACCCCTCAAGAATTCCTCCCAATGGAACCAACGCGTGGCATGAGTTAGGCCACGTCCCTCGGCCGCAAACGCCAAGTCTTCTGCAGAGCGGATAGACTCAACGGAGGATATCCAATCCCTATAGGAGGGAGGGTGAGGCACCTTCCAGAATCTGGGGATCAGTACCTTGGCCGCATTGATCAGACGTATCGTTAGTGAGCGTGCGTAAATGTGTAAGGGATGGGTAGTGTGATGCAGGGGGAGGGCCATCGGGGTCTTATGAAGAAGAGGATCTGCCACGATGCGAATCGTGTCCACCACCGCCGTCCAGAAAGGCTGCAGCAATGGGCACGTCCACCAAATGTGTAAGAAATCGCCCCTATGCAGAAGGCACCTCCAACACGTGTCCGGAACCGCCGGATAGAATCTGTGCAATAACGACGGAACCCGATACCATCTAGTCAGTATCTTATAGGCATTCTCCTGGATTCTAGAGGACATAGAGCATCTGTGAACGAGGATAGCCATCTTAGACCATTGCTGATCCGTCAATACACAACCGCAATCTGTCTCCCAGGATCTAACAAAGTGGGGTTTGGAAGAATGGGATAAGGAAAGCAGAAGGTTGTGCAAAGCAGAGACAAGCCTGCGGGGGAAATCGGGGGAGGAGCAAAGGATCTCCACGGGAGTCCTGGCAGGAGAGGCATTCGGAGCCACCTGAAAGAAGTTAATGAAATGCGCTAGCTGAATGTAAAAATAAGGAACAGATGGGTGGCACGCCCTGCCCTCCAATAAAGTCTGCAGCGGGAGGAGTTTACCATCACATGTCACATCAGATAGTCTGGGGGTCTCAGTCCCCGAAGGAAGAAGCCTCCCCCACAAAGGACCTGAGAAACCAGGTTGAAAATCTGAGCTATGGACCAAAGAAGTAAGAGGAGAAGGGGAGCTGAGCAAGCCCGGGGTGGAGGCCAGGCGTCTCCACATACTGAGAGTGTGGGGTATTAGAGGGTGGGACACATCCGCCATAATCGGCTGTCAGGGAGCTACCCAGGCAGCCACAGATATGGGAACCAGCAAGGAGTCCTGTTCTACGATGATCCACAATTTGTCAGACGGGGCAGTCCACTCTACAACGAGGGCCAAAATGATTGATCTGTAGTATTCTCCCAAGTCAGGTAAACCCACCCCCCCAAGTTCCCTACGGCGAATCAGGTAGGAATAACCCAATCGCCTACCTCTCAAAGACCAGATAAACTTAGTAAGCAACCGTTGCACCCCCTGAAAGAATGAACCCAGGACTGAAACGGGAACTGTCTGTATAAGATAAAGGAAACGTGGTAGAATATTCATCTTCACCACGGCTATGCGTCCAAACCATGAAAGCTTCAATTTGGCCCACTTGTCTAAATCCGCCCTAAGAGTGTTTCTAAGGGAGAGATAATTACATTCGAAGAGGGAAGAAGGAGAAGCAGTGAGAGAAATACCAAGGTATCGTAAACTGGTCGAAGCCCATTTGAAAGGGAAAGAAGATCCCAGCTGCTCCCGCAGCTGCAGAGAGGCACCCGGAATAAGAGAGTTAAATGTAAAACGAAAACTCGGGATCAGGATATCTCGAAAGGTTTTATAGTAGGAAATAGTCAGACCATCTGGTCCCGGGCTTTTACCACTGTGAGAGGATTTGATAGCCTGAAGAATCTCCTCGTCTTTCAAAGGGTGGTTGAGAGAATCTGCAACCTGGGCGGACAACCTGCGAGGCATATAACGACCCAAGTATTCCGCTATCTCAGGAACAAACCCAGAAGGGTCCTGTGGGAGAGAAGAGCCATTGATGTTTTACAACGACTGATAATAGAGTTGGAAGGCCTCTGCAATCTCGTCTGAACGATGAAGCAAAGTATGTGAAGCAGATCGGATCTTTGGAATGAAAGCCTGAGCCTGTTTGGACCGCAGGGCCCTAGCCAGGTATCTGCCAGGTTTATTACCATGGACATAATAAGAACTCCGAACCATCTGGCAAGACCGGACCATCGACTCATTACACAGAGAAGCCAAGGACTCCCGTAACTGAATCAGTTCCTGGTAAACCTCAGGAGACAAAGTAGTCTTATGTTCACGTTCAATAGTTGCAATACTGTCTAATAGATATCGCATCCTAGCCGCACACTGCCGTTTACGATAGGCTCCCATGCTTATCAAGTGACCACGAATCACCGCTTTGTGAGCTTCCCATACCACTGAGGGGGACATGTTTGGACCAGAGTTTTTGGCAAAATATTGTGTGAGGGATTCACATATTTTGACTACATTCGAGGGGTCCTTCAACAAAGAATCATTAAGCCTCCAGCAAAACTGAAAACCGGACACGGAGGGAAGCAGCAGTTCCAACAAAACAGGAGCATTATCACTCCAAGTGAAACTACCCACCGATGCGGATCGTGCCAGCTGAAGATGTCTGTGTGAAAGAAAAATGTAATCCAACCTAGAATATTTGTTGTGTAGAGGGGAATAGTATGTGAAATCTTTAAGTGTAGGGTGTGTGATACGCCAGACATCAGCCTATTGGGCCTGATGCAAAGCTTGCCTCACACTTCGCAATTTGACTAGTCTTACAGAGGACAACCCCGTTGAGGAATCCAGGGAAGGGTGCAGGGTGACATTAAAATCTCCACCCAAAATCAGTATGCCCTCTGCAAAGTCAGAGAGATCCTTAAGGACAGAGCAGATGAACAGATATTGATCTCTGGTAGGGGCACACATAGTAGCAATCGTAAGTTATTCCTGCCCGATAGTCCCCTTAAGAACGAGGGACCTACCATCACTATCCGTCCAAGTGTCCTGAACCACAAAAGGAAAAGAGCGGGCCAGAAATATCGCCACACCCTTAGTTTTTTGCAAGGGGGAGTGGGAGAAATAACCATGGGGGTAGAATGAAGTTGAGCAGGAGGGAGCCTTCCCCCTACGAAAATGTGTCTCCTGAACCAGAGCTACATCTGCACCCTGGGCCCTCAGCTCCCTAAACAATCTAGTTCTCTTGCCCGGAGCCTTAAGACCTTTGGCATTAATAGATAACACCTTAAGGTTGTAATCAGTTGAAACTATTTTAATGAAATATATACAGAAGCTTATATTTTGTTTTCCTAAAAAACCATGAATTGTCTAGTGAAAATATTTAGACAACTTACATTCAGAGTAATGAACTTTATAGGTTTATAAAGTTTAAAACAAATCATGATTTTATACCTCTCTGAAAAACAAAGTCATATGTGAAATTCAGTATCAAGCTGTTTTTATGAAAGATATACAGAAGCATATATTTTGATTTCCTCAAAAACCAAGGAGTGTCTGGTGAAAATATTTGGACAATTTTCATTCAGAGTAGTGATCTTTACAGGTTTATACAGTTTAAAACATATCAGGTGTTTATTGCTCTCTGAAAAACTGTGACATTTGAATAAGACAGTATCAACTTGTTTTAATAAAAGATATACAGAAGCATATATCTTGATATTCTTAAAAACCATGAAGTGTCTGGTGAAAATAATTGGGCTATTTATATTCAGAGTACTGAAGTTTACAGTTTAAAACATACCATGTGTTTATAGCTCTCTGAAAAACTGTGACATGAAAAATTCATTATCAAGCTGTTTTAATGAAAGATATACAGAAGGTTATATTTTGATTTCCTCAAAAACCAAGAAGTGTCTGGAGAAAATATGTAGACAAATTACATTTAGAGCAGTGTTCTATTCAAATTTATCCAGTTTAAAACATACCAGGTGTTTATACCTCTCTATAAAACTGTGACGTGAAAAATGCAGATTCAATCTGTTTTAATGAAAGATATACAGAAGCATATATCATGATTTCCTCAAAAACCTTGAAGAGTGTGGTGAAAATATTTACACAATTTACTTTCAGACTAGTGAACTTCACAGTTTTATACAGTTTAATCCATAACATGTGTTTTTACCTCTCTGAAAAACAGCGACATATGAAAAATTCAGTATCAAGCTATTTTAATGATAGATAAACAGAAGCATATATCTTCATTTCCTGATAAAGCGTGAAATGTCTGGTGAAAAACTGAGACTATTTACATTCAGAGTAGTATTCTATTCAGCTTTATACAGTTTAAAACATACCATGTGTTTATACCTCTCTGAAAACAGTGCATATGAAAAATTCATTATCAAGCTGTTTTAATGAGAGATATACAGAAGACTGTATTTTGACTTCTTCAAAAATCATGAAGTGTAGGGAGAAAATATGTAGACAAATTACATTCAGAGTAGTGTTCTATTCAAGTTTATCCAGTTTAAAACATTCCAGGTGTTTATACTTCTCTAAAAAAACAGAGACATTTGAAAAATTCATTATCAAGCTGTTTTAATGAAAGATATACAGAAGCATATATTTTGATTTCCTCAAAAACCATGGCGTGTCTGGTGAAAATATTTGGATAATTTTCATTCAGAGTAGTGATCTTTACAGGTTAATACCGTTTAAAACATATCAGGTGTTTATTTTTCTCAGAAAAACTGTGACATTTGAAAAATCAGGTTCAACTTGTTTTAATGAAAGACATACAGAAGCAATTATCTTGATAGTCTTAAAAACCATGAAGTGTCTGGTGAAAATAATTGGGCTATTTATATTCAGAGTAGTGAAGTTTACAGGTTTATACAGTTTAAAACATACCATGTGTTTATAGCTCTCTGAAAAACTGTGATATATGAAAAATTCATTATCAAACTGTTTTAATGAAAGATATACAGAAGCTTATATTTTGATTTCCTCAAAAACCATGAAGTGTCAGGGGAAGATACATAGACAAATTACATTTAAAATAGTGTTTTTTTCAAGTTTATCCAGTTTAAAATATACAAGGTGTTTATACTTCTCTATAAAACTGTGACGTGAAAAATGCAGATTCAAGCTCTTTTAATGAATGATATACTCTTCTGTATATCATTCATTAAAAGAGCTTGATTTCCTCAAAAACCTTGAAGAGTGTGGTGAAAATATTTAGACAATTTACATTCAGAGTAGTGATCGTCACAGGTTCATAGTTTAAACCATACCTTATGTTTTTAACTCTCTGAAAAACAGCGACATATGAAAAATTCAGTATCAAGCTATTTTAATGATAGATATATAGAAGCATATATTCTTATTTCCTGATAAACCACGAAATGTCTGGTGAAAATCTGAGACTAGTTACATTCAGAGTAGTATTCTATTCAGCTTTATACAGTTTTGATTTCCTCAAAAACCAGGGAGTGTCTGGCAAAAATATTTGAACAATATTCATTCAGATTAGTGATCTTTACAGGTTTACACAGTTTAAAACATACCTTGTGTTTATACCTCTCTGAAAACAGAGACATATGATAAATTCATTATCAAGCTGTTTTAATGAGCAATATACAGAAGCTTATATGTTGTCTTCCTCAAAAACCATGAAGTGTCTGGTGAAAATATCTAGACAAATTACATTCAGAGAAGTGTTCTATTCATGTTTAAACAGTTTAAAACATACCAGGTGTTTATAATTCTCTAAAAAAACAGCGAAGTGAAAAATGCAGTTTCAATATGTTTTAAAGAAAGATATGCAGAAGCATATATTTTGTGTGGTGAAACTATTTAGACAATTTTTATTCAGAGTAGAGAACTTTACAGGTTTATACAGTTTAAAACATAACATATGTTTATACCTCTCTGAAAAACAGTGACATATGAAATACTTAGTATCAAGCTCTTTTAAAGAAAGATATACAGAAGCATATATCTTTATTTCCTGTAAAACCATGAAATGTCTGGTTAAAATCTTAGACTATTTACAATCAGAGTAGTGTTCTATTCAGGTTTATACATTTTAAAACGTACCATGTGTTTATACCTCTCTGAAAACAGAGATATATGAAATCTTCATTATCAAGCTATTTTAATGAGAGATACACTTAAAAACCATTAAGTGTCTGGTGAAAATATCTAGACAAATTACATTCAGAGTAGTGTTCTATTCATGTTCATCCAGTTTAAAACATACCAGGGGTTTATACTTCTCTAAAAACAGCGACGTGAAAAATGCTGTTTCACGATCTTTAAATGAAAGATATACAGAAGCATATATTTTGATTTCCTCAAAAACCATGGAATGTCAGATGAAAATATTTGGACAATTTTCATTCAGAGTAGTGTTCTTTACAGGTTTAATAGTTTAAAACAAATCAGGTGTTTATTGATCTCTGAAAAACTGTGACATTTGATAAAGACAGTAGCAACTTGTTTTAATGAAAGATATACAGAAGCATATATTTTGATTTCCTCAAAAACCATGGAGTGTCTGGCAAAAATATTTGGACAATATTCATTCAGATAAGTGATCTTTACAGGTTTACACAGTTTAAAACATACCTTGTGTTTAAACCTCTCTGAAAACAGAGACATATGAAAAATTCATTATCAAGCTGTTTTAATGAGAGATATACAGAAGCTTATATGATGACTTCCTCAGAAACCATGAAGTGTCTGGTGAAAATATCTAGACAATTTACATTCAGAGTAGTGTTCTATTCATGTTTATCCAGTTTAAAACATGCCAGGTGTTTATACTTCTCTAAAAAACAGCGACGTGAAAAATGCAGTTTCAAGATGTTTTAATGAAAGATATACAGAAGCATATATTTTGATTTCCTCAAAATCCTTGATGTGTGTGATGAAAATATTTAGACAATTTTCATTCAGAGTAGTGACCTTTACAGGTTTATACAGTTTAAAACATAATATATGTTTATACATCTCTGAAAAACAGCGACATGAAAAACTCAGTTACAATCTCTTTTAAAGAAAGATATACAGAGGCATATATAATGATTTTCTCAAAAACCATGAAGTGTCTGGTGAAAATAATTGGAGTATTTACAGTTAGAGTAATTAACTTTACAGTTTTATACAGTTTAAAACATTCCATGTGTTTATAGCTCTCTGAAAAACTGTGACATATGAACTATTAAGCAACAATCAGTTTTAATGAAAGATATACAGAAGCATAGATCATGATTTCCTCCAAAACAAAGTAGTGTCTGGTGAAAATATATAGACAATTTACATTCAGAGTAGTGTTCTTTTCAGGTTTAGTCAGTTTAAAACATACCATGTGTTTACATGTCTCTGAAAAACAGCGACGTGTTATATGCAATTTCAAGCTGTTTTCATGAAAGATATACAGAAGCATATATTTTGATTTCCTCAAAAACCATAAAATGTCTGGTGAAAATCTTAGACTATTTACAATCAGAGTAGTATTCTATTCTGAAAAACAGAGACATATGAAAAATTCATTATCAAGCTGTTTAAATGAAAGATATACAGAAGCTTATATTTTGATTTCCTCAAAAACCATGAAGTGTCTGGAGAAAATATGTAGACAAATTACATTTAGAGTAGAGTTCTATTCATGTTTATCCAGTTTAAAAAATACCAGGTGTTTATACCTCTCTATAAAACTGTGACATGAAATATGCAGGTTCAAGCTCTTTTAATGAAAGATATACAGAAGCATCATGATTTCCTGTAAAACCTTGAAGCGTGAGGTGAAAATATTTAGACAATTTACATTCACAGTAGTGAACTTCACAGTTTTATACTGTTTAATCCATATCATGTGTTTTTACCTCTCTGAAAAACAGAGACATATGAAAAATTCAGTATCAAGTTATTTTAATGATAGATATATAGAAGCATATATCTTTATTTCCTGATAAACAGCGAAATGTCTGTTGAAAATCTGAGACTATTTACATTCAGAGTAGTATTCTAATCAGCTTTATACAGTTTAAAACATATCATGTGTTTATACCTCTCTGAAAACAGACACATATGAAAAATTCTTTATCAAGCTGTTTTAATGAGAGATATACAGAAGACTGTATTTTGACTTCTTCAAAAATCATGAAGTGTCAGGAGAAAATATATAGACAAATTCCATTCAGAGCAGTGTTCTATTCATGTTTATCCAATTTAAAACATACCAGGAGATTATACTTCTCTAAAAAACAGCGAAGTGAAAAATGCTGTTTCAATATGTTTTAATGACAGATAAACAGAAGCATATATTTTGATTTCCTCAAAAAAACTTGAAGAGTGTGGTGAACATATTTAAACAATTTACTTTCAGAGTAGTGAACTTCACAGGTTTATACAGTTTAAACCATACCATATGTTTTTACCTCTCTGAAAAACAGCGACATATGAAAAATTCAGGATCAAGTAATTTTAATAATAGATATACAGAAGCATATATCTTTATTTCCTCAAAAACCATGGAGTATCTGGCGAAAATATTTAGACAATATTCATTCACAGTAGTGAACTTTACAGGTTTATACAGTTTAAAACATGCTATGTATTTATACCTCTCTGAAAAACAGCGATATACGAAATATTCATTATCTTTCTGTTTTAATGAAAGCGATACATAAGCATATATCTTGATTTCCTCAAAAACCATGAAGTGTCTGGTGAAAAAAATTTGACAATTTACATTCACATTAGTGAACTTTACAGGTTTATACAGTTTAAAACATACTATGTATTTATACCTCTCTGAAAAACAGCGATATTCGAAATATTCAGTATCAACCTGTTTTAATGAAAGATATACAGTTGCGTATATCTTGATTTACTCGAAAACCATGAAGTGTCTGGTGAAAAAATTATGACAATTTACATTCACAGTAGGGAACTTTACAGGTATATACAGTTTAAAACATACTATGTATTTATACCTCACTGAAAAACAGTGACATACAAAATATTCAGTATCAAGCTGTTTAATGAAAGATATACAGACGCGTATATCTTGATTTCCTCGAAAACGATGAAGTGTCTGGTGAAAAAATTTTGACAATTTAGATTCACAGTAGTGATCTTTACAGGTTTATACAGTTTAAAACATGCTATGTATTTATACCTCTCTGAAAAACAGCGATATACGAACTATTCATTATCAATCTGTTTTAAAGAAACCGATACATAAGCATATATCTTGATTTCCTCAAGAACTATGAAGTGTCTGGTGAAAAAATTTTGACAATTTACATTCACAGTAGTTAACTTTCAGGTTTATACAGTTTAAAACATACTATGTATTTATACCTCTCTGAAAAACAGGGATATACGAAATATTCAGTATCAAGCTGTTTTAATGAAAGATATACAGTTGCGTATATCTTGATTTCCTCGAAAACCATGAAGTGTCTGGAGAAAAAATTTTGACAATTTACATTCACAGTAGTGAACTTTACAGGTTTATACAGTTTAAAACATGCTATGTATTTATACCTCTCTGAAAAACAGCGATATACGAACTATTCATTATCAATCTGTTTTAAAGAAAGCGATTCATAAGCATATATCTTGATTTCCTCAAAAACCATGAGGTGTCTGGTGAAAAAATTATGACAATTTACATCCACAGTAGTGAACTTTACCGGTATATACAGTTTAAAACATACTATGTATTTATACCTCACTGAAAAACAGTGATATACGAAATATTCAGTATCAAGCTGTTTAATGAACGATATACAGACGCGTATATCTTGATTTCCTCGAAAACCATGAAGTGTCTGGTGAAAAAATTATGACAATTTACATTCACAGTACTGAACTTTACAGGTTTATACAGTTTAAAACATGACATGTGTTTATACCTCTCTGAAAAACAGCGATGTACGAACTATTCATTATCAAGCTCTTTAACTGAAAGTAATACATAAGCATATATCTTCATTTTGTCAAAAACCATGAAGAGTGTGGTGAAAAAATTTTGACAATTTACATTCACATTAGTGAACTTTACAGGTTTATACAGTTTAAAACATACTATGTATTTATACCTCTCTGAAAAACAGTGATATATGAATTATTCAGCACCAAGCTGTTTAATGAAAGATATACAGACGCGTATATCTTGATTTCCTCGAAAACTATGAAGTGTCTGGTGAAAAAATTTTGACAATTTACATTCACAGTAGTGAACTTTAAAGGTTTATACAGTTTAAAACATACTAAGTATTTATTCTTCTCTGAAAAATAGAGATATTCGAAATATTCAGTATCCAGCTGTTTTAATGAAAGATATACAGTTGCGTATATATTGATTTCCTCGAAAACCATGAAGTGTGTGGTGAAAAAATTTTGACAATTTACTTTCACAGTAGTGAACTTTACAGGTTTATACAGTTTAAAACATACTATGTATTTATACATCTCTTAAAAACAGCGATATTCGAAATATAAAGTATCAAGCTGTTTAAAGAAAGTTATAAAGACGAGTATATCTTGATTTCCTTGAAAACCATAAGGTGTCTGGTTAAAAAATTTTGACAATTTACATTCACAGTAGTGAACTTTACAGGTTTATACAGTTTAAAACATACTATGTATTTATTCTTCTCTGAAAAACAGCGATATTCTAAATATTCAGTATCAAGCTGTTTTAATGAAAGATATACAGTTGCGTATATCTTGATTTCCTCGAAAACCATGAAGTGTCTGGTGAAAAAATGTTGACAATTTACATTCACAGTTGTGAACTTTACAGGTTTATACAGTTTAAAACATGCTGCGTATTTATACCTCTCTTAAAAACAGTGATATACGAAATAGTCAGTTTCAAGCTGTTTAATGAAAGATATACAGACGCGTATTTCTTGATATCCTCGAAAACCATGAAGTGTCTGGTTAAAAAAATGTTGACAATTTACTTTCACAGTATTGAACTTTACAGGTTTATACAGTTTAAAACATACTATGTATTTATACCTCTCTTCAAAACAGTGATATACGAAATAGTCAGTTTCAAGCTGTTTAATGAAAGCGATACTTAAGCATATAACTTCATTTCTTCAAAAACCATGAAGTGTCTGGTGAAAAAATTTTGACAATTTATATTCACAGTAGTGAATTTTACAGGTTTATACAGTTTAAAACATACTATGTATTTATACATCTCTGAAAAACAGAGATATTCGAAATATTCAGTATCAACCTGTTTTAATGAAAGATATACAGTTGCGTATATCTTGATTTACTCGAAAACCAAGAAGTGTCTGGTGAAAAAATTATGACAATTTACATTCACAGTAGTGAACTTTATCCAGTTTAAAAAATACCAGGTGTTTATACCTCTCTATAAAACTGTGACATGAAAAATGCAGTTTCAAGCTCTTTTAATGAAAGATATACAGAAGCATCATGATTTCCTCAAAAACCTTGAAGCGTGAGGTGAAAATATTTAGACAATTTACATTCAGAGTAGTGAACTTCACAGTTTTATACTGTTTAATCCATACCATGTGTTTTTACCTCTCTGAAAAACAGTGACATATGAAAAATTCAGTATCAAGCTATTTTAATGATAGATATATAGAAGCACATATCTTTATTTCCTGATAAACAACGAAATGTCTGGTGAAAATCTGAGACTAATTACATTCAGAGTAGTATTCTAATCACCTTTAAACAGTTTAAAACATACAATGTGTTTATACTTCTCTGAAAACAGAGACGTATGAAAAATTCTTTATCAAGCTGTTTTAATGAGAAATATACAGAAGACTGTATTTTGACTTCTTCAAAAATCATGAAGTGTCGGGAGAAAATATATCTAGAAATTACATTCAGAGTAGTGTTCTATTCATATTTATCCAGTTTAAAACATTACAGGTGCTTATACTTCCCTAAAAAACAGCGAAGTGAAAAATGATGTTTCAATATGTTTTAATGAAAGATATACAGAAGCATATATTTTGATTTCCTCAAAAACCAAGGAGTATCTGGTGAAAATATTTGGACAATATTCATTCAGAGTAGTGATCATTACAGGTTTATACAGTTTAAAACATACCTTGTGTTTATACCTCTCTGAAAACAGAGACATATGAGAAATTCATTATCAAGCTGATTTAATGAAAGATATACCGAAGCATATATTTTGATTTCCTCAAAAACCATGGAGTATCTGGTGAAAATATTTGGACAATTTTCATTCAGAGTAGTGATCTTTACAGGTTTATACAGTTTAAAACATATCAGGTGTTTATTTGTCTCTGAAAAACTGTGACATTTGAAAAAGACATGATTAACTTGTTTTAATGAAAGATATACAGAAGCAATTATCTTGATAGTCTTTAAAAACCATGAAGTGTCTGGTGAAAATAATTGGGCTATTTATATTCAGAGTAGTGAAGTTTACAGGTTTATACAGTTTAAAACATACTATGTGTTTATAGCTCTCTGAAAAACTATGACATATGAAAAATTCATTATCAAGCTGTTTTAATGAAAGATATACAGAAGCTTATATTTTGATTTCCTCAAAGACCATGAAGTGTCAGGAGAATATATGTAGACAAATTACATTTAGAGTAGTGTTCTTTTCAAGTTTATCCAGTTTAAAATATAACAGGTGTTTATACTTCTCTATGAAACTGTGACGTGAAAAATGCAGATTCAAGCTCTTTTAATGAATCATATACAGAAGCCTATGTCATGATTTCCTGAAAAACCTTGGAGTGTGGTGAAAATATTTAGACAATTTACTTTCATAGTAGTGAACGTCACAGGTTTATACAGTTTAACCCATAACATATGTTTTTAACTCTCTGAAAAACAGCGACATATGAAAAATTCAGTATGAAGCTATTTTAAAGATAGATATATAGAAGTATATATTCTTATTTCCTGATAAACAACAAAATGTCTGGTGAAAATCTGAGACTAGTTACATTCAGAGTAGTATTCTATTCAGCTTTATACAGTTTAAAACATACCATGTGTTTATACCTCTCTGAAAACAGAGACATACGAAAAATTCCTTATCAAGCTGTGCTAATGAGAGATATACAGAAGACTGTATTTTGATTTCTTCAAAAATCAAGAAGTGTTGGGAGAAAATATGTAGACAAATTACATTCAGAGTAGTGTTCTATTCATGTTTATCCAGGTTAAAACATTCCAGGTGTTTATACTTCTCTAAAAAAACTGCAAAGTGAAAAATGCTGTTTCAATATGTTTTAAAGAAAGATATGCAGAAGCATATATATTGATTTCCTCAAAAACCATGAAGTGTCTAGTGAAAATATTTAGACAATTTTCATTCAGAGTAGTGAACTTTACAGTTTAATACAGTTTAAAACATAACTTGAGTTTATATCTCTCTGAAACAGAGACATATGAAATATTCATTATCAAGCTGTTTTAATGAAAGATATACAGAAGCATAGATTTTGATTTCCTAAAAAACATGAAGTGTCTAGTGAAAATATTTAACAATTTTCATTCAGAGTAGTGAACTTCACAGTTTTATACAGTTAAATTCATACCATGTGTTTTTACCTCTCTGAAAAACAGCGACATATGAAAAATTCAGTATCAAGCTATTTTAATGATAGATATATAGAAGCATATATCTTTATTCCCTGATAAACAACAAAATGTCTGGTGAAAATCTGAGACTATTTACATTCAGAGTAGTATTCTAATCAGCTTTATACAGTTTAAAACATACCATGTGTTTATACCTCTCTGAAAACAGACACATATGAAAAATTCTTTATCAAGCTTTTTTAATGAGAGATATACAGAAGACTGTATTTTGACTTCTTCAAAAATCATGAAGTGTCGGGAGAAAATATATTGACAAATTACATTCAGAGTCGTGTTATATTCATGTTTATCCAGTTTAAAACATTCCAGGAGATTATACTTCTCTAAAAAACAGCGAAGTGAAAAATGCTGTTTCAATATGTTTTAATGAAAGATAAACAGAAGCTTATATTTTGATTTCCTCAAAAAACCTTGAAGAGTGTGGTGAACATATTTAAACAATTTACTTTCAGAGTAGTGAACTTCACAGGTTTATACAGTTTAACCCATACCATATATTTTTACCTCTCTGAAAAACAGCGACATATGAAAAATTCAGTATCAAGCTATTTTAATGATAGATATACAGAAGCATATATCTTTATTTCCTCAAAAACCATGGAGTATCTGGCGAAAATATTTAGACAATATTCATTCAGAGTAGTGATCTTTACAAGTTTATACAGTTTAAAACATACCATGTGTTTATACCTCTCTGAAAAACAGTGACGTGAAAAATTCAGTATCAAGCTGTTTTAATGAGAGATATACCGAAGCATATATCTGATTTCCTCAAATACCATGAAGTGTTTGGTGAAAATATTAACCTATTTACATTCAGAGGTGTGTTCTATTCAGGTTTATACCTCTCTAAAAACAGTGACATGTGAAAAATTCAGTTTCAAGTTGTTTTAAAGAAAGCTATATAGAAGCATATATCTTGATTTCCTGAAAAAACATGAAGAGTCTGTTGAAAATATTTAGACTATTTACATACAGAGTAGTGAACTATACAGTTTTATACAGGTTAAAACATACCATGTGTTTATACCTCTCTGAAAAACAGCGACATGTGAAAAATTCAGTATCAAGCTGTTTTAATGAAAGTTATATATCACGGTGCCCGTGATTCTGCCTGAGCGACATTCTTACTTCCGAGTTTACCTTGGCTGCTTCTTATTGTCTCTGGGTTTTCAACCCATCCCAGGGCTTTCCTTTATATACACCCTCCTGTCACTGTACCGGTGCCCTTTTGTGGTTTTCCTGACCAGACGTTTGTTGCTGTGTTCCTGTTCCGTGTATGATCCGGTTTCGTCTGACCTTGCTCCTGTCTTCGCTGCCAATTTGTTTATGACACGGCTTGCCTGACTACGATTCCCGTGACCGATTCCGTTGACTACTGCTCGCTGTGTACCGATCCAGGCTTTGGCTGAATACCGTTCTCTGTGTACCGATACAGGCTTTGGCTGACTATCGCTCTCTGTGTACCGATCCATGCTTTGGCTGACTACCTCTCTCTGTGTACCGATCCAGGCCTTGGCTGACCTCCGCTCTCTTGAGTACCGTTTCTGCATTGGCTACTCTCCTAGCATTAGCTTTACCGCTAGTGTCCCTGTTGCCTATGGTCTTGTGTCCTATAGCCATTTGCTCTATGGTAGCCCAGTTGCTCTACATACAGCCTGTTCCTTAGCGGTCACATTTGGTTGCACTAGCTTTTAGCCTGCACCTTTCTATTGCCTCCGGTTGCACTAGTATACAGCCTGTGCCTTAGCGGTTATATCTGGCTGTGCCACCTTTCATCCTGTGCCTCACTGTTGCCTCCGGTTGCACTACTATACAACCTGTGCCATACGAGTATCTCCGGCCGCGCTACTAGCTACCGGTATCTTCCTGTTGCCTCCGGTTGCGCTGCTATACTGCCTGTGCCTTACGATTGGCTCAGGTTGCGCTATACTCAGCCTGTCATTACTGTTGCCTACGGTTGCTCAGTTCGATCTGTGCCTTATGATTCCCTTCGGTTGCACTATATAACGGGCTTTAGGCAGTTACTAGGGCTTCAAAGCATTGGAGAATGGGCTTTGGGCAAACTCTGGAACTGATGGCAATGCAGGGGCGTACGGACACTATTTGAAGCCCGGGACCTGATATATTCAAGGTTTATGTCGACGGGACTTGAAGGTTCGGTAACGGCTGACGGGGCCTCGTACAACCGCATTGTACCTAACCGGAATTAGCCACTCGAACATTCAGGAGTTCTCCGGGGTCGAACAAAAGGCGGGATAGCGTGGGACTAAGTATCAGCCTTTGTTCCTCAAAATGTGTATTGGAACTCTTGGACTGTACACCCCACTGGGAACTAATCACATCACTACTGGCCCTTTGTGTTCCCTGTTCCGTCCTACCTGAGACTAATCCCAGGGATGACCAATCTGATATGGTGTGATACGGGCGATCCCCTGTTCATTGGCCCTTAGTGAAGCCTAGCTTTAGCATAGCTTGCCACTCCCCTGCCCATTGTTCCTTTGTGTATTTCGTGTATAAAAGTGTGTGTTGTTTGCCAATAAAGTTGAGTTCGTTTGGAGTAAACTGTCTCCATGTTTACTTCCTTGCTGGGTGGTTTAAAGAGTCCCCTCTGACTCCCATCCTTTACCAGCAACTGAGCAATTCACTATCTGTACCGGAGACTGTGACGTCGGCCCGCTCCGCGCATCATCTCGATCATCGCCACTCCTGCCCTGCTCTACTGATCGAGATCGAACCGTTCCCCTAGCCTTGAACCTCGAAGGAGAGATCAGCTCGAAGGTGACCGAATCCTGGGTTTGAGTTTCGGATTTGACGTTCTGGTGGTGCGGCCTGACCGAGGAGCTCGACATTGTGTAGCCGACCTCAAGAGAGAGATCCCCGGGCACTACGGCCCAGGACTCCCCGTTGTCTTGGGTTTCCGTTACACGCTATTATACAGCCTGTGCCTATTATGGTTGCCTCCGGGCATAACCTCCGAGTAAGTGTATCTGAGCCGTCACGTGGGCTGCCTATACCTGGTTTTCTGGGCAAGTCTGGTAGTCTCAACTGTCTCCCTGTTCCATTGGGGATTTTTGCCCTGCAGTACTTACCTCACCTAGGGCACCTCCTGGCCAGTACTGCTGAGGTTTTGTTCCAGTTCCTGTTCCAGTTCTACACTCTGCATTACAGTTGTTTTGTACATACCTGTCTCTGTTGTACCCTGACCTGTGTCAGATCCAGAAGAGCTTATCCTCTGTCTGGGTCTGGACCTGTGAAGGGCATCTCTGTTCTTTATTATTTATTTAATAAAGCTGCATTGTTTTACCTTAACCAAATTGTCTGAGCGTTCATTAAAACTGTGACAGTACGAAAGGAACATGCAAGGTTGTTGAAGGTAGCTCCCAGAGTCTCCTATGGAGAATGGATGCTCAGGAGCAACAGTTAGACCAGTTGTCTATGGCTATCCAGACTATTTTGGAGCACACTGCCTGTCTCGAGAGACCTGTACAGCCTTTGGTGGCCACCCCAGTCCAGGCACCATTGGTACAGGCTAATACGTCTAGTCCACCCTCTAAGGGGCTATCCGCTACCGCTCCCCTCCCTCTGAGATACGACGGGGAGCCTACTCTTTGCCGAGGGTTGCTGAACCAATTTGAGATTTTTCTCGAACTTGTACCTCAGGCATTTCCTAGTGAAAAGAGCAAAGTGGGGTTCATGATCTCACTACTGACGGGTAAAGCTCTAGATTGGGCAAATCCAATTTGGGAGACTGGCAAACCGAACATTAATAATTTTGCCGAGTTTGTAAGGGCCTTCCGCAGTGTATTCGAAATCCCAGGGTGTGCCACCTCTGCTGCCAAACATCTTATGAGAATCCATCAGGGCACACGTACTGTTTCTGACTATGCCATTGAATTTCGTACCCTCGCAGCAGAGGTAGGTTGCAACAATGAGGCTCTTGTTGCTGCCTTCGCACAAGGTCTCAAGGACAGGATCAAAGATGAAATTGCGGCCAGAGACTTGCCAGAGGGTTTAGAGAGTTTCATTGATTATACTATCCTGATTGACTTCCATATAAGGGAGAGGAGTATATATAAGGATCGTAGATCAAGATCCACAAGCGAGTCTGCTACTAGGGCTAATTTCCCACCCTTGCCTCCGTCTCCTCCCATACCTCCGGGTCCTGCTACTGGGAGTGTAGAACCTATGCAACTGGGCTTCACACGATTGTCTAAGTAGGAACGCTCCTTCCGCCGCAAACAGGGCTTATGTATGTATTGTGGCAAGGCAGGTCACCTGCTAAAGACCTGTCCTGTGTGGCAGGGAAATGCACGCACCTAGGCTCAAGCAGAGGACAGATCCTAGGTGGCGTAAACCAGTCCCTGGAGGGCACGTTGAACAAGCCTGTACTCAATATTGTTTTCTCTTGGGCTTCCGATTCTGTGAATACTCCTGCTCTGATTGACTCCGGCGCTGCCGGATATTTCATGGATAGAGACTTTGCGAAACTACATAATATCTCATTGTTGGACAGGGAATCTCCGCTTGATATTGAGGCCATTGATGGGAGGCCTTTGGTTCCGCCACAGGTCACCCAGGAGACATGCCCATTATCTGTTTGCATCGGAGCACTTCACAAGGAGACCTTACAGTTTCAGATAATCCAGTCTCCCCACTTTGAGGTCATTTTGGGATTTCCTTGGTTACATACGCATAATCCCAGACTTGACTGGAAGACGTGTGAGATCTTGTCTTGGTCCGAGCACTGTAACACTCATTGTCTAAGGCACCCTACTAAGATTTTGTGTACCTCTCCCTCCCTACCGCATGAATACCAGTCATTCAGTGATGTATTCAGTAAGGGAAAGGCTAGCACTCTGCCACAGCATCGTCCATATGATTGTGCTATTGATATTGTTCCAGGCGTTATGCCTCCTAGGAGTAGAACTTACCTGTTGTGACGAAAACTGGACCATGGAGGAATACATTGGTGACGCTTTGGATCGTGGAATTATTCGTAAGTCTTCCTCACCCGCTGGGGCTGGATTCTTTTTTGTTAAAAAGTAGGACGGGGAGCTCCGACTATTACAGTACTAGTGCTATTTGGCGACATTCTGTCAATATTCCACTACTGCTTCCGCTATTGTCTGCTCTGTTGTTGTCCGCCCAGCATTTGTCCTTAAATGCTGGGTTCTGGCACTTCTCCAGTGCCCTTTCGTGGTGTTCCAGTTCCAGCGCTTGTTCCTGAACTTTGTGAGCTCTCAGTGTATCGACCCGGCCTGCCTGACTACTCTGCATCTTGTTTCCTGCCTGTGCACCGACCTGGACTGCCTGACCATCCTGCTTCTCATCTCCTGTGTACCGACCTAGCCTGGCTGACGTTTCTGCTCCATGTACCGACTTGGATTGGCTGACGTTCCTTCTCCGTGTACCGACTTGGATTGGCTGACGTTCCTGCACAGTGTACCGACTCGGACTGTCTTACGTTCCTGCTCTGTGTGGATCCTGCCCGATTGGGCTGCTGTGGGGCCATGCCTCCTCTGCACGCTCTGACTGTTCTCCGGTTAGAGTAGTGCTAGTCCCTCGCTGTCTCTGGACAGCTCTGTAGATTGGTCTCGGTTGCCTCCATGTCGCCCAGGCGACATTCCTATGTGTCTGCCTTACTTGCAGTTCCAGGTTGGGTGCCTCTCAGGGCGAGTTGCTCAGTTTCCGTTATTGCTACGGCAGTGCTCACGTTGACCAGTTTCCGTTAACGCTATGGCAGTGTCCAGTAGCTTAGTCTCCGTTACTGCTACTGCAGTGCTCCATTTGCTCTGTCTCCGTTACTGCTCCGGCAGTGCTCAAGTTGCTCAGTTTCCGTTTAGGCTACGGCAGTGTCCAGTAGCTTAGTCTCCGTTACTGCCACGGCAGTGCTCAAGTTGCTCAGTCTCAGTTACTGCTACAGCAGTGTTTAAGTTGCTAAGTCTCCGTTACTCCTACGGCAGTGTTCAAGTTGCTCAGTCTCCGTTACTGCTACGGCAGTCCACAATTGTCTGGTATTCATTATCTTGGGTGTTAATCGAGTTGAAGCTCTCACCTCTGTTTGAGCTTCTTAAAGAGCCTTGGATTATTAAGGCCTGTCAACATTCTCTGCCTAATATCAACCCTTTCAGTGCTGACAAGCTGGGACTCACACAAGATCTGCCTGACCTGTGTCAGTATATTGTTGTTCTATGGACTATCTACATATACTGGACCTGTGTGGGCCTACCTCTGTATAACCTGTCTTGTGGCTGTACTATATTATGTATATATTACAGGACCTGTGAGGGTTATTGTGTTCTTTATTGTTTAATAAAATTGTGTTTTATCCAAACCTAATGTGTGTGTGTCGAACAAACCGTTACAGTACGAAAGGGCCATGACCTCAGACAGTAAAGGTGAAGGTAACGCACAAAACATCCATTGGAGGATGGACTTACATGAGCAGCGATTGGACCAGTTGGCACTGGCCATACAAATTATCCTTGAGCGCATAGCTCACCTTGATAAACCAGCTCAGAGTCCGGTGGTCCCCTCCGTTTCAACACTGGAGACTCAATCCATGATGCAAGTGGCCTCGGGTAAAGGGTTAACCGCCTTGGCTCCGTTACCGCTCAGATATCATGGCGAACCCACACTGTGCAGAAGGTTTATTAATCAGTTGGAGATTTTTCTGGAGTTAACCCCCCATGCCTTTCCTAATGACCGCAGCAAGGTGGGTTTCATGTTATAGTTGCTGATGGGCAGAGCCCTGGTGTGGGCCAACCCCCTGTGGGAGACTGCTAAACCCTGCACTAGAAACTTCAGGGAGTTTGTGCGTACCTTTCAAAGAGTATTTGAGGTTCCAGGTTATCACAGTGCCTGTGATTCTCCTGTCACTCTCGCTTGTGGTACACTCTGATTTGCTGAGTTGGTTTGGTCCGCCCCTGGTGACCTTTTTATGCCTGGCCTGGACACCTGTCAGATGCCCTTTCGTGGTGTTTCTGAGTCTTGCTGTTGCTGTGTACCTGCGTTCCAGATTCTTGTGTACCGACTTGGCCTGTCCTGACTACGCTCCATTGTTCCTGATCGTGATTGACCCGGCTTGTCTGCGAACCACCTCCGTTTCCTGACCTGGCTTGGCTGACGTTCCTGCTCGTGTGTGACCCGGCTTGTATGAGAACCTCCTTCATGCTACGCCCCGGCCTGGCTGACTTCCTGCTTCGTGATCGACTACGGCCTGTTCCAGTGACTTGCACGTTCCTGTTGTCGCCGCTGCGACATTCTTCTTCTGCTGTTGCTGTTTGCCCAGCCGCTGTGTAACCACTTCATCCTTGTGTTGCCTTCGTTCAGTGCAGAGTTCAATGCTGATTTGCAGAGCTGTGCTTCCTTCATTGAGCCTCCGTACGCTTGCAGAGCTCCGAGACCATACTGAGCCTTCTGGTGTTAAACGTGCATTTTAACCCTTGCTGAGCTGCTTTACTCCCGCAAAGCCTTCATTCCCCAGTATAAAGCCTTACTCGCTGTGCTACATCTGCCGAGTCGGCCGCTTGTGGACGGTGACTCATTCGATACTACTGCAGAGTAGTCACGTTAAGCTGGTCCGGTAGGGCGCCATTGGCTCTTGGTCTCACGTTAAGTTTACCGGTGGACTCTGTTGTGGCTTATTGGCTCGGTTGCAGCAAAGGGCAGGCTCTAAGCTCAAGCAGGTTCCCCTTGGGGCTATTGGCTCAACTACCGCTAGCGATGGTCTCCGGTTTACGCCCGTGGGGGCTAATTGCCAGCTCTTGCATTTCAGGCTAGATCTAGTCACGTCCGTGGGGGCTACCTGCTCTTGCACTTGCAAAATCAGTTGTCACATTGGGTATGCCCGCGGGGGCTATTTCGGATCACTGTTCTGCTGAATCCGCTACTGGTTACAGATTGGCTACGGCATCCATACCTTTGGTACACTGTGTTGGCTACACCTACCCAGCACCTCCTATTACCACCTTGGGCGTGCCAAACCTCCACATCTGAGACTGACTGATTACGGCAGTTAACCCTTTTGTGACTGTATACCATTATCTGTTCCTAGATGTGTGTGTTGCATTATCCTATGTAGTGAGCCTTTGGGTTCTACCTGTCATTACAGTTTTATTATTTTTCCTGCTGCCTGTAGAGGGCGATCGTTTGCTTTATTTTCTATTCAATAAAATTGTGTTTAATTTTACCAACTGGTCTGAGTGTCCTAAAAAACCGTTACACAGGTACGGCCGCCTCTGCTGCCAAATGACTCATACAGGGCTCTCGTACAGTGGGCGATTATGCTATCGAATTCCGTACATTGGCAGCAGAGGTAGGATGGAACAACGAGGCACTGGTGGCAGCATTTGCTAAGGGACTTAGCAAACTAAGGGAAGTGCTTAATGATTTGGACGAATGTATTGATTTCGCTATATTAATTGATTCTCGCATCCGCGAGAGACTAATGGCCAAAGACCGCAAACAGCGGGCCAGGAATGTTGGACAAGCCAGTTTTAATGTCCCACCCATGCCTCCCTCGCCTCCCATGTCTCCTGAGCGTACACATGACACCAGTGAACCAATGCAGCTTGGGTTCACCAAATTATCTAAGGAGGAACGGGCGCATCGGCGAAGGCAGGGTTTATGTCTGTATTGTGGCAAAGCCGGACACCTGTTGCATACCTGTCCTGTATGTCTGGAAAACGAACGCACCTAGGTTACCTTGGGGGACAGGCCCTAGGTGGTGTTCAGCAGTCCCTAGACCCTATTATGCAGAAACCCACGATCCAGGTGGCATTTTCCTGGGCAGAACACTCGGTGGAGGTTCTGGCCTTGGTTGATTCCGATGCAGCCGGATACTTTATGGACAGTTCATTTGCTGCGCTACATCAGATTCCGTTGGTCGAGAAGGAACTTCCCTTAGCTATTGAGGCCATTAATGGCAGACCGTTAGAACCTGCTCAGATCACCATGGAAACTATTCCGCTGTCTATGACTATTGGGGCTCTCCACACTGAAAAACAGCAGTTTCAGATTATTCATTCTCTGCATCATGCAGTCATCCTGGGGCTCCCATGGCTACTTTTGAATAATCCCCAGTTTAATTGGCAGACTTGTGAGATCACGTCTTGGTCTCAGTACTGTATGGGACATTGTGTGACTCATCCGATTAAGATCATGTGTACCTCTCCCTCCGTGCCAGATGAATATCACCAGTTCAGTGACGTTTTCAGTAAGGGAGAGGCCAGCACTTTGCCCCAGCATAGGGCTTACAATTGCACTATTGATTTGCCTCCTGGCGCCGTGCCTCCTAGGGGTCGCACGTACCCATTGTCATGCGAGGAGAATCGGGCCATGGAGGAATATATTGATGATGCCCTTAAAAGAGGGATTATTAGGAAGTCTATCTCGCCCGCGGGGGCTGGTTTCTTTTTTGTCAAAAAGAAGAATGGCGAGTTGAGACCCTGCATCGATTACCGGGGACTGAATAAACTAATGTCCAAAAAACGCCTATCCCATACCACTCATTACCGAACTGTTTGACAGGTTGAAAGGTTCCTCTATTTTCACTAATTTGTACCTATGGGCTGCATATAACCTGATCAGAATAAGAGCTGGAGATGAGTGGAAAACGGCATTTAATACCAGATATTACGAATATTTAGTAATGCCTTTTGGCCTATGTAACAAACCCGCTGTATTCCAAGAATTTATTAATGATATCCTCCGTGATATGCTACAGTCCTGCGTAGTAGTCTACCTGGACGATATACTCATACACTCGTCTAGTTTGTCTCAACACATCAAGGATGTGTCCGAAGTTTTGCTCAGATTATGCAAGAATAAACTCTTCTGTAAGACTGAAAAATGTGAGCTTCACAAGTCCGTGGTGCCTTTTTTGGGCTTTGTGATTGCCAGAGATGGCATTGCTATGGATCAGGAGAAGCTCACAGCTGTATTGCAATGGCCACGACCCAAAGGGTTAAAAGCAATTCAGCGCTTCCTTGGGTTTGTGAATTATTACAGGAAGTTTATTCGGAACTTCTCCATTATTGTTAAACCTCTGTCTGACCTCACGCACAAGGGTGCCAATCCGTCCCAATGGTCTGAGGCAGCTGATCAAGCTTTTGAGACACTTAAGTCCGCTTTCGCATCTGCTCCTGTACTGTCCCACCCCAACCCTTCCCTTCCATTTATGTTGGAGGTTGATGCCTCTGAAACTGGGGTAGGGGCAGTACTGTTACAGCGTCCGGTCGCTGGGAGTACTTTGAGACCATGTGGGTTCTTCTCTAAAAAGCTGTCTAGTGCCCAGAGTCACTATGAAATTGGGGACAGAGAACTCCTGGCTATTATTCTTGCTCTGAAAGAATGGCTTCACTTGCTAGAAGGTACGAGAACTCCTGTATTAATCCTGACAGACCACAAAAATCTGACATATTATCACTGTGCCCGTGATTGCTGTCTTTGGGTTCCTATCACCTGTAGGGGGCTCCCATTGGCTGCTTGCCTTCAGCCCGCCCCACTTTGCCTATTTAGACTGTGTCTGGGGACCCTTTGGTTGCCCTTTCGTGGTGTCTCTAGGCTGCTTCTATTTTCATCATGTTTCTGAAGTTCTATGGGCCATAAGTGTTCCTGCTATCCTGAGATCGTCCAGTTCCTGAGTCTCCTGATCAGCGGTTCCTGGTCCCGTTCCTGTTCCGGTTGGAGTCGACCAACTTTGCTGCTTCCTGCTGCCAGTCCTCGTTGCCGTTCCTGATCCAGTTGACCATCGTAGTGCTGGTTCCTGCTTTGTCTACAGCGTCCAGTTTCCTTCTCATCTGTGGCGGCTGCGATCTCCGGTCGCTCAGGCGACATTTCTACTCTGTTGGTTTGCTCCCCTGCCATACGGCTGACAATACATTGAGACTGTTGGTTCCGAGCGCGCGGGCGCTGGTTCGCCCCACTGCCTTATGGCTTACAATACATTTATACTGTTGGTTCCCAGTGCAAGGGCGCTGGTTTGCTCCACTGCCTCACGGCTGACATTTCAGTGATACTGATGGTTCCTGGTGCACGGGCACTGGTTCACTTCACGCTGGTTGCTGTCCAGTCCTAGACAGCTAGTTATTTGTCCAATACGCGGGTACTGGTGTTTGCAGTATACCTGGTAATACCACTAGCTCATTTAGCCTCCATATATCATCTCTATACTGTCGTTGTCATCTGACAGTCATTGAGGCCATAGTGGTTGACATCATCTCCTTTAAGGCTGCCTTGCCCGGTATATTGGTAAGGCCGGTAAAACCTTCCTGTCATTTTCATTTTGGGTTGCCTTACCCGGAAGAGCCTGTATCATATGGTGTTCCGTTAGGCTGCCTTGCCCGGTATATTGGCAGGGCCGGTAGAGCCTGTATACTCCTGGTAGTCCGTTAGGCTGCCTTGCCCGATATATTGGCAGGGCCGGTAGAGTCATCTATATTTCATTGCATGCCAAGGCTGCCTTGCCCGGTATATTGGCAAGGCCGGTAGAACCTGTTTCTCCTGGTATTCTGATAGGCTACCTTGCCCGGTATGGGATTGTCTTAAACTTTTCAATAAAGTTGTGTTTTTACCTAACTGCGTCTGAGAGTCTTAACAAACTGTGACACATATCTCTCAGAGGCTAAGAGATTGTCCTCACGACAAGCCAGATGGGCCTTGTGTCACGGTTTGTTACGACTCTCAGACACAAGGTTTAGGTAAAAACACAACTTTATTGAAATAATTAAGATTATCCCTTAGGATTGTAAACACACACATATAAACATAGAATGAATGGTAAATACGAATAATTCAGACTCTACCGGTCTTGCCAATGTACTGGTCAAGACAGCCTGGGTAATCAGGAGTAAGAGGCTCTACCGGCCTTGCCAATACCGGGTAAGGCAACTTCCAGATGGAATGAGGTGCAAGGTTCTACCGGCCTTACCAATACCGGGCAAGGCAGCCCAAGGATACGTGGAGTCGGACAAGGTCCCAAATGCTGTCAGGTGACAATGACAGTAGAAACTCAGTGAGTAGCCAGATCAGGGAGAGACCTAGGCAAGCGGTACCCTGTCACAACAGGAAAGGCCAGACCGCCGCTGTTAGAACTGGACAGCGCTCAATGTCAGCAACACTAAAGGATCTGCTGACAGAGAGTAGCCTTAAGACTTTGGAGCAAACCAGCGTCCGCACACTGGGACAAACAAGGGAATCGTGTAGCCGCAAGGCTTTGAAGTAACCCAAAGTCCGCATGCTGGGACTAACAATATAATTGTATAGCCGCAAGGCTTTGGAGCAAACCAGCGTCCGCACGCTGGGACCAACAAGTGAATCGTATAGCCGCAAGGCTTTGGAGCAAACCAGCGTCCGCACGCTGGGACCTACAAGTGAATCGTATAGCCTCAAGGCTTTGGAGCAAACCAGTGTCCGCACGCTGGAACCAACAACATGTATCGTAAAGTCGCAAGGCTTTGGAGCAACCCAACGTCCGCACGCTGTGACTAACAATATATATCGTAAAGCCGCAAGGCTTTGGAGCAAACCAGCGTCCGCACGCTGGGACCAACAAGGGAATCGTATAGCCACATGGCTTTGGAGTAACCCAACGTCCGCACGCTGGGACTAACAATATGTATCGTATAGCCACAAGGCTTTTGGAGCAAACCAGCGTCCACACGCTGGGACCAACAAGTGAATCATATAGCTGCAAGGCTTTGGAGTAAACCAAGGATCCGCACGCTGGGACCAACAAGGGAATCGTATAGCCACAAGGCTTCGGAACAAACCAGCGTCTGCACGCTGGGACTGACAAGGAATGTTGCCTACGCGACCGAGCAGAAGGTCGCCAGGAACACAGGAGACAGGCCAGGAGATGACAGGAACCAGCAGGACGAACAGCCGGGTCAGGAAACAGCAGTGAAGATGGTCAGCAGGAAACAGCAACCTCAGGAGACTTGGCCGGAACCAGGACTGGAACAACTCTGCAGACAGGAGGCACTGGAACCAGATGCAAACAGGAACTCAGGAACACAGCAAAAAGGCCCAAATGACTACTGGACAAGGTGAAAGCGAATGTGGTCAGAGACACCACGAAAGGGCAACCAAGGGGTGCCCAACCCAGGTTTAAATAGGCAATATGAGGCGGGCTAAAGGCAGACAGCCAATGGAAGCCCCCTACTGGTGATAGGCAAGAAAATGCCTAGCACCGTGATACCTTGTTTTTGTCTTGCTTTAACTTTATCGTATCTTACTTGCCTGGCTCCAAGAATGTTAGGGCTGATGCTCTGTCCAGGCAATTTGGGCCAGAAATGGATAAAGATGAGGTTCCCGTACCCATCATTCAACCTGATCACATTTTGGCTACCTTACGTACTAGCATCACTTTGCCGCTGGGGGAGGAGATTCTGGCTACCCAGGCTGCGGTTCCCCCAGATACCCCAGTAGGCAAGTGCTTTGTAGATGAGCCATTTCGTACCCGCTTGCTTGAAGCCTACCATTTATCTCGGGCTGCTGGACATATTGGGAGGGATCAATTAATTTGGTCTCTTTCACAATTATTTTGGTGTCCTTCCCTATGGGCCGACTGCTCCGCATTCACTGCAGCCTGTACCACCTGTGATTGTGCCAAATCCCCTTGACATCTCCCAGTGGGCTTACTCCAACCAGTACCTAATGCCGAGCGTCCTTGGTCCCACGTGTCCATTGATTTTCTGGGAGAACTGCCAGGGGTTACTCCTTCATCCTTATGGTGGTTGATAGATTCTCTAAGATGGCTCACTTCACCCCTTCCTGGCCTTCCCTCGGCCCAGGAGTTGGCTGTTGTCTTTGCTAGAGAGGTGTTCCGGTTGCATGGGGTACCTAGAGTGCTGGTGTCGGACCGTGGGAGTCAATTTGTGTCCAGGTTTTGGAGAGCATTTTGTAACCAGATGGGCATTCAGCTGTCCTTTTGTCTGTCTACCATCCCCAGACCAATGAAGCCACTGAGCATGTCAATCAAGGATTGGAGCAATTCTTGCTCTGTTTCGTGTCTGATCATCATGATAATTGGGCCGACCTCTTGCCATGAGCAGAGTTCACCAGGAACTGTGCGGTTAATTCATCATCCGGGAGCTCCCCGTTTCTCATCAACTACGGGTTTCAGCCATGTTTGCTCCCGGACTCATTCCAGTCGCAGCAGATTTCAGCTCTTGACGAGCATATCGAGCAACTCCGCTCCACCTGGGCACAGGTTCAGCGGGCCCTCAGTAATTCGTTCCAGCACCACGCTAATCGCAGACGACTGCCAGCGGTCTCCTTCCAGTTTGGGGACAGGGTATGGCTTTCCTCCAGAAATCTAAACTTACAAGTTCCATGTAATAAGTTGGGTCCCCGGTTTATTGGTCACTTCAAGGTGATCCGCAAAGTTAGCCCTGTTTCTTATGCCCTGGACCTCCCAGCATCCATGCACAATCACAATGTGTTCCACGTATCTCTGCTGAAACCTCTGGTATGCAACCATTACACTATCACTTCTGCGGTCCCCGGTCCTGTGGAAGTTCAGGGTCGGGAGGAGTACGAAGTTCAAAGCATCATTGATTCAAGTAGATTCAGAGGGAAATTGCAATATCTGGTTCATTGGAAGGGCTATGGTCCTGTGGAACGTTCCTGGGTTGATCTTCATGCTCCCAGATTGCTGCACATTTTTCATGCTAAATATCTGCAGAAACCAGATCCCTTTTCTAGGAGAGGGGGTCTTTGAGAGGGGGGTACTATCACGGTACCCATGCTATTTGGTGACATTCTGTCAATATTCCACTACTGCTTCCGCTATTGGCTGCTCTGTTGTTGTCCCGCCCAGCATTTGTTCTGGCATTTCTTCTGTGCCCTTTCGTGGTGTTCCAGTACCAGCGCTTGTTCCTGAACCTTGTGAGCTCTCAGTGTATCGACCCGGCCTGCCTGATCATTCTGCTTCTCATATCCTGTGTACCGACCCGGCCTGGCTGACATTCCTGCTCCGTGTACTGACTTGGATTGGCTGACGTTCCTGCTCCGTGTACCAACTTGGATTGGCTGACGTTCCTGCTCCGTGTACTGACCCGGCCTGGCTGACGTTCCTGCTCCGTGAACCGACTTGGATTGGCTGACGTTCCTGCACAGTGTATCGACTTGGACTGTCTTACATTCCTGCTCTGTGTGGATCCTGCCCGATTGGGCTGCTGTGGGGCCGTGCCTCCTCTGCACGCTCTGACCGATCTTCGGTTAGGGTAGTGCTAGTCCCTCGCTGTCTCCGGATAGCTCTGCAGATTGGTCTCGGTTGCCTCCGTGTCGCCCAGGTGACATTCCTATGTGTCTGCCTTACTTGCAGTTCCAGGTTGGGTGCCTCTCATGGCGAGTTGCTCAGTTTTCCGTTATTGCTACGGCAGTGCTCAGGTTGACCAGATTCCGTTACTGCTACGGCAGTGCTCAAGCTGCTCAGTCTCCGTTACTGCTACGGCAGTGCTCCTATTGCTCTGTCTCTGTTACTGCTCCAGCAGTGCTCAAGTTGCTCAGTTTCCGTTAACGCTGCAGCAGTTATTGTGTTTTTTCTTGTTTAATAAAATTGTGTTTTATCCAAACCTACTATGTCTGTGTGTCAAACAAACCGTTACACCAACCCTGTATTGATTATAGGGGTCTCAACAAAATAATCATAAAAAACGCTTATCCCATTCCATTCATCACCGAACTGTTCGATCGGTTAAAGGGGGCATCCATTTTTACTAAACTAGACCTTAGGGCGGCATATAATCTAGTACGGATAAAGGAAGGTGATGAGTGGAAAACTGCTTTCAATACTCGTACGGGCACTACAAATATTTGGTTATGCCATTTGGTCTTTGCAGTGCCCCGGCGGTATTCCAAGAATTTATAAATGATGTACTGAGGGATTTGTTACAATCCTCTGTGGTCGTATACCTAGACAACATTTTGATATATTCTCCCGACCTGGAGACTCACCACAGACATGTCTCGGCGGTCTGGCAGAGGCTAAGAGAAAACAAGCTATATTGCAAACTCGAGAAGTGCGATTTCCAAAGGTCTAGTGTGTCTTTTCTTGGCTATGTTATCTCTAAGGAGGGTTTCGCTATGGATAAGGACAAGCGTGCAGCAGTGTTGCAGTGGCCGTGCCTCACGGGCCTCAATCCCTTGCAGCGATTTTTAGGGTTTGCAAATTATTATAGGAAATTTATTTGCGATTATTCTGGAATAGTTAAGCCACTCACTGATATGACCCATAAGGGTGCCAACGCCTCAGAGTGGTCCCCAGAGGCGGTCAGGGCATTCGAAATTTTGAAAACCGCATTTTCTACTGCCCCAGTTCTGTCGCATCCTATTCCTGGGCTACTATTTACATTGGAGGTGGATGCCTCTGAAAGCAGAGTAGGGGCAGTGTTGAGCCAAAGACCAGGTCCTGATAAGACTTTGAGACCATGCAGATTTTTCTCGAAAAAGATGACCAAAGCCCAGAGTCTGTATGACATTGGTGAACTCTTGGCAATTACTCTGGCTTTACGTGAATGGCGCCACCTGTTGGAGGGCACTAGGGCGCCAATATTGATTTTGACCGATCATAACAACCTAATGTACCTCTCTGAGGCCAAGACAAGCTAGATGGGCACTGTTATAGTCTCGTTTCAATGTCATTGTCTCCTACTTACCTGGTACAAAGAATGTGCGAGCCGATGCCTTGTCCAGACAATTTGGTCCTGATCCGGAATCTGACTCTGTACCAGTGCCTATCATCCCTCCGGACCGTATACTCGCCACATTGCGGACGAGCATCACTTCACCGTTGGGGGAGGAGATTTTGGCATCTCAGGCCAATACTCCCCCAGAGAAGCCTATGGGCAAGTGTTTTGTGGCAGAGCCCTTTTGGGCTAAATTAATGGAGACTTACCACGGTTCCCAGGCCGGTCATGTGGGAAAAATCAATTAATCTGGTCTATGTCCCGGATGTTTTGGTGGCCTGGAATGAGAGATGACTGTGCGTCATTCACCGCAGCCTTTGCCACTTGTGCCCGCTCTAAGACTCCTAGACACCTCCTGGTGGGACTATTGCAAGCTATTCCCAATGGTGACCGTCCTTGTTCACACATTTCTTTTGACTTCCTGGGGGAGCTGCTGGTTTCCAAAGGCTATATGGTGATACTCATGGTAGTTGACAGACTCTCCAAAATGGCCTATTTCGTGCCACTCCCTGGCTTGCCGTCTGCTAAGGATCTGGCTACAGTGTTTGCCAGGGAGGTATTCCGACTCCACGGGGTACCCAAGGTGCTGGTCTTGGACCGTGGGAGTCAATTCATGTCGAGATTTTGGAGGGCCTTTTGTAACCAGATGGGGATTCTGTTGTCCTTTTCCTCCGCCTATCACCCCCAGACTAATGGGGCTGAGCGTTCCAACTAGGGTTTGGAACAGTTTTTACTTGTTTCATATCCAACCATCACGACAATTGGGCTGACTTGTTGCCATGGGCAGAGTTCGCCAGGAACTGTGCGGTACGTAACGCATCCGGGAGCTCACCCTTTCTGATTAATTGTGGGTTTCAGCCATGCTTGCTCCCGGACACTTTACAAGTACAACAGATTCCAGCTCTGCATGAGCATATTAGGGAACACCGCTCCACATGGCCACGGTCCAGAATTCCCTACGTGATTCCATCCTACAAGTCCAGTGGCATGCCAACAACAGACGATTGCTGGCTCCTGTATTTCAGGTGGGGGACCGTGTCTGGTTGCCCTCCAAGAATCTTAGGTTGCAAGTACCTTGTTACAAGTTTGCTTCTCGGTTTGTGGGTCCGTTCTGGGTACTCCGTCGAGTCAACCCTGTATCCTATGCATTAGAATTACCTGCCTCCATGAAGATACATAATGTGTTCCATGTGTCCCTTTTCAAACCGTTGGTGTGTAACCGTTATACCACCACCCCTGCAGTTCCAGGTCCAGTGCGCATCCATGATCATGACGAATATGAAGTACAGAGTGTT